>JAZHEH010003343.1:5187500-6387500 GCA_036589455.1 Ateles fusciceps
ATCTCCCTTTTATACACAGGGACAAGCCATTATGTTCAAGTTGCAGTAACCTTCACTACTACATCTGGGCCACCTCTATCATTTACCTAAGGCAAGAAAAGAAAAAATTACAAACCTACCTCCCAAAACTTTCTCTTAGATATATTCCAGATTTACATTCTAGCACTATACATATCCAATTCTTTCACAGCTCTCACATCAACAATAATTAACATGTCTAATTTCACGTTTGCCTCCCTCAATTGCCATTTACTCTTAAAAATCCCTTATTACTCACATAGTAAACTTTTCCTTGTTTGTCTACGTTCAAATACAAGTGAATTGGCTGACCACATAACTACTTCCACTTGGCTAAACACAGACAGTTGTATACATTATATCTCTATGCAGGAGTCCAACTCACTCACATACTAACTTTTCAATCTTAACCTACAACATCCAAATTAAGCCACTCATCATTTAACCACAAATGTCATCTCAGCCAAATGTAACTCAGCCAGAGCTATTCCAAAACCACTCCAGTCCATCCACTGAGCATACGCCTCACGCATCTAAAAGTGCCATCCCTGGACCAATGTTTACGCTACCCAGAAGTGCTCTCCTCCAATGGTGAGACTCAGAGACACCTTCAAATCCCAGTTTTCGGCTCACTGTGGGAAAACAAATAGAGACCGCCTGAAGTCACAAAACCAAAGGAATCTATTTCATATACCGCAGGTCCTGACTTTCTCTTCACTGAGGCGTAGAAGTTGGAAGCCCCGGGCAAGGGGACCAGGTCTAGTTGTCTTTGGCGTCTGCAGAGTCCCACAGTCGTCGACCAAGCAGTTCAGGCAGCTGGCCCGCCTACTTCCCTCCCCACCCCCAACCCGGCCCACCCCACCCCCACCCTATCCCCACCCCCACCCCGGGCGCACAGCCCGCGGTCTGTCCCCCGCACCTGCGGGACCTGAGAACAGCAGACTGCCGGCTCTTCTCCCACAAGGGAGGGCTTGGGTGCCGGCTCGGACGCTCCCCGCCTCTCGCCTCCGGCCACCAGCCTCACCGGCCGGGGTCAACCCTTCCAGCCTTCCGCTCTCATCTAACCGGCCGCAGGACCGACAGCCTCTCCAGGGCCTACCCGGGCCTGGCTTCCTCCGGTGCCAAGCTCCGAGCCTCCTCACCTCTCGCAGAGGACCAAGCCAGACCGGACGCTCCAGGCCCAAAAGGCAACTCCCCTTCCACCACTCCCTAACTCGCCGGCCTTTCCTCCCAGCTGCAGCCGCTGAAAAAGCCAAGTCCTAAGGTTCCCACTCCATCAGCTTCCGGGCCTCCCTTCACCGCCGGGCCCAAGCCCCCAGCCCTGCCCTCCCGCCACCTCGCTTCCCCCCAAGTCGCGAGGCCGAGCCCCGGGGCTGGGCAGCTTCCTTCCCCCGGCTTCGCGCCGGCCCGGCCCCCGCCCGGCGTGCGGTACACTCACCACTGAGCGCCGAGGCCTGCAGTGTGGCCCCCGAGGTGCCGTCGATGACTTTGATGGTCCCGCGGCTAGTGACGGCCAGGATGGCGTTGAGCGCCGGGTGGTAGGACAGGCTGTGCAGCCCGTCGGCGTCGCAGTGCATGCAGCCGTCCCGCAGCACCAGCCACTCCGAGACCCGGCCGCCCCCGTCCCCGCCGCCGAGGAGCAGCCGGGGCCCGAGGCCGCCGCAGCCGCAGCCGCAGCCGCCATCTTCCGGCCTGCGCTCAGCACAATCACACTGGGAAGCGGCTCAGTGACAGTCCCGGGAGGTGCAGCACCACCGCCAGTCACCATCCGGGGCCAGGGGGCAAGCGGAGCGCGTTAGCCGGAAGTGAAGTCAGGCGCCCGCACGCACGCGGAACGTCGGCCGCCCGGCCAGAGGGGCCAACTCAGAGGGAGGTTGACGGGAGACGGAGAAGCAGGGAGGGAGGCGGGGCCCGGGGCGCGGGCGGAGGCCGACGGGTGGAGCATGCGCGGGAGGGCTGGCGCGTGCCACGCGCCGCGGGTCTGGCCAGCTCCGCGTCCGCAACGTCCCAGTTTTTTCCTGCGAGCCTGGGGGAGTGGCGGCTCCTGGAATCCACCCCGCTCCTCGCGGGGGCAGGGGGAGGGTTGGCCTCGGTGTATTCCGCTAGGTGGGGGACTCCCACCCTTGCGACCTGTCTGGCACGCCCGGAGACCCTTTGCAGCGGTTCCAGCTGCTGCCCTGACCGTTCCCGGTGCGCGCTGTGCAGCTGTTCGGCCGTGGCCGGAAGCGGACCTCTGGGTCTGGGCCACGGCTGTAATGTAAGAATAAACACTCTGAAAAGCCTCCAATCCCTTTGGATTGGAAGGAACCGAACGACCTTCCCAAACCTGAGCGTTTTACCACGCCTGCCGTCCCCATCCCCAAGGCTTTCTGTTGAACAAAAGTGCCAGATACGAGGTGCTGGAAGCGCATAGTTAAGCTTAGTTTCTCTATACACATTCCAAACAACTCGAGTTATGGGACTTGTTAATAGGGGTGTGGACGTGTTGGAGGGCCGGAAAGGACTCGTCAATTTACTAATCACCCGCCTTTGGAGAATTTTTTTTTTACTTTTTATTTTGAAATAATTAGATTCATAGTTGAAAATATACTACAGATCTCTGTGGTCTTCCTCTCCAAAAGCCATAATCCCTATCTAACTATGAGAAAAACACTGGATAAACCCAAACTGTAAGACATTATTTTTATTAAATACCTAAACACTACTCCAAGATAGTACAGAGAGATCCAATTTACTCTTTACCCAGTTTCCCCCAATGGTTGCATATTACATAATTTTAGTACAATCTCAAAAGGTAGGATTTGACAGTTGTATGATGTGTGTATAGTTAAATGTCATTTTATCACGTAGATCTACACGCTGTAGTCAAGATGCAGAGCTGTATGTTATATATGTTTTGTGATCATTACGTTATTTTGGAAATGCCTAGTTTTCCTTAAAAACCTAATCAAAGAGCTGTTGTAAGGATTAAGAATATGTAAAATGTGTTGAAGAACATCTGGCAAGTATGTACTAGGTGCTCAATAAAAATTATAAAAGTTAATTGCCATCTCAAATTCATGAGGTCTTCTTTCAGTAAATCTTCATGGATTCCCTCAACTACATCTTAAATCATTAGCCATCAAGCTGTATCTGAAACACTTAGAGATTTGGATGGATTCCTCTCTTCTTCAGGTCCCGAAGATATGCTGAAGTTCCTGGGCCTGCCAGAAAGTGACATCCCTTACTCACCTGTAAGTCTGGAAACCCTCAGGCCAGTTTTTCCAAGGAAGACTTTATTAGTTCTGTAAAGTCAGTCATACCTTCTTAAAACCATCTGGCTATATCTGAAAATATGACGTTCCAGTCAAAACCTGGGTAATATAACCAGTGCCTCCAATTATGTCTTGTTACAAGGAGAACACATTTTTATAGGAATTATACAAATAACTATATTGCCATAAAAAAAGAACACTTTCCCAGCACTTTGGGAGGTGGAGATGGGTGGATTACGAAGTCAAGAGATCAAGACCATCCTGGCCAACATGGTGAAACCCCATCTCTACTAAAAATACAAAAATTAGCCAGGCGTGGTGGTGTGCACCTGCAGTCCCAGCTACTGAGGAGGCTGAGGCGGGAGAACTGTTTGAACCAAAGAGGTGGAGGTTGCAGTGAGCCGAGATTGGGCCACTGCACTCCAGCCTGGCAACAGAGGGAGACTCTGTCTCAAAAAAATAAAAATAAGCATACTCATAGTTTCCAAATTGTGGAGGGATCAGGGGAAGAAAAAGTAAATGCTTCCATTTTTGTTCACAAAAGTATGCTTTATCAAATTGCTGTAACATATAGACAGCTTAAGAAAAAGAATTTCCTTAAATCTGAGGAAAAAACATTTAAAGAACTGATAATGTTTCAAACAAAAATTCCTTTAAAATTATTCTCATCGGTTCATTTAGTCCCAGTAATTAATTATTATTCTGCTTGATTGATCTTCCTTAGCAATTTCATGAATCCATCAGTTTCATCAGAGGCCTCAAAATTCTTATCCAGCCCAATGGTATGACCTTAAAGTTATCAGAAATTTGTATTTCAGGGTACTTGTTAGAGTGCCTGTTTTATTATCTTGAAGAACAATTTTGTACTATAGCTGACTGCAAATGCTTTTAGAAAAGAAAGTAAAATAATGACTATCTATGGGTGACAAACACTCAAAAGTCCATAATTTAAAACCTTGGCCTGGCATTACATCATGACTGTAATGCCAGCACTGTGGGAGGCTGAGGTAGGTGGATAGCTTGAGCCCAGGAGACCAGCATAGGCAACAAGACAAGACTCTGTCTCTCCAAAAATACAAAAATTACCCAGGCGTGGTGGCACACACCTGTAGTTACAGCTACTTGGGAGGCTGAGGTGGTAGGATCACCTGAGACTGAAAAGGTTGATGCTGCAGTGAGCCAGGGTCCAACCACTGCATTTCAGCCTGGGCAACAGAATAAAACCCTGTCTGAAAAGAATCTGGAGACTTTATTATAATAGTGATGCCACTGCCAAGGAAATTTGGTTTTTCATGTGGCATACAACATTTTAACACAATAACCAAAATTATAGCTGATAACAGATTTCTAGGAATTTCATACAATTTTTGAAACACTAATATAAATAACACACAAATAAATATAACTTAAAGAAGATTATCATTACTTATTTGACAATGCTTCCCATATAATTTAACATATCAAATTAGGCTAATTTGGCTGGGCACAGTTGCTCATGCCTGTAATCCCAGCACTTTGGGAAGCCAACACGAGAAGATTACTTGAGGCCACGAGTTTGAGACTAGCTTGGCCAACAAGTGAAACTTCGTTTCTATGAAAATGTAAAAATTAGCTGGGCTAGGGCCGGGCATGGTGGCTCACGCCTGTAATCCCAAGCACTTTGGAGGCCAAGGCGGGCGGATCACCTGAGGTCGGGAGTTCAAGACCAGCCTGACCAAAATGGTGAAACCCCATCTTAAAAAGACAAAAATAAAAATTAGCTGGGCATGGTGGTATGTGCCTGTAATCCCAGTTACTTTAAAAAGCTGAGGCACGAGACTTACTTGAACCCGGGAGACGGAGGTTGCAGTGAGCTGAGATCACACCACTGCACTCCAGCCTGGGTGACAGAGTAAGACTCAATCTAAAAAAAACAAAACAAAACAAAACCTAATTTTTAATAAAACCTTATAAATAAATCTATCCAATCTCAGTCAGCTTTGACTAAAAAAGATAAAATTTTCACCCTTTTACAACCTTTTTTTCACTTCCTTCTTTACATTTTTACTTTTTAAAATTACATGCATCATTCAATTAAGCAATTCATGTTTACTGTGTATTCTGCTCTTAGATTGGGTTTACAGGTTTATGTCCTTAAAAATCTATCAGAGATGGCTGGGTGCAGTGGCTCACACCCGTAATCCCAGCACTTTGGGAGGACGAGGTGGGTGGATCACCTAAGGTCAGGAGTTTGAGACCATCCTGGCCAACACGGTGAAACCCCAACTCTACTAAAAATACAAAAAATTAGCTGGGCTTTGTGGCGCATGCCTGTAATTCCAGCTACTAGGGAGGCTGAGGTAGGAGAATCGCTTGAATCCAGGAGGCAGAGGTTGCAGTGAGCTGAGATCACACCATTGCCTTCCAGCCTGGGGCAACAAGAGTGAAACTCTATCTCCAGGAAAAAAAAAGAAAAGAAATGAAAAATCTATCAGAGACGCCACAACCTTCTCTGACCAGCTAATGCAGGTAAAAATGTATATCTGTATTGTATTTAATATTGACAATTCTGAAGACATTTCTATTTTTATTTTAACAAGAATTTTGAAACTAGCTTTTATGGCCAGGCACAGTGGCACAGTGGCTCATGCCTATAATCCCAGCACTTCGGGAGGCCAAGGCGGGTGGATCATCTGAGGTCAGGAGTTTGAGACCAGCCTGGCCAACATGATGAAACCCTGTCTCTACTAAAAATACAAGAAAATTAGCTGGGCATGGTAGCAGGTGCCTGTAATCCCAGCTACTCAGGAGGCCGAAGCAGGAGAATCTCTTGAACCCAAGAGGCAGAGATTGCAGTGAGCTGACATCATGCCATTGCCCTCCAGCCTGGGCTACAAGAGCAAATCTCCATCTCAAAAACAAAACAAAACAAAAAAAAAACTAGCTTTTATTTACCAAAAGTTATCCAAGATCTCATGAACTTAAAAAACCAACAGGGTCATATTCCATTTTTCTGAGAATTTTATGAATACTTTGAGTACTCATTTATCCCTAAGCCAATTCAAGTATTTTAGTTTGGTAAGCACATCAGAGGTAGAAAATATTATGTATGTATAATATACAAACAAGATATATACATGTACCCGTACATAAACATACAGACAGATGCAACCAGATCTTAATGGCTTTTCTTTCTTCTTGTCTTTAGAGATGGGGGTCTCACTCTGCTGCTTAGGTTGAACTTGAACTCCTAATCTCAAGCCATTCTCCCATATCAGCCTCCTGAATAGCTGGGACTACAGGCACACAGCACCATGTCTAGCTGGCTTTTCATTTTAAAAATTTAGTCAAGAGGTGGTAAAACAGAGTAATACAAACTCACAAGTTTTTTTAGACAGAGTTTACTGTCTAAAAATATCTACTTTTTTTTTTTAGACAGAGTTTCACTCTTGTTGCCCAGGCTAGAGTGCAATGGTGTGATCTCACCTGACCACAATCTCCACCTCCCAGGTTCAAGTGATTCCCGTCCCTCAGCCTACAAGTAGCTGGGATTATAGGCATGCGCCACTATGCCCGGCTAATTTTGTATTTTTAGTAGAGATGAGGTTTCACCATATTGGTCAGGGTGGTTTTGAACTCCTGACCTCAGTCGATCTGCCTGTCTGGGCCTCCCAAAGTGCTGAGATTACAGGCATAAGCCACCGTGCCTGGCTAGAAAAATTAAATATCTCTAATTATTTTCCAAATTGTATTTTTGATTAAAATGGGACAAGTTGGCCATCGTAGTGGCTCATACTTGTAATCCCAGCACTTTGGAAGGCCCAGGCAGGCAGATCAACTGAGGTCAGGAGTTCAAGACAAGCCTGGCCAACAAGGTGAAACCCCATCCCTACTAAAAATAGAAAAAATTAGACAAGCATGGTGGCAGGCACCTGTAATCCCAGCTACTAGGGAGGCTGAGAATGGAGAAATCACTTGAACCTGAGAGGCGGAGGTTGCAGTGAGCCAAGATGGTGCCACTGCACTCCAGCCTGGGTGACAGAGTGAGACTCCGCCTCAGGAAAAAAAAAAACAAAAACAGAAAAAGAAAATGGGGCCAGGCGTGGTGGCTCACGCCTGTAATCCCAGCACTTTGGGAGGCTGAGGCAGGCACATCATAAGGTCAAGAGATCAAGACCATCCTAGCCAACATGGTGAAACCCCATCTCTACCAAAGTACAAAATTAGCTGGGCATGGTGGCGCCCGCCTGTAGTCCCAGCTACTCGGGAAGCTGAGACAGGAGAATTGCTTGAACCCAGGAGGTGGAGGTTGCAGTGAGCCAAGATTGTGCCACTGCACTCCAGCCTGGCACCTGGTGACAGAGCAAGACTCCGTCTCAAAAAAATAAATAAATAACTAAATAGAAAATGGGACAAGTTCAGTTTATGTACTTATTAAGGGCTAAAGCTTTTTACCAATATTTATCAAAAATTATTTTTACAGGTTTTTCTATTTGCCCAGTTTCAAAACAGTCTCATTTTTTTCTCTTTTCAGCCTCAAGTGATTGATTTGGAGGGGCCTCTCAGTCCCTTCAGAGCCCCTAGTGGAAGGTAGGGGGTCTAAAGTTCAAGCGAGTGAGGAGCTGGAGTGGGAAGGGGAAAGGATCTGGCAGTGGTGGACAAAGTTGTCAAAGGATATAGTCAGTAGGGGTTGAGAAGATGGGTTTCAGATGACAGAATTTCCCATGGGAGAAGCAGGATCCAATAGAATACAGAGGCTTCACAGACAGCCAGAAAGAACTTCCAGCCCAGAAGGTACCTTTCAAAAGAAGCCTGGGGACTCTATTATAGTTTCAGAAAGTATACTCTTCCCCCACCCACCCCCTTATTTTAAGAGACACAGTCTGGCTGTGTCACCCAGGCGGAGAGTCAGTGGCACGATCTTAGCTCACTGCAGCCTCAAAATCCTGGGCTTAAGCGATCTTCCTGCCTCAGTCTCCTAAGTAGCTGGACTTACAGGTGCAAGCCGCCAAGCCCAGCCAGAATGTGCTGATACCTTAAGAATCAACATCTGTTCTTACCAGCTTTGGCAGACATTTGTCTTGAGCAATGGTTCAGGAATCTGATTCACCAAGGAGCAATGTGTGTATGTGTTGGGGGGTGGGGGTGAGTAGATGGAAAATTACGAAGAGGAAACCTCAGGGGGTAAGTGAGACTCTGGCTAAATCAGTCAAACAGGATTCTTGCTGAAGACAGGTCACAGTGATCAGACATCACCTGGGAGATGGTGGAGGATGTGGAGCCTGATCAGATATGGAGGAAGAGGGGTTTTTGCTAAACCAACTTAGTGCAGTTTTCTGATAAAACCGGACTTTACAAGGAAGTACGTAGATGGACCTAGCAGAAGATTCAGAAGTGTGACTAAAGTTTGGCCAAAAAATCCTTGTCATAGTAAAGTATGGATGAATATCTGATTTTAATAACTACAGCATCATTGATCACCTCTATGAACTTGGGTTAGTCATACATTTTGAGAATATTTCACCAAGTGTCAAATGGAAATGATAAAATTTCTTGCCCTCATCATTTAGGTTTGTTCTAAGTACTTCTGAAAGTACTTGTAAAGGGTTAAAAATTGAGGCCAGGCGCAGTGGCTCATGACTGTAATCTCAGCACCTTGGGAGGCCAAGGCAGACAGATTGCCTGAGGTCAGGAGTTCCAGACCTTGTACTAACTTAACCCTCTTGTTCAAAACTTCAGTGCCTTGAGGTGAAGGACTGCAAATAATCAAATCTAAATATAAGTGGGGTGTCCCTCTAAAACATTTTTTTAAATCTTTAGGATAGGCTGAGTGCAGTAGCTCACGCCTATAATCCCAGCACTTTGGGAGATCTAGGTGGGCAGATCATGAGGTCAAGAGATCAAGATCATCCTGGTCAACACGGTGAAATCCCATCTCTACTAAAAATACAAAAATTTGCTGGGCATGGTGGCATGCTCCTGTAGTCCCAGCTACTCGAGAGGCTGAGGAAGGAGAATCGCTTGAACCCTGGAGGCGGAGGTTGCAGTGAGCTGAGATCGTGCCACTGCACTCCAGCCTGGAGACAGAGCAAGACTCCGTTTCAAAAAAATAATAATAATAAATCATCACCCTAATACCCAAATTAATTAACCTCTTTGCTGAAGTTTACAGATGGACTTGCTTTGTCTCAAAGCAAAATATGATGAAGTTCTAATGATTTATAACAGAAAGATTGATATCTTTGGGAATTCCTTCTCTCTGGCTTGATATTGACAGCAAGTACATGTATCATTAAAATTCACTAAGGACAAAGCCACAATGAGATGCTACCTCATACCCATTAGAATGGCTACTATTGGAAAAAAAAAAAAAACAGAAAATAGTAATATGGGCCAGACGCGGTGGCTCATGCCTGTAATCCTAGCACTTTGGGAGGCCAAGGTGGGCGGATCTTTTGAGGTGAGGAGTTTGAGACCAGCCTGGCCAACATGGTGAAACCCCGTCTCTACAAAAATACAAAAATATACCTGGCATGATGGTGGGTGTCTGTAATTCCAGCTACTCGGGAGGCTGAGGCAGGAGAATCGCTTGAACCCAGGAGGTGGAGGTTGCAGTGAGCCAAGATTGCATCACTGCACTCCAGCCTGGGTGACAGAGCGAGCTCTGTCTCAAAAAAGAAAAGAAAAGAAAAGAGTAATGTGGAAAATTGGAACCCTTGTGAACTATTGGAGGCAATGTAAAATCGTATAGCCACTATGGAAAACAGCAAAAAGAACTGTTAAGTTCTTCCAAAAACTAAAAATAGAATTACTGTATGATCTAATGATTTCATCTCTGAATATATATTTTAAAAATGAGCAGGACAGTGGCCATGGAAGTTAGAATCCACTAAGGAGTGTGCAACAACTCACCTGCCGAAAAAAAAAAAGAAAAGAACCTTCAGGAGATATCTGTATACCAATGTTCATGGGTCAGGAGATTGAGACCATACTGGCCAACATGGTGAAACCCCATCTCTTAAAAAAAAAAAAAAAGACACAATGTAGAATGTAGTAAGGGTGGGGGAAAATTGGGAATTGTTCAATAGGTATAAGAGTTTTGGTTTTACAAAATGAAAGAGTTCTGTGGATAGATGATGGTGAGGATAGCCAAACAATGTGAATGTACTTAATGCCACTGAACCATGCACTTAAAAATGGTTAAGATGGTACCTCTACACACCACTAAGAATGGCTAAAGTCCAAAAACCTGACAATTCCAAACACTGTAAAGGATGTGGAACAATAAGAACTCTCATTCATTCCTGGTAAGAATGCAAAATGGTAAGACTACTTTGGAAGACAGTTTGGGCAGTATTTTACAAAGCTAAACATAGTCTTATGAAATGATTCAGCAATCACACTCCTAGGTATTTTCTCAATTGAGTTGAAAACTTATGTCCACACAGAACCTGCACATGAATATTTATAGCAGCTTTATTCATAATTGTCCTAAACTGGAAGACTAAGATGCCCTCTAATAGATGAATGGATAGCTTTGCACAGTGGCAGTATTGTAGTCAATGAGATTTATCTGAGGCATGATTATTGCTAATTGAAAACTTTTCCCAATACCCCGCCATGATGACTTGAAATATAGTTGGCATTGGCAATTTTGACAGTCTCTATGGAGACTGAATTATATTTTTAAAAAATAGACGAATGGATAAACAAACTGTGGTACATCCAATGGAAGTGTCAGTGATAAAAATAAATGGGGGCGGGCACAGTGGCTCATGCCTGTAATCCCAAGAACTTTGGGAGGCCAAAGCAGGCAGATGGCCTGAGCCCAGGAGTTTGAGACCAGCCTGAGCAACATGGTGAAACCCCATCTCCACAAAATAATACAAAAATTAGGCAGGTGCGGGGATGCACATCTGTAGTCCCAGCTACCTGGGAGGCTGAGGAGGGAGGATCACTTGAGCCCAGGACGTCAAGGCCACAATGAGCTATGATCATGCCACTGCACTCTAGACTGGGTGACATAGTGAGACCCTGCCTCAAAAATAAAATTCCCAGGACGGTGGGAAACCGAGGCAGACAGGTCACCTGAGGTCAGGAGTTCAAGACCAGACTGGCCAACATGATGAAACCTTCTCTCTACTAAAAATACAAAAAATTAGCTGGGCATGGTGGCGCTCACCTATAATCCCAGCTACTTGGGAGGTTGAGGCAGGAGAATTGCTTGAACTCAGAAGGTGGAGGTTGCAGGGAGCCAAGGTCCCACCACTGTGCTCCAGCCTGGGTGACAGAGCAAGACTCTGTCTCAAAAAATAAAAAGAAAAGGAAAAGAAAATAAAAGAAATGGGCTAACAAACTACAAAAGACATGGAGGAACCCGAAATATATATTCCCTAATGAAAGAAGTCAATCTGAAGAGGCTATATACTGTATGATTCCAACTATATGCAGTTTTAGAAAAGACAAAACTGGCCAGGCATGGTGGCTCATGCCTGTAATCCCAGCACTTTGGGAGGCCAAGGCAGGCAGATCACCTGAGGTTGGGAGTTTGAGACCAGCCTAACCAACATGGAGAAATCCCGTCTCTATTAAAAATACAAAATTAGCCAGGCGTTGTGGCAGGCGCCTGTAACCTCAGCTACTCAGAAGGCTGAGGCAGGAGAGCCGCTTGAACCCGGGAGGCAGAAGTTGCAGTGAACTGAAATCATGCCATTGCACTCCAGCCTGGACAAGAGCGAGACTCCGTCTCAAAAAAAAAAAAAAAAAAGAAAAAGAAAAGATGAAACTATGGAGGCTGTAAAAAAGATCAGTGGTTGCCAACTGTCTAGGGTTAGTGGAGAGAGAATGAATATGTGAAGCACAGTATTTTTAGGGCTGAAACTATTCTATGTGATACCGTATTGTTGAATACATAACATTTATACGTTTGTGGAAACCAGTAGAATTTTATAAGACAAAAGGGAATCTTCATGTAAACTGTCAGACTTTAGTTATTTGCATCAGTCTTGTTTCATTTATTATAACAAATATATCACATTCATGCAAAATGTTAATAGGAGAAGTGCAGGGGAAGGGGGATATGGAAATTCTACTATCTTATTTTCTGTAAGTCTAAGACTTTTAAAAATGAACTATTATTTGTTTTATTTTATTTTATTTTTTTGAGACAGGGTCTCACTCTGTCACTCATGCTAGAATGCAGTGGTGCAATCTTGGCTCACTGCAACCTCCACCTCCTGGGCTCAATCAATCCTCCCACTTCACCCTCCTGAGTAGCTGAGACCACAGGTGCATGTCACCACACCCAGCTAATTTTTTGGGTTTTTGTACAGATGGGGCCTCGAAATGTTGCCCAGGCTGGTCTTGAACTCTTGGGCTCAATCGATCCCTCTGCCTCAGCCTCCTAAAGTCCTGGGATTGCAGGCGTGAGCCATTGCACCTGGCCAGTCTGTTGAGTTTTTTTTTTTTTTTTTTTTTTAAAAGACGAGGGTTTCACCGTGTTGGTCAGGCTGGTCTTGAACTCCCGACCTCAGGTGATCCGCCCACCTTGGCCTCCAAAGTGCTTGGGATTACAGGCATGAGCCACCACGCCCGGCCTTTGTTAAGTTTTTTAAAGGTTAAAATATTACATTTTATGTTGTGTTTTTACCCCAATTAAAAAAAAAAAGACTTAAAAAAATTCACCCGCAGGAGAAAACAGGTGCACAGTCCATATTTGCTTGTCATCGCTGAAAATGGAATAGAGTTGTCCAAATTTTTCCAGATACAGTTTTGATTCACATTAGTGGTATCCTGGTGTCCTGGAAAGAGGCCAGAGCTAGGGCTGTCACAGGATATGTATGTGTGGGATGTGAATATGATGATTTATAGAAGGGAAACGCTGCCAGGGGAACAATAACATGTTAGTTCCAAAATTACATCTAGTGCCAAAAATCAGACTTCATGAAGTTTAGATCTAAAAGGTACTGTTTTTAAAAACTACCCTGTGTAGTAATTTGCATAAATTTACTAGATTTGTGTAAGGTTTTTGTACTTCAGAAATTGAACTGAATCATTTTTAAATATGCCAGTGTTTCTTGCTCTTCCTTCTTTTACATGTTTTTACTGTATGTTCTCATTTCTTTAATTTTATTTATTTATTTTTATTTTTTTTTTTTTTTTGAGATGGAGTTTCACTCTGTCACCCAGTCTGGATGGAGTGCAGTGGCTTGATCTCGGCTCACTGGAATCTCCATCTCCCAGGTTCAAGCGATTCTCCTGCCTCAGCCTCCCAAGTAGCTGGGATTACAGGCACCCACTACCATGCCCGGCTAATTTTTGTTTTTGTTTTGTTTTTTCTTCTTTCATTTTTTGTGTATTTTTTGTTTTCTTTTTTCCTCTCTCTTTTTGTTTTTTTTTTTGAGATGGAGTCTCACTCTGTCGCCAGGGTGGAGTGCAGTGGCGCGATCTAGGCTCACTGCAACCTCCACCTCCTGGGTTCAAGTGATTCTCCTGCCTCAGCGTCCCAAACAGCTGGGACTACAAGCATGTGCCACCACACTCAGCTAATTTTTGTATTTTTAGTAGAGATGGGGTTTCACTATGTTAGCCAGGATGGTCTCAATCTCTTGACCTGGTGATCTGTCAGCCTTGGCTTCCCAAAGTGCTGGGATTACAGGTGTGAGCCACCTCGCCCAGCCTATTTTTTTTTTAATTAAAAAAAAATAGAGATGGGGGGTCTTACACACACATACAAAAATCAACAGTTTTCAAATGTCATTTTAGGTGTTGGAGCCATACCATAGACCTATAAAATTACAATTTCCTGGGAGGGGGTAACACAAAAATTTTTATTTTACACAAGCACCTTGTGAAGTTTTCATACTAGTCAGGTTTGGAAATGCCTGGACTACAGTCTTTTTCCATTCTGCACAAGAACACATGCTCTTAAATTTTTCAAGCACTAGGATCTTGTAGAAATATAGATTCTGGGGAGTAGAATCCTCATATTCTGCCTTGACAAGTTCTCAGTTCTGAGGCTGATGTTGCTGATGGCCAGACCATACTTTGAGAAGCAAAGAGCTAGAAGATAAGAAGCAAAATCAAGGGACCCCACCATTCTTTCATGGGCTTAGTTCTTCCTGCCTGTCCAAATCACATTCATAGGAAGTAATGCATGTTGAATATCTTCCATTTTCTGAATTTCACATAGAAGAATTATAAGAAAAAGCCTAATGCCCTTTTGGTGTGAGCAGCCATTATTTATGGAGAAAAGCTTCAATATGGTGTTTAGTTGAAAGGCTTGGATACCTGATTCACTTACCTTTTTTTTTTGAGGCAGAGTCTTGATCTGCTGCCCAGGCTGGAATGCAGTGGTGTGATCTCTGCTTGCTGCAACCTCCACCTTCCAGGTTCAAGCGATTCTCCTGCCTCAGCCTCCCAAGTAGCTGGGACTCCAGGCACCCTCCACCATACCCAGCTAATTTTTGTATTTTTAGTAGGGATGGGCTTTCACCATGTTAGCCAGGCTGGTGTCAAACTCCTGACCTCAAGTGATCCACCTGTCTCAGCCTCCTAAAGTGCCGGCATTACAAGCGTGACCCACTGTGCCCAGCTGATTCACTTACCTTTGATGCTTTTAGAAAATCAGAAGAAAAACTCACCAGGCCACTTTGGATTAAAAATAGACACCTTAATCAGAATCAGAAGCTATAGCTATGATAAGGGTTGCAGCCTGAGATTAAAGAAAAAGTAATGGACTAAACAAAAAACAGGTGACTAACTGGAATTCCAATTAGTTAGTGGTAACTAATTGGAAGTTCAATAAAATGCTTGGAAAGTTCATTTGCTTTCCTTCTTGCTTTCATATGCTACCTCATTTACCTTTGTAATCACGCTTTTGCAAAATTTTTTTTTTAAGATGGAGTCTCACTCGGTTGCCCAGGCTGGAGTGCAGTGGCATGATCTCGGCTCACTGCAACCTCCGCTTCCCAGGTTCAAGCAATTCTCCTGCCTCTGCCTCCTGAATAGCTGGAACTACACGTGCATGCCACCATGCCAAGCTAATTTTTTGTATTTTTAGTAGAGATGGGGTTTCACCATATTAGCCAGGATGGTCTCAATCTCCTGACCTCGTGATCTACCCACCTCGGCCTCCCAAAGTGCTGGGATTACAGGCGTGAGCCACCGCCCCTGGCCTCAGTTTTACAAACATTTATGGAGAATGCAGTGGCTCATGCCTATAATCCCAACACTTTGGGAGGCCGAGGCGGGCAGATAACTTGAGGTCAGAAGTTCGAGACCATCTTGGCCAACATGGTGAAACCCCATCTCTACCAAAAATATTAAAATGTAGTCGGGTGTAGCTGGGCGCAGTGGCTCATGCCTGTAATCCCAGCAATTTGGGAGGTTGAGATGTGGTGGATTGCCTGAGGTCAGAAGTTCGAGACCAGCCTGGCCAACATAGTAAAACCCCGTCTCTACTGAAAATACAAAAAATTAGCTGGGCATGGTAGCGGGCACCTGTAATCCCAGTTACTTGGGACGCTGAGGCAGGAGAATCACTTCAACTTGGGAGGTGGAGGTTGCAGTGAGCCTAGATGGCACCATTGCACTCCAGCCTGGGCAACAATAGAGAAACTCTGTCTGAAAAAAAAAAAAATTAGCCAGGTGTTGTGGCAGGTACCTGTCTATAATCCCAACTACTCAGGAGACTGAGGCAGGAGAATCGCTTGAACCTGGACAGTGGAGGTTGCAGTGAGCCAAGATCATGCCACTCCAGCCTGGGTGACAGAGCAAGATCTCTGTTTCAAAAAGAAAAAAGGAAATAGCAGTTGAATAGGAAAGCATTTGGGGATATCTATAAAAGAGAATATCCTAGGCAGAGAATATTCTGTATGAAAGTCCTGGGGCATTTGTTTGGCTTATTCCAGCTGGCGTAGCTGGAGTTCAGCAGGCAGTGGGGAAGAATGGCACAAGATGAGGTTCAGGAGGAGGGGCAGGAGCCAGCTCATGTGGGAACTGAGAGGTGTGGGCCACTAGGAATTTTCGACTTTATATTAAGTGCGAAGGAAAGCCATTTAATAATAGAGCAACATTATCTGATTTAACTTCAAAGAGCTTGCTCTGGCTGCTGAGCAAATAGTAAATTTAAACGCAACAAGTAGGGCCAGGACTAGGGAGGGGTGAGTAAGGTACTCACCTCAGATGCAAACTTTAAAGGGCTATAAAAATATTCCATAATCCAGGTAAATTATAGTTTAATGTGATATTTTATTTTTGAGATAGGGTCTCACTCTGTCGCCCAGGCTGGAATGCGGTGGTGCAATCTCAGCTCACTGCAACCTCCAACTCCCGGGTTCAAGCGATTCTCCTGCCTTAACCTCCCAAGTAGCTGGGATTACAGGTGCCCACCACTATGCCCAGTTAATTTTTTGTATTTTTAGTAAAGATGAGGTTTTTCTTGATGTTGGCCAGGCTGGTCTTGACCTCAGATGATCTGCCTGCCTCAGCCTCCAAAGTGCTGGGATTACTGGCATGAGCCACCGCACCCGCCAATTTATTTTAAAATAACAAGAGACGGGGTTTTGCCATTGGCCAGGCTGGTCTTGAACTCCTGACCTCAGGTGATCCGCCTACCTCAGCTTCCCAAAGTGCAAGCATGAGCCAGCGCACCCTGCCACGACACAGAGTTTGAGAAGACTAAGGAGGGAAAATTGTCTTAGATGTACTTCACAATAACTCTAAGGTAGAAACTGTTATTCTTCCTGTGTTATGCTTGATGCCCTGAAGTCCTAAGGGGTTAAGGAAGTTAAACAAAAGGTTAAAGGGGCAAGGAAAGTCAGACATTAGTAAGTGGAGGAGTCAGGGTTTGAACTTTTATCTCCTATCTGAATCTGACTTCATATTGTGACTTGTAGCCACTACACTGAACTTACCCTCACAGGTATAATTTTATTCATTTGGTACTAATGTTCAGAGGGAACATGACATAGTAAGAGGAAGGCTCAGGTCTGAGGACCCAGGTTCCAGTTCTGTCTTTCCTGGTATCCCTCTAACAGCAGAGCAGCAGTTCTCAATTGCAGAAGCCCCAAGGGAACTTCCTTGTCACACAACAGACACACTGAGTTGGAATTGTTACCATATGTGAAGGCAGGTCCAGTATAAATTGATCTGATTCTTTTAAGCAAAGCTGTTGTAAAATCTCCAAATTTTTTAAATGTTGGCAAGGAATTCTCAACTGTTTAAAAAATAAACTTTGTGTGACAAATAAATTATATCCTTAGGCCTAACTGTCTATTGAATCTTTATTCTAAAGAGAATATACTTTGTCTAAATAGACAACTTGGCAGGTCATGGTGGCTCGAACCTGTAATCCCAGCACTTTAGGAGGCTGAAGCAGGAGGATGGCTTGAGGCCAGGAGTTTGAAACCACCCTAGGCAACATAGCAAGACCCCATCTCTAATTTTAAAATAAAATAAAAATATAATAAACATTTTTAAAAATATCAGTGAGCACATGAAGTAAACCTAAAATTGAATATAAATTACAAGAAGTAAACCTAACTGTAACATAGCTCAGGTGCAGTGGCTCATGCCTCTAAACCCAGCACTTTGGGAGGTTGAGGCAAGTGGATTGCTTGAGCCCAAGAGTCTGAGATCATTGGGGGAACATCGTGAGACTCCATCTCTAATTTTTTTTTTGAGACAGATTCTTGCTCTGTCACCCACACTGGAGTGCAGTGGCCCGATGCATCCTCTTCCAGTTATCCCAGAGTACTAGAGTACTACAGAAATATCCTTTTTTTTTTTTTTTTTTTTTTTTTTTGAGACAGGGTGTCACTCTGTTGCCCAGGTAGAATGCAGTACTACAATCTTTGTCTCCCGGGTTGAAGCGATTCTCCTGCCTCAACCTCCCGAGTAGCTGAGATAATACAAGTAAATATCTTCAATTTACTTGTATTGATTTATCCTTTAAAACTGAAGTAATATCGTCCTCCATAGGACAAGTTAGCAATATCTATCAAAATGAGTAAGCCAAGTACACTTTGCCCAGTGGTTCCACTAGAATCAGCATTAATATCCAGTCACAGGGTCTTATTAAAAATAATCATGGGGCCAGGCATAGTGGCTCACACCTGTAATCCCAGCACTTTGGGAGGCTGAGGCGGATAGATCATGAGGTCAGGAGATCCAAGTCTGGCCTGGCCAACATGGTGAAACCTCATCTCTCTTAAAAAAAAAAAAAAAAGAGAAGAAAAAATTAAAAGAAAAAAAAAGCAACTCAAGACCACAGTGATTATAAATGCCCTAGAAAAATGTCTGATTTTGAATTCAACACCCTGCACAGCATCTGGCCTCTACCTTCAGTGGTCCTTCCTATTCCCACTTAGTGTATTTTTTTGCACTTTAAATTTGTATGTTATTTTAGTGGATAGTATGAATTGGTTCTCTCAACTTGCATTCTACCCTCCTCCAGGATATCTTCCTGTACTGCAGAAATTGAACACTAAAATCCACAGTTCTGGCTTCTTTGCACATACAGTTAGAGATGTGAATTGCTTCCACCAATTAGACATATTTGGGGTGAGATTTGGAAGACACAAGTGAGGTGGAAGCTATTTTCCTGTTCCTTTGCTTATTTTACCACTGCAGGTGAGGTCGTGGAAATGTGAGGTTTTGATTTTATAGCACTTCCTTTCAATGTTCCTTTTCCAGCTTCCTGAGGGTTGGGGTGCAGTTGCTGTGGCAACAAGACCGAACCCTGGAATGCATCCAAGGTATTGTGGTCTTGAACTCATTCACTCTAAGTAGTGGCCTCAGAGGCAGCTCCTTTGGTGAGTCAGTTCAGTGTTGTTCTGGGAGTCACTTCCTAAAGGCCCTGTCTAGAATCTACTCCTTTGGCCCTTTCAAAGATTTTCTAAGTACATAAATCTCTACAATAAATCCTTCATGCTTAAAATACTTTCCAGTGGCTTCTGTTCTTGCACCAACCTGTGGCTGGTATAATCAGTAAGATTTCAGAGAAAAATTATATATAGTGAAATGTTCTACCTAGGCCTTATGTTCTAATTGAGGTTATTCTAATCACCTCCCCCCACCCTCCACCTCCCAGTGATCCTTGTCTGCCCTTCACTCTGATCCCAACCTTGGCCCCGGGCTGATAAGATATGCAGAGCTCTTAATTCAGGAGCCTTCTGGCTTTGCTGCTTGTCCTGACTTGACATTTGTTCTAAGTTTCTCAGCATCTGGCTTAACCTCCCTTTTGAAACTGAGTTTCTTCTCTAGTGACTCAATTTCTTTCTTTCTTTAAATCTTTTTTTCTGCTCTATTTTATTTTTATAGAGACAAGATCTCCCTATGTTTACCAGGCTGGTCTCTAACTCCTGAGTTCAAGTGATCCTTCCGCCTGGGCCTCCCAAAGTGCTGGGATTATAGGTGTGAGCCACTACACCTGGCCGTGACTCAGTTTCTAAAGAATGGATTTTTAGCTGGGCAAGGTGGCTTACGCCTATAATCCCAGCACTTTGGGAGGCTGAGGTGGGAGGATCACCTGAGGTCGGGAGTTCAAGACCAGCCTGAACAAGATAGAGAAACCCTGTCTCTACTAAATATACAAAAATTAGCCGGGGCGTGGTGGCACATGCCTGTAATCCCAGCTACTCAGGAGGCTGAGGCAGGAGAATCGCTTGAATCTGGGAGGCAGAGAGTGCAGTGAGCCAAGATCGTGCCGTTGCACTCCAGCCTGGGCAACAAGAGCAAAACTCTGTCTCAAAAAATGGATTTTTGCCTAATAACCTTGGAGGCCAACTTCCTATGTAGATGGTTAAAACATTACCTGCGGGCCAGGCACGGTGGGTCATGCCTATAATCCTAGCACTTTGGGAGGCTGAGGTGGGCGGATCATCTGAGGGCAGGAGTTCAAGACCAGCCTGGCTAATATGGTGTAACCCCGTTTCTAAATAAAAATACAAAAATTTGCCAGTCGTGGTGGTGCACCCCTGTGATCCTAAATACTCGGGAGGCTGAGGCACAAGAATTACTTGAACCTGGGAGGTGGAGGTTGCAGTGAGCCGAGATCACGCCAGGCTGGGCAACAGAGAGATTCTGTCTCAAAAAAAAAAAAAAAAAAAAAAAAAAAATTACCTGGGTCTCTGATCCCTGCAATTGCTCTAGGCTGAAGACCAACTCAGAGAGCCAGGACACACCAGTATAGCTGTACAGGTGCTTTAAAAACTGAAACAGCTATTATCCTGGAAACCCCAGTGTTCCTTCACACTAAAGCCCCAACGTGGGGGCCACCTAGACTCTCCATATGATGCAGCCACTAAATATTAATGCCTAGTCCAACAGGGACCTCTAGGTCCTGGATCCAGAGCCATAGTCAGCCTCAGTTCTGATTAGCTCTTGACTGTCCCCTGGTTGTTAAATGTTTTGAAAATCACATCTGCATACAAACCTGCAGTGTCTTTGTTGACTGGGCGATCCCCTTTACCAGTACTATTTATTTATTTATTTATTTGCAGCTGGGGAACTTGCCTTCCATTTATTCTTCGAATCTTCACTCTCCAGCAGTAGGCACTAATACTATCCAACTCTTGGTTTTAGATTCTAGTTTCCCACTGATACCCAGGACTTTTCTCTTTTAAAATATCCTCTGGGCTGGGCGTGGTGGCTCACGCCTGTAATCACAGCACTTTGGGAGGCTGAGGTGGGTGGATCACCTGAGGTCAGGAGTTTGAGACCAGCCTGACCAAGATGGAGAAACCCCGTCTCTACTAAAAATACAAAATTAGCCAGGTGTGGTGGTGCATGCCTGTAATCTCAGCTTCTTGGGATGCTAAGGCAGGAGATTCACTTAAACCCAGGAGGTAGAGGTTGCGGTGAACCAAGATTTCACCATTGCACTCCAGACTGGGCAACAAAGCGAGACTCAGTCTCAAAAAAAAAAAGAAAGAAAATGGCCGGGCATGGTAACTCATGCCTGTAATCCCAGCACTTTGGGAGGCCAAGGCAGGTGGATTACCTGAACTCAGGCATATGAGACCAGCCTGACCAACACGGTAAACCCCATCTCTACTAAAATTTTTTTTTTTTTAAATCAGCTGGGCGTGGTGGAGGGTGCCTGTAATCCCGTAATCTCAGCTCCTTGGAAGGCTGAGGCAAGAGAATCACTTGAACCTGGGAGGTGGCGGTTGTGGTGAGCTGAGATAACACCACTGCACTCCAGCCTGGGCAACAGAGCAAGGCTCTGTCTCTTAAAAAAAAAAAAAGAATTAATATATGCCTACCTTTTATTTTTATTTTTGACACAGAGACTCACTCTGCTGTGGTGTGATCTCAGCTCCCTACAACCTCTGTTTCCCAGTTCAAGTGATTCTCTTGCTCCCAGCCTCCTGAGTAGCTGGGACTACAGGTATACTGCCATGCTTGGCTAGTTCTTGCATTTTTAGTAGAAATAGCGTTTCACCATGTTGGCCAGGCTGGCCTTGAACTCCTGATTTCAAGTGATCCTCCTGCCCTGGCCTCCCAAAGTGCTAGGATTACAGGCATGAGCCACCGTGCCCACCCATGCCTACCCTTTAAAGAAGAATATTGGTGCTTCTCTTGTAAGAAATCTAGGAAGGAAGTTGGAAGATAAATTCACAAGGGAGAACATTAAAAGTAGAAGAAATTCACATGGGTGGATATCACTCTTTTTTTCAGAAAAGAGAACCAAGGACATGTTCTAAAATAGAAAACAAGAAATCCTTGTAAAAACATATTGATGGATTCAAGCAAAAATCAGGAAAGATGAAGACATGGGATTCAAGAAACATGGCAACCAACCAAGAATGCAGTGAAGAAGAATGTCAAGATGTGGCAGAGCTGGAAAGCAATCTGTGTGCATAGATTGTCAGTGGACTCCAAGGAGCATGTAATCAAGAATTCTCATTCTACATGCATTTCATATTGTAGATGGATAAAAGAGGCACATCTTTCTTCTTTTCAGCAGGGAAAAGAAAGGCAAATAACATTTATAGGGAAAGCCAAAAAATTCACAAGAATGCCACAGTCCAGATATGAAGCAAACTAAGATCTGGCTTTACATTTTTTTTTTTTTTTTTTTTGAGACAGTCTCACTCTCGTCCAGGGTGGAGTGCAGTGGCGCTATCTCAGCTCACTGAAACCTCTGTCTTCTGGGTTCATGTGATTCTCGTGCCCTCAGCCTCCCGAGTAGCTAGGACTACAGGTGTGCACCATCACGCCCAGCTAATTTTTGTATTTTTTGGTAGAGACAGGGTTTCACCATGTTGGCCAGGTTGGTCTCAAACTTGTGACCTCAGATGATCCGCCCTCCTTGGCCTCCCAAAATGGTGGGATTACAGGCATGAGCCACCACGCCCGGCCCTGGCCTCATTTTTTTATTAACATTGATAGAATTAAAGGAAAGATATATTCTCCTTCAGGTGACAGAAGTGTCAAAAAGTGGACCATGAAGGAGAAAATGTCCTGGTTTGCCTCCTGTGTCTGCACTGAGTAATATTTACACAGTGATAACAAAGCAAATGTTGCTTACTGCTGTTCAAAGGTTAGAATCAGTTATAGACAAAACACCGAATATTTATTTTTAGTTACAGAACACGGTGTAGCTGTCATTAACCTTGATGTTATAAAACTAAAAGCCAGAAAGCAAAAATGAAGCTGACAGAGGTTGGGTGGAAAAACAGGAGGAGAGAACGGAAGGAGGATGTGATAATGGGTTTATCCTACATACTGGATAGACAAGAGCTGCTGTAAAGTTGATGAGCAAGAAGCAGGAGTTTAAGTATATTACCTTAAGTCATAACAATTTTCATTATTATAGGCCGGGCATAGTGGCCCGTAATCCCAGCACTTTGGGAGGCTGAGGTGGGTAGATCACAAGGTCAGGAGTTCAAGACCAGCCTGGCCAACATGGTGAAACCCGATCACTACTAAAGACACAAAAAATTAGCCAGTCATGGTGACAAATGTCTGTAATCCCAGCTAATTGGGAGGCTGAGGCAAGAGAATCGCTTGAACCCAGGAGGCGGAGTTGCAGTAAACCAAGATCACGACATTGCACTCCAGCCTGGGTGACAGGGCGAGACTCCATCTCAAAAAAAAAAAATTCATTAATTATAACTAAAGATGACAGGTGCGGTGGCTCACGCCTGTAATCCCAGCACTTTGTGAGGTCGAGGCGGGCAGATCACAAGGTCAAGAGATCGAGACCATCCTGGCCAACACGGTGAAATCCCGTCTCTACCAAAAACAAAAAAATTAGCCGGGCGTGGTGGCACGCGCCTGTGGTCCCAGCTACTTGAGAGGCTGAGGCGGAGGATCGCTTGAACCCAGGAGGTGGAGGTTGCAGTGAGCCGAGATTGCACCACTGCACTCCAGCCTGGTGACAGAGCAAGACTCCGTCTCAAAAAAATAAATAAATAAATAAATAAAAATTAAAACTAAAGATAATATAACTATTAAAAATGGGGAGGACAGAGAGTAGACTAAGTAGTAAATCCTTGCTTTCCAATGGTAGGAGTAAATACATGTCTAAAATAGATGCATGGAGAAATAGCAATATAGGAGGCAGCTGGGCATGGTGGACTCATACCTGTAATCCCAGCACTTTGAGAGGCTGAGGTGGGAAGATCACTTGGGGTCAGGAGTTCAAGACCAGCCTGGCCAACATGCTGAAACCCTCTCTCTACCGAAAAATACAAAAATTAGCCGGGCATAGTTGCAGGCACCTATAATCCTAGTTACTCCAGAGAATGAGGCAAGAGAATCACTTGAACCATGGAGGCGGAGTAAATGAAGATCCTTTAGGTGACAGAGCAAGACCCTCAAAACAAAGCCAAAAACAAATAAAAAAACATAGGAAGCTGGGTGTGGTGGCTCACATTTATAATCCCAGTGCTTTGGGAGGCTGAGCTAGGAGGATGACTCAAGGTCAGGAGTTTGAAACCAGCCTGGGCAACAGAGTAAGATTCTGTTTCTACAAATTTAAAAAAAAAAATCTTTTTTTAAAATTAGCTTGGCATGGTAGCACACATCTGTAGTTCTAGCTACTGGGGAAGCTGAGGTGGGAGGATCTCTTGAGCCCAGGAGTTCAAGGCTTCAATGAGCCATGATCACACCACTGCAACAGAGTGAAGAGTGAGAGATCCTGTCTCCAAAACAAAACAAATTAACTTGGAAATATTACTCAGTTTTAAAGTGACTACCTGCAAACAAAAATAAAATGACTTGCCCCAAAGCAGCACTAGGGTGAGGAGTGGGGAAAGAATGAAGTGGGGGCTGTGCCATTTCATTGTCTTTCTAGACTGGCTAATTTTTTTCCTATGTGTGAATATTAATCTCTTAAAATAGCTAATAAAAATTAAAGGACCAAGTTGATTGAAAATAGATATAATAAACCGGGTGTGGTGGCTCATGCCTGTAATCCCAGCTACTTGGGAGGCTGAGGCAGGAGGATCACTTGAGCAAGGGGGACAGAGGTTGCAGTGAGCCAAGATCACACCACTGCACTCCAGCCTGCATAACAGAGTAAGAATCAGTCTCGAAAAAAAAGAAGAAAAGAAAAAGAAAAAGAGAATACATATAATAGGCCAGGTGCAGACGCTGAGGCATGAGAATTGCTTGAACCCAGGAGGCGAGGTTGCAGTGAGCCAAGATCGTGCCACTGGACTCCAGCCTGGGCGACAGAACAAACTCCATCTCAAAAAAAAAAAAGAAAGAAAGAAAGAAAGAAAGAAAATAGAGGCCAGGCACAGTGGCTCATGCCTGTAATCCCAACACTTTGAGAGGCCAAGGTGGGCAGATCACCTGAGGTCAGGAGTTTGAGACCAGCCTGACCAATATGATGAAACCCCATCTCTACTAAAAATACAAAAATTAGCTGGGCATGGTGGCATGTGCCTGTAATCCCAGCTATTTGGCTACTTGGGAGGCTCTGGCAGGAGGATCACTTTAACCCGGGAGGCAGAGGTTGCAGTGAGCTGAGATTGTGCCATTGCACTCCAACCTGGGGGCAACAAGAGGAAAACCCTTTCAAAAAAAAAGAGAGAGAGAGAGGCAGGGAGGAAGGGAGGGAGGAAGGAGGAAGGAAGGAAGTAGGTAGGTTGGGAGGGAGGGAGAGAAGGAAGGAGGGAGGGAGGGAGGGAGGGAAGGAGGGAGGAGGGAGGGGAGGGAAGGAGGGAAGGAAGGAAGGAAGGAAGGAAGGAAGGAAGGAAGGAAAAGAAAAAAAATAGATCTAATGGTGTGATGGTGCATGCATGTAATCCCAGTTACTCTGGCCTATATTTTCTTATATAAAAATTATATAGAAATCTATCTCTAGGTCCTTCCCTTGCCATATTTTGAGACAAAGGTAGCAGGTAGCAGCTTCTGGTACAGTTTTAGGGAACACATAAAAATACTCATAGAATAAGAGTAGCATTAATTTTTCTTTTTTTTTTTTTTTGAGACAGAATCTCACTTTGTTGCCCATGCTGGAGTGCAGTGGCGTGATGTGGGCTCACTGCAACCTCTACCTCCTGGGTTCAAGTGATTCTCCTGCCTCAGCCTCCTGAGTAGCTGGGATTACAGGCGTGTGCCACCATGCCCAGCTAACTTTTGTATTTTTTAGTAGAGACAGGGTTTCATCATGTTGGGCAGGCTGGTCTCAAACTCCTGGCCTCAAGTGATCCTCCTGCCTTGGCCTCCCAAAGTGCTGGGATTACAGGCTTGAGCCACCATGCTCAGCCTAAGGGTAACATTAATTCTTCATTCATTCATTAAATGAGTATAAATTAAATAGATACCATATATCAGGCATTAGGCTAGATGGTAATAGTCTGTATAAAGACAGACCTAAAAGCATTATCCCATCCCTAGTAGTACTTTCACTGCTTGGAATTTTAGAAGGTATGTTCATTTACTGTTCTTTGATGTAGTGGGGGCTGTCCTGGGCATTGTAGGATATTTAGTAGGATTCTTGGTTTCTACCACTAGATGCCAGTAACCTCCCCCTCTCCTCTTACCTATCCTCCCCAGTTGGGACAATGTCTCCAGACATTTTGAAATATCCCAAGGGTAAAACTGTTCCTGGTTGAGAATAATTGTGATCATACTTTAATTTAATTAATTAATTATTTATTTAGAGAGAGAGAGTTTTGCTTGTTTCCCAGGCTGGAGTGCAATGGCACGATCTCGGCTCACTGCAACCTCTGCCTCCCGGGTTCAAGTGATTCTCCTGCCTCAGCCTCCCGAGTAGCTGGGGTTACAGGTATGCACCACCATGCCCAGAGGATTTTTTGTTTTTTTAGTAGAGACGGGGTTTCTCCATGTTGGTCAGGCTGGTCTTGAACTCCCGACCTCGGGTGATCTGCCTGCTTCAGCCTCCCAAAGTGCTGAGATTACAGGCGGGAGCCACCATGCCCAGCCAACGTGACAATATTTTTAAAGAACTAAAGTTTATTTAATTTTAGAGATAATACTACTATGCCAACCTTGCCTATTTTTTATGTGATGAATTTGTCTTATATGTCATTGAATATTTGAACTTGAGAAATAGAAACCACAATGAAGTCTGATTCTCAGATAACTGGAATTTTGAGTGGCATTTCCAAATAACTTATGAATTGCAGAACAAATACAGTTCTGTATTTTTATGTTACGGAGGTTTATCTTAAATCATAAACAGCTAATAAAAATATGAAATCTAAGCTTGTGGCTGGGCGCAGTGGCTCATGCTTGTAATTCTAGCACTTTGGGAGGCTGAGGCAGGCAGATCACTTGAGGTCAGTAGTTCAAGACCAGCTTGGCCAACATGGTGAAATCCTGTCTCTACTGAAAATACAAAAATTAGCTGGGCGTGGTGGTGCACAGCCTGTAATCCCAGCTACTCAGGAGGCTGAGGCACGAGAATTGCTTGAACCTGGGAGGTGGAGGTTGCAGTGAGCCGAGATTTGCCACTGCACTCCAGCATGGGGGTCAAGAGTGAAACTCCACCTCAAAAAAAAAAAAAGGAACCTAGACTCTTAGGGATTTCTCTCGAGTTAACCAGATGGTATGCTTGTATCTGCCCACAAAATGTTTCCATTCTTTTCAAATAAAACACTGTTTTTTACTTTCCACTTTAAGATCATATGCTTTTAGATTCTTTCAAAATAAAAAGATCCAGGCTACATCAGGCACTAAACTATTACAAGTCCCGAGACTTGTGATAAATTTAAGGAAAATGTCACTTACCTTCATTTCTTTACCCTCACCTAACCTAGGCTTCCAACCTACCATTGGTTGGAAGTTACCCATATAGTAACAGCAAACACACATATACTCCTTATTATGCGCCAGGCAACATTGTAAGCTCTTTTACATATATTTAAAATTTTTAAATATTTTATTTTGGCTTAATTTCAGACAGAAATTTCAGACAGAGAAGTTGCAGGAATAGTACAAAGAGCTCCTGGATACTCTCCACCCAGATTCATCAATTGTTACCATTTTATTACATTTGCTGCCCCACATCTCCTATAGCTCACTCTCATGCACTCTATCTGTCTGTCTGTCTGTCTATCCATCCATCCATCCATCTCACTGGGGTCTTGTTCTTTATTCAACAGGATATATTTATTTGCCTTCATTTTTTGTTTTAATATTCAAATGGTCCCAGATTTGGCCAATGAGGGGCTCTTCAAAGAGGCTTTTGTGACCTATGCCATGGCACAAAGTGATGTTCCAGGCTCATCTTGTATTTTTTCTGTTCCCATCTTGGAATCAAGCATTTCTTCAAGGAATCTTGGTTTTTTGTCAAAGGAATACTGAACTAGAGTCATGGTTATTTTTAAGGGAGAAGGGATTTAGAAGCCAAGATCTGGATGTTACGTGTTCTCATTGCTACTGGGCCCTATGAATGGAGAGAACTGGGAAATAAATGTATTTGTACACTTTCATACCTACATACATACGTGCAGACACATATGCATGCATACACATACATTAACATTTAGTCTTCATTACAACCCTATTAAGTAATCACTTTTATTGTTCTCATGGTCTCAGTTTTGAGTCTTAGAAGAAGTTAAATAACTTGGCAAAAGTCTCCTGGTTAAGTGGTAAGGCTGAGACTGGAAGATGAGCAGTCTAGCTCCAGGCCTCCCCCTATTAGCATAAATATTTGAAGATAAAAGGGTTGAGAAGGAAGTTTATCCTACATGACCTAAGATTCCTACTGAGTTCTTATTCTGCGGTCTACCTGGGAGAGAAGAGGGAGTTGAGAGTGTACTGCTGGCCTGGATATCAAATCTAAGTAACAGACTTCACACAGAATTGCTTTTCCCTTTGTAAGACTAAAGGTTTGCAACTGCATCACACTTGCCATGCCTGGCTCTATTACCTAAGGATGAGTTTAGTCCTATAAGGATTTTTAGTCTATTTTCAGGAAATAGGCTTCTGGTTGGTTGGCGTTGCAATCCACTGGATGTGCTCATTGTTCACCTCAGGCTAAGCTAAGGCTCCACCTCCTGCTGCTTACTCAAACTTCAATCTACTCATGCAAAGCAAGGGAATTGCTATATTATTTTAAGTAGAAGATAAACAGGATCATGGATTTTTAGATAAGGCAAAGGAAAATGTATTACTTTAAAATTAATTAAATACTTCACAGTAAAATATTGGGACATTTTAAATACCATCTGTACAGAAAGCACTTGCCTTGCTCAAGACTATATTGATCTGATACCAGTGTGAATTTATCTTTGGAAGATTTTGTAATAGCAGAAAGAAAGTAGCTGAACACAAACAAGACATAATTTTTTGTATTTTCAGTAGAGATGTGGTTTGACCATGTTGGCCAGGCTGGTCTCAAACTCCTGATCTCAAGTGATCCGCTGGCCTCATCTTCCCAAGGTGCTGGGATTATAGGTGTGAGCCACTGCCCCTGGCCTGAGACATATTTTCTTTATCTTTCTTTTCTTTTTTTTTTTTTTTTGAGATTAAGTTTTACTCTTGTTGCCCAGGCTAGAGTGCAATGGCGAGATCTCAGCTCACCGCAACCTCTGCCTCCCAGGTTCAAGCAATTTTCCTGCCTTAGCCTCCCAAATAGCTGGAATTACAGGCATGTACCACCACTCCCAGCTAATTTTGTATTTTTAGTAGAGACGGAGTTTCTCCATGTTGGTCAGACTGGTCTCAAACTCCTACCTCAGGTGATCTGCCTGCCTTGGCCTCCCAAAGTGCTGGGATTACAGGCGTGAGCCACCGCGCCTGGCCTGAGACATATATTAACTTTGGTAACGATATTGTGAAAATGAAAAAAATTCACGTGGCCAGGCATGGTGGCTCTTGCCTGTAATCCTAGCACTTTGGAAGGCTGAGGCAGGAGGATCCTTTGAGACCAGTGTTAGAGACCAGCCTGAGCAATATAGTGAGACCCTGTCTCTGCAAAAAAATAAAAATAAAAAAATGAGCTGGGCATGCCAGCATGAGTCTATAGCCCCAGCTACTTGGGAGGCTGAGGTGGGACGACTGCCTGAGCCCATAGTGCAGTGAGCTATGATCAGGCTGTCTTGCTGGCACCCCATCTGACTCCAATAGAGATGACACCAGGTTCAAGAGGCTGAAGAAGAGACCTAGAGCCAGCAAAGGAGACATAGGGTTTAACCAGGGGGAACTTTCATATAGGGACAGTGCAGTGGCACTGGGCTGCGCAGGAGAATTGCCACTGCTTGTAAAAAGCATGCAGTTTACATAGCACCTTCGCTTAGCTCCCTCCACCCCAGCAACCTCCACATTGCAACCCTAGTTTCCTAGGTTGTTATTGCTGCCAGATACCTCTGCCATACAGGGTCATTCTCAGGCTATGCTTCAGTTAAGCTATTGCTGTCAGGTGTGTCAGGTGTATACACACCACTGGGCTTCAGCTTGGGCAACAAAACGAGCTGGTCTCAAAAAAATTTTTTTTGAATAGTAATTTTTAAAAAGATGCTCCAATTCATTGGTAATTGAGGACATTAAAACAACATGAGATACCATTAGATTGGCGAAAGTTAAGAATCCTGAGAATGCCAAGCATTGTCATTGAATTGGTCAATCAAAAAGAACATTCTAGTAAGAGGGATGTTGGTGTATTCACTTTGGAGAGCAATTTGGCAACTGATATTGACGTGCATGCCAAGGACCCGGCAATTCTACTCCTAGGTATATTTTCTTTCTTTCTTTATTTTTGTGATGGAGGCTCGCTCTGTCACCAGGATGGAGTGCAGATGGAGTGCGGTGGCGAGATCTTGGCTCACTGCAACCTCTGCCTCCCTTGTTTAAGCAATTCTCCTGCCTCAGCCTCCCAAGTAGCTGGGACTACAGACACGTGCCACCATGCCCAGCTAATTTTTGTATTTTTAGTAAAGACGAGATTTCACCATGTTGGCCAGGATGGTCTTGATTTCTTGACTTTGTGATCCGCCCGCCTTGGCCTCCCAAAGTGCTGGGATTACAGGCGTGAGCCACCGTGCATGGCCAAAAGAGATTTATTATAAGGAACTGGCTCACATGAGTATAGATGCTGACAAGTCCCAGGATCTTCAAGGTGAATCTGAAGACCAACAGGTCCAAAATCCAGGAAGAGCTAATGTTTCAGTTTGAGTCTGAAGGCAGGAAAAAAAATCAACTCAAAGTCAATCAGGCAGGAGACATTCTGTCACTCATGGAGGAAAATTAGCTTTTTTTTTTCCCTAAGCCTTCAACTGATTAAATTAGGGCCATCCACATTAGGGAGACCAATCTACTTTCTACCAATTTGAATGTTAATCTCATCCAACAATGCCCTCACAGACATACCTAGAATAATGTTTGACCATACATCTGGGCAATCTGTGGCCCAGTTAAGTTTACACATAAAATTAGCTATCACAGAAAGGAAATATATAAAAATGTTAATATACACTTTATTAGATAATAACTTCCTTTATAGAGTTGGCTCTATATTCTATTTCAAATACCATATTGCACGTCCTTAATTATTGCTTTTTTCATGCTTTTAGTTTTATATATTCAATCACTTTTAGCTTTTGTCAAACTCATTTATGAATAAAACATCCTCTTGAAAACCTAAACAAAGAAGTGACATTTTGCTAAAATAATTTTCATAAGGCTAAATTTCTAAAAATACTTTTGGTCACATGAGGTGGCTCATGCCTGTAGCACTTTGGGAGGCTATTTAGTCACTATTTGAAATTCTTTTTTTTTTTTGAGACGAAGTCTCACTCTGTGGCCCAGGCGGGAGTGCAGTGGCACAATCTTGGCTCACTGCAACCTCCACCTCCCAGGTTCAGGCAATTCTCCTGCCTCACCCTCCTGAGTAGCTGGGATTACAGGCATGTGCCACCACACCCAGCTGATTTTTAAATTTTTAGTAGAGATGAGGTTTCACCATGTTGGTCAGGCTGGTCTCGAACTCCTGACTTCGTGATCCACCCGCCTTGGCCTCCCAAAGTGCTGGGATTACAGGTGTGAGCCACGCCGCCCGGCCCACTATTTCAAATTCTTTACTGCTGAAACATTTATATATCCTCTTAATTTTCTCACTGATGACTGCAAATCTTTGTTTAAAGTATGAGTTTTAAATGAACATGATTGCTTTTTGGATGAAAAGTGCATTTAACACTTTCAACACTGGGGCTGGGCGCAGTGGCTCATGCCAGTAATCTCAGCACTTTGGGAGGCCGAGGTAGGCAGATCACGAGGTCAGGAGTTCGAGACCAGCCTGGCCAATATGGTGAAACCCTGTCTCTACTAAAAATACAAAAAATTAGCTGAGAATGGTGGTGCACGCCTGTAGTCTCAGCCACTCAGGAGGCTGAGGCAGGAGAATTGCTTGAACCCAGGAGGTGGAGGTTAGAGTGAGCCAAGAATGTGCCACTGCATTCCAACGTGGGCAACAGTGCAAGACTCTGTCTCAAAAAAAAAAAAAACAAAAAAAAAACAACATTTTCAACGCAATTTTTGGTAACTACCAGCATTTAACATTCACTTCACTTGCAATGTCATGTTTGTCATTTCAGAGATGAAAATCATGTTTTTTGTATTAATTCTTGCAGTATCAAAAGACATTTCAGGATGTTTCAAGACATGAGCCAAGCTATGGTTCATTATCATGTTCTTCCATAGTATAAAAATATGAACATTTACAACATTTAAAACAATGCTAAACTTATCAACACTTTGCTGACACTTCATTCTGTGTTTCCAACTTATAACTTTTGAGACGCAGTCTCCAACTTACAACTTTTAATTCAAGCATAATATCCATTCAGAAAGGTGTACACTTTATAAGTCTACAGCTTGATAAATTTTTCACAGGCTAACTGCACCCACGTAATTAGCACTCAGATTAAGAAATAGAACATGCTAACATCTTAGAAGCCCAAATCTCTGTACCCTCCTTCAGTTACTTCCTTCCCACTCAAGCTAACATTGTTTTTGTACTTTACACAAATAGAATCATAAAGTATATTCTTTTGTGTGTGTCTTCCTCTGTTCAATATTATGTTTTTGAGATTCATCCATATTCTTTTTTTTTTTTTTTTTTTTGAGACAGGGTCTTACTCTGTGGCCCAGGCTGGAGTGCAGCGGTGCAATCACAGCTTACTGCAGCCTCGACCGTCTGGGCTCAGGTGATCCTCACACCTCAGCCTCTCGAGTAACTGGGACTGCAGGTGCATATGCCACCACGCCTGGCTAATTTTTTGTACTTGTAGAGACGGGGTTTCACCATGTTACCAAGGCTGGTCTCAAACTCCTGGGCTCAAGCAATCTGCCCACCTCTGCCTCCCAAAGTGCTGAGATTACAGGCGTCAGGCACCATGCCAGGGCAAGATTCATTCATATTCTTATGTGCAGTTAATACATATTTCACATATTGTATTATGTGAATACACCATAATTTGTCTATGTTCCAGTTTTGGGTATGAATGGTTATAATTATGAATGATGCTGCAGTGAACACTCTCTGCTGTCAATACAGTAGCCGTAAGCCACATGTGGCTCTTTAAGTAAAAACTAAATTGAAAATCAGTACCTCAGTTGGATTAGCCACATTTCAAGTGCTCATGTAGCTAGTGGCTTTACAAACAGCATAGAATATAGAATATTTCCATTAATGCAGAAAGTTCCATTACACAGCACTGAATATGTGACTTGGTAAACATACGAGTTGCTGGGCTATAGGGTGTGTATATATATTCAGCATTCACAGAAAATAGTGTTAAATAGTTTGGGGTGTTCATTTTCAAATATTTGTTATAAATTCCTCAATTTTAAAATATGAAAACACCTTTTTGTTTTTGAGACAGAGTCTCCCTCTTCGCCAGGCTGTAGCGCAGTGTGGTGTGATCTCAGCTCACTACAATCTCTTCCTCCCGGGTTTGAGGGATTCCCCTGCCTCAGACTCCCAAGTAGCTGGGACTACAGGTGTTCACCACCATGCCCAGCTAATTTTTTGTATTTTAGTAGAGACGTGGTTTCACCATGTTGGCCAGGATTGTCTCAATCTCCTGACCTGGTGATCCGCCCGCCTCGGCCTCCCAAAGTGCTAGGATTACAGGCGTGAGCCACTGCACCCGGCGACTTTACTTACGTTTTACCTAAGAATTACAGTTCATTAACAGCAAAACCAAATAAAAAAACTAGATTAAATGTATTTAGAAGCAGTAGCAACCATTAAGAGCAAGGAATGCTTCACAGGGAATACACAAGGCAGCTACATTATTTACCATGATGCAGGCCAAGCTAGCAGATGTTGCAAATGTTTCTTAGATGTCCTTACAACAAAAAGGTTATCAACAGTTGTCACAAAAGATGAATCTATATTTACATACTTTATTTAGTGCTGCTGTACTTACAATAATACTATTTACCATTGACACAGATGCATTTCAATATTTTAACAAATGAGACAGGCATGCTGGTCTCTTATCAGTGAAATATCATATCTGCTTATAATCCCAAATAATACTGGATATTATTAATCTTTTAAAGTTTTGGCAATCCGAGAGGCCAATGTTGTTAATTCACATTTAATCATGAATGAATTTGTGCATCTTTACACATATTAGTTGGCCTTTTCCCCTCCTGGAATTGCTGACTTACATCCCTAGCCCGTTTTATTGATTTATAAATATTAATATTACATACAATATGACTGCCCATGTATTTCCTTTGTCCATTTAAAGTTACTGATTTATAAATGTTTTTATTTAGAAAATTAGTCCTTTGTCTACATATATTCTACATATATTTTCCCCAATTTGTTGTTTATCTTTTCCCTGTAAAATCATTTAAAATGATAGGTCTTCAAGTGTCTTGTTTGCTTTTCCCTTGGCTTCTGTGTTTTATCTAATGGTTTGAAAGCCCCATTTTTTCAAAGATTGTATGAGAAGCTTATTTCAGTTTTTAAAATATTTGATATATCATGTATTGGTAAAGTACTCTGATATAAGGAGTGAGGTATACATCCAGTTTTATATTTTTCAGACTGGCCTATCATGTCTTTGTCAGACGTTGCTATTTACTTACCTGGCATCCATTCTTCCTTAGTAACAGATCCCTGACTTCACTCAGGGCTGAAATGTCCCAGCGTAAAATACTTTCTACACCAGGCACTGTGGCTCAAGCCTGTAATCCCAGCACATTGGAAGGCTGAGGTGGGCAGATCACGAGGTCAGGAGTTAGAGACCAACCTGATCACCATGGTGAAACCCCATCTCTACTAAAATACAAAAATTTGCCAGGTGTGGTGGCGAGCACCTGTAATCCCAGCTACTTGGGAGGCTGAGTCAGGAAAATTGCTTGAACCCAGGAGGCGGAGGTTGCAGTGAGCTGAGATCACGCCACTGCACTCCAGCCTGGGCGACAGAGAGACTCCATCTCAAAAAAAAGAACTTTCCCCAACTCTCTTGCAACAAGTGGTGGCCGTGTGATTCAGTTCTGTCTCACGAGACGTGGATGAAAGCCACTAAGTGGGGCTTCCAGAAATTTTAAACAAGGACACCTTTGACTGACATGCTCAATTTGGTCTCTTACGCTTCACCTTTTTCCTGCTTGAAATGTAGATGTAATACTTAGAGGTGAAATAACTTTTCTGAGACAATGAGGATGAAAGCCACTCACCAAAGATGGCAGAATAGAGAGATAAATGGAGCTTCAGTTCTTAATAACACTGTTAAACTACCATATCAGTATGGATTATGTACTCTTGGATTTATGTGAAAAAATAAACTCACAGTGAAGCTACTGATCATAGGATTTTTGTTTCTTGCAACCAAATATGTTCCTATCTGATACAGTATCCCCCACTTATTTAATATTCCATCTTTTTACACCAATTTGACATCACCTTCATTATGTATAATTAATTGAGCATAATTCTGGAAACTCTCCTGTTTCATTGATCTAAATGACTTCAGTATTTAATAGCTAATATAAAAAGAGCCGATGTTTACTGAATGTCAAAACTATCCTATGTTCTTTATATTAATTAACTAGTTCATTTAACCCTCACAACAGCCCCTGGAGCCTTAACTATTTAATATTAATGTGTAGCAATTACAAGGCTAAAACAAATAGTCAATTAAAGTAAAACAGAATTTAAAAGGCTAGGCACCGTGGCTCACACCTGTAAACCCAACACTTTGGGAGGCCTATGCAGGAGGATAGCTTGAGCTTAGGAATTCAAGATCAGCCTGGGCAACATGGTAAAATCCCATCTCTACATAAAATACAAAAAATTAGCTAGGTGTGGTGACGCGTGCCTGTAGTTTCAGTTACTCAGAAGGCTGAAGCAAGAGGACCACTTGAGCCTAAGAGGTGAAGGCTGCAGTGAGCCATGATCATGCCACTGCACTCCAGCCTGAGTAGCAGAGTGAGACGCTGTCTCGAAACAAAAACAAAAGACAAACCAAAAAATCCACAAAAAAATTAAAAAGAAGGAAAGATATTTCAATTATCTATTATCCATATGAAGGATTATGGGGAATGTTGCTATCCAAGTGGCATGAATGCTGTTCCATGTAGTAGTGGAAAGAGCACTAAACTTGGGGTTTGAAGACTTAAGCCCTTATTCCAACTTTGTAGCTCAGTAATTTTACTATTGAGTTTTAGGCCTTAGTTTCTGCCTGTATAATGAGGTATAATTACCTTCAGTAAATAATCTCTAAAGTTTTGCCTAACTTTAACATTCTATGAAAGACTAATAATTAAGACTACAGGTTTCGATATCCACTGGACCTGGATTTGAATTCAGGATTGAATAACCAGATACACGTATTAATTCAACAAAAGTACTGTGGCTACACTGATCAACATGTCAGAAAGTGTCCCTGCCCTAACAGAGTTTGCATTATAGTGAAGGAATTAAAAAAAAATTATACAGAGTATTAAGTATTATGAATGAAATAAGCAGTGGTGTAATAGAGATTAGCTGGGGCACAAGGTTGAATTAAATTTTCAAAGATTTCTCTGAAGAGATGGTTGTGAGTTTGTATAACATGAAAAGAAGGCTATGACATAATGATAAATAAAAAATTAACATGTAAATTGGTAATTCACTGTTAAATGTGTAGCCTAAAACAATTTTTAAAAACACTTAAAATGGTAGACTGTAACACATACATAGGAAAGTATATAAAACGAACACACAGCTTAATGAATTATTAAAAATGAAACACTCATGAAAGAAGTCCTCATGTCGATTTCCAAACACAGCCCTTCTGTCTTCCCATTAAGTGTAACTAGTAAGCTTTTATGGTGGGCACTTCCTTGCTTTTTATGAAAATTACTTTGCCAACTGATTGTGGAGAGTTGTACAACTATACAAATTTACTAAAAATCAAACTGCATTTACAATGAATTTTCTTTTTCTCTTTTTTTTTTTAACACTAGTCAAATGCAGTAGTGAGAAGGGGGGAAAAGAGTAGAACAAGGAGTTTGATCTGTAACTGACTGTGAATAATCAATTGAGGTAACTCACTACCTCCGGACCAGCCTTTTTTTTTTTTTTTTTTTTGAGATGGAGTCTTGCTCTGTTGCGAGGCTGGAGTGCAGTGGTGCAATCTCGGCTCACTGCAACCTCTGCCTCCCAGGTTCAAGCAATTCTCCTGCCTCAACCACCCAAGTAGCTGAGACTACATGCGCCACCACGCCCAGCTAATTTTTGTATTCTTAGTAGAGACGGGGTTTCACCATGTTGGCCAGGATGGTCTCAAGCTCTTGATCTTGGGATCTGCCTGCCTCTGCATCCCAAAGTGCTGGGATTACAGGTGAGCCACCGCGCCAGGCCTGCGATGAATTTTATGGTATGTAAATTATACATTGCTAAAGCTGTTTTAAAAGACTTTGCATTTCAGTATGCATCCCTAAACACTATAGCTTAATTTTGCCTGTTTGAACGTCATATAATACAGTACAAATTCTTTTATGTCTGTCTCTTTCACTCAACGTAATAGTGAAATTCATGTTCTTGTACGTGGCTTTAGTTCATTTATTTTTCTTTTTTTTTGAAATGGAGTGTCACTCTGTCACCCAGGCTGGGGTGTAATGTTGTGTTCCTGCCTCACTGCAACCTCTGCCTCTCGGGTTCAAGCAATTCCCTGCCTCAGCCTCCCAAATAGTTGGGATTACAGGTACCCGCCACCACACCTGGCTAATTTTTGTATTTTTAGTAGAGACGAGGTTTCACCATCCCAGCCAGCCTGGTCTTGAACTCCTGACCTCGTGATCCATCCGCCTTGGCCTCCTAAAGTGCTGGGATTACAGGCGTGAGCCACTGTGCCTGACCAGTTCATTTATTTTCATTGCTGTATAAGATTCCATTGTATAATTATGCAACTTATTTGTCCATTCTATGTTGATAGACATGTTTCCATTTTTGGCTATCTGAACAACGTTACTGTACACATTCTTGTATATGTCTCTTGTGGTACATGTACACACATTTCTGTTGAATATATGTCAAAAGTATAATTGCATATCTTGGTCTTTAGTATTAAAAGCACGTTTCTGGCGGGGCACAGTGGCTTATGCCTGTAATCCCAGAACTTTGGGAGGCTGAGGCAGGCGGATCACCTGAGGTCAGGAGTTTGATACCTGCCTAGCCAACATGGTGAAAACCTCATCTCTACTAAAAATACAAAAATTAGCCAGGCGTGGAAGTGGGCACCTGTAATCCCAGCTACTCGGGAGGCTGAGGCAAGAGAATTGCTTAAACCTGGGAGGCAGGCAAAGGCTGCAGTGAGCTGAGATCGCACCACTGCACTCCAGCCTGGCGACAAAGCAAGACCCCTCCGTTCAAAAAAAAAAAAAGCATGTTTCTGATATCATATTTCTACTCAAAAGCTCTGACAGGCCAGGTGTGGTGGCTCACACCTGTAATCCCAGTACTTTGGGAGGCTGAGACGGGTGGACCACTTGAAGCTGGGAGTTCAAGACCAGTCTGGCCAACAAGGTGAAACCCTGTCTTTACTAAAAATACAAAAATTAGCCAGGTGTGATGATGGGTGCCTGTAATCCCAGCTACTTGGGAGGCTGAGGCAGGAGAATCGCTTAAACCCGGGAGACAGAGGCTGCAATGAGCTGAGATTGCACCACTGTACTCCAGCCTGGGTGACAAGAGCGAGACTCCATCTCAAAGTAAAAAAAAAAAACGGCTCTGACAAAGAAAGAAGAATGGCCTAGAATGTCAGGTATGGTGCTGACTTACCTACCTGTTTAATTTCATTAACTACTAAATTTCAGCCAAAGTGGCTTTCTTTTTATATATTTTTATTTTTCCCAAGCACACTCACAAACTGCAATCCCCTCTATCTGGAATAGTCTTCCTTACCTTCTTTGCCTAGTTAACTTTTATTTTTCCCTAAAATTTCAGTTAACACATCATTGCTTCAAGGAAGGCTTCTTTTATTTACTTGCTTACCATCACAGGCCTCTTTTTCTCATTTGTTGCAATAGTTTTACAATTTGTGAAATTAACTGGCTGAGTTCCCAGCAAAATAAGCTCATTAAAGTCAGGGTGTGTGTATCTGGGGGGTCTTTTTTGCATATCATTGTATCCCTACACTCAGCACAGTACATGGCTCATACAGGAAAGGGTTAATAAATACTTGATTAATATCTATTGTCCCTTCACATTCAGAGTGCCAAATTCAAATGCTGTTTCTTCTCAATGTTTTATTACTCAGGCCACCACTAGCATCATACTTTGAAAATATATTCTTATAAGGTAAAAGATTTTATTAAGTACCATTTGGTAAAAAAAGACTGAGAAATTTAGTACCTAGGCCCATCATCATAAACATGAGTATTTTTACTGTCTTCCATGAAGAGACTATAATGATCATAGGAGGTAATTCTCCATAAGGATTATAAAACATATAGGTTGTTTTATTATCAAATGGTGCTCCTATTTAAAAGATACTTTACACAGACAACTAGTTCCACCAAAGTGAGTAGGTATAAAACAGAGCAAAAATATGGAACATAATCATTTATTCTTCAACAAGTGCTTATTATGTGAATAGCAGCAATCTGCTTTTACATTATGTTTTCCCCTTTATCACCATGAGAAATTTCTCCCCATTATCATTTTGTGTAATTTCACTTATTCTTGTGTAAATACTTTTGTGTGGTTTTTAATAAAAATTGCTCAGTGGCAACTATTACAGAAAAACCAAGGTTTTTATTCTTGATAAACTTAATTTACTTATTTTAGTTTTAACAAAATTATTACGAGAATGCTTCCTTTTGTCATAAGTATTAACAACTTGTATATACACTAATTACAACCTCAAAATATTTACACAAATATTCAACTTTTTCATATTAGTATCTAACTTAATTATCTTAGTAACAACATTAGTATAGCATGGACTACTATAAACCAAGTATCTTCAAAGTAAAAGCCTGCAAATATCTTGCTGAAAATAGAAAAGTTGAAACCAGGGTACTGCCAATATAAAATGTAAAGTAGGGAAACATTTTACCACTGCCATCTTAATCTTCTCTCCATTCTCTCTCTAATGTAACCTCCAAACTGCAAACTCAGCATATCAAAAGAATTTTGAAGGAGAAAACTAATCCTAAGTTTCATGTTTAATAACATATGATTTGTATAGGGAACATTATCTTAACCATTTCTTTCTGTATCACTGTAACCATAAAGACATGGTTGGGTCTCAAATTTTCACCAGTTTGTTGTAAATAAAATATATTTATTCATAAGTAAAACTTACTTCAGAATGTATTTTTTTTTTAAGAGATGAGGTCTTACTGTGTTGTCCAGGCTGGAGTGCCATGGTTAATCACAGGCACAATCCCACAACAAATCAGCATGGGAGTATTGATGTATTATGTTTTGCAGTGTAAAAATGTAAGAATGTCTAGCCTTTCTGATGTCCAAGTTATAATTTAGGGATTTACTTGAAGAGTACCAACAGATTCTTAAACATACAAAATTCTGCTAGGAAATTACAGTTGAACCTTGAACACCACAAATTTGAATACTGTGGGTCAACTTACATGCAATTAAAATTTTTTTTTCTTTTTTTGAGACAGGGTCTCACTCTGTGGCCCAGGATGGCATGCAGTGGTGTGATCACGGCTCACTGCAGAGCCTCAACCTCCTAGGCTCAAGCAATCCTCTTGCCTCAGCCTCCTAAGTAACTGGGACCACAGGCAAGTGCCACCATGCCCAGCTAATTTTTCTTTTGTAGAGATGGGATCTGACTATGTTGACTAGGCTGGTTTTGAACTCCTGGCCTCAAAATAATCCTCCCGCCTCAGCCTCCTAAAGTGCTGGGATTACAGGTGTAAGACACTGTACTCAGGCATACATACAATTTTTTTTTTTTGAAACAAACTAGGATTGAAATAACAGTAGTGTCAGGATGTAAAACCCATATAAATCATGGGCCTACTTTTTGTATACTTGGATTCTGCAGTGAAGACTGTGGGACTTGAGTATGTGTGGAATTTGGTATGCGGTGGTTCCGGTACCAATCCCCCTTTGTACACAGAGGAACGACTGTATACAAATGAGGAATGGAGCACTTCTAATTCAGAGGTTTTTAAAAATTAAATTATGATGATGATGATTTATTAGAGGCAGGGTCTCGCTATCTCACCCATGATTGTCTCCAACTCCTGGGTTCAAGCAATCCTCCTGTCTTGGCCTCCCAAAGTGCTGGGATTACAGACCTGAGCCTGCCTGGCTGTAATTCAGTTTATAAAGGGAAATTTTAAAGTAGTATAAGGCTCAAAGGTTCAATTAAAGAAACCATTTATGAAGGAGAATAATAAAACAATATTACTCTGTGTACATATGACAGTGCAGAGAATTGTTGGGGGGTGAGTTTTAGCTCTGTTAAGACTTGTTTCAGAATGTGATACCACAGTCTGAAATAACTGTATGAAAACAAGATACTATTTTAAAAACAAAAGTGCTGGGCATGGTGGCTCATGCCTGTAATCCCAGCACTTTGGGAGGCCAAGGCGGGTGGATCACCTGAGGTCAGGAGTTCAAGACCAGCCTGGCCAACATGGCGAAAACCCGTCTCCACTTAAAATGAAAAAAATTAGCTGGGCATGATGGCGGGTACCTGTAATCCTAGCTACTAGGAAGGCTGAGACACAAGAATCGCTTGAACCCAGGAAGCAGAGGTTGCACTGAGATTGCGCCACTGTACTCCCTCCAGCCTGGGTGACAGAGCAAGACTCTATCTCCAAAAAAAAAAAAAAAAAGAACAAGTGTCACAGTTCCCTAAAGCCTAAACTGTGCACTAGCAAAAATGAATATTTAAAAACATTCAACTAGTTTTGTTGACTATAAAAAATATTTTTAAGTTGTAGAAGCATTATTTTATTCAGTTTTGTTACATCAAAAATTTTTAAAATGACTAAATTTTAAACAATACTTAAACAAAAATATTAACTTTGTATTTTAAGTCAATGCAAATTTTCACTAATTTAGAAGTCTATATATATTAATACAGGTTGAGTGTACCTTACCCAAAATGCTTGGGATCAGAGTTCTCAGGTTTCAGATTTTTTCAGATTTGCAGAAATATACAGTGGTTGAGCTTTCCTAATCAAAAATTTGAAATTCAAAGTGCTCCAATGAACATTTCCTTTGAAGTATCACATCGGCACTAAAAAATGTTCTTATCTGGAGTATTGAATTTTGGATTGGGGTACTCAATGGCTATTTGAGTATTTGGGGAATTCCTGCAAATGGACACATTACTACATACAAAATTGTCTTACAGACCTTAGAAATAAGGTTTCAAATGGTTCATAAACTTTACAAATCTTCGTAAACTACTTTTTAAAACTATGCTTAATTATATATAGACTTTGATTTTTAATCAAACTTTCAATTATTTTACAGTCAACTTGAAAAAGAGGCAAGCATGTCTCCTACTTATTTTTTGGAGGATTACCATTCATTAGGAGTACTACAACTGTAACACTTAAAAGACACATACTTACTCACACGCAACTAGAAGAGACATAGGATATACAGATTATCTGGCCAGTTCTTTTTAAAAATTCTAATGAACTAATAATTACGTTTGAAATCATGATTTAAAAAATCAGTATGACTCAGAAAATATATAAAAAATTCAAGGAGAAGACATTGTTATGGTCATCTTACCATTATTAGCCATAGCAGTACTGTGTCTGCACACATCTACAAACCATGTTTTTAAACTGACAATTGTTCTAACTACTTTGCTCATTAGCACACGAAGATGAAAACAATGTAATTTGTATTTATAGATACCCTAAAATAAGATAGTTCCCAAGATTAAATGCTATTTTAAAATACCTTTTTAGAACAAAAATACCTCATTTTATCTTATATCATTAGGAGTAAACATGATCCATATAAGTGATTTTTAAAATTCATACCTTAAAGCAATAATAGTTTTAAAAAAACATTTTTTAATAGAGGTGATCCTAAAATACCTTCATTTAATGGCTTGTAAAATTCTACCTCCTGGTCCTGACCCCCAAGCCTTTTGTGAAAGATTCCAAGGTCAACACTATGAACATCAAATGTAATTCTCCATTATAACAAAGTACTAACCTCAGCAATTTTTGAAGTGTAACAAATGTTTATCTTACATTTGCTGCTTCTGTAGGCATAGATCTTTCCTGATTACTTCATGTTATTCTAACTTCTAGAAGTCCTATCCCTTTGGTGATTCTCATCTGTTTTGAAAAAAAAAAATCAGTATGTGTAATTTTCTACATTTTTCTAGCTCAAAGGTGCTCTACACTTTTTCTGCAGCTTAAAATGTTTTTCTTTCTTTCCTTTTGGGATCAGGGAAAGGAAGAGGGGTGGGCTTGGTAACATGTTCATTTGTAGGCTTGCTTCAGAGGTGCTGGATATTTCCTGATGGGTAAGTTTGCTAAAGAAATACATACCAAGAGGTTGCCATGTTATCACATTGAGGACAGCAGCAAACTCTTCCAGATGAGACCAGAAAGGATAATACAATAATTTGCTAATAGTTAACAGACATTTGCTATTTTATGGACATAAATAAAATGTTTAAAAGACTTTACTTTTAATATTAACTAAAGGCATATCTAAAAATGTATGAAATTATTTGCAACCAAAATTTCACCGATAAAATTATTTCTTACTATTTCCCTTAGCAAAAACTGTACACTTGTTAGAGAGTACCTGATACTTGTTAAAATATCAAGTAATATGGCTGGGTGTGGTGGCTCACGCCTGTAATCCAAGCACTTTGGAGGCCAAGGCGGGTGGATCACCTGAGGTCGGGAGTTCAAGACCAGCCTGACCAACATGGTGAAACCCCGTCTTAAAAAATATATGTATCAAGGAATACAGGGCATGGTGCTATTAAAAAAAAACACACAAGTGGGAAGTATTTTATTTTTTTCTACTCCATATAACATTGTTCAAGACCACAAGATTTTAAAGGTCTCTTTCTGCAACTTTTATGATTTAGAAGCACCACTTAAAAAATATTTACTGATGCTGCAAATATTACCGTTTTTGTACAGAATAACAATTTTAATGAATGCCATATTCATTATACCTTTTGCTCCTTTGAACAGAAAGACAAACAGAAGCTTTAAATCAGATGTTTGGACATTCAAAAATGGTTTTAAAAAGTACATCCAAACAAACCAAATATATATCAGCAACTATTAAAATCAATTTTAGTAGTTATTAAGAATTCTTAAGAAGTATTGAAGCATGTGTGAGATTTTAAAAATTCTATACAATTTTTAAAACAAATTTAAATTTTTAAACAAAAAAGATTAATGGTCAAATGAAAAAAGTTTAAGCATCAGATTTAATATCCTAATGTTTAAGCTATTCAGAAATATATTTTGTGAATAATTATTTCATAAATATATATGTATAAATATAAATATATATCTGCAGGATCTGTGATGCTGGAGAAAACATTTTAAAGAAAAAAACTGCACTTTAGATTATCAGGACATTGTCAAATTTACCCTTCAAGTGAAATATAATTACCAATCCAGGTGCTTTTGGCACAAGTTTTTAGGTGAATATTGACACAATCTTAAAAACACAGTGCTTTTGTATTTTATTCACTGGAATATGGAGAATCAAACAGAATTTAAAATTCTGACCCAAAAATCCCAGATAACTGCAATTGCTTAATTAAATACAAAAAAAAAATTGTTTTAAAAAGCACTTAAACTTCCCTTTCCATCTGGAACATGTAAAATTTTACCAGCAACAGGTTTTCACCAATTCCTTCAGCAAGAATTCCCAGCCTACACACAAATGTAACACCATCTTTTTCTATTCGTGTATAACTTGGATCACACACCAGTATATAAAGACAAAAAATAAATGTATAATAAAAAGATTGGATAAATCAGAAGAGGCTTTTTGGTCTTGAATTCTTCACCCACTAACAATGAAGCAGCACTGTAGGCAGCCCAAAACACACCAAACAGCTTTAAAAAAAAAGGAAAAAAGACAAAAGGTAGTACATTAGCAAGTCAATTAACTTTTCGGATATCATAGAGTAAAAACAGTGTTTACAATATTTTTAAAAAATCAACCACCAATTTTGGTAAATAGTAAAACTTGTTACAAATGTTAAAAACAATTTAATAAGAATGTTCATCTTTGCTTTACTTCTTCACTTCTATAAATGTAGTCTTTTCTTTTGTAAATGTGGTCTTACCAAACTAATCATAAGAATCACTTGGGGTGCCTATCAAAGAGAGACTTGGGGGACTCTAGTTCTGCTGAATTATAACTTATTATTTTTTTCTTTTTCTTTGAATTATAATTTCTAATGGAAGGATCTAGTTATCAGTCTTTTAAATAAGTTCCCTGGTGATTATGATTAGGCAACTTGTGAAAAAACTATTATTACACCAAATTATTGAGCAAAAACTAATTCCTACAAAGTAGGAAATTGTCCTTTTTTTTCCAAGTAAGAAAATCGATTAAGTGAAAATTTTATACAGTATTTATTAAGTCTCAATATTTATTAAGTTTTTTCCCCCAGGAAAAGGTAGAAATACAGGGTTGAATAAAAAGGAGAAAAAAAAAGATCACATTTTGGTCAAGAGTTTAAATAAAGTATACCATAAGTTTTTGGATTATACACATATTATACTTTTACATTATTTCTACTGGAAATTTATGCAGTACTTATTGATGTAGTCACCTAACACATTTTACAGCATAAAATTAAGGAAAAACTTCAAGAGAAATCAAGGAAACTATAATAGGAACGGACTTGGCACAAAGCAGAGTTTCTAAACCTTGCAATATTGCCATTTTAGGCTACATAAATGTCTTGGCTATGGGGGAGCTATCCTGTGCATTGTAGGATGTTCAGCAGCATCCCTGCCCTCTATGCACTATATGCTAGTAACATTCCTCCTCAAAAATGCCTCCAGATGTTGACAAATGTCCCCTGGGGGACAAAATCGACCTCAGTTGAGAATCACTGGTATATAGGTAAAAAATAAATACTGGCAAACTTATTAAAAATGTATTTGGTGTGGTTCAGCTTTCTACTGGGTTTGTTAAACTTGAAAAACAAAAGTAACCCTACAAAATAATTCAAACATACACAAAAGTACAGGGAAATATATAAAAAGAAATTTTATCAAACTGCATTTTATTTCATGATTAGATTTTTTTCATTATAAACGCTTAAAGAGTGGTAAGTATTACGGAAATTTAATGTTAAATAAAATTTGTGCACTTAAACTATATACCCTAATGCTAGTTAACTGATGAACTTGCAACACATTTCTCAACAAACCTCAGACTGAAATACGAAACACGTGTTACAGCTCACCACCCACAGAAGATTAAGTGATCAGGAAAAAATTTTGGTAAAAATAGTCTGAAGTTTAAAAGCAATTTTACTCTAAATTTTTAATGATATAAAATAGATTTTTCCATTGTATAATACATTTAATGTTGTGTAAAGAATATTAAGGTCCAACTTTCAGTTGAATTATATGATTAAAAATGACAAGAGAAGGATTTTAACCATTTTGGAAGTAGTCTCAGAAACAAGCTTAGTCCAAGTGCAAAAACATACAGCAGAAGTGATTGTAAATGAGTGTATGTTCACTAAGGCTAGAATAATTAAATGTCAGCATGAGGCTAGCTGCTTCAATGTTAAGACTTTTAAACTAAGTTCTAATAATGCCAATAAAAAAAAGATTTTAGGGTTGAAATAAAGAGGAAAGCAACATCTCTTTAGTCTCTAAAGTGTTTAAACAGTTTAAACATAAAGATGATCCTTAAATATTATAATTTGGGTTTTTATTAAGACAAGGTCTCACTCTCACCTACACTGGAGTACAGTGGTATGATCACGGCTCACTGCAGCCTCGACCTCCTGGACTCAGGCATCCTCCCATCTCAGCCTTCTGAGTAGCTGGAATTATAGGAGCATGCCACCACATCTGGCTAATTTTTGTACCTTTGGAGAGATGGTTGAGTCCTGAACTTCTGGGCTCAACTGATCACCCACCTCAACCTGCCAAAGTGCTGGGATTGACGAGAGTGAGCCACCATACCTGGCCTATGTTATAATATTTGTAAAAACAACAGCTTGAGTGCCTACTCTGTGCCAAGCACTGTACTAGGCATTATATATACTTTATTTAATTAATTATTTATTTTTTTTGAGACAGGGTCTCACTCTGACAACCCAGGCTGGAGTGCAGCAGTGCGATCACAGCTCACTACAGCCACAGCCTCATGGGCCCAAGCAATCCTCCCACCTCAGCCTCCCAAGGAACTGGGACCACAGGTACCTGCCACCACACCTGGCTAATTTTTTAAATTTATTTTTAATTTTTTTTATTTTTATTTTTTTCCCTGATGTCCTACAAATGAAAGAGGAGGATGTCCTTATATCTGGCTATTTTTTTTGTAGAGATTGTGATAACCTGCTTTTTGCCAGCTAAAACTCTTTCTCAGACTAAAAGCTGTTCAGGTTTTATGTTAATTTCTTGAGCTGGACAGACTCCATCTTGGCTTCTTCATTTTAGTTATTCTCTCACCATTAAGTATGTAACTATCGTATGTAACTGCGACAGGCTGACACTGGGCACCCAGGAATGTATTTGTTGATAAGAGGCCGAGTTAAGTGGTACCAGCAGAACCTGGGAATGCAGGTGCAGTTGAGCGCCCAGAGCCCCCAGAGCCCCCATTATCTTTAAGTTGTATGTCTTTTATGACAGCTTTGTCCCTCGCACCTGGTAGTGTTTTATTTCTCATGTATCAGTTTATCTTTTAACTTTTTGCTTACTCTGCTTTTGTGAAAAATTTGCTTCAGCTAGGTTCCCCACCCTTTTAAAACTAGGGTATAACGGCCGGGCGTGGTGGCTCACGCCTGTAATCCAAGCACTTTGGAGGCCAAGGTGGGAGGATCACCTGAGGTCAGGAATTCAAGACGAGCCTGACCAATATGGTGAAACCCCATCTTTAAAAAAAAAAAAAAAAAAAAACAACTAGGGTATAAAAGACCACCTAACTTTTTCTTCGGGGCCAACAGAATTTTGGCCATTAGCCACCTCTTGGTCGCCAGCTTAATAAAGGACTCATAATTCAATCTCAGAGTGTGGCACATTCCTTGACTCGAGTCAAGATGGAGTTTCACCATGTTGCCCAGGCTGATCTCAAAGTCCTGGGCTCACGTAATCCACCTGCCTCAGCCTCCCAAAGTGCTGGGATTATAGGCGTGAGCCACCATGCCTAGTCAAGCACTATATATAAACTCGTTGTAACTAACCCTAAAATACAGTTGCTAAGTTTACCATTGTTAAGAACAAACTGAGAGTAAGTTAAGATACCTTGGAAGACCAGGCAGCAAGTAAGTGGCAGACCAGGGTTTGAATTTAGAACTGATTAGTTCCAAAACCACACTCTTTCAATACCCGATGCTTATTATCAGTATCAGCTTATAGTTTTCAAATTCTTTTTTTGCTTTTTTTGTTTTGGTTTGGTTTTTTGAGACAGAGTCTCACTCTGTTGCCAGGCTGGGGTGCAGTGGTGCAATCTTGGCTCACTGCAACCTCCACCTCCAGGGTTCAAGCGATTCTCCTACCTCAGTCTCCTGAGTCGCTGGGACTACAGGCGTGCACCACCACACCAGCTAATTTTTTTTTTTTTTTTTTTTTTTTTTTTTTGAGACAGAATCTTGCTCTGTCACCAGGCACCAGGCCGGAGTGCAGTGGCACAATCTCAGCTCACTGCAAACTCCGCCTCCTGGGTTCAAGCAATTCTCCTGCCTCAGCCTCCCCAGTAGCTGGAACTACAGGTGCACACCACCACGCCCAGCTAATTTTTATATTTTTTAGTAGAGATGGGGTTTTACCATGTTGGCCAGGATGGTCTTGATCTTTTGATCTCGTGATCTGCCCGCCTCAGCCTCCCAAAGTGCTGGGATTACGGGTGTGAGCCAACACGCCTGGCCTTTTTAAAATTTTTAATGGAGACAGAGTTTCACCATGCTGGCCAGGATGGTCTTGATCTCTTGACCTCACGATCCACCCATCTAGGCCTCCCACAGTGCTGGGATTACAGGCGTGAGCCACCACGCCTGGCCTAGTTTCCAAATTCTAACAGGAGTCATTATTTATTTTATATTGAAATTAGTAATAACTTCAAGTGGCTCAGCTACTTAAAACCAAATACTTTCTTTTTTTTTTTCTCCTTCTCCTCCCAAAACCAAATACTTTCATGTGGAGGCTACATAACAGCAGTTCTGAAAGTCACAGTCTTTAACGGTTCTGTTTTCTATAAAGAAAAAAATTATATTCACTGTGTAATACACATATATGTGTCAAAGCAGTCATTTATTTCCCAAAGTTGTTCAACATTAATAAATTTCAATTTTTAAGTTATATTTATTAATACTTAATATCATCAATAAATGTTTAAATGTGTGTACATATGTTAATTTAACATAAATAACACAAAGAAGTCCTGCTCTGCATTACGGAAAATCCATTGTGCCACTGCACTCCAGTCTGGGCAACCAGGTGAGACTCCGTCTCAAAAAAATAAAACAAAATAAAATAAAATAAGTAAATAAAAAATGCTGATCAGGCCAGGTGTGCTGGGTCATGCCTGTAATCCCAGCACTTTGGGAGACTGAGGTAGGCAGACACCTGAGGTCAGGAGTTCAAGACCAGCCTGGCCAACATGGTGAAACCCCATCTCTACCAAAAGCAAAAAGTTAGCCAGGCATGGTAGCACATGCCTATAGCCCCAGCTACTAGGGAGGTTGAGACAGGAGAATCACATGAACCTGCAAGGCACTCCAGCCTTGGTGACAGATCAAGACTCCATCTCAATTAAAAAAAAAAAAAAGTCTGACTGTTATATACTGAAACCTGATTGACTCTTTATTTTTCCCTCCAGACAAATGGTAACATCTGGTGATCAAAAGGAAAAAAAATAAAAGAAATGCAATTGGTAAAATCAGTAAGGAAGGTAACTTCCAAAATACTACCAACTGTTTGATAAATAGCTTTATATTACAACATTCCTAGCTAGAGGCCTCGTATACTTTTGACATTGGAAAACAGTAAACTGCTTTATGTAATACATAATCCTTAACTTACTTTTATAAGTGTAGATACCACATCAAATGATCCAACCACCAAAAGTACAGGTGCTATTACAATGAGAGGAAGTAATGAATATCCTATAACTCCAAGGACTTGGCCATATGCAACCTGTGAATTTTGAAAATTTCAAATAAATGTCATAGAAATCAAGATACTCATTTTACTCACAACTGAACACCATATATTCCTTGCTGTATTTAAATAAATGTGACAATAAGAAATAATAAACTATTATACTTATTATTTCAAATTATCATATAGTCTCCCATGTTCCTGGACAGTCTCACCAACCAAAATGGTTAAAATTATCATAAATTTTCTGATAATACCCAAATCTACATTTACAGCATTTATCTCTCTGTTAAGTATATCTCTACAATACATTTTGCCACTATTTCCCTTAAATTGTAGAATTACTTAAAGGAACTACAACCACCCCATTCAGATGAAAAATCCAAGGTCTAGAGAATATGGATGTTCCAAATAAAGACCAGAAGGGAAGGAGAGGTGACCAGGAGAGACTGAAGAGAAAAATCTTTTTTAGTGACTACTTTATGCCAAGCTCTGTAACAGGGCTTCACATGCTGTGGAAATCAAATGAAATAACAACCTTATGAAACAGACATTATTGTCCCTATTGTGAATAAATTGATTAAGCAAAGCTAGTAAAGTGTCAGTATTCAATTAAAATCTAGGCCCCTAAACTCCTATATCAACAGTCTTGAATTACCAAAACACGTAATTTTCACGTAAATGTTATACTAGGTTTTGTCTAGGACATAAGAAATAATATATAAACAAATATAATCTTAAGTGTTTATTAGAATTATTTTAAATTTTCATATGCAGAGTATTAAAGTTTCACAGATGTCTAAATGTATTCAAGAGTTTTGTTAAGATGCTGGATTGAGCATATATAGCTAATATTCACTTCTGAAATTAGAAACAGAAGGGAAAAAAGAAACTCATTTTTAAAAACAAAACAAAAAAAACACTACTCCTGGACTCAAGTGATCTTCTGTGATCCTCCACTTCAGTCTCCCACGTAGCTGGTACTACAGGCGTGTACCACCACATCTAGCTCAAAACTCCTTATTTATTTATTTATTTATTTTTATTTATTATTTTTTAAAATTTTTTATATTACTTTTTAATTGTAGAAATAAAAATATGGAACGCTTCACGAATTTGCGTGTCATCCTTGCGCAGGGGCCATGCTAATCTTCTCTGTATCGTTCCAATTTTAGTATATGTGCTGCCGAAGCGAGCACTATTTATTTATTTTTGAGACAAGATCTCACTGTCGGCCAGGCTAGAGTGTAGTGGCATGAACACAGCTCACCACGGCCATAATCCCCCCGGGCTCAGGTAAGCCTCCTGCCTCAGTCCCTAGTAGCTGGGACCACAGGCACACATCATCATGCCTGGCTAATTTTTAAATTATTTATAGAAACAGGGTCTCCCTGTGTTATCCAGGCTGGTCTTGGAACTCCTGGGCTCAAACAATCCTCCTGTGTCAGCCTCCAAAAGTGCTGGGACTACAGATATGAGCCACAGCGACCAGCCCCCTTGAGTTTTGGTATAATATCAGAGAATATTCACAATCATTGGAAAAGGTTATTAAAATACTCTCCCTTTCCAATTGTATACCTGTATAAGGCCTTATTTTCTTCAGATACTTCAGCCAAAACAATGTATCTTAACAGATTGAATGGAAAAAGCATATATTAGAATCCAATTTCCATTAAGCCAGACATTAAAGCTACTTACAAAAAGGTAACACAAGGCTACTCTTTTGTTTTGAAAAATATAGTTATTTTTCTTTAAATGTATTTAAAGAAAAATACATTTAAAATGTAGTTGTTTTATTGTTACAAATCTCTTTGGCAACCTGAGATCAAAAAGTTTGAGAATTTCTGTAAGAATAAATTCCAGGTGGGTGCAGTGCTTCACTCCTGTAATCCTAGCATTTTGGGAGGCTAAGGAAGATCACCTGATGTCAGGAGTTCAAGACAAGCCTGACCAACATGGTGAAATCCTGTCTCTACTAAAAATACAAAAATTAGTCAGGCAGGGTGGTGCGCGCTTGTAATCCCAGCTACTCGGAAGGCTGAGGGAGGAGAATCACTTGAACCTGAGAGGTGGAAATTGCAGTGAGCCGAGATTGTGCCACTACATGCTAGCCTGGGCGACAAAGCGAGAGTCCATCTCAAAAAAAATAAATAAGGCCGGATGTAGTGGTTCACACCTATAATCCCAGCACATCGGGAGGCTGAGGCGGGTGGATCACAAGGTCAGGAGTTCAAGACCAGCCTGCCAAGATGATTGAAACCGTGTCTCTATTACAAATACAAAAATTAGGCTGGGCACTGTGGCTTACGCCTGTAATCTCAGCACTTTGGGAAGCCAAGGTGGGTGGATCACGAGGTCAGGAGACTGAGACCATCCTGGTCAACATGGTGAAACTCTGTCTCTACTAAAATACAAAAAATTAGTCAGGTGTGGTGCTGTGCACCTGTAGTCCCAGCTACTCGGGAGGCTGAGGCAGGAGAATTGCTTGAACCCAGGAGGTGGAGACTGTAGTGAGCCGAGATCGTGACACTGCACTCTAGCCTGCAGACAGAGCAAGACACTGTCTCAAAAAAACAAAAATTAGCTGAATGAGGTGATGGGCTCCTGTAATCCCAGCCACTTGGGAGGCTGAGGCAGGAAAATCACTTGAACACAGGAGGCAGAGGGTGTAGTGAGCTATCGCCACTGCACTCTAGCCTGTGCGACAGAGCAAGACTCCATCTCAAAAATAAATAAATAAATAGACCAGGCGCAGTGGCTCATGCCTGTAATCCCAGTACTTTGGGAGGCCAAGGCAGGCAGATCACCTGAGGTCGGGAGTTCGAGACCAGCCTGACCAACATGGAGAAACCCCGTCGCTACTAAAAATACAAAATTAGCGGGTCGTGGTGGTGCATGCCTGTAATCCCAGCTACTCAGGAGGCTAAGGTAGAATTGCTTGAACCCGGGACGCAGGGGTTGCAATGAGCCAAGATTGTGCCATTACACTCCAGCCAGGGCAACAAGAGCAAAACTTCATCTTAAAAAAATTAAATAAAAATAAATATATAACTAAAATAAATAAATAAATTTTGGCTGGGTGTGGTGGCTCACTCCTGTAATCCCAGCACTTTGGGAGGCCAAGGTGGGCAGATCGCTTGAGGTTGGGAGTTTGAGTAGAGGGGTTTCACCGTCTCTACTAAAAATACAAAAATTAGCCGGGTGTGGTGGCACATGTATAATCCCAGCTACTTGAGAGGCTGAAGCAGGAGAATCGCTTGAACCTGGGAGGCAGAGGTCGCAGTGAGCCAAGATTGCCCCATTGCACTCCAGCTTGGGTAACAAAGCAAGACTCCATCTAAAAATAAAAAATTCATAAATAAAAAATAGGCTGCATTTACTTCATAAATGGGAGGGGATATTTTCTTTTTCCTCATTTTGTGTACCATTGATTAAGCACAATAATAATATATTGATCATCTTAAAGGAACTAGTATAAAGCAATTCTGGGACAAGAAACAGTTATTTTCTTGTATAGCTAATGAGGATATCTACAGTATCAAAAATTAAACTCACCATAAAAAAGAAAGGTTATTTTCAAAATTAACTACTTACTTCTCCACCAAGAACTCTGGCCAGTAAGAAAATTGTTAGTGAACCAAATATCCAAATGGTTATAATCCATGAGACCACCTTAGAGGGAAAAATCATGAAATTAATATTTTCATATAAAATAAGCTGATAATTTTCCAGGAACTCAATTCTCTGCCATAAATGACAGTTTAGCACACCCAAGTTCAGGTCATAGAGAGGTTATGTGAGCTCTCAGGTATCATTCCAAAACTTAATAAGAATACGATGTGTAAGGCCAGGGGCAGTGGCTCACGCCTGTAATCCCAGCACTTTGGCAGGCCGAGGCGGACAGATCACGAGGTCAAGAGATTCAGACAATCCTGGCCAACACAGTGAAACCCCATCTCTACTAAAATATAAAAATTAGCTGGGCGTGGTGGCGCGCGTCTATAGTCCCAGCTACTCAGGAGGCTGAGGCAGGAGAATTGCTTGAACCTGGGAGGCGAATACAATGTGTAATACAATTTTACATTCAAATTAAAATTTTAGCAATTACTAACTGCCTAAAGAAACCTCAGTATTTCAAAATCTATGATAAAAGATTATTGAAAAAAACAATGTTTACTACCAACCCCCTGGCTTACAGCATCCTGCAAGAAAAATTTCTGAAGTAAGTTACCAATCTTCTCTGGAAGTCTTTAAAATTTACATTACATATTTATTCAAGTAACAGAAATATGGAAGCCATTTCAGACAATCTTAACTACTCAAACTTAGTGTAATGATACATACATGTATTTATATTTTCAAGCTCTGTCTGCTGGGATGGTCAAGAAATAACACCCCAGTAGCCACATAAGCACATTTATTGCCCAGATACTGGTTTCTTTTATTATTTATTAATTTAATTATGATTTTATTTAATAGAGACAAGGTCTTGCTATGTTGTTTATTTACTTATTTAATAGAGACCAGGTCTCACTATGTTGCCCAGGCTGGTCTCAAACTTCTGAGCTCAAGTGATCCTCCCACCTCAGCCTCCCAAAGTGCTAGGATTACAGGAGTGCGCCACCATGCCCAGTCCCAGAAACTGGTTTCTAAATATTATTTGCTAATTAAAAGAAAGAGGACTCCTTAAAGAAATGGTTGATTCCAAGGCTGGGGCAGGCAAAATACGAGATTAGCCCAGAACACTGTGTGAAGTAAGAAGGAAAGGAAGAACTCAAAAAAAGAATGGGATATGTTGAAAGGAGACAGAAGGCAACTTGAAGGAGCTCCCAATGGTTAAAGCTTGAAAAATCTGAGTAATAAAATAAATGATGACAGTACTGGATTCTAACTCAAAAAGTAAAATGAATGAGGGGAAACAGAAAACTCATGATTCTATAAACATTATAGTAATAATTACTGCATGCAAGCTCTACCAATGGATGCTAAAATTAGTAGGCTAAAGTTAGATGAGAAACAGGATATTTGCCTAGTTGCAAAGCACCTCCATAAGATATTTATTCATTACAAAGAGAAAAATAGTAACTTTATACTGGATAAATTGAAGATACTACCCCATCACCTAACCAAGTGTTCAAGGTTAACCTCACCAATAATAGGACGTATCAGTATCACATACTCCCTGTTAGTATACAGAGAGGGGCACAATGTCACTTCTGTGATATTCTTGTCAGAAATGCACAATCAAGAATTCAATCATGAGAAAACATCAAGCAAATCCAAACTGAGTGACATCCTATGATGGTATAGTAACCTTCTGTTTTTAACCTTAGAACCCTTTGTTAAAATGAAAGATTATACAAAACAGATAAAATTAGAGATGTTCTAGATGAAGAACTGGTAATAGGCATGAGACCAGAGTCCCCATTCACCTTCTTCAATGATCTTTACAACACTTTAACAGACTATCTGATATAAACTACTAATCTAGGATAAATAGTAATAAGAATAGTATAGTACTGCATCAAGTATCTTGTGATGGAGAGATTATTCTGGATTACCTTGGTGGGCCCTAAATGTAATAACAATTGTCCTTAAAAGATGGCAACTGAGACTGGGTGCTGTGGCTCATGCCTATAATTCCAGGACTTTGGGAGGTCAAGGCAGGGTCATCACCTGAGGTTGTTCGAGACCAGCCAGACCAACATGTTGAAACCCCATCTCTACTAAAAATACAAAATTAGCTGGGGATGGTGGTGCATGCCTGTAATCCCTACTACTTGGGAGACTGAGGCAGTAGAATTGCTTGAACCTGGGAGGTGTAGGGTGCAGTGAGCCAAGATTGTGCCATTGTACTCCAACCTGGGCAACAAGAGTGAAACTCGGTCTCAAAAAAAAAAAAAAAAAAGATGGAAACTGAGGGAGATTTAAGTACAATAGAGGAGAAGGCAATGTGATCATGGAAAGAGAGATCATAGTGATACAGCCGGAAGCCAAGGATTGCTGACAGCCTCTGGAAATTAAAGAAACAAGCAACAGATTCTGCCCTGAAGCCCCAGCCCTGTAGACATTTTGATCTTAGTCCTTTAAGACTTATTTTGGACTTCTGACATTCACAACTGTAAAACAATAAATCTGTGTTGTTTAAAGCCACTAAGCTTGTGGCAATTAGAGCAGCCACCAGAAACTCTTTCATTTCCAAATCCCTGTGGTGAACAGTAACTTTTTACCCCCTCAAAGCCTTAAACTTGGCATGAGGGGTATACATGTTGTGTTTTGGTGATAAAGTATCTGAAAGTAGGACACGGTGATTAAAATGCCAGTAGTAGTATAAAAACAAATACTGATAGAATCATTCTCATAATTCATTTAAAGTAATGGTTATTTTAAGAACAGAATTATGAATGAATAAAAGGTAGAAATATTAATATGGGTATTACATTTCAAACTCTTCATCTCTTGGGAAAATCAGAAGGGGCATGAGCAGCCCTTCTGGTGACTTCTGGTGAGCTGGGAGTGGTTCTATCCACTTTACCCCAGTGTGCAAAACAAATGTTAATACTTTCTATGTCAATCATGACATGGAAAAGTTTGAAAACATTAATCTAAGGTACTCTCACTTATTTAATTATGGAACAGTTTTAGGAATGAACAAGTGAGAATAATGGGTAAAAGTAAAGCATTTCTCAAATATAGTACAGTACATTATAGAGTTAATATTTTATATTTAATTTTTGAAACTCTCAAAATATTTAGAATTTGTATAAAATAGATATACTTACCCTAAACTGTCCATATAATGATATCATGGAAAAGAAAAGAACAACAGCCAGAGGACCCCAAAAGTCAGGATTGTCTCTCACCACTTGTCTATTAAAACCAAGTGATGGCATTGGCATCAAAACACATCGGATTTTGTAGTAAATATCCTTTAGATCGATGTCCAATTCTTCCCTATAATTTTAAAATAAAAATTCTCAAAAAGCAGACATTTCTGAAGACTAAAACAGTTGCAAAAAAAATTAAGAAAACTTTAAATAAGACAGTATGATCTCCATAGATCAACAAAACATTTGCATTTGAAGTACCACATTTCACTAATTCCAAGGTGTACATTTTTAAAATTCCAACATCTCTAAATGTGGGATGTATCTCAATCGCTGGTGTCTTACAATCGTAAGCCTGGAGTGACACCAAGTGTTTCTAATATTTAGCTTTCCTTTTGCCAGTCTCCTAGAGGCAATATCAATTTAAGAAAACTTTAAGTAAAATTTTCCACTTGAGACTTTTTGGGCCCAATTCAGATTGGAAACCTATATGAAAACCAGTGTGGGTTTTGCATTCTCTGGGAAAATTCCTTCTTTCAACATCTTATCCACTGCCAAAATGAAGTAAACTTCCTTGCTATCTCTGTGTTGTGGGTTATTTCTCATTCATCCTCACACTAATGAGGAGATAGCCCTTTGGTATCCCAGCTTGATGCTGTCTTATGCACTTTTCTGTTTAATTAATATATAAAATAACCTCATCTTATAATCAATAGTGTCTTAGATTTTATGATATATCCATTATTTATTTATTTACAGACAGAGTTTTGCTCTCTCGCCCAGGCTGGCGTATGGTGGTGCGATTTCGGCTCACTGTAACCTCCGTCTCCCGGGTTCCAGCAATTCTCATGCCTCAGCTTCCTCAGCAGCTGGGACTACAGGCCTGCACCACCACGCCCTGCTAATTTTTCCATATTTTTAGTAGAGATGGGGTTTCACCATGTTGGCCAGACTCATCTTGAACTCCTGACCTCAAGTGATCCAACCGTCTGGGCCTCCCAAAGTGCTGTAATTACTGATGTGAGCCACTGCGCCTGGCCAATATATGGCATATTAACATTAAGAAACATAGGATGTTTCAGCACTTACTCTACTGATAATTAATACAAAGAAGAACCTGGAAATGCCTAAATTTTGCAAAGCTATAGGTTCTTCTTTTCAAAACTATTCATTTCTTTACTTTTATCTCCAGATAATCACAAAATTTCAGGTATTATAAAGAATGTGACAACCTCTTTCTACGTAGCTCTCCTCCCAGTGGTAGCTCTAGAATTTCTATATTGAAGAAATTTTGGAAAGGTAATCTTTTTGGAAATCTTATCATCTGTCTGAAACTTAATTTCAACAGCCAAGTACCTAAGAGCCTTGCTTTTTAAAATTGCATGATTACTTCAGATAGCTGACAGACCCAGATAAGTTGAAGTAGGGGTGTGTGTGTGTGTGTGTGTGTGTGTGTGTTAGTTACAGGATTACCATTCTTTTTTTTTGGGGGGTGGGGGGACAGAGTTTCACTCTTGTTGCTCAGGCCAGAGTACGGGGTGGGTGGGTGGGTGTGCGTGTGTGTGTTATAGGATTACCTTTGTTTTTTTTGCAGGGGGTGGACGGAGTTTCACTCTTGTTGCCCAGGCTGGAGTGCACCGTGTGTGTGTGTGTGTGTGTGTGTGTGTGTGTGTGTGTGTGTGTGCGCGCGTGCGTGTCAGATACAGGATTATCATTCTTTTTGGGGGGGGGGGGTGGAGTTTCACTCTCGTTGCCCAGGCTGGAGTGCAATGGTGAGATCTTGGCTCACCGCAAACTCCGCCTCCTAGGCTCAAGTGATTCTTCTGCCTCAGTCTCCCAAGTAGATGAGATTACAGGCATGTGCCACCATGCCCGGATAATTTTTTGTATTTTTAGTAGAGACGGGGTTTCTCCATGTTGGTCAGGCTGGTCTTGAACTCCTGACCTCAGGTGATCCACCCGCCTCAGTCTCCCAAAGTGCTGGGATTACAGGCGTGAGCCACCGCGCCCTGCTGAGGATTACCATTCTTTTAATTTTTGCCTTTTAACTTGTTAAAAAATATTCCCTCATTATTTTAGTTTTTTAAATTACTAGTAAAATTGACAACTCCTATAGCTTTTGACCAAAAAGATTAATGTTTTCTCGATAAATAACAAGAAAGAATATAATCATCCCACAGATTAGCTCTAAAAAAAACAAAAAATACATATTATTATTTTTACATACAAGAGTGGCTTGTTATCTTCAGGATCATCATCTTCAACTTCCAGAAGCCAGCCATATCCTCTTTGTCTCAGAAATGTAGTAGCTGTAGATTCTTTGATAAAATCTCCGCCAAGATTTAATTTGACATCTGGGGATGCTATTGAACCACTGAGATCTTAGGAGAAAAGAGGACAAAACTATATGAACTAGGTACAATGTGTGAATCTTAACCAAAGTGAGCAGATATTCAACTAAAATAATTATCATTTGAAGATCTCCATGAACATCTGCTATTGCATATAATCTTCAAATTTTATAGTTGATATCTAAAAACCATCATTTACTTTATAAGAATAAAATGAAAGACAAAATAAGTGAAAAGACATACAAAAAATTTCACAGCTAATTAGCCAGAATGGTACCAGAATCTAGACTTAAACAGTAATTCTTTAAGATTTCAATGAAAAATATATGCAAAATATATTACATGACATCATTTGTATTCCTTCATTCTTTTTTTTTTTTTTTTGAGACGGAGTTTCGCTTTTGTTGCCCAGGCTGGAGTGCAATGGCGCATTCTCGGCTCACTGCAACCTCCGCCTCCTGGGTTCAAGCGATTCTTCTATCTCAGCCTCCCAAGTAGCTGGGATTACAGGCATGTGCCACCACATCCGGCTAATTTTTTGTATTTTTAGTAGAGACGGGGTTTCACCATGTTGGCCAGGATGGTCTTGATCTCTTGACCAAGTGATCCACCCGCCTCGGCCTCCCAAAGTGCTGGGATTACAGGCATGAGCCACCGCGCCCGGCCTTCCTTCATTCTTATATACACCAAGTGCCTCAGAACAAAGTAACTGAATAAATTCTTTTCAGAGGCATTACATATGTATATATGCAAACTGTTAGACAATTTACTTACTAAAAAAAAACTGTAGATATTTTTCTCTACTTCATGTATTTATTCACATATTCTTTCATTTAAATCATCACATATCTATGCTAAGTGTTTCATATATTAATGCTTAGTTCCAGATAAATCTGATGAGTAAGAGTCCGTCCCCCTGTCATTTCAGCCAACATTTCCCTTTCTTCATATAATTACATCATACATCTTTAGTTTCGGCAAAAATAAATAAAGAGCTATGTTTTGTTTTTATTTTTAGGTTGGCGATAACAAGACATAAAGAGATTTAGTTATCCACATTAAAAAAATAAATTCCATGTAGAGTCTGCACAGTATCTTAGAGATTACAGATAATCATGGTAGTACTAATGCCACATTTTCGAGTTGAAAAAAATGGAAATAGTTAAGGATTTGCTTGAGGTCATATAGGGATTAAAAAGAAAAAGCACATTTGTAGGAACAGACAATATACATTAATAAACAACCATCAACACTGTCAGTGCAAGTCACAATCAGAAAAATATTTTTGGAAACAGCAAACCAGAACACTCTAACACAGACAGATACTTCTCTGGAGATCATGTCCAACCAATACCAAAGTTAGCTTCCTCAAAGAAAACAAAAAACTGCTGGGTGCAGGGGCTCATGCCTGCAATCCCAGCACTTTGGGAGGCCAAGGTGGGTGGATCACCTGAGGTCAGGAGTTCAAGATCAGCCTGGCCAACATGGTGAAACCCATCTCTACTAAAAATACAAAAATTAGCCAAGCATGGTGGGGCACACCTGTAATCCCAGCTATGTGGGAGGCTGAGGCAGGAGAATCACTCGAACCCAGGAGGCAGAGGTTGCAGTGAGCCGAGATCCTGCCACTGCACTCTATCCTGGGCGACAGAGTGAGACTCCATTGGGAAAAAAAAAAAAAAAAAAAAAAACAACCAACCTATGTTTTTCATATACGGCACAAAGAGCTTAATTTGCACAATACTCTATGAGTCACATCCTGGTCTGCTTGTGACAACTCCTGCAGTTAATTCTGACAGACATTTTTACATTCTGAAGCTAAGTCCCAGCTCAGCTACTAATTAATACAGCAAATCATTCATGTCTTCTGGGCCCTAGTTTCCTATTCAAAGTTCTTTCCAGGTTAAACATTATATGACTCTAAAAAGATTTTTATAAAGAAGCTTACTCAGAAATAAAATATAAGTAGATTTGAATTCATTACCTAAAATTTAAAAATACCTGTAGATGTTATCACATAATTGTGTAGTTAAAATATTCTCTTAAAAATACTTGGCTACTTGTCTTCATCTAAGTTGAAATGAGAGAGGTGGAATTTAACTAAAAGTCTATTTCTAATAGCTACAAAGAGTGTTTTTTCTTCTCTTTTTTTTTTTTTTTTGAGATGGAGTCTCACTCTGTTGCCAGGCTGGACTGCAGTGGCGTGATCTCAGCTCACTGCAACCTCCGCCTCCTGGGTTCCAGTGATTCTTCTGGCCAGTCTCCTAAATTGGGATTACAGGCGCGCACCACCATGCCCGGCATTCATTCATTCATTTATTTATTTATTGAGACAGAGTCTTGCTCTGTCTCCCAGGCTGGAGTGAAGTGGCGCAATCTCAGCTCACTGCAACTTCCACCTCCTAGGTTCAAGCGATTCTCCTGCCTCGGCCTGCTGAGTAGATGCGATTACTGGCATGTGCCAGCATGCCCAGCTAATTTTTGTATTTTAGTAAAGACAGGGTTTTGCCGTGTTGGCCAGGCTGCTCTCAAACTCCTGACCTCAGGTAATCCACCCACCTTGGCCTCCCAAAGTGTTGGGATTACAGGCGTGAGCCACAGCCTCAGGCCAAGAGAGTTATGTATATATGTATTTATGTATAAAAAACGGTATCATTACATTCTTGCTTTTATACACATGCATTTCATTATTGCTTTTAGATGTGGTTTTATAGACTTAAATATTCAGTCTGGATTTCACTCTTCATTTATTTATTCATTTACGCCCTCATTTACACACAGTTCATGTCCTTTTATTTATCAATTTTTTAAGAGATAGAGTTTTGCTGTGTTGCCCAATCTGAATTCAAATGCCTGGGCTCAAGCCCCTCCTCAGGCTCAGCCTCCCAAGTAGCTGAGACTACAGGCCTGTGTCACCGTATCTGACTTCACGTCCTTTTAATTGTACTTAATGAATTTTACTTTTTATACATATTATCTTAAATAATTCTAACAAGATTTCTTATAAATGTGTTTCTCATTTTACAGGGGACAAAATGGAATCTTATAAAAGCTATGTAACTTGCTCAATACCGCATAGCTACTTCAAGAGGCCAATCTGGCCTAAATCCAGTAATTTTTCTGGTTATACCATCTAAAGTGGTGCTAAGTTTGAAGTCCTATCTATTAAAGACATACTGGCCAACATGGTGAAACCCCATCTCTACTAAAAATACAAAAATTAGCCGGGTGTGGTGGTGGGAGCCTACAGTCCCAGCTACTAGGGAGGCTGACAGGAGAATTGCTTGTACCTGGGAGGTGGAAGCTGCAGTGAGTCAAGATTGCACCACTGCACCTGCACTCCAGCCTGGGCAACAGAGCGAAACTCTTATCAAAAAAAAAAAAAAAAAGACACATGAGATAAATGAAAGCAAAAGTAATTTATTCAACAAATAATTCTTTTGTGATATTTATACTACAGGTTCTATGATAGGTCCTGGGGTATAGAAAATATTAGGAAGTTTCTGTCTCTGAAAGACAGCTGAAGTGAGTCTTACTAAGGAAAGAGCATTTGAGTTCAGTGTAAGGTTTTAACTTGAGGCTAGGAGGAAAAAGACATTCTGAGCATGAAAATCAGAATCACATGGAGAAAAAACACCAAAGCACAAAGGGTATGTGTGGACAAATAGGAAGGATAGGTATCAGTAAGAATGAGGGACTTGGAGAGATTCCAGAAGGAAGGATATGCACAGAAAACATCTATAAGCTGAAAATATTCATGGTTAGAAAACAGCATAAAAAGGGGAGAAGCAAGAATTTATATGATGTGAAGAAACCAGGGAAAAGACTTGGAGTTGTACAGTAAAATGTTCATATTGGAAAACAATACAAAAATAAGTGTGGGGTCAGTTAACACTGAAACCCAAGCAGCAACATCATTACTCACATATGTTCAACACTCAGCTCTGCCAGATAGAGTAGTGAATGCCTTACATCTGCAAAATATTTGAGCACTTGGGTATTCTTATTCCCAATTTGTGCATGAGAAAAAGGGTAAGTAACTTGTAACTCACCCAAGATCACAATGGATAGTAATTGGTAAAGCCAGGACGCAAATCCAGGACTCTTCTATACTTCAGATACACAATTTAATTTAGAAAAATATAAGAAAGAGGCAGCAAAAGAGGAGACAGCAGACTAGCTCTTTTGTTTTTTGAGACGAGGTCTCACTATGTTCCCCTGGGTGACCTCAAGTGATCATCTTGCTTTCAGCCTGCTGAGTAGCTGGGATTACAGGCACATGCTACCACATCTGGCTGTGGACTAGCTCTTAATTCTAGATCTATCATGCAGAAGCTGCTAAACCTCTCTAAGCCTTAGTTTCTTTTCTTTTTCTTGTTTTTTTTTTTTTAGTCAGGGTCTTGCTTTGTTGCCTAGGCTGGAGCATAGTGCCACAATCACAGCTCACTGCAGCCTAGACTTCCCGAGCTCAAGTGATCCTCAGAGTAGCTGATTCCAGGGTAACTGGGACCACAGGTGCGCACCACCACTAATGGCTAATTTTTTGTATTTTTTGTAGAGATGGGGTTTCGCCATGTTGCCCAGGCTGGTCTCAAGCTTCAGAGCTCAAGCCATCCGCCCACCTCGGCCCAAAGTGCTGGGATTACAGGTGTAAGCCACCACGCTCAGCTAGCCTCAGGAATAATAAAGTTCACCGGGAATCTTATAAAGAACAAATGAGGCTGGGCATGATGGCTCACCCCTGTAATCCCAGCACTTTGGGAGGCCAAGGTAGGTGGACTGCTTGAGCCCAGGAGTTCGAGACCAGCCTGTGCAACATGGCGAAACCCTGTCTCTACAAAAAATACAAAAATTAACCAGGCATGGTGGCGTACACCTGTAGTCCCAGCTACTCAGGAGGCTGAGGTGGGAGAATCGACTTCATTCCAAGAGGCAGGGAACTGCAGTGAGCTGAGATCAAGCCACTGCACTCAAGCCTGGGCAAGGGGAGTGAAACTCTATCTCGAAAAAGAAAAGAAGAGCAAATGAGTAGTATGTTTAAAATACTCTAAACTTAAACTGTACAATATCACATTGTATCAATGTACTATTTTGAATACACATATATCTCCTTGGATATACAGAGCTATATGTCTTCTGAGAAAATACAGAGAAGTCTGAATAACATGGAAACATGAGTCTGAATAAACATCATGTTCTGATACTCAATGGAAACAATTTTTAAACCTGGGAAATAAAAGTTGATATACTTCCCTAAGTACCATGCTACCAAATGTAGATAAAACTGAAATATTTTGGGTTGGTGTATACAATTTTAAAAGAAATTTACGGCTGGGCTGGTAGCTCACATCTGTAATCCTAGCAATTTGGGAGGCCAAGAGTCTGAGACAAGCCTAGGCAACACAGTGAGATCTACAAAAAGTTTACGAATTAGCTGTGCATGGCGGCGCCGACTTGCAGTCCCAGCTACTCAGGAGACTGAGGCAGGAGGATCACTGGAGCCCAGAAGTCTGAGGTTACAGTGAGCTATGATCAAGCCACTGACACTCCAGCCTGGGCAACAGAGTGAGACCCTATCTCAAAAAAACAAAAACAAAACAAATAAAAGAAAGAAAAAGAAAAAAATAAATGTATCAGCTATGTTCCCTTTGATAAAAATTTTATTGTACATTTTAAATTATGACCAGTACTACTTTTAAAAGCAATGCCACTCAAACAGCACAACAAGAAAAACAAAACAAAAGGGAAAATAAACTATACTGATACACCATAAAATTTCTTAGGAAAATCTAGGTTCTGGCCGGGCGTGGTGGCTCACGCCTGTAATCCAAGCACTTTGGAGGCCAAGGTGGGCGAATCACCTGAGGCCGGGAGTTCAAGACCAGCCTGACCAACATGGTGAAACCCCATCTTAAAAGAAGAAAAAAAAAAAAGGAAAATCTAGGTTCTTTTTCAAACTGAAATTTCTGTAAACATAATTTACTTTTTCATAGCAGGCAGTAAGTCTGGTCACTGGAAAAAATTAAGCACAAAGTCTAATAAAAGTAAAATTTGAAAATGACTAGCAGAATAAGATCCAGATTATGAATTGGGTAGGGAACTGAGAAAAGGAGGAAAACATTCTCCTGTGCTGTAGAAAAGTATCTCTAGCACAATCGCTTCCTCAGAATCGTACAAGGAAATCTGTAGGTGCTACTGGGATCAAAATGTTGGACTACGCGAAGTTTCCAATATACCTTGGTCAATTTCTTTGATTATCTAGGTGAAACATTACAAAATGGGAGGAAAACGGGGACTCGGGCAAGACATCAGATTCCGTAAAAACCACTTAGTTTGTATTTGCAGTGCCGAATCTGATCCCATATCCCTCCAAAAAGTTATCTCCCCTTATGTGCAGTGGAGAATCTGATCCCAGACACCTCCAAAAAGTTCTCTATTGATACATAACAGAAGAAAACAGCCCTCCTTCCTTTTTTCTCAAATTCTTTGAGATCTCCCTTGGCCTATCTGTCCTTTTCTGAGTAACGGCGAGTAATTCCAGAAATAAAATCTTAGGGTTCCGTGGGTCCACTTGAAGAGAAAAAGCCACCCAGAAAAACCAGCCACCAGACGGTGTGGGCAAAGCTAGGGGTAGACCGAGTAACGATGTTTTTAAAGACAGCTCCCTACACCCCTCCCTCCGTCCTTTGGGGCCTCTCCGACGGCCCGACAGGCGCGGTGAGCAGCAGTCACCAGCCAGCTTCCTGCCCGTCCCCACCCGGCCACGACCGCCCCAGCACCAGAAAGACCCCACGGCGTCGGGCCCTGGCGTCCTCCGGGTGACGGGCCTTCCTGGGGCTCAGCCTCACCTTCCGCGTCAGCTGAGGAGACAAAGGTGAAGTCCCCGTTAGTGGGGGCGTAGGCCGGGGGCGGGCCCGGAGGCTGCATCTCGCGGCCCCTCCGAGCCGGCCGCGGTAGAGGAGGCTGCGAGGGGGCTCAGATCCCGAGGCAGCCGCGGCGCCGACCCGCACGCTCGCCCTACGGTGCGGCCTGCGAGTCCGGATGTGCAAGCTGGGAGCGAGGCCGCAGACGGGCACAGTTAACAGCTGAGCTGTCCCGAGACTGCCCCACCAAAGTCCTCTCGGTGGCGACCACCCAAGCACCACGACGCCGGCGCCCTGACAGGACCATAACAGTGACAGCGCCGCTGGGATTGGCTCTTTGTAATGTGCTCTCCCATTGGCTCCCGGAGGAAGATTCTGATTGGGTCTTCCTGTTGTTGATTACGGAAGTTTACCCAGGACAGGAAATTCGCTTATAATTCGTGGAACTCTCAGGCCTTCTCCTTCTTGGGTGTTTTTGTTCCTTTAAGTCCCATCTTTCCCGGCGTTTTCTTTACCCATTTCCTCCGTTTTTGTTAAGTGGGTGGGTTAAATAATTTTAGAACTAGGCAGGTTTTTATAGGTTAGCCGCCGTCCGGGTTCTCAAGATTCCGTTGCCATGAGTCATTGATTAATTGTATAGGATCTTGACTAAGTTATATATAATGTCTGAGTGTCAGTTTCCTCACCTGTAAGATGAAGGGGAATGGATCGGAGAATGAAAAAAAGGCAAACAAGCCGTAAATAGCCACCCAGAGACTAGGGTTGTAGCTACATTCCTTTTTGAGGGAGGAAACTGAGGCCATAGAAAGTAAGGTAGAAACAGATTTAGGGTGACACCTAAATCTCCTAACTTATAGTCAAATGCTCTTTCCACTGGAAGGTCCTGTCCATTGATCAGCTTGCCGAAGTTTACAAACTCACCTGATCTTAAATTTTTACATACATAACTTTAATATTCAAGCTACATAAATGTGGCTTCCAACTTAAAGAAGAGGGGTTGGGGTATATTCGGAGGCTGACTTGGAGATATATACAATTGATCAGCAATAGAGCAACGGAGAGACATGGCCATTAGTGTGTTAAATGGTATTTCTGGAAAATTTTCTCACAGGAGGCAACACGTTGGTACTTAAAGGATGAGTAAATATAGTGGTTTTGTTTGTTTTTGTTTGTTTGCTTTAAAGACAAGGTCACTCTTTTACCCAGGCTGGAGTGCAGTGATGCAGTAATAGCTCCTTATAACCTCACACTCCTGGGCTCAGGCAATCCTCCCAACTCAGCCATCCACAGGCCTCTGCCACCATGCTTGGCTAATTTTCTTTTCTTTTTTAAGATGGAGTCTTGCTTTGTCGCCAGGCTGGAGTGCAGTGGCGCGATCTCGGCTCACTGCAACCTCCACCTCCCGGGTTCAAGCGATTCCCCTACCTGAGCCTCCCGAGTAGCTGGGATTACAGGCAGGCGCCACCACGCCTGGCTAATTTTTTGTATTTTAGCAGAGACGGGGTTTCACCATGTTGTCCAGGATGGTATTGATCTCTTGACCTCGTGAGCCACCTGCCTCGGCCTCCTAAAGTGCTGGGGTTATAGACATGAGCCACTGCGCCTGGCCGCTTAGCTAATTCTCTAAAACATTATTTGAAAGAGAAGAGGTCTTGCTATGTTGCCCAGACTGGTCTTTGAATTCCTGGTCTTAGGCGATCCTCCTGCCTTGGCCTCCCCAAGTTCTGGGATTACAGGCCTTGGGCTTTGAGTAAAAATTTGAAAGCAAGGAGATAAGACTGCTGGCAACCTGGGTCATAACATTACAGAGATCATTTAGTGGACTTGAGCAACAGGAAGTTATTCAGTTTACTTGGAGCTTAGGTTTCATGGGAAAGAATGGCTACAGATAAGCCTGCCACAGATAGGTAAAGAAGAGATTGTGAAATATCTCATATGCCATTCTATGGAATTTAGACTTTTTCATGAGCCTGCCACAGATAGGTAAAGAAGAGATTATGAAATATCTCATATGCTATCCTATGGAATTTACTTTTTCTGGAAATGATGGGAGAACCATTAAAGGAATTACTATAGAACAAGGGAATGGCATAGTCATATAGACCTCTTAGAATGATTACTGAAAATATACTGTGGATATTTTGACTTGCAGAGTAGAGAGTTGTATGAATACTTTTGCAGATATACAAGTAAGCCTTGGGCCGGGAAGGTGGCTCAGGCCTGTAATCCTAGCACTTTGGGAGACCGAGGTGGGCAGATCACCTGAAGTTAGGAGTTTGAGACCAGCCTGACCAACATAGTGAAACCCTGTCTCTACTAAAAATACAAAAATTAGCCTGGCATGGTGGTATGCACCTGTAGTCCCAGCTACTCAGGAGGTTGAGGCAGGAGAATCACTTGAACCCAGGAGGTGGAGGTTGCAGTGAGCCAAGACTGTGCCACTGCACTCCAGTCTGGGCAAGAGAGTAAGAGTCCATCTTAAAAAAAATTTTTTTTAAAGTAAGCCTTGTTAATTTTCATTAGCTTTGACGAAAAAAAAAAAAAAGTAAGCCTTGGACTAGAGTTGTAGCACTGGGGCTGGGAAAGAGGAAACTGATTATTACAGGTATTAAGGTTAAAAATCCCAGGACTTAGTGATTAGTTGGAAGGGATTGAGAGTGAAGAATCTGAAAGGAGGCTAAGGTGACTTCACGTTTTTTTACTTCAGTGGTGGAAAGTGCTATTAATTAAGTGAAGAAATAGAAGAAGAGGCACTAGTCTGGTGGGAGGGAAAGGTTTTGAGCATCATAAGTTTAAGAATACGTAGCTTGAGCTATCTAGTTGTTCTTTGCCTTATAAAGACCCAGTGCTCAAGGTAGGGTTCTGAGCTATCATAGCATGATAGTCATCAGTGCATGGTTGGTAATTACCTCTGTCAGTATGGGCGAGATTGCCCAGGAAGAGTGTGCTGAGTGAGAGAAAAGTGCCAACAATGAAAGTCTCAGGAACAACAACATTTAAGGGACAATCTAGGAAGTACTGGCCAGCAAGGAGAAGGCATGAATTGCAATTTTAAATAGAATGGTTAGGAAAAGGAGACGATCTTTCCCATCTGCCCATCTTTTTATGTTAACCTTTCCATATCCTTACAGTCTAGATGTCGTTTTGTAAACAGTATTTTATTTTATTTGTTTTCTTTTTTTAATCTTTTTTTTTTTTTTTTTTTTTCTGTTGCCCAGGCTGGAGTGCAGTGGCGTGATCTCGGCTCATTGCAACCTCTGCCTCCTGGGTTCGAGGTATTCTCCTGTCTCAGCCTCCTGAGTAGTTTGGACCACAGGTGCTCACCACCGCACCCCAGCTAATTCTTGTATTTTTAGTAGAGTCGGGGTTTCACCGTTAGCCACAATAGTTTCAATCTCTTGACCCTGTGATCCGCCCACCTCTGTCTACCAAAGTGCTGGGATTACAGGCATGAGCCACCACGCCCAGCTTGTTCTGCCTTTTAAATTAAATTTTGTTTTGTTTTCTTATTTCTTTACGTCAATTATTTTTTCTCATTTTATTTTTTCCTTTTACTAGTTTGGAAGTTATACCCTCTATTTTTATTTTCTTATCAGTTATAATGAACTTTTTTATTTTTTTGAGACAGTCTCACTCTGTCTCACAGTGGCTCGATCTCAGCTCACTGCAACCTCTGCCTCTGGGGTTCAAGCTGTTCTCGAGCCTTAGCCTCCTGAATAGCTGAGATTACAAGCGCTTGCCACCATGTCTGACTAATTTTTGTATTTTTAGTAGAGACAGGATTTTGGCATGTTGGCCAGGTTGGTCTTGAACTCCTGTCCTCAAGTGATTCTCCCAAAGTGTTGAGATTACAGGCGTGAGCCGTCGTGCCCAGTCTTCTTTGGTTACTTTTAATATGTCTTTGCCTCTCTATGTGCCAGGTGTGGATACCGACATAAGTATGGTATGATTTTATTTTTGTTTGTACTGCCTCAAATTAGTTGGGTAACCTGAACCTCAAGGTTGTTGTCTTTCTTTTGTTCTTTAAATTTTTAGTTATTATCTCTTCTAGCCTTTCTGCTATTCTATTTTCTGTCTCCTCTCTTTCTGAAACTCCAATTAGATATATAAGATTAATAGTAGCACTTATACAATGCTTACAGCTAATACTTACGTGGCATTTACTGTGTGCCAGGCATTGTGGTAAATGGTTAACATTAATTGATTTAATCCTTATGATAACTTCATGAAGTAGGTACTGTTATTTTCCCACTTTACAAATAAGGAACATGAAGGAGAAAAAAGTTAATCACTTGCCAAAGATATAGGAGATACTAAGTGGTAGAACCAGCACATGAAGCCCAGTAATCTGATTCCAGAGTCTCAACCACAATGCTATAAAACCTCATTGTCTTTTTGCTACTCTTCAGAGTTCATTATTCCCCTCTTTAAAGCCTAATTTTGTTTTGCTTTGTTTTGTGGGTTGGTTTTTCTTGTTTTTTTGCCTCTGCACAAGTTAATGGGTCACTTTATACAGCTCTGGTTATCAACTGAATTTGACATCTTAGCAATTAACTTGCAGTAGTCACAACAAAAAGTAAAAGAGCAGTTTTGTTTTGTTTTGTTTTGGTTGTTTTGTTTTGTTTTGTTTCATTTTGTTTTTGAGACGGAGTCTCCCCCGTCACCTAGGCTGAAGTGTAGTGGCATGATCTCAGCTCAGTGCAACCTCAGCCTCCCAGGTAGCTGGGATTATAGGCGTGTGCCACCATGCCCAGCTAATTTTTGTATTTTTAGTAGAGAGGGGTTTCACCATGTTGGCCAGGCTGGTGTCGAACTTCTGACCTCAGGTGATCTACCACCTTGGCCTCCCAAAGTGTTAGATTACAGGCTTGAGCCACCGCACCCAGCCAAAAGAGCAGTTTTTGAGGTACTTATGCTGGTGCTGCTTCATTCTCCTTAACCATTCTGTTACTGAGAATATATCCTCATTTTAGGTCTCCATTTTTTTAGTCCAGACTTTGGGAAGCTCAGAATATTTTCAGACCATGATTCTTGTTTCTGGAATCTTGTTTCAGGAATTCATGTCCTGTTTGGTTCTTTAAATAATGGGTTTGTTGACTTTCAAGAAGTGGTACAAATGCTGTATTTATTTTGCCAAACTCACTTTTATGTTGTAAATATTGTTTAAGTGGGCTAGTTACTCATACTAAGCAACTTTAACTATGATCATTGAAATGGCTCAAACCTAAGTGGGAAAGCCACTGCTCTTTCTGTTTTGTTTTTATGTTTATAATTTTTTCTCTTTCTTTTTTATTTTTTGAGATGGAGTTTTGCTCTTGTTGTCCAGGCTGGAGCACAATGGCATGATCTCAGCTCACCACAACCTCCAACTCCCGGGTTCAAATTATTCTCCTGCCTCAGCCTCTCGAGTAGCTGGGATTACTGGCATGCGCCACCATGCCCGGCTAATTTTGTATTTTTAGTAGAGACGGAGTTTCTCCATATTGGTCACGCTGGTCTTGAACTCCTGACCTCAGGTGATCTGAGCACCTCAGCCTCCCGAAGTGCTGGGATTACAGGCGGGAGCCACCGTGCCCGGCCTATAACTTTTTCTTATCTTAGAATTGATACATACTTATTGTTAAAAAAAAAATCACCCTATTATATTTCCTATAGAATTAACCACTGTTACCATCTTGGTATAAATCCTTACAATCCATTTTCTAACCATTTTATACATAAAATATATTGTTTCATAGACATTGTTTTATAACATTAACATTTTCTTCCCCTTGCCCCCAGATGGAGTCTAGCTCTGTCACCCAGGCTGGAGTGCAGTGGCATGACCTCGGCTCACTGTAACCTCCGCCTCCCAGGTTCAAGCAATTCTCCTGCCTCAGCCTCCTGAGTAGCTGGGATTACAGGCACATGCCACAGTGTGCAGCTAATTTTTGTATTTTTAGTAGAGATGTGGTTTCACTATGTTAAACATGCTGGTCTCAAACTCCTGACCTTAAATGATCTGCCCGCCTTGGCCTCCTAAAGTGCTGGGATTACAGGCGTGAGCCACCATGCCCAGCAACATTAGCATTTTCTAATGTCACCATGTATTTTTCTTCTTTTTATTTTATTTTATTTTATTTATTTATTTATTTTAAGACAGGGTTTCACCATGTTGGTCAGGCTGGTCTTGAACTCCCAACCTCAGGTGATCTGCCCGTCTTGGCCTCCAAAGTGCTTGGATTACAGGCGTGAGCCACCACGCCCGGCTGTATTTTTCTTCTTTTTAACAGACTCTTGAGATCAACATCACATATTTTTCTACCACATTTTGAATGTTGCCTTTTGTTTCATTTAATGGATTATATTATAGTTTTTGTAAAAGCAAACTCTTTATCTTTAGACATTTTATTTCTAAATTTTCATAATCATAGAGAGTACCATGATGAACAGCCTTGTTGCTATACTGTGACATGGTAAAAAGCCCCATAAACCTGCATACCTCAAACATACCTTGGCTTTCTGTTGAAACTGCTCTCTATAGCCCAAATATGAATAAGTAATTAAGGACTGTGATTGCCACCCTACCCAGACAATGTGTAAACAAATGCTAATCTTAACTTTTTTTGTCAATCACTTAGTTCCCTGGCCCTCGGAATGTCGGATGTCGGAAACCCCTCATCCCCACCCCCCGCACCCTCACCGTCATCTCCGCCCTGAAGGTGATTTACAGAATCCAGTAGCCCTCGGAATGTCTGAAGCCCCTCACCCCACCCCCACCTCTCACCCTGACTCCCAAAGTGATTTTTACGGGTATAAAAGGTCTTAACACTCTCCATTCGGGGCCATGGGTTGGAGAGACGCGAGTCCTCTGTGGTCGCCAGCTTAATAAACCCTGCTATTTGGCATACTTTTGTCTTGGTGTTGGTCCCTTAATCTCGCCTCAAATATAACAGTACCTTTTAAAACATTCACATAGATTTTCTTAGGATAAAAATTTTAAAGAAGAATACTGAGGAATAAATGTCTCAGGCTTTTAAATACATATTGCTAACTTGTCCTGCAAGAGGTAGCAACAAGTTATGTCTCCACTGGCCAAATATAGGAGTATCTCTTTCCCTACTCTCATCCCCCTTACAAACACTGACTAATTTAATGGGTGATACATATCTTATTGTTTTAAGTTTCATGTTATTTGTTTTAACTAAATGATCATACTTCTAAGTACTAGAAAAATGGACAGAATCTTGAGTAGGTGGAAGAGACACTGGATATGAATGAAAGGAAGTGTCTTCAATTTTGAATTAATACTAGTAAGAGAAGAATATAATGTAACAAATTGTAGTTTGAAGGTAAATAAACTCCATTTAATTAATATTATGTTTATAGCTAGGAACCTGAAGTTGTGCACACTTAGATGAAAGGGCAATAACTCCATAAAACCTGACTTGAAAGCTTCAAGGATTTATTTAAGCATATTGTTGAGTCAGTACATAAGGATTTGTATGCCAAATCTTTTTTAATTTGTTGGTTCTGTATCTTGGTAAATGGCACCCTCCTTCACCTGGTCCTTAAAGCCAGAAACGTGAATTACATTGCTGACTCCTCCCTTTCATTCACCTCTTAAGTCTCCTTCCTTTGTTCTTGCTTGTTCTGCCTCTCAAAAAGAACTTGAGAGCACTTCTCTTCATCTTTATGGCTACTACTCTTATTCAAATTACTATTATCTCACCTAAATAGCAGTCACTTCTTAACTGGTTTTATAGTGCAGCTGCTAAAGTGATTATTTAAAACTCCAGCACCATCATTCCTCTCTCAGTGTAGAAACCTTCAGTGGCTTTCTACTGCTTTTAGAATGAAATCTGAACTTCTTTCTCGTGCCAACCTCCCCAGCCTCATCTCATGCCACTCTTCTGCTTGTAATCAATCATCCTGGCTTTTTTTTAGTTCTTAGAATGAGCTAGGCTCTTTTTTTTTTTTTTGAGATGGAGTCTTGCTCTATTGCCCAGGCTGGAGTGCAGTGGCGCAATCTGGGCTCACTGCAACTCCACCTCCCCGGTTCAAGCAATTCTCTTGCCTCAGCCTCCTGAGTAGCTGGGATTACAGGCATGCACCACTACACCCGGCTAATTTTTGTATTTTTAGTAGAGATGGGATTTCACTGTGTTGGTCAGGCTGGTCTCAAACCCCTAAGCTCGTGATCCACCTGCCTCGGCCTCCCAAAGTGCTAGGATTACAGGTGTGAGTCACTGTGCCTGGCCAAGCTAAACTCTTTCTCCCTCAAGGCCTCTGTGCTTGCTCTTCTCTGCCTAGAACACTGTTCCTTTGTGCTGTCAGGGGTGGTTCCATTCATCCGTGAGATCTCAGCTTAAATGTCACTTTCCTAGCTTCCTTGACCACCATATTAGTCTCTACGATAGTACCCTAGTAATTTATTTCCTAGCACGCATCACAAACATGCCATGATGCTATTTATCTACTCACTTATTTTTTAAAGGAGTGAATAAACACAAGAATAAATGAACACAAAACCATGTCACACCCACTAGAATGGCTGTAATTTTAAAAAGACAGAAGTAAGTATTGGTCAGGATGTGAAGAAACTGGAACGCTTGGCCAGGCGCAGTGGCTCACACCTGTAATCCCAGCACTTTGAGAGGCCAAGGCGGGTGGATCACGAGGTCAAGAGATTGAGACCTTCCTGGTCAACATAGTGAAACACCATCTCTACTAAAAATACAAAAATTAGCTGGGCATGGTGGTGCGTGCCTGTTGTCCCAGCTACTCGGGAGGCTGAGGCAGGAGAATTGCTTGAACCCAGGAGGCAGAGGTTGTGGTGAGCCGAGATTGCACCATTGCACTCTAGCCTGGTCAACATGAGTGAAACTGTGTCTCAAAAAAAAAAAAAAAAAAAATTAGCCAGGCCTGGTGGCACATGTCTGTAGTCCCAGCTACTCGGGGAGGCTGAGGCAGTAGAATCATTTGAACCTGGGAGGCGGAGGTTGCAGTGAGTTAAGATCACACCACTGCACTCCAGCCTGGGCAACAGAGGGAGACTCCATCAAAAACAAACAAGAAAGAAAAAAAAAAAGAAATTGGTACCCTTATACACTGCTCTTTGTGATACAAAATGTAGCTGCTGCTTTAGAAAACTGTCTGGCAGTTGCACAAATGGTTAAATATAGATGTACCGTATGAAAGAGCAATTGCAATCCTAGAGAAATGAAAACATATGGCCACACAAAAACTTGTGTGGACACAAGCACACTAATGTTCATAGCGGCAATATTCATAACAGACAAAAAGTGGAAGCCACTCAAAGGTTTATCAATTGATAAGTGAATAATTTAAATTGGTATATCCATGCAATGTAATATTATTTGGCAATAAAAATGAATGAAGTACTGATATATACTAAAATATGGATGAATCCTGAAAACATTATGCTGAGTGAAAGAAGTCAGTCACAAAGGACCACATATTATTATTCCATTTATATAAAATGTCCTGAATAGGCAGGTCCATAAAGACAGAAAGTAGATTAAGGCGACAGCTAAGGAGGACAGGTTTTCTTTGGGGTCTAACAAAAAATGGTCTAAAAAAAATTCTTTTTTGAGACAGGATCTTACTCTGTCATCCTGGCTGGAGTGCAGTGGCTCAATCCCGGCTCACCTCAGCCTCAACTTCCACGGGCTCAGGTGATCTACCTCAGGCTCCCAAGTGGCTGGGACTTACAGGCATGTGCCGTTATGCCCGCCTAATTTTTTTTGTATTTTTTGTAGAGATGGGGTTTTGCCACATTGCCAAGACTGGTCTTGAACTCCTGGGCTAAATCAATTCTCCCACCTCGGCCTCCCAAAATGTTGGGATTACGGGCATGGGCTTTAAAATTGATTGTAGTGATGGATGCACGACACTGTGAATACATTATAAGCCACTGAATTGTACACTTTAAGTGGATGAGTTGTAAAGTATGTGAATTATATTTCAACAAAGCTGTTAAAAAACAAGTAAATGACCTTATGCAGAAAGTGAATAACATTCAATCTGCAGTATATTTTAGCAACAGTTACTAAAAGTTTGAGCTTTGGTTTTAACATATTTCTGTTCAAATCTTATTTTTCACTTTGTTATATTACTGTAGGCAAGTTAATTTTTTAAGCCTAAGTTACTCCTCTGTAAAGTGAGAGGTGGTAATTATCTCATAGATGCAGGTTAAATGACATGTGTAAAACAGAGTGGTTGGCATGTAGCAAACAATATGTGTCATGACAAAAACACTCAGCAAATTATGAATACAAGTTCCTTATTCTAATAAAGGGTATATGTGATAAGCAGAAAAATGGCCCCCAGAGATGTCTATATCCTAAAATCCAGAATCCATGTGTCTTAGTCTGTTTAGGCTGCTATAATAAAATACCATAGACTGGGTGCCTTGTAAGCAACAGAAATTTATTTCTCACAGTTCTGGAGGCTGGGACGTCTAAGATCAAGGTCCTGGCAAATTTGGTGGCTCATTTCCTTGTTCATAGTTGTCCATCTTGTCATTATATCCTCACATGGTGAAAGGGATGAGGGGGCTCTCTTGGGCCTTTTTTCTTTTTTTTTCCAGTCAGGGTGCCTCGCTCTGTTGGTCAGGCTGGTCCTCCCACCTCAGCCTCTTGAGTAGCTGGGACTATAGGTGCATGATACCAAATTTGGCTAATTTTAAAAAGTTTTTTGTAGAGATAGGGTCTTGTTATGTTTTCCAGGCTCATCAGGCCTCTTTTTTTTTTTCTTAAAAAAAAGTATTCCATTTTTTTTCAACTTTTAATTTTTTTTTTTTTTGAGACTAAGTCTTGCTCTGTTGCCCAAGCTGGTGTGCAGTGGCATGATCTTAGCTCACTGTATGTGTCCTTGGCACCTTTGCTGAAAACGAGTTCATTGTAGGTGTGTAGATTTGTTTCCAGATTATCTATTCTGTTCCATTGATCTTTGTGTCTGTTTTTATGCCAGTACCATGCTGTTTTGGTTATTATAGCTCTGTAGTCTACTTTGAAATCAGGTAATATGATTCCTCCAATTTTGTTCTTTTTTTTTTTTTTGAGATGGAGTCTTGCTCTGTCGCCCAGGCTGGAGTGCATTGGTGCAATCTTGTCTCACTGCAACCTCTGCCTCCCGGGTTCAAGCAATTCTCCTGCCTCAGCCTCCTGAGTAGCTGGGATTATAGTCACACACCACTATGGCCGGCTAATTTTTGTATTTTTAGTAGACATGGGGTTTCACCACGTTGGCCAGGCTGGTCTCGAACTCCTGACCTTGTGATCTGCCCACCTCGGCCTCCCAAAGTGCTGAGATTACAGGTGTGAGCCACGGAGCCTAGCCCAGTTTTGTTTTGTTTGCTCAGGACAGCTTTGGCTATTCTGGATCTTTTGTGGTTTCATATAATTTTTAGAATTATTTTTTCTATTTTTGTGAAGAATGCCACTGGTTTTTGTTTTGTTTTGTTTTTTTGATATGGAGTCTTGCTCTGTTACCCAGGCTAAAGTGCAATGGCGTGATCTTGGCTCTTTGCAACCTCCGCCTCTTGGATTCAAGCGATTCTCCTTCTCAGCCTCCTGAGTAGCTGGGATTACAGGCACATGCCACCATGCCCAGCTAATTTTTGTATTTTTAGTAGAAACAGAGTTTCTCCATGTTGGTCAGGCTGGTCTCAAACTCCTGACCTCAGGTGATTCACCTGCCTCAGCCTCCTAAAGTGCTGGGATTATGAGTGTGAGCCACTGTGCTCAGCCAACATTGGTATTTTGATAGGGATTACATTGAATCTGTAGATTGCTTTGAGTAGTATGAACTCTTTTTTTTTTTTTTTTTTTTTTTTTTTTTTTGAGTCTGGCTTTGTCACTCAGGTTGGATTGCAGTGACTTGATCACAGCTCACTGCAGCTTTGACCTCTTGGACTCAAGTGATCCTCCTGCCTCAGCCACCCAAATAGCTGGGACTACAGGCACACGCCCCTTGCACGGCTAATTTTTTGTATTTTTCATAGAGATGGGGTCTCCCTATGTTGCCCAGGCTGGTCCCAAACTCCTGACCTCAAGTGATACGCCTGCTTCAGCCTCCCAAAGTGCTGGGATTACAGGAGTGCACCACTGTGCCGAGCCTCAACATTTTAGCAACATTGATTCTTGCAATCCATGAACATGGAATATTTTTCCCTTTTTTTGTGGAATCAATTTTCTTCTATATCCTTCATCAGTGTTTTCATTGCAGAGATCTTTCACTTCTTTGGTTAATTCCTATGTGTTTAATTTTATTTGTAGCTATTGTAAATGGGATTCCTTTTTTTTTTTCTTCTTTTTTGAGACAGAGTCTTGCTGTGTCACCCAGGCTGGAGCGCAATGGCATGATCTCGTCTCTGCAACCTCTACCTCCTGGGTTCAAGCAATTTTCCTGCGTCAGCTTCCTGAGTAGCTGGGACTATAGGCGCATGCCACCACGCCCAACTAATTTTTTCATTTTTAGTAGAAAGGGCTGTTATATTTGAGGCGAGATTAAGGGACCAGCACCAAGACAAAAGTATGCCAAATAGCAGGGTTTATTAAGCCGGCGACCACGGAGGACTCGTGTCTCTCCAACCCATGGCCCCGAATGGAGGGGGTTAAGACCTTTTATACCCGTAAGAATTACCTTGGGAGTCACGGCGAGAGGTGGGGGTGGGGGTGAAGGGACACAGACATTTAGGGGTTTTCGTAAATCATCTCCCGGACAGAGGGGGAGTGAGCGGGGCTCCGGACATTCCAAGGGCTTGAGGACATCTTGCCCCCCTCGATTGTTACCTAAGTGGCTTACAGAAGTTAAGATAAGCGTTAGTTTGCACATCTTTTGGGCAGTATTGTAAAGAACAGATCTTAGTTATTTATTACAGGGCACAGGGACCAGGATGGAATTAGCTTGGGCTGCTATTGTAGTCACAAAGGCTGACAATTCTGGCTGTTACTGATAAGAAAGGTAGATAGTTTGCAGAGCAAACTAGCAGTTTTAGGTACAGAAGCCAAAGGCCAGCAGTTATTGTGTGGAGAGTGGGGCAGCCATTACAACTTATTTTAAAACATAGCTTTGTTCTTTATAAAATGGCGTTGTTCAGGTTCTAACTCTAGGCCAGCTATAGCACAGGGCGTTTCACCATGTTGGACCAGGCTGGTCTCTAATGGCCTCAGGTGATCTGCCCACCTCAGCCTCCCAAAGTGCTGGGATTGCAGGGGTGAGCCACTGTACCTGGTCCAACTTTCTTCTTTTTCAAAATTGTTTTTTATATTCTTTTTTTTTTTGAGACAGAGTCTCACTCAGTCACCAGGCGCCAGGCTGGAGTGCAGTGGCGTGACCTTGGCTCACTGCAACCTCCGCTGCCCGGGTTCAAGCATTCTCCTGCCTCAGCCTCCCGAGTAGCTGGGACTACAGGTGCGCGCCACCACGCCCAGCTAATTTTTTTGTATTTTTAGTAGAGACGGGGTTTCACCATGTTGACCAGGACGGTCTCGATCTCTTGACCTCGTGATCCGCCCGCCTCGGCCTCCCAAAGTGCCGGGATTACAGGCGTGAGCCACCGCGCCCGGCCCATTGTTTTTTATATTCTAACTCCCTTGCCTTTCCATGCAAATTCTAGAATCTTCTTTCTTCTTCTTCTTTTCTTCTTCTTTTCTTCCTCCTCCTCCTCCTCTTCCTCTTCCTCTTCTTTCTTCTCCTTCTCCTTCTTCTTCTTTCTTTTTCTTTCTTCTTGTCTCTCTATGTTGCCCAGGCCAGTCTTTAACTCCTGGGCTCAAGTGCTCTCCTCCTCAGCCTCCCAAAGTACTAAGGTTATAGATATGAGCCACTACACCAAGCCAGTTTTGGGAGAATTTTTTGTGTGTGTGGTGTTTGCAGCGGGGGGTGTTGTAGATTCCTTGACATTTTTATCATAGACAATCACCTTATCTTCAAAAAGAATGATTTTAATTTCTTCCTTTCCAATCTGTATTCCTTTTATTTTTTTTGCGTTATTGCACTGTCTAGGACTTGTAGTACAATGTTGAATAGGAATGATATGAATAAACATCCTGCCTTGTTCCTGATCCTAGAGGAGAAAGCATTCAGACTTTCACCATTAAGTATAATGTTAACTGTAGCTTTCTTGTAGCCGTCTTGTCTCAAGTTGTTGATAATTCTTTTGTCAGGAACGGATGTTGGATTATGTTAGAGGGGTTTTCTGCATCCATTTATTTGATCATGTCATTTTTCAAGAATGGATGTTGGAGTTTTTTAAAATTATTTTTGAGGCAGGGTCTTGTTCTGTCACCCAGGCTGGAGTGCAGTAGCATGATCATAGTCACTGTAGCCTCAACTTCCTGGGCTCAACTGATCCTCCTGCCTACATGAAATTGGGCAATCTCATATATGCTGTCAAATTTATGTGCGTAGATTTTATATTATTCTCTAACTGTTCTTTATATATATATATTTTTTTAACTGTTCTTTTTTTTTTATTTGATCCGACATGAGTCAGACTATTTTAACTGTTCTTTTAATATCTGCAGTGTCTGTAGTGATATCCCCCTCTTTTGTTTCTTTTTTTTTTTGGGGGGAGGATAGAGTCTCACTCTGTCGCCCAGGCTGGAGTGCAATGGTGCGATCTTGGCTCACTGCAACCTCCGCTTCCCGGGTTCAAGCGATTCTCCTGCTTCAGCCTTCTGAGTAGCTGGGATTACAGGTGCGTGCCACCATGCCTGGCTAATTTTTTGTATTTTTAGTAGAGATGAGGTTTCACCATGTTGGTCAGGCTGGTCTCGAACTCTCAACCTCATGATCCGCCCACCTTGGCCTCCCAAAGTGCTGAGATTACAGGAGTGAGCCACTGTGTCTGGCCCCCCTCTTTTGTTTCTGATCAGTAATTTGTGTCTTCTTTTTGTCAGTCTTGCTAGAAATTTATCAATTTTATTGATCTTTTCAAAGATCCAAATTTTAGCTTCATGATTTTTTTCCTATTGCTTACCTGTTTATAATTTTGAATTCTGGGCTGGGCATGGTGGCTCATGCCTGTAATCCTAGCACTTTGGGAGGCTGAGGCCAGAGGATCACTTGTGCTCACGAGTTTGGGGCCAGCCTGGGCAACATAGTGAGACCTAGTCTCTGTTTGTAATTTTTATAATAAAGACATAATAATTTTGCTTTCTGCCCTTATCTTTATTATTTCCTTTCTTCTTTCCTTTATTTTGCTCTCTTTTCTTTTTTCTTTTTTTTTTTTTTTGAGACAGAGTCTCACTCAGTCACCAGGCGCCAGGCTGGAGTGCAGTGGCGCGACCTTGGCTCACTGCAACCTCCGCCGCCCGGGTTCAAGCATTCTCCTGCCTCAGCCTCCCGAGTAGCTGGGACTACAGGCGCGCGCCACCACGCCCAGCTAATTTTTTTGTATTTTTAGTAGAGACGGGGTTTCACCATGTTGACCAGGACGGTCTCGATCTCTTGACCTTGTGATCCGCCCACCTCGGCCTCCCAAAGTGCTGGGATTACAGGTGTGAGCCACCGCGCCCGGCTATTTTGCTCTCTTTTCTATAATTTCTTTTTTTTGAGATGGGGTCTTGCTCTGTCGCCCAGGATGGAGTGTAGTGGTGCAATCTCAGCTCACTGCAACCTCCACCTTCGGATTTCAAGTGATTCTCCTGCCTCGGCCTCCTGAGTAGCTGGGATTACAGTTGATCGCCACCACACCTAGCTAATTTTTTTGTATTTGTAGTAGACACGGGGTTTCACCATGTTGGCCAGGCTGGTCTCGAACCCCTGACCTCAGGTGATCTGCCTGCTTCAGCCTCCTGAAGTGCTGGTATTACAGGCATGAGCCACTGCACCTGGCCTCTTTTCTGTAATTTCTTAAGTAGTATACCTAGGTTATTGATTTGAGACCTTTCCTCATTTCTAATACAAGCATGCAATGCTGTAAAAGCCCCTGTAAGCACTGTGTTCACTGTGCTGTCCCTGTGTTAGCTGCGAATTTTTTTTCTACCCCTGTGTGAGGGGAGAGCTGCAGATTTTGATGTTTTGCTTTTATTTTTATATTTTTCAAAATATTGTCAAATTTTCCTGGAGACTTCTTTGATGCATGATTATTTGAAAGTGTGTTGCTTAATTTTCAGGGGTTTAGAAATTTCCCTGTTATCTGGGAAATTGGTATCTAGTCTATTATTTGGAAAACATGCTTACGGCAAAGTACAATGCCCATCTCTTATCAAAAATACATTTTTATGTCTATTTCATGAGGATTTTTTGCTCATGGTGATCACTAAAGTCTTTTGATTGGTAACAAAAGTGACACTAATAGTAAATAGCAAATATCAGCTGAATAGAGTCCAATCTTTCTTACTGACAGCTTGGGTAATTTGAAGAACCTTACAAAACTCATAATGAATAACATAAAGATGAAGAAGATGCTATAAAACTAGGTCAGATTTCTGTTCTCATATTTTTATTAATGTAAGTTTTATAATAAGAATAGTTAATTTCAGACTCTTTGACACTGACTGTGTCTGTACAAGACAAGGATGTTTTTATGTACCTGTGATTACGCTGGTTTCCCTAGACATTTTCCCCACTCCCACTACAATCCTTCAGCAACATTTCATTCAAATTGTACAACACTAGACTGTAAGCCTTTTGGAAACAGAGGCCATGACATGTTTTTAACTTCCCTCTCCCTGGCTCATTGTCTGTTTTTATTTAATGCATAGAAACAATATTTTAAGGCTGGGCGCGGTGGCTCACGCCTGTAATCCTAGCACTTTGGGAGGCCGAGGTGGGTGGATCACCTGAGGTCAGGAGTTCAAGACCAGCCTGGCCATCATGGTGAAACCCCATCTTTAAAAAAAAAACAAAAAATTGTAAAATATAAAAAAAGAAAAAAAAAAAAACAATATTTTAAAGTTTATACTATGGTTTCATAATTAAGTAAAACTTCATAAGTGAAGTGGGACACAGGAAACAATGTGAATCAAGAAAACTTTGGGGGAAGCATGCTTTCATTCTACACTGGAGGTTGTGTTTCCCCAATCAAAAAAATATAAAGAAAAACTTCCAGAACGCATGGCATACCACAGGGAATCCTCCAGGCCAGGGAGGATTCCTCTTCAAGCTGCTTTCCTATAATGTCCCTATTTTTGTGTGTGTTTTGGGTTTCTTTTTCTTTCTTTTTTTTGTTTTCTTGGCTCTTTTTTCCCCTACTTGAGTCCTCACTAAAATGCTCCTCTCTTCCCTTCACCTTGTTCTTTCTTTTTCTCTTTTTTTTTTTGAGACGGAGTTTCGCTCTTATTACCCAGGCTGGAGTGCAATGGCACGATCTCGGCTCACTGCAACCTCCGCCTCCTGGGTTCAAGCAATTCTCCTGGCTCAGCCTCCCGAGTAGCTGGGACTACAGGCGTGCACCACCACGCCCAGCTAATTTTTGTATTTTTAGTAGAGACGGGGTTTCACCACGTTGACCAGGATGGTCTCAATCTCTTGACCTCGTGATCCACCCGCCTCGGCCTCCCAAAGTGCTGGGATTATAGGCATGAGCCACCGCGCCCGGCCACCTTGTTCTTTCTTATCCTGCTTCTTGCCAAAGACAACTCTATCCTATAATCATAACATGGCTGAAGGCTGGGCACGGTGACTCACACCTGTAATTCCAGCACTATGGGAGGCCAAGGCGGGCCGATCACCCGAGGTCAGGAGTTCGAGACCAGCCTGGCTAACATGGTGAAACCCCATCTCTACTAAAAATACAAAAATTAGCCAGGCATGGTGGTACACACCTGTAATCCCAGCTACTTGGGAGGCTGAGGCAGAAGAATCACTGGAACCCAGGAGGGAGAGGTTGCAGTGAGCCAAGATTGCTTCACTGCACTCCAGCCTAGGTGACAGAGAGACACTCTATCTCGAAACAAAAACAAAAACAAAAATGAAACATGGTGGCTGACTTGTTTTTCCTTAAATGGCCTACGTGAGAATACTCAAATTAATTCAGTGTTCAATAAACATTTATTGCATGTGTATAAATTACACAGAAAATCAGAGCTGGAAGGGGCTTGAGAGCATCTAATTCAACTCACTCATTTCACAGAAAACTTCACTGGAACCTAAAATGGCTTATTAACTTGCTCAAGATCTCACCAACTGGTAGAAAGAGGTCAAAACGTACCTCTCTAGGACAGTCTGGTTTTGCTATTAAGGAATCAAAATGTGAACTTGACTAAATCAGTCTAATTATATTAGTAATAATTTACTCTTTATTAAAGAGTTACTGTGCAATAGATTATAGACATAGATTAGACACTAGCCTAGGCAGTTTTTTTTTTTTTTTTTTTTTTTTTTTTTTTAAGATGGGGTTTCACCATGATGGCCAGGCTGGTCTTGAACTCCTGACCTCAGGTGATCCACCCACCTCGGCCTCCCAAAGTGCTAGGATTACAGGCGTGAGCCACCGCGCCCAGCCTAGCCTAGGCAGTTTTATAAACCTCATGCCCTTGAATCCCCACAACAGTCCTAGTACATAGGTATAATGATCCTTAAGGCTTCAGCTAAAAGATCGAATAACTTGCCCAAGTTTATAATTATTAAGTAGGGAATCCAGAAACTGACTGCAAAGTTCATGCTCATAACCTCTAACCTGAATGTACTCCCATGACAACAATGAACATTTATTGAGCACTTACTATGTGCCAAGTACCACATTAAATATGTTACATTATCTGCAAACTTCCCAAAAGCTCTGCAAGATTGACATTATCAAAATCTTTTTTTTTTTTTTTTTTTTTTGAGACGGAATCTCACTCTGTCACCCAGGCTGGAGGACAGTGGTGTGATCTTGGCTCACTGCAACCTCTGCCTCCTGAGTTCAAGTGATTCTAATGCCTCTCAGCCTCTCAAGTAGCTGAGATTACAGGTACATGCCACCACGCCCAGCTAATTTTTGTATTTTTACTAGAGATGGGGTTTTGCTATGTTGGCCAAGCTGGTCTCAAACTCCTGACCTAAGGTGATCTGCCTGCCTTGGCCTCCTAAAGTGCTGAGATTACATGTGTGAACCACCGTGCCTGGCCATTAAAATCATATATTTATTTCCTGTAGGCTAGAGTACCATAAAGATAAGGCAATTAAAAAAAAATTAATTCTTGCTCAACCCTGTGAGATAAGGCAATATTTTAATGACACAAAGTGAGGCCTAACCAATCCTAAACTCCACATTAGCTTTAGACCTAAGAATGAGGGATATCTTAGAATGTTTCCAATTGTACTGTTGATAAAAGGTAAATCTTTCTTCTGGTTAAACATGCTGCAGTGGATGTGGTCTTCATTCTAAAGCATCAGGCAGGCCCCATGTCATAAGTCCCAGGCATGACTTTTGAGGCTGTAGACAGTGGCAATAGAAGCACTCCAAGGAACCAAACTCCATGCTACCCCTCTGAACTCAGCCTCCCACTGTTTAAGATTTTTGAGAAGATTGAAAGGAGAGTGCTCCTAGAAGCCTTCATCCATGAGAAGAATTAGGATAAGAGTATACACTGATGCCCATTAAAAAGACTACAAATTTACTATAGTTTTTCTCATGCTACTAAGAGAATAACCTCCATATAAGTGATTTTTGTGTGGTCCAAAAGACTGGAAAGTGAGAGTCAAAAGAAAAACAGCTCTCTTTTTAAGTTAAAGTCACTGCAGGAAGAACATAGGAATGTCTCTGTACAATTATTCTTTGCTTTCTTTTCACTTCATTGATCTATGCTTAAATCGAATTAACTTGGTATTCTAATGTATTCCTTTCTTTTTTTCAGTTGAAGGTCTGACAAACCTGAAGAAGATGAATTTATTTCATTTGACCCACTTGTCTGACATTGGAGAGGGAATGGATTACATAGTCAAGTCTCTGTCAAGTGAACCCTGGTGACCTTGAAGAAATCCAGTTAGTCTCCTGCTGCTTGTCTGCAAATACAGTGAAAATCCTAGGTAACTTGTTTTCACTAACTGAATGAGGACAGTATAACAGAACATGTGATACTATTATACTAATTCCCACTAAATGTCTCAAATGGAAATTTAATTTTAAGGAAAACTGGAAAAGATTATAAAAACTTCTAGATAATAGGCTGATTGTTTTTAATAATTTTTCCCCATATTGGAATTAAAATCAACTACTGATGGATAATAGGAGAGAATTTCAGAATAATTGAAGATGTTGTAACTTTTAGAGAAAGTGAAGAGGAAGAAAATAATAGGTGCTTGAAACGTGCCACACAACGTGCCATATAATTTACTGCCTAATAAATATTTAAATGAATGAATAAATAAATGATTGAGAAGTGAGAGATAAATATTTTCTTAAATGTTCTTAGGCCTCTAATTCCTACCCATTGCCCTGTTAAGAGAAAGTTATGTGCATTAATATGACAGTTGAGTCTTCTGAGTTCCCAAAGGGATGCATATCAAGTATGGGGAAACTTACTGCATATTTCTGGATAAACTATACATGTGTAATTCAGACATATTTTAAAATTTCGATTTGGAAAAAGGTGGTATAACCCTTTTAAAGTCAAACTATAAAAGTGCTGGGAGTCTGTAAAGATAAGGAAGCCATTTGTATACTAATACAATATGGTTTTATTATTAACATCGCAACTATCATGTCAATAAAATAATCTAAGTTGAGGTACACAAAACCAGCTCATTTCATTTATTTTTTTGTTGTTGTTCCTCTGTTTCTCCCGCATGATTAAGGGCATTTTATAATTGAAGCAACTTTACATTTTATCTGGTCCAACTACCTCATTCTATAGAGGAAGACACTGAGGCTTAGAGAGACCAAGTGACTTTTCTGTGATGACCTAACAACTACATTCCACGCTGCTTTAGGCTCCATGTGACCTATAATTTAGTAATCAGAACCTAGGACCAACGACTATTTGCACATTTGGTCATAACCATGGGAGTTGGGGGGTTACACCTATGCCAGTACCTTTTGAAATAATTAAAATAACCAAGGCAAGTTATGGTTTGCATTATCATTAGCAGAAAAGATAAGGACTCAGAATTACTCTAAGGATACTTCAAAATACATTTACATTTACCTGAAAATCTTTTTATTTTGGATTACTTTTTTCCAGCTCAGAATCTTCACAGTTTGGTCAAAGCGAGCATTCTTGATTTATCAGAAAACCTGGGAAAGACGAAAATGAAGCTCTACATGAGCTGAGTAAGAATGACAACTCAGCCACAGTCAGACACTTGAATATGTGTACTGGGTAGTCGGAATACATAGCCTGGGCCCTGAGGTCTTTTATCCCCATAAGTGTCTCACTATACACACCTTCCTTAGGAAAATCATTTAGACCTTTTTTAAACTGCCCTCAAGGAACACAGGCCCATGTCTTTTAAGTCATCAGTTTACACGTGCTCACTGCGCTTGACGCAGATCCCACCTGCTTTCCTTCTTTGAGGAGGCAATTGTCAGAGTAGCTGATGTAAAGACAAATTTGCTTAAGGAATTGGTGACATGATTTTTTAGGTGTGATAGTGATATGTGATTATGGTAAAAAAGAAAAAATAAAAGAACTGGTTCATACTGTCCATGATTTGCTTTAGAATAATACAGGAGGAATTGGGTCAGGATTAGCAAGATTGCCCATGATTTAATGTTTTTGAAAGTTGGCTTACTAGTATATACAGTTTCATTATACTATTCTGCATGTTTGTATATGCTTGAATACTTTCCATAAAAATCACAAAAGATCAAGTAGATTCTCATTGCAGATTGAGTAGGCTGCAGAGCCCCCAAACATAAAGATCATTCCTTCTTCAACATCCCTTGATTCTTCCTCAGTTTTGAGATCACCCAGTCCCTGAACTGTGCTCTTTGTTTCTTCCAGTTGACAGCCTGAACATGCTAGAACAGCTCATTGCACTGATGCTGCCCTGGGGCTGTGATGTGCAGGCAACCTGACCAGCCTGTTGAGACATTTGGAGGTCCCATAACTCATCAAGCTTGGGTTGAAAAACTGGAGACCCACAGATACAGAGATTAGAATTTTAAGTAGGTACACAAATACAGAGCCAAGAAAAAAGGATTTGGCCCTTAAAAAGTTCTTGGCGTAGCGCAGTAGCTCACGGCTATAATCCCAGCACTTTGGGAGGCTGAGGCGGGCAGATCACGAGCTCGAGATCAAGACCATCCTGGGCAACATGGTGAAACCCTGTCTCTACTACAATACTAGCTGGGCGTGGTGGCTGGCACCTGTAGTCCCAGCTACTCGGGAGGCTAAGGCAGAAGAATTGTTTGAACCTGGGAGGCGGAGGTTGCAGTGAGCTGAGATCTCGCCACTGCACTCCAGCCTGGCACCTGGCGACAGAGTGAGACTCTGTCTCAAAAAAGTTCTTAAGTTGGCTTTGTGTATTCTGCCCCCTTATTTTATTTTGCTTCCTCTTTTTTTTTTTTTTTTTTAAAGATGGGGTTTCACCATGTTGGTCAGGCTGGTCTTGAACTCCCGACCTCAGGTGATCTGCCAGGCTTGGCCTCCAAAGTACTTGGATTACAGGCATGAGCCACCATGCCCAGCCATCTTCCTCTTTTATTTTTAAATATAAATATGTTTAAGGAGTTCATTCATGTTAAAGTAAGAAGACTTAAAACACTGGAACACTGGCCTTCGTTCAGGTTTTAAGCACTTTACCTACAGAATTAAATGAAAAGCATTCACAGTATCCAACAAGATGTATTTGTTTTGTTTTGTTTTGAGACAAGAGTCTTGCTCTGTCACCTAGGCTAGAGTTCAGTGGCACGATCTTGGCTCACTGCAACCTCCATCTCCCGGGTTCAAGTGATTCTTCTGCTTCAGACTCCTGAGTAGCTGGGACTACAAATGCACGCCCCCACACCTAGCTAATTTTTTGTATTTTTAGTAGAGACAAGGTTCACTATATTGGCCAGGCTGGTCTCAAACTCCTGACCTCATGATCCGCCCAACTTGGCCTCCCAAAGTGCTGGGATTACAGACGTGAGCCACAGCACCTGGTCAAGATGTATTATATTAGTCACAGTGCTTACCAGTCTTAACTTTCTGAAATTCAGCAATGCCCCCCGACCTCAATATCAGGAAATATTTTCAAGTTACTTATTGGGTATTCAAAATATATAAAGGTGAATGCAGCTGTATCTAAATGGAGCCACAAAATATCTTTAAGTAGCTGTATATTATACAGAAACACATATATAAATGACTGAAGACACCACCAACCTCAGGCAGATGATGAAAGAAACCCTCATACTATCTGTATTAGTTTTCGATTTCTGTATAACATACAGCCTGAAAACATAATGGCTTAAAATAATAACCATTATCTCACAGTTTCTGTGGTTCAGGAATTTGGGAGAGGTTTAGCAGGTTAGCTCTGGCTTGGGCTCTCTCATGAGAGGGGCTGCTGGAGGATCTCCTTCCAAGGTAGCTTCTCACATGGTTGGCAAGTTAACACTGCTGTTGGCTGGAGGCCTCAGTTCCTCATCACTAGACCTCCTCATAGGCTGTGAGTGCCCTCACAACATGGTAGCCCACTTCCCCTAGAGCAAGGGATCCAAGCAGTTGGAAGCTGGAATGTCTTTATGACCTAGCCTTGGAAGGTCATTTCTGGTCATTTCTGACATATCCCACTGGTTGCTCAAGTTATTCCAATCCAGTGTATTGAAACATTAATACAAGGAGGTCAGGTTCATCAAGGTCAACTTGGAGGCTATCATACTAAAGTCAAGGACTTGTGAAAACAGCCTCAGCCACCTTTGTTTCCCCTTGCAATTAGTTTACATAACAAACTAATTATATTATTTAATAACATAAAATTTATTAAACTGTTTTAAGTATAAAAGCTTTGTGGCATTAAGTCCATTCATATTACTGTGCCACCATAACAACATCCATCTCCAGAGCTTCTTCATCTTCCCCAACTAACATTCTGTACCCTTAAACATTAACTCCTATCTGCTGCCCTTTTTAGAACCTTCTCTCCTGGAGATGCTTACTTAAGTCCTTAGGCTGCCCAGGGTTTGCCTTCCCTAATGGTGCTTCTAGTTCTGGATCTTTCCTTCCTTTAATTCCTAACTTCTCTTTTATCCACTCCCTCAACCCATTAACACATATCATCCTGGTGTCATTCTTTCAGGTCCTTTTTTAGGTTTTATTAGAGTCAGGTAGCTTCTGTGACAGACTAATTAGCTAGCTGATAAATAATCCCTCTTAGTTTAGCACGAAGGGTCCCTAAAAAAAAAAAAAAAAAAATCCCTCTTAGGTAACCTCACACCTTAAATGAGTTGGAAAGGATGTCTCTTTTCAAAGAGGTCCTTGGAGAATATCTAGATTTAGAATTCATGTGGGGGAGGCATTTTTAGGTTGAGGTCTTTTAGTATCCTTTAAATCTTTAATTAGGTAGCTGCCTACTTTGTCCACTCCCAAGACTGGCCATTGAGACCAGAGAAAGAGATGGTATGCTTAATGAAATAAAAACTGAGCTGGGCAATAATTTGCAATTTGACTTTAATTTTTTGAGACAAAGTCTCGCTCTGTTTCCCAGGTTGGAGTGCAGTGGCATGATCTTGGCTCACTGCAACCTCTGCCTCCCGGGTTCACGTGATCCTCCTGCCTCTGCCTCAGCCTCAGCCAAGTAGCTGGGATTACAGGCACGCTCCACCACTCAGCTGATTTTTGTATTTTTAGTAGAGAAGGGGTTTTGCCATGTTGGCAAAATTCTTTTAAAAAAAAAGAATTTGTGAACCGGGCACATTGGCTTACACCTGTAATCCCTGTGTTTTGGAAGGCTGGGGTAGGAGGATTGCTTGAGGCCAGGGGCTCAAGAACAGCCTGAGCAACATAGGCAGATCCCATCTTTATAAAAAACTTAAAAAAAAATTAGCTGTGCTTATTGCCACATGCCTGTAGTCCTAGCAATTTAGGAGGCTGAGGAGGGAGAGAATCCCTTAAGCCCAGGAGGTTGGGGTTGTTGTGAGCTATGCTCGTGTCATTGCACTCCAGCCTGGGAGACAGAGTAATACCCTGTCTCTTAAAAAAAAAGTCGGATTTTTCTCCCTCGGAGTTAAGGGCTCCATGGACGTCACAAGTCTTCAGGGTCTTCCCTCTGGAACTATATAAAGTTCAGAAAACATGTCTCGAAGATATGACTCCAGGACCACTATATTTCTCCAGAAGGTCACTTATACCAAGTTGAATATGCTATGGAAGCGATTGGACATGCAGGCACCTGTTTGGGAATTTTAGCAAATGATGGTGTTTTGCTTGCAGCAGAGAGATGCAACATCCACAAGCTTCTTGATGAAGTCTTCTTTTCTGAAAAAATTTATAAACTCAATGAGGACATGGCTTGCAGTGTGGCCGGCATAACCTCTGATGCTAATGTTCTGACTAATGAACTAAGGCTCATTGCTCAAAGGTATTTATTTCAGTATCAGGAGCCAATACCTTGTGAGCAGTTGATTACAGCACTGTGTGACATCAAACAAACTTATATACGATTTGGAGGAAAACGTCCCTTTGGTGTTTCATTGCTGTACATTGGCTGGGATAAGCACTATGGTTTTCAGCTCTATCAGAGTGACCCTAGTGGAAATTATGGGGGGATGGAAGGCCACATGCATTGGAAATAATAGCGCTGTGGCTGTGTCAATGTTGAAACAAGACTACAAAGGAGAAATGATGTTGAAGTCAGCACGGGCTTTAGCTATCAAAGTGCTAAATAAGACTATGGATGTTAGTAAGCTGTCTGCTGAGAAAGTGGAAATAGCAACACAAGAGAGAATGGAAAGAACGTAATCAGAGTTCTCAAACAAAAAGAAGTAGAACAGTTGATCAAAAAACATGAGGAAGAAGAAGCTGAGTGTGAGAAGAAAGAAAAAGAACAGAAAGAAAAGGATAAATAGACAAAATTAGAGATTTGGTTACTCATTTGGGGCACCATTTCAGTGTAAAAGCTGTCCTACTCTTTCACACTAAGAAGGCTTTGACTTTTTTTAAACTGGTACAGTGGGAAAATAGGACATTACATACTGAATTGGGTCCTTATCATTTCTGTTCAATTGAATACTTTATTGTAACGATGAGGGTTACTTTCCGTGGACATCTTAATCTTCCACACATATCCCCTTTTTTTTGGAATAAAATTTGGAAAATGGAAATGGAAAAAAAAAGTCAATTCAGCAAGAGGATGTAATCATTATATATATACACACACATATATATATGATACACACACATACACACATATATATGTGTATATATACATACACACGCACACACACACACACATATATGCCCCCAACACTGGAGAACCTAGATATATAAAGCAAATATTGTTAGAGCTAAAGAGAGAGATAGAACCCTATACAACAATAGCTGGAGAACTCAACACCCCATTTACAGCATTGTACAGATTACCCAGACAGAGAATTAACAAACATCAGACTTAATCTGCACTATACACTAAATGGACCTATGAGATATTTATAGAGCATTTCATCCAACAGCTGCAGAATACACATTCTTCTCCTCAGCATATGGATTATTTTCAAGGATAGATCACATGTTAGGTCACAAAATAAGTCTTAAAAAATCCAAAAAAATTGAAATCTGATTCAAGTATCTGACCACAATAGAATAAAACTAGAAATCAATAAGAAGAGGAACTTGGGAAACTAGATAGACATATGGAAATTAAACAATATGCTCTGGAATGACAAGTCTGCCAATGAAGAAATTCGGAAGGAAACTGAAAGAGGCTGGGTGTGGTGGCTCATGATTATAATCCCAGTATTTTAAGAGGCTAAGGCGGGAGGACTGCTTGAGCCCAGGAGTTTGAAACCAGCCTGGGCAATATGGTAACATGTTGCCTCTACAATTAAAAAAAATATATGTATATATATTTTAAATTTCTTGAGACAAATGAAAATGGAAACACAACATACCAAAACCTGTGGGATATAGTGAAAGCAGTATACGTATATGTATACACACATCCTTCCTTCCTTCCTCCCCCACGCCTCTTTTACTCTCTCTCTTTCGAGACAGGGCCTTCCTGATGCCCAGGCTGGAGTGCAGAGATGTGATCACAGCTCACCAGCCTTGAACCCCTGGGCTCAAGGGATCCTCCTTCCTCAGCCACCTGAGTAGCCGGGACTAGAGGCTACTATGCTCAGCTAATGGACCTTCCTTTTCAATGACCTTCCCTCCCACTCTCCTTCGTCCATTCATTCTATGAGCAGGCAATGAACAGATTATGATAATTCAATTAAAATTGTTCTACTTGCAAAATAATCAATGCAGATATCCCATTCTCAAACTACAACTGCCCATATTTCCATCTTACTTAATGACTCCTAATCACCAGTTCTTTTACTTCACTGGGACTTCCAGTCCATTGATCCCACTACCTTCTACCTATTTTTTAGGCCCCTTCTGTTTTGATTTGCCTTCCTACCTAGTTTCAACTTCATCTTCCATCCTGCAAACACTCTTGTCTTAACAGCTGAAATTCTCATGGCCCACAGTATCATGAGTCAATTGAGGCAATGACTTTAAGTGATGGATATGTGTGATAGATGCAATGGTGAAATGACGAGCGTAATAACAGATGGAGTCTCTAATTAAAGAAAGACTACCTAATGAGATGCAGGGAGAAAATGAGATGTGGAATGTGAAATATGAAATGAAATACAGTAGACGGGGTGTACTTTCCTGACAAAACTCCAGGCCTGGATTGTCCTTACATTTCCCTTTTTTAAATTTTGTAACTACACTCAGGATGTTGGGGAAAAACTGCAGAATTTAGGAGACAGATACAAGTTCACACTGAAAAATTTCAATGAAAATATTTAGAACCAAATGGTAAGAAAACACTGCATACCAAAACTTGTGGCATGCAGCAAAAGGGAGCAAAAAAGAGTAACTTTACGGTGGAGAAAGCTGTTAACACTACCTCGGTCAGGTGGTCAAGGTCAACATTAACAGTGGTAATTCATGTTGATAGTATATACCTAGATATGACATGACAAAAATAGTACTTTACCTCTATAATCTTCCTCCCCAAAGATCTATATGCCCCATCTAATGATGAGAAAAACACCAAACAATCCCAATTGAGGGGCTTCTACAAAAACCTGACCAGTAGTCCTTGAAACTGTCAAGGAAATAAAAAACAAGGTGATTGTGAGAAATTGTCACAAGCATGAGGAGCCTAAAGAGACATGACGATGAAACATGATGTGCTATCCTGGATGAGTTCCTGCAACAGAAAAAGCACATTTAGTCAAAACTAAGGAAATCCGGCCTGGTGCAGTGGCTCATGCCTGTAATCCCAGCACTCTGGAGGCTGAGGCAGGATCACATGAGGTCAGAGTTTGAGACCAGCCTGTGCAACATGGTGAAACCCTGTCTCTACTAAAAATACAACAATTAGCTGGGCATGGTGGCACATGTCTTTAATCCCAGCTACTCAGGAGGCTGAGGAAGAAGAATGGCTTGAACCCGGGAGGCGGAGGTACAGTGAGCCGAGATCGCACCACTGCACTCAGCCTGGGCGATACAGCGAGACTCCGTCTCAAAAACAAAACAAAACAAAACAAAGAAAATCTTAATAAAGTGTGAACTTAAGTTAATAATAATGTATTGGCTGGTCTCGGTGGCTCATGCCTACAATTCCAGCACTTTGGGAGGCCGAGGTGGGCAGATTGCTTGAGCCCAGGAGTCTGAGACCAGTCTGGGCAACTTGGCAAAACTCAATCTCTTCAAAAAATTAGCTGGGTGTGGCAGCAAACAGCTGTAGTCCCAGCTACCTGGAGGCTGAGACGGAAGGATGGCTTGAGCTTAGGAGTTTGAGGCTGCAGTGAGCTGTGATCATGCCACTGCATTCCAGCCCTGGTGACAGAGTGAGACCCAGTCTCAAAGAAATAAATAAATAAAATCAGAAAGAAAAGAAAGAAAGAGAGAGAGAAAGGAAGAAGGAAGGAAGGAAAGAAGGAAGAAAGGAAGGGAGGAGAGAGGGGAGGGGAGAGAGGGAGGGAGGGAGGGAGGGGAAAGACAGACAAAATACAACTTATAGAATGTGAAAAAAATTGCAAATCACATTATCTGATAAAGGACTTCCATCCTGAAAATATATATATGTAAAAACTCCTACAACTCATTGATAAAAAGGCAAATAACCTAATTTGTAAAATGGGCAAGAATCTGAATAGACATTTCTTCAAGGAAGATATTTAAATTGCAAAATAAATACCAGAAAACAGTATCATTGGTCATCAGGGTAATAATGCGAAACAAAACTACAGTAAGATACCACCTGGGACCCACTAGGGATGGTTATTATTTTTTATTAAAAGACATACAATAACAAGTGTTGGCAAGGATATGGAGAAACTGTTGGTAGCTGGAATGTAAAATGATGCAGCTTCTAAGGAAAACATTCTGGCAAGTTGTTCAAATGTTAAACATAGAGTTGTCATATGACCCAGCAACTCTGTTCCTAGGTACTCAAGAGAAATGAAAACCAATGTCCATGCAAAAACTTGTACATTAATGTTTATAGTAGCATGCTTAATAGCTCAAAAGTGGAAATAAACCAAATGTCCATCAAATAATGAATGTAATAAAAAATGTAGTATGAAAAAAATTAGCCATGTGTAGTGACATATGCCTATAATCCCAGCTACTCAGGTGGCTGAGGCAGGAGACTCTCTTGAACCCAGGAGGCTGAGGTTGCAGTGAGCTGAGATTGCACCACTGCACTCCAGCCTAGGTGAAGGAGTGACTCTATCTCAAGAAAAAAAAAAAAAAAAGCAGAAGCTGGGCATGGTGGCTCACGCCTGTAATCCCAGTACTTTGGGAGGCCACGGCAGGTGGATTACCTGAGGTCAGGAGTTTGAGACCAGCCTGGCCAACATGGTGAAACCCTGTCTCTACTAAAAGTACAAATATTAGCTGAGCGTGGTGGTGGGTGCCTGTGATCCCAGCTGCTCAGGAGGCTGAGGAGGGAGAGGTGCTTGAATCTGGGAAACCGACGTTGCAGTGAGCTGAGATCACACCACTGCACTCCCGTCTGGGAGACAGAGTGAAACTCTGTCTCAAAACAAACAAAAAACAATGAATAAACATAATCTCTTTCAATATTTCCTGGCAATCTTACTGTGCTTCTATATTCAACACTCTCTGTACATTATTACACAATTTTTTCTCCTCAGTCCTCTGCATCTCCTATTTCACAGAGGATGTAATTGTTATTTTTTCTCTCTTCTTCTGTAGAGCTTATAGTAGGTCTCTCTTCTACCTAAGCACAGTCTCTTTAGCAGTGCTTGAGGTGCCAGTCTCACCCTCACTCCAGTTCAGAGACATCATTTTATTGATTCTGCCTCTTGTTATTAGCTCCCTCCTGTCAGTTTTTAAAGTTGCTCAAATCTCTTCCATTTTAAATAAAACTCTCCCTGAGTCCTATCTTACTCCTTTGGTTATCACTCTATCTCTCCTCTCCTTCAAGGTAAAAGTTCTAAAACAAATTTTATGTACCCTTATGACATCTCTACTTCTTGACCATCTGCTACTTCCTACTCATTGCATTTGACTCTCCACACCCCTGCATGTGGCTGAATTTCAATAGACACCTTCAGAAGTGTTTAATTTATTTGATTCCTCTGTAGGAGTTGACACTGAGCACTCCCTTCTTTTCAAAACATTCTCTTGACCTCCATGCCACCTTGGCCACTTCTTAGTCTTCTTTTCAATAGCAATTCCTCTACCCAGATATTAAACGCTCCTAGTTTTCCTTAAAACTTGGTCCTAGGCTCTCTGCTCTTCTTCCTCAGAGATTGTATTCAATCTCCAAGTTTTGCCATGTTTTGCTGTTGACTTCCATAATTTTGTTTCTTGTCTATCAGCAATCTTAGACTACAACATAAACATCATTGCTAGCTCAGGTACCTATTTCACCCATTTTGTTGTTTGGTTTTTTGAGATGGATTCTCCCTCTGTCTTCTAGGCTGGAGTGCAGTGGCATGATCTTGGCTCACTGCAACCTATGCTTCTTGGGTTCAAGTGATTCTCCTGCCTCAGTCTCCCGAGTAGCTAGGATTATAGGTGCATGCCACAACACCAGCTAATTTTCATATTTTTAGTAGAGATGGGGTTTCACCATGTTGGCCAGGCTGGTCTCCAACTCTTGACGTCAAGTGATCTATCCAGTTTGGCCTCCCAAAATACTGGCCTTACAGGGATGAGCCACCATACCCAACCAATTTCACCTGCTCTAACAAAACCCTTTGTTAAATGGCATCTTTCAACTTGGATGTTTCAGGCTGAACTCCATTATCCAGCCTCTGTTCTCAAAAAGAGAGCTCATGCCTGTAATCTCAGCACTTTGGGAGGCTGAGGTGGGTGGATCACTTGAGGTCAGGAGTTCAAATCCAGTCTGGCCAACATGGTGAAAGCCCATCTCTATTAAAAATATGAAAATTTGCTGGATATAGTGTACATACTTATAATCCCAGCTACATGGGAGGCTGAGTTGGGAGGATCACTTGAGCCAGGAGGGTAGAGGATGTAGTGAGCTGAGATCACGCCACTGCACTCCACCCTGGGTGACAGAGCCAGGCTCCATCTTAAAAAAAAAAAAAAAAAAAAAAAAGCCATCACAGATCCTATTCATGTTCTAGAAGCTCTGTGTTAAATCCTGGGCAAAATCTTTCTGCTGTATAGACACCGCTATCTTATTTTTATTTTCCAAAACTTCACAGCATCGCATTGTTGTTGAGTAGATGCAGTCTATTGAAAAACTTAGGATCTCTGGAAAACTTAGAAGTTTGATTTTTCTTTTTCTTTTTTTCTTTTTTTTTTTTAAAGACGGGGTTTCACCATATTGGTCAAGCTGGTCTTGAACTCGTGACCTCAGGTGATCCGCCCACCTCAGCCTCCCAAAGTGCTAGGATTACAGGCGTGAGCCACCGCGCCCGGCTGAAGTTTGATTTTTCTTGTTTTCTATGGTGCCTCATTTCTTTGGGAGTTGTTTGGCTTTTAGTCTCTGTCTTCCTTGTTGGAGGCTGTTCTCAAATGTCTGGTAATCCTGTACTGTCCTCTTCACATTTGAGAGTCAGACACAAGATGTTAGGAAGTTCTGTGTATCTGAAGGAGGGGGTGACTTTTTGACAGGCTAGCTTTACTAGGAGGTGATTAGGCAAGCAAAATGGCCCCTTCTTTGTAGGGCCTTTTCCTGGGGGACAGTTCCATTTCTCCCAAGAAGAATCCTCTAGTCTTCTTCCTTAAGCATATAAGCCCCCACTGCAGTGTTCTGGGAACAAAGTGGAGTAGGAAAGCCTATTGCTTTTGTGTGCTTCCAGGGTACCCTGACCTACCCATAGCACCCACCACCCATCTAATTACTTGATAACGTATGTCTTCACACTATTTCATAAGCCCAGTGAGACAGGGACCACATCTGTCATTTGCACATATCCTCAGCACCCAGCCTAATCCGCAGCACATAGAAGCACTAAGAAATGTTGCTGAATGAATAAATGATGAGAGCTCTGGTGCTGGTTGAGGTGAACTACAGGACAATAAAAACAAGAGTTGTGTTTGGGATACAGGAATTCCCCAAGAATCAGAACTCTTCTACCCACAGCATTTGAGATTTTTCTTGGAATTCTAATCAAGGCATTTGCACTCTCCACAGCTCACATACAGCCTATGGCTCTAAATGTCATGGATTCCGTTTCTCTCAGATCTAGTCTGCTCCTCATAAGCACTGCAGATTAAATGAACAAAAGGCATGCCCTTAGGTTATGAGAAATGTTGTTTGTTCTTGGTTCCTGCACTTGCACACATTCTAATAATTATCTAAGAAACTCTCTTCAATTGATGATGTTAAGATCCTTATGCCTTAGTAGATAACCAGTATAAACTGCTCACTCTCTGAGGGTGGAATGGGCTTTAAATTCTTCTTAAATTCCTTTTAGGTGGTGAAAATATGTTCTGCTAGATGAGAAGGAGAAACAAATTTGATCTTTGGGGAAAGAGCCTTAAACAGACACACAACTGGCAACCAGCATTTTGACTGAGTGCATACCATGCTGGGAAGCATATGGAGAAGGGGCAAAGGCAGAAAGGAAACAAACATAGATGTAAGAGAGCAGGGAGAAAGCCACTCCTTCAAGGAATAGAGGAGTAGGAAGGGAGGGGAACGCAAGGACCTATGTACTAGTTGGGCTGGGCACAGGCTAAGCTGCAATAACAGAGACCCAACTATACCATGACTTACAGAAGGTAGAACTTCATTCTCTCTCATGTAACAGTCCAGAAATGAGCAGTCCAGGAAGGTGGGGTGGCTTTGTTCTGTGCAGTCTTTCAGACCCAGACATCTACTTTTTTTTTCACTCCTCTATTCCTTAGAGTATTATTTTTGACTTCATGGCCACAGCTAGGTCACTGCCCTATGAGCATTTCAACCTAGTAGAAGGGGGGGAAATTGGAAAAGTGATGTGGAAGTTGCACACATCATTTCTGCCTATACTTCCTTGGCAAAAATTTAGCCCCACCTAATAGCAAGGGAGGCTGGGATATGAGTGGCCATATGCCCAAATAAAACTCTGTAACTATAGAATAAGGGGAGACAGGTTTGGGAACAATTAGCAGTCTGTCTCACTTTTCAAATAAATAAAAGCAGGAAAAGAAGGCCCAAAGATGGTATCAGTGACACTGACCATGGGTAAGAGACATGAAGGCAGAACACAGTGAATCATCTCCTTACCTGGTTTTGCCCACTTCAGCTGCTAGCATCTTGACCAGTCAGGCAGGGTCAATCATGTCAGGTATCTGTAAAGAAGAACCTGAAGAGCTTTCAAACTCAAAACCTTATGATAGTGATGAAAGCATTGGCTGACATTGATTAAAGACACACTCCAGAATGTACTTAGCTGCACTGAACAAACTACACAAGGCCACGCAGTGACATCAGACACCAAACTCACAGACCTCCTCACTAGGGAGCTGGTAAACACCCTTACTAAAAGTGGGTAAGGGTACAGTTTCAGTGCATAACTAGGTTGACCTCACCCATGTAAGCTGGTCAGACAAGATTGTCCGTTTCTGTCATCAAGCCCTCATTACTGTTAGCAGATAGCTTTTAATCTTTGCTTGTTAACCTTAAGATTGTACAGCACTGAACCTTTCTTTCTTTAACGAACTCTTTAGTGCTCTTCTCCCTGAGACAATGGAAAGGGACTTTTAAAACCTCTTTTCCTACTTGGAATCCAAACTGAATCATGGATCCTCATTGCCATAAGGGTCAGTTTCTAGAACATTATCTAATATTATACATCTCCCAAGAAACACAAGTTTAATATAAAACAAATTAAACCTCCAAAGTTGGGTGAGGTACACTAAAACTAAGATGAGCTCAGATGAGCTGAGTAATGTGGATTGATAAGCCAGGCTTACATCTTCTGCAATTTGTGTGTGATACTCTGGAGTATAAACATCTAAGTAATAGAGTTCCCTTGTCCAGTCTGCCTGACTGTCCACTCTGTACTTCAAGGTGAACTTAGTCATTCAGAAAAGGCCAGGAAGGTGGGTAGGGCTAACGCTTTGCACAGTTGAATATGAATAATTAACATGGAGCTAGCTTTGTGAAATCCTAATGTTGTATACTGGCCCATCTGAATGATGGTACATGACCTGAAAGGTATTTTTTCTTATTGCAAGACTCACTTGAGTTCCAGTACCACCTAAACTGGTAACATGGGACAAAGAATGAACACTAAATTCTTTGTGTGTACACACACACACACACACACACACACACACAACATATATATGTGTGCGTATACATTCTTTGTATATCAGAAAGACAGGATATCCACCTACCCTCTGTAGGAAACACTTTAGGTGCCCTATTCTGTAAGGAATGGAAGAACTTCCTGAAGAGGTTAGGGAGGGTTATAAACAAATAGATAAAAAAACACCCAAATCTTTAGATACTGAAGGAGGCTCACTTACTCAAGTTTACAGTTAGGAACATACCCAAAGAAACAACAGATAGCATTTACTTCTTTAGAAGAGGAAACGACCTCGTATTGCCAAAGATTGACTCCAGTTTCAAAAACAAGTACCTACCTAATATTTAACAGCATCTCTCACACATCAATTTTAAAGCAAGCTTCCGTTTCCTAGGAATCAGGAAAAAGTAAAAAATGGAATTCATGTATATATTGTTGCTACTTCACTACGAATCACTTTATCAGATTCCCTTATACTCCAGGAAAAATATCTGTAAATAGACCATATTCATAATCACTGCCCTAGCTATAGAGAATAATTTCTTTCTGAGGCAAAGCATTGCTTTAAACATGGCCATTTCAAAGTGAAAAAAAGTATGTAAAATAAATGTAGCAACAATTTCTCTTTTTTTAAAAAAGTTTTTCTTCCAACTAATATACTTATTTCTTTACCCAGGTGCATTTTTTGAATAGAACCCTCTGAAAAACTTCCAGAAGTTGAACTTGGCAGGAAATTGTGTGAGCAGTGATGGATGGCTTGCCTTTATGGGTGTATTTGAGAATCTTAAGCAATTAGTGTTTTTTGACTTCAGTACTAAAGAATTTCTACCTGATGCAGCATTAGTCAGATAACTTAGCTATGTGTTATCCAAGTTAACTTTTCTGCAAGAAGCTAGGCTTGTTGGGTGGCAATTTGATGATGATGATCTCAGTTTTATTAAAGGTGCCTTTAAACTAGTAACTGCTTAAATAAAGTGTACCCAAAGCCATTAAGTGCTCTGGGACCCCATTACTTTAAGCCTGGTAGTTAAAAAAAAATCTTGCAAAAGGATGCCAAAGAAGGAAGTGGAAAGAAATTTAATTAGATGATACATGCAATAGTTCTGTGTCTTAGCTCTCCTGCTAGGGTTATCAGTTCCTTGAAGGAACTCTTGTTCATCTTTGTGTTACTTTTGGTCCGGGTTACACCAACTGGTATACTGAATGCATATTAACTTAGTATAGTGCTTGGCATGTAACAGATTCTCAACAAATATTTGCTGAATATGAGATAATAAATAGCTACTGAATAAAGAAACAAGGGTTATTTAAAATCAGAGAGAAAACTCCATATATGTTCTTTAATCCAAACAGTTTAATTCAAACAATCTGGAATGCAAAAAGCATTTCCTCATATTAGAAGAAGATCAGACTCCCAAAAAAGATTAGCATTCTTTAGTCAAGCAAAAATTGGCAGTTTACAAACAGCTAAATCAGAGGCTTAAAATTCAGGTCCTCTCCAGTATCTGCTTAGTTATGTGTAATTCCAAACATGACATTAGAGATTAAAGAATGTTTCCCATTCTTTTGTACTTTATATAAATTAAGGGTACCCTACACTAATCTTTTTTCCAACACTTCCCCAAATAACCCTTCCCTACAAAGAAAGAAGTCTAAGAAAACTCTCTAAACATATTTAAGCAGAGGCAAGCCTGAAAAAAACGCAAAAACCTAAATGGTGTTAGCCTGTGGTTCACCTATTTTCATGGCACCTCAAATTAATGGCTTGGGTGTTGGTGTAGTGAACACTTGGCCTGTATATTGAGGTAGTCACTAGAAAAAATTCTGGGCACAACATTTGTTTAGCAACTGGGGACATATAAATATGTTATCCATAATGTTTTGGAGCTGATATTTTACAGATCAACTAATTATTCCTCTCCCTAACTTTACAGATGAGCAAGCGCAAATGATTTGCCCATGGGTTACAAAACGACTTCCTTACACAGTGGCAGCATCAGAATTGAAATTCAGGTCTTTTGCCTCCTAGTGCAGTGTTTTTTCCATTACAATACAGTGACTTTGTAAAGCAGGGTTAATTACACTTCACGGAGTTTACATCTTAATCACAAACTATGGGTCAAATACTTAAATTGAACTTCTTTGTCTAGCTTCAAGTCATTCAGTGGCAAGATTTACTAGTGAGGCTGCTGCCTATAGGCCTATGCTGAGTGAGTTCCTTACTTTTATATTCAGAAGTTAGTCAGAGCTTGGCAAATAAGACTTCTGTATATAATAATGCATGGGCCAATGTCTCCTATAACATCTTACTCACATTCAGGAAGTAGGGCCAATTCTTTCATAACCCACAGGCAACTGTCCTTTCTCAAACAGTGTAGGTGGGTATTAAAGCACCTTTGGTGGGATAGCTGCACAGGTGTTGCTTCTGAATTGGTGTTGAAGAAGAAGGCATAAAACCTCATACAGAACTGCATTTGGTACCTGAACACTTTAAAATCCCATGGGGAAGACATGCACGGGATGGCAGCACATACCTCTTAACCGTAACTCAGGACATGGCAGTTCAGATTTCATGCATGACCCTAATTCACACTTAGATGAGATCAATGAAGGAAGAATCATCCTGTAATAGTAGACCAATAACAGATACAGTAATAGTTAGAGAACATAAAACAAAGGACAAGGAACAGGTTGCCTTATTACATTTTACAAAGTATCATTTTCCCCAGTAGTGAAGGTAGCATGGGCTGTATTTCTTCAGCAGGTCACATGCCTGAACAGGGTTGCAGATGTCAAAGACAGTGACCAAATCCTCACTAAGAAAAAGGTATTTAGGATATGGACACTTATACCACAGATGACAATTCTGCTTGACAGAGATGGCTTCTTGGATGTTTTTAATCCACGGTGAAGAAAGTGTTGCTCCTATTTGAAAGTGGATGAGTTGACTGAAGAAACTGTTGCAGATTATAGACAAACAAAAATCTTCTCCAGATAGCTGGCTGATGGCTGGGAAAGTCGTAAATCTCCAGGAGCACTGGATTTCAGGAAAGTTGAGTCCATTTTCAAAACCCCTTTTTAAAACTGTTATAGAATGCATAATAAAATAAAACAGTAACAAAAAAACCCTCATAGGTAGTGTGTGACTGCTGCTTATTCTACTTTTTGGAAGTAATACTAGCCACATTAGAAAGTCCTTAAAATCTGCATTTGGGGCTGGGCATGGTGGCTCATGCCTGTGATCCCAGCACTTTGGGAGGCTGAGGCGGGTGGATCACCTGAGGTCAGGAGTTCAAGACGAGCCTGACCAACATGGATAAACTCCGTCTCTACTAAAAATACAAAAAATTAGCTGGATGTGGTGGTGCATGCCTGTAATCCCAGCTACTTGGAGGTTTAGGCAGAAGAATCACTTGAACCTACGAGGCAGAGGTTGTGGTGAGCCGAGATCGTGTCATTGCACTCCAGCCTGGGCAGTAAGAGCGAAATTCCGTCTCAAAAAACAAAAAAACTCACAAAACTCTGCATTTGGAAAACAACTAAAAAATAACGATCTACATAATTCTCATACTTCATCACAGTTAACAATTTCCTATTTTTGACAAAGCAAAAGTTAGAAGCTGCCCACTGCACACCTAACAATGCTATATTCTATAATCAAAGGTCCATTATGCTTTGATAAAATTATACTATGTATACTCAAATTCTTTGTGTAACTTGAAAAGACATCAAATTCCATAATATATATGGAATTCCATGTGTTTTGGTAATATATTTGATATATTTTGTTAATAAAATAAATTAAAAAGTCAATCAATGAAAATGTGGCAGAAAAGATAAATTCATTATGTCAGTATTTGATTAAATGTAATACAGCAAATTGGGATTCTTTCACTGCGTATCACCAAAAATTGGGTGTCACTTAATTAAAATAAAACACTGAGAGCCATGGACTATTTACAAATGTACTGAAATTTTTAAATGAGAGAAACTTTAACAAAAACCTTGATGAGTTAAAAATTCAAATTGTGCTACATAGACTTTATTCCAAAATTGCTGCTAAAAAATTTGCTTTTAGTTTACAAGACGTAATTCAGGAGAACCTCAAAGAAAAATGTGGCAATTAAGTTTGGAAAAGCTATAAAAGAGACTTTTACATTTTGAATAGACATTTTTCCCTTTCCCAAAATGTGTAATAGTCAAGAAGCATGTTTATAAATTTCACTAAAGAAAATAGCCAGGCGCGGTGGGCTCACACCCAATCCCAGCACTTTGGGAGGCTAAGGTGGGTGGATCACAAGGTCAGGAATTTGAGACCAGCTTGGCCAACATGGTAAAACCCCCATCTCTACTAACAATACAAAAATTAGCCAGGCGTGGTGGCAGGTACCTGTAATCCCAGCTACTCAGGAAGCTGAGGCAGGAGAATCACTTGAACCTGGAAGGCGGAGGGTGCAGTGAGCCCAGATGGCACTACTGCACTCCAGCCTGGGCAACATAGTGAGACTCCATCTCAAAAAACTAAACAAAAACTAAGGAAACCTTAATGAACCATCGCCTTAAATTAATAATAATGGATTGGCTGGGCACAGTGGCAGAGCAAGACTCTGTCTCAGAAAAAAAAAAAAAAAAAAAAGATATTGTATTCTTAGTAATGTGACAGATCCACTCCATCAAGTGGCTTTTATAAAGGTAAGGTCATATCACACTGCAGTCAACTACAAAACCAAAGATACCAAAATCCAAATTTAAAGAAACACATTTTCTAAAGGAAGCCTATTTAAAGCCTTTAACATTTACGAGGATTTCACTGTCATAAGTACATTTTACAAAAATATAGTTTCATAGGTTTCATGAAATGTGAACAAGCTTACTGTTATCTAACATCTAGAGTAAATGATTAAACAGTCAATGCAAAGTTGGATTACTAAATAAATTGGAAGCCACAGAGTCAATATTCCTCATAAAAATAAGTTAAGAGTCCATCATGGTCTTGGTTGTCCAATTCTATTATTAGTTCCATATCTACTTGGTATATTTGTAAAACTAGTCCTCAATCCTTGAGTTGCTCCCAATTCCTGGAACTCCAAGTCCTTGATTAAGCATGCTGCTATAAGGTGTGTGTCCATGATTAAGACCAAAACCATAAGGCCTTGTTTGTGTGTTTAGAAGAATAACTGGGTTCACATTTTTCCCAGGAGTGTTAAATGAAAATTCTGGAGGTGGACTACTAGGTTTAGCAGGAGTTGATGTAACTGGGTTCAAATCATCAGTACCCTTTAAAAGAGGCATTGGGATTATGTGATGATCTGAAAAATTGAGGACATTGGCTGCAACAGGCCCAGACAATAAGGCAGGCCTAATCCAGTCATCCTTGAAAATTTGAACAGTCAGAGTAGACACAAGAGTGTACAGTCTGTTGGTCACATGAGCAAGAACCATTTGTTCATTTGCATCTCGTCGAATTCTCACATGCACTGATCCAGCCTAAAAGGGGCAAAATCATAAGAAAGAGATTGCTTAGAATTTTAAGGAAAATTCCATTAGAAACAAATATTTTATTTATGATTTGGTAAGTTCTTGGTATTTTATCTGAAAGAAAATGCTTAATGTTATTTCTTAAAGACTACTTGCTGGTAATTATCATTGTAATGAGTTAAAGAAATAATTTGTGACTCTTTAAAATACAAAAAAGGAAAATCCATGTACAATCAAGATAGCATGTTATAATACAAGGAAGAATATAAATAAAGCATATGAAAAATACAATGGAAGAGCCGAAAAGATAGGTATTTCAAAAAGTGGAGACAGGCATTCTACACTGAGGGAAAAGCAATTAAAATGTATGGCATACTTGGTAAGAATAAGCAATACTACTAATATATAAAGAAGTCCTGGCCGGGCTCAGTGGCTCACATCTGTAATCGCAGCACTTTGGGAGGCTGAGGTGGGCAGATCACCTGAGGTCAGGAGTTTGAGACCAGCCTGGCCAACGTGTCGAAACCATGTCTCCATTAAAAACACAAAAAATTAGCCAGGCGTAGTGGTGCATGCCTGTAATCCCAGATACTTGGGAGGCTGAGGCAGGAGAACTGCCTTAACTTGGGAGGCGGAGGTTGCAGTGAGCCAAGATCACACCACTGCACTCCAGCCTGAGTGACAGAGTGAGCTCCTGTCTTGAATTTAAAAAAAAAAAAGAAAAAAAGAAAAAAAAAAGAAGTCGAAGTATTTCAGGGGGCAGAAGAAGAGAAAGAGGGAGAGAAGGAAGAGAGGAAGGAAGACAGAGAGGGAGAAACAGAGGAATGGAAGTGAGGAAGGCAGAGAGGGAGAAACAGAGGAATGGAAGTGAGGAAGGCAGAGAGGGAGAAACAGAGGAAGGGAAGAAGGAAGAAGAAAAATGATAGGTAGGTAATAAGGTTAAAAGAGGCTACCAGAGGACTCTAAAGTGATAAGGAGTTTTATTTAACAGCAGCAACCAAACAGAAATAAAATAATCAGAGTTCAGAAAAACTGTAGGTATGGATGACTAGTAACCAGGTAGGAAAAAACTGCAACAATCTAGATTAGAAATGAGGAGAACTGCCAGGCACGATGGCTCATGCCTGTAATTCCAGCACTTTGGGAGACCAAGGCAGGTGGATCACCTGAGGTCAGGAGTTCAAGACCAGCCTGGCCAACATGGTGAAACCCCATCTCTACTAAAAATACAAAAATTAGCTGGGCATGGTGGCATGCACCTGTAATCCCAACTACTCGGGAGGCTGAGGCAGGAGAATCGCTTGAACCCAGGAAGTGGACACTGCAGTGAGCAGAGATCATGCCACTGCATTCCAGTCTGGGTGACAGAGCAAGACTTTGTTTCAAAAAACAAAAGAAAACAAAACAAAAGAAATGAGAAGAGCTGAACTAGGATAACAGTAGTGGAATCAGAGAGGGACAAATAGATACATCATATTCCAGGGGCAGAAATGGAAGGACTTGATACCCAACTGGAAATGAAGGATGAGGGGAGATTGACTCATCAAAGATGATCTCAGGGTTTCTAAGGGATAGAGAGCACCAGGCATTACAGTGAGGGTTAGAAGTACATCTGTTAACTTGAAAGAGTGTTTACCATAAATTATGGGTTTTTTTAGCTAATTTTTTTTGTTTTCGTTGTAAAGATGAGGTCTCACCATGTTGCTCAGGCTGGTCTCGAACTCCTAGGTTCAAGCGATTCGCCTGCCTCAGGCTCCCACAGGGCTGGGATTACAGGTGTAAGCCACCATGCCTGGCCCATAAACTACGTTTTTAAAGTAGATAATACAATAGTAGGTACAGCAAATGATCCTATTTTGGTACACACACACACACACACACACACACACACACACACACACACACACCCTCTACAATCCCGCAGCCTGAGCAACATGGTGAAACCCCATCTCTACCAAAAAAAAAAAAAAAAAAAAAAAAAAGCTGGGGTACGGTGGCACATGTCTGTAGTCCCAGCTACTCAGCTACTCAGGAGGCTGAGGTGGAAGAATTGATTGAACCTGAGAGGTTGAGGCTGCAGTGGCTGCACCATTGCACTCCAGCCTGGGTGACAAAGAGAGACCCTGTATCAAGGAAAAAAAAAAGAATTCAATCCCATTTACAATATCCACAAAAGAAATAAAATACCTAGACATACATCTAACCAAGGAGGTGAAAGACTTCTACAAGAACTGTGAAACACTGCTCAAAGAAATCACAAATGATATAAACAAATGGAAAAACATTCCATGCTCATGGATTGGAAGATCAGTATCATTAAAATGGCCACACTGTCCAAAGCAATCTACAGATTCAATGCTATTCTTATCAAACTACCAACGTCATTTTTCACAGGACTAGGAAAAACTATTCTAAAATACATATGGAACCAAAAGAGCCCAAATAGCTAAAGCAATTCTATGCAGAAAGAATGAAGTTGGAAGCATCACATTACCTGAATTCAAACTATAAAGCTAACATAGCCAAAACAGCATGGTACTGGTAAAAAAACACACACAGAGACCAGTGGAACAGAATGAGAGAACCCAGAAATAAAGCCACATACCTACAGGCATCGGATATTCGACAAAGTCAACAAAAATAGGCAGTGGGGAAAGGACTCCCTATTCAACAAATGGTACTAGGATAGCTGGCTAGCCATATGCAGAAGAATGAACCTGGACCTTTACTTTTTTGTTTGTTTTTTTGAGATGGCGTTTCACTCTGTTGCCCAGGCTGGCATGCAGTGGCACAATCTCAGCTCACTGCAACCTCCTGGGTTCAAGCGATTCTCCTGCCTCAGCCTCCCAAGTAGCTGGAATTACAGGTGTGCTCTACCACGCCTGGCTAATTTTTGTATTTTTAGTAGTGACAGGGTTTCAGCATGTTGGCCAGACTGGTCTCGAACTCTCGAGCTCAAGTGATCTGCCGGCCTCAGCCTCCCAAAGTGCTAGGATTATAGGCATGAACCACTACACCCGGCTGTGGACCTTTACTTTACACCATATAAAAAGATTAACTGAAGATGGATTAAAGATTTCAGTTTAAGACCTTGTCCAGGCACTGTGGCTCATGCCTATAATCCCAGCACTTTGGGATCACCTGAGGTTAGGAGTTCAAGACCAGCCTGACCAACATGGTGAAACCCTGTATCTACAAAAATGAAAAAAAAAAAAAAAAAAAAAATTAGGCGTGGTGGCAAATGCCTGTAGTCCTAGTTACTTGGGAGGCTGAGGCGGAAGAATCACTTGAACCCAAGAGGCAGAGGTTGCAGTGAGCCGAGATCAAGGTACTACACTCCAGCGTGGGAGACAAGACTGAGATTTCATCTCAAAAAAAGTAAATGTGGCCAGGCACGGTGGCTCATGCCTGTAATCCCAGCACTTTGGGAGGCCGAGGTGGGCAGATCATGAGGTTAGGAGATTGAGACCATCTCGGCCAACATGGTGAAACCCTGTCTCTACTAAAAATACAAAGAAATTAGCTGGGCATGGTGGCATATGCCTGTAGTCCGAGCTACTCAGGAGGTTGAGGCAGGAGAATTGCTTGAACCCAGGAGTTGGAGATTGCACCACTGCACTACAGCCTGGGCAACAGTGTGAGACTCCATCTCAAAAAAAAAAAGAACAGATACTTCTCAAAAGAAGTCATACAAGTGGCCAAGAAATATAAAACAGTGCTCATCATCACTAATCAGTAGAGAAATGCAAATCAAAACCACAATGAGATACTATCCCACACCAGTCAGAATGGCTATTATTATTATTACTATTAATTAATTTATTTTTTGAGACAGAGTCTTGCTCTATTGCCCAGGATGGAGTGCAGTGGTACAATCTCAGCTCACTGCAACCTCCACCTCCCAGGTTCAAGCAATTCTCCTGCCTCAGCCTCCCAAGTAGCTGGGATTACAGGCCCATGCCACCACATCTGGCTAATTTTTGTATTTTTAGTAGAGATGGGGTTTTGCCATGTTGGTCAGGCTGGTCTCGAACTCCTGCCCTCAGGTGGTCCACCTGCCTCTGCCTCTCAAAGTACTGGGATTACAGTATAGGCATGAGCCACCATGCCTAGTCAGAATGGTTATTATTAAAAAGTCAAAAAAAAAACAATAGGTGCTGGTGAGTCTGCAGAGAAAAGGGAATGTAGCAGTGGGGATGTAAATTAGTTCAGCCACTCTGAAAAGCAGTTTGAAGATTTCTCAAAGAACTTAAAACAGAACTACAATTTGACCCAGCAATCCCATAACTGGGTATATATCCAAAAGACAACAAATCTTTCTACCAAAAAGACACATGTACCTGCATGTTCATCACAGCACTATTCACTATAGCAAAGACATGGCATCAACCTAGGTGCCCTAGCTGTTGGGCACCTAGGATTGATGGGCACCTAGATTGGACTGCTTAAGGAAGAGTTCAAGACCAGCCTGGGCCACATAGCAAGACCCCATTGTTACAAAAATAAATTAGCCAGGCATACATCTGCAGTCCCAGCTACGAGGAAGGTTGAGGCAAGAAAACTGCTTGGGCCTAGAGGGTTGAGGCTGCAGTGAGCCACACCGTGCCCCTGCACTCTAGGCTGGGTGACAGAGCAAGACCCTGTCTCGATAAATAAAAAATAAAATAAAACATAAAGAAACAGAGGGAGAGAGAGTAGTATCAAGGATGACAGTACTTATCTCTAGATGGCAGAATTATTTAGGATATTTAATATCTTTTTTATGACTTAGTTACAAGTTTTTTTTTTAACAATTGGGTACTATTTGCCTAATAAAAACTTAATGTGTGTGTGTGTTTTTTTGTGTGTGTGTGTGTGTGTGAGTGACAGATGGCCAGGCATGGTAGCTTATGCCTGTAATCCCAGCACTTTGGGAGGATGAGGCAGATGGATCACTTGAGCTCAGGAATTTGAGACCAGCCTGGACAACATGGCAAAACCTGATCTCTACAAAAAATACAAAAACTAGCTGGGCATGGTGGTGCACACCTATAGTCACAGCTACTTGGGAGGCTAAGGTGTGAGGATGCTTGAGCCCATGAAGCCGGAAGTTGCAGTGAGCCACGATCATGCCACTGCACTCCAGGCTGGGCAGCAGAGCCAGACCCAGTTTCAAAAAAATAGAGTAAATAAAATTAAATAAAATGTCCAGCAGACACTCCATGTTGGTTTCTACATAAACACAGATTTTCAAAAAAGAAAAAAAAAATTCTTACAAAACATAAACTGCACATAAATTAGCCAAATTGTTTAGTTACGATGTATCTGAACCTATGACTTGAAATACTAAATACAGAACAATAGTAAGAGAGTCACTGTCAATCATGAGATAGAAAAAAATCTATATTCCTTAAATTTGACTTCTAGTTTATTACTTTTTAAAAAATTTTTATTTTTGTCTTTTTTCCTTTGGCACAATTTGAAATTTCATTGTTATCCAATAGTTTGTTACTTTTAGCTAAGACAAGCCATGTCTAGAAATCAAGTCATCTTTGATTTCTCCCTTTTCTTTGCCACTACCATTCACAGTCATCACTATATAACTATTAAAGATGCCATATCCTCTTTCAGTCTGATATGGAAATCAAAGTGATTAAAATAAGGAAACTCTATTTTCCAAGTATGAACTGGAAAAGTCTCCTATAATCACAGTGCATGTGTTAATTGATAGCTTCGTGACATTAACTTTTAGCAGCTCAAAAGCTTGTTTTATTAAGTTTCTGGGTCTTAACCAGGGACTTCACAGGGTGTGGTTTCTAGAGGCCAAGTTCTGAATTGATGACTATATTTTTTGTGTTTATAAGCCATCCAATGTCACTAGTACAATTAAAAGAATAATTAGGCTGGGCGTGGTGGCTCACACCTGTAATCTCAGCACTTTGGGAGGCCAAGGCGGGTGATCATGAGGTCAGGAGTTCGAGACCAGCCTGGCCAAGATGGTGAAACCCTGTCTCTACTAAAAATACAATAATTGGCCATGCGCAGTGGCGGGTGCCTGTAATCCCAGCTAATCAGCAGGCCGAGGCAGGAGAATCGCTTGAACCCAGGAGATAGAGGGTGCAGTGAGCCAAGAGTGCAGTGAGCCACTGCACTCTAGCCTGGGCAACAGAGCAAGACTAGGTCTCAAAAAAAAAAAAAAATAATAATAATAATTAAGTGGTCACTTTGGCAGCGCATATACTAAAACTGAAACAATACAGTGAAGATTTGCATGGCCTCTGTGCAAGAACGACACGAAAATTCATGAAGCGTTCCATATTTTTAAAAACTGATTAATTTAAAAAAGTAAAATAAAGGAAAGAATGATTAAAAATGAACTGTAAGACTGAATTGTATAGTTCTAAAAGCATTCTAGAAGGCAATTTGGGAATTTGCATCAAAAGCCTTAAAAAAGATGAATATTTCCTGATTTACAAAAACTTCCAAAAATTAATCTTAAGAAATAATCACAAATATTTAAAAAGTTTATCCCTAAAAATGTTTATCCCAGGCCAGGTGCAGTGGCTCACGTCTGTAATCCCAGCACTTTGGGAGGCTGAGGCGGGCAGATCAGGAGGTCAGGAGATCAACACCATCCTGGCTAACAAGGTGAAACCCTGTCTCTACTAAAAATACAAAAAATTAGCTGGGCGTGGTGGCACGCACCTACAGTCCTAGCTACTTGGGAGGCTCAGGCAGGAGAATTGCTTGAACCCAGGAGGCGGAGGTTGCGGTGAGCCAAGATCATGCCATTGCACTCCAGCCTGGGCAACAGTGCGAGACTCCATCTCAAAAACAAAAACAAAAACAAACAAAAAAGTTTATCCCAGACCTGTTAATATAGGAAAAATAGAAGAGAATTCTGAATATTCATTAAGGGACTGATGAAAGAAATTATGGCATATTTATATAATGTAAAACTAAGAAAACAAGCTATAAGACCTTCAAGGTAACATAATCTGTGCAGCAGGAAGCAACAGCACATCTGACTGACCTAAAAACCCCAAAGCAGCTAACAAGACTTAATGGAAATCTAGGACACCCAATATGAGAAAGGCCGCTGAAACTGAGAGGAGTTTTGCACATTTCAACAGTGGGCAAATACACTGAGTCTGCAATAAGGGCTGGAATAGTCTGAGCCCTATGAGTTCCTGAAAGTAACTAAGCAAAGTTCCCCCTCTAGAAAAAAGCCCCATATCAAGAGGAAACAATGGGAAGAAAATCCAAACTGAGTAGTACAGTTGAGATAAAGGATAGAAGAGGTTCAGATAAAAATGTAAGGCAGGGCCAGGCACAGTGGCTCATGCCTGGAATCCCAACACTTTGGGAGGCCAAAGCAGTCAAATTGCTTAAGGCCAGGAGTTCAAGACCAGCCTGGGCAACACAGCAAGACTCAGTTTCTACAAGAAAAATAAAAAACATCAGCTGGGCATGGTGGCGCGTACCTGTAATCCCAGCTACTGGGAAGGTTGAGGTAGGAGGATCACTTGAGCCCAGAAGTCTGAGACTACAGTGAGCTGTATCTATACCATTCACTCAAGCCTGAGTGAGAGGGGCAGAACTCTGTCTCTTAAAAACAACAACAACAACAAAAATGACCATAGGCTGGGCGCAGTGGCTCACACCTGTAATCCCAGCACTTTGGAAGGCTGAGACAAGTGATCGCCTCAGGTCAGAAGTTTGAGACCGGCCTGGCCAACATGGTGAAACCCCAGCTCTACCAAAAAATATAAAAATTAGCCAGGCATGGTGGCATGCACCTGTAGTTCCAGCTTCTGGGCAGACTGAGGTGAAAGGATTGCTTGAACCCGGGAGGTGGAGGTTACAGTGAGCTGAGATCACACCACTGCACTCACTCCAGTCTGGGCGACAGAGATCCTGTCTCAAAAAAAAAAAAAAAAAAAAAAAGTGAAATGGCAGAGAGGAACAGAGCCAGAATAAAAAACTTTCTTCTTTACAAAATCATCAGAAGGTGGAGCTCTAGACTCATACACACTACCCTAAACCACTCCTAATTTTAAAGTTCAGAAAAACTAATTTCACATAAAAATGAGCAACAGAAAAGGACAGAGGGTCAAATCCCACACAAAGTTATGTAAGAAAAAAGGAGACTATAAAACTGATTACAAAAGATCACAAGACATATAAAACTACATGTCAGATAAAAACTATAACCTACTTTTTCAAAACCAGTGAAAAGATATAAAACAAGAACATAAATCAGAATTAGAAAACCTTAGAAATGAGGTGACAATTATAATACAAGAAAAAAGATCACTTTAGAAATGAAGACTTAGCCATAATAAATAAAAACATAAGTAAACATACAGGTATACTTTAAGAGACATAAAAGTTTAAAAAAAAATCAAAAGGAAATTAAGAGGAGATAAGAATTTGAGAGAAAATAACAACAAAAAAGAAAGGCAAAGATCCAACGTGGACATAACAGAAGTTTCCAAAAAAGAAAACCAGATCGGGCATGGTGACTCATGTCTGTAATCCCAAGCACTTTGGGAGGTCAAGGCAGGTGGATCACCTGAGGTCAGGAGATCGAGACCAGCCTGGACAACAAGGTGAAACCCTCCCTACTAAAAGTACAAAAATTAGCCAGGCGTGGTGGTACATGCTTGTAATACTAGCTACTCAGGAGGCCGAGGCAGGAGAATTACTTGAACCTGGGGCGGAGGTTGCAGTGAGCCGAGATTTCACCACTGCCCTCCAGCTTAGGTGACAAGAGTGCAACTCCATCTTGGGAAAAACAAAAAAAAAAAACCCACAAAGAGAAAAGAACAAATGTTACAAACCATAATTAGATGTTTTAAAAAATTATTTTTGAAACAGCATTATTGAAATGGGCCGGGTGCAATGGCTCACGCCTGTAATCCCAGCACTTTGGGGGACTAAGGTGGGCAGATGACTTGAGGTCAGGAGTTCAAGACCAGCTTGGCCAACATGGTAAAATCCCATCTCTACTAAAAATCACAAAAATTAGCTGGGCATGGTGATGTGTGCCTGTTATCCCAGCTACTCAGGAGGCTGAGGCAGCAGAATCGCTTGAACCCAGGGTGGGGGTAGAGGTTGCAGAGAGTTAAGATTGCCCCACTGCATTCCTGCCTGGACAACAGAGCAAGAGTCCATTTCAAAAAACAGAAAAACAAAAAGAAGAAGAAAGAAGAAGGAAGAAGGAAGAAGCAGAAAAGAAGAAAGAAGAAGAAAAAGAAGAAGAAGAAGAAGAAATGGTGCACTGCATACCTGAAACAACTGAGGCAGAATGACCAATGCCAAGACATATTCTAGTAAAGGTACTGAACTTTAAAAAAAAGGCTTTGGGCATCCAAGTAAAAAGATCGAGTCACATATAAAGGAAAAAAATTACACTATGATTAGGAATTGTCTCAGCAATGCTTCATGCCAGAAATAAAAGGGATAATGTATTTTTAAAAAACTTGAAACAAAATGTGTACTAAAGATTTTATATCCAGTCAAACAAATTTTTAATTATAATGTCCACAAGCTGCTTTCAACATTCAAGAATTTAGAGAATATTGTTCCCAACGGCCCCTTCTAAAGAATTTACTAGAGAAGTGTAGTGTGGTGGGTCCCCCACCACCAGGTTATTCAAGGGTGTATGTCTGCTGCCTGAACTCTGAAGGCCAGGCAGTGAGCCAAAGCCATGGTGCCCAGCTGAGGAGCAAGCGTCCTGAGAACCAAAGATTTTAGAGAGCATTTGAGACCCTACCAAGATAAACAGTCTCATCACAAAGAGCGAGAAACTACCTTAAAAGCAGCTTAGAAATGGGAGGTGGGTAGATCCCTAAATCTGCCTGCTGCTGCCCAGGAGTGCTCCATAGGTAAGTTCTAATAAACTCACCTACTGGCCATGCTGGACCTGTCCAAGTCATCTTTGGTCTCTTGGCACTTTGGTCACCTGACACCCTCCCAATAAGGCGGGGAGGGGATGTTATAGTCTCCAAGTTTTTCTTGTAATAAGAATAAGTCTTAAGACAGCCAAAATAATGACAGAGGGGGAGAGCTGGAAAAGGTGGAGGTGAAGCAACCATCTTCCCACTATGAAAGTGTAGCCTGAAACTAAAGACTGCAAAGTAGATAACATCATTGAACTGCTGGACCAGCTTTGATCTGCCTATCTATGAAATTTGTGTTATATTAGAAAAATCAAACCCTATTTGGCTTTTTGAAAGTGATACTGTGGAAGAGTATTTAATGACATAGAATACTGTTCGTGATAAATTAACTAAATGAAAAGAGCAAATTATAAAACAACATGATCTCATTTTCTTTTTTTTGGAGATGGAGTCTCACTCTGTTACCCAGGCTGGAGTGCAATGGTGTGATCTTGGCTCACTGCAACTTTGCCTCCCAGGTTCAAGTGATTCTCCCGCCTCAGCCTCCTGAGTAGCTGGGATTAGAGGCGTGTGCCACACCACCACACCCGGCTAATTTTGTATTTTTAGTAGAGACGAGGTTTCCCCATGTTAGCCAGGCTGGTCTTAAACTCCTGACCTCAGGTGATCTGCCTGCCTTGGCCTCCCAAAAGTGCTGGGATTACAGGTGTGAGCCACTGCGCCCAGCCCATGATCTCATTTTCTAAGGGTAATAAATCTATAAACACCAAAATATCAATAGCAGTTTTCTTTAGATGATAAGATTATAGTGATTTACATTTTCTGTATTTTCCTCACCATTCCTGATGTATGACTAAAACCGTGTCATAATAAAATCTCTCTGGTATTGAGGTTCAAACTGAATTAGAAAATATGGAATTTTATGCTGAAGCAAGTTGTGTTATTGTAGTTCTTCAAAATATTCAGTAAAATATTTAAAATTAGAACTGCAGTTAAAAAGAAAGTAATTGCATTTTTTTAAACATTTTCTTATTTGGGAATTACACTGACTACAAATTTGTCTTATCTGGACACTCTTGTATTATGATCATTAACATGTTTGAAGGAAAAAAATTAAAACATTTCTCGGCCAGGTGCTGTGGCTCACGCCTGTAATCCCAACACTCTGGGAGGTCAAAGTGGGAGGACTGCTTGAGGCCAGGAGTTTGAGACCAGCCTGGTCAACAAAGTGAGACCCTGTCCCTAAATAACAACAAAAAATCCCTCAATTAGGTAATTGAATCCATGTACATTTTACACTCTCTTAACATAACTAGGAATCAAAGGCTCTATGAAAATTTTAAGGAAATACATTTTTTTCCATTTTAAAAATGAAAGACTATATTTTAAATTATAACTAAAGTCATATCTAAAAGAACATACCAATGAGCCAAAACCTAGGGTCCAAAAAATGTTCATTTCGGACTTCTAAAACTCCATCCAAGGTAGATACCTATCCAAAAACAGAAATAGGTGATCAGAGTTGTCTGTACTTAACATATCCAATGCAGTTTAGTCATACTATGGACTTGGTTTAACTTAAGAATGACACAGCCAAATCCTGCTGAAGGACACTTATTAGCTAAGAGAAGTCTCAGACCATTTTAAGATACCATTCCTATTTGTTCCAATATTGCCCCAAGACCTTGCTTTCCCAGTTTCTTGTTTGCCCCAATTCTTTTAGAATTAGGACCCCACTGCTCAGTTTTAAACCCCTACCCCCCACGAATTTTTCCAACAGTATATAGTTCTTTTCATTTTATAAATATGAAATATATATCTAGCACTTTGTGGTACCAGATTTTTTTACTTAATTTTTTTGTTTTCTCAATCACTTCTTTCTCTGGATTCCCTTACAACAAATCTCTGCACAACACAGGATGCTGTTTGGCTGTGAGTCTACAAGAAATTTCGCGGCCAGATATATAGTGTGCAGCCCACTGGTACACTGGGACAGGATATATACCCAAGGCCAGGCTTCACTAGTTGAGAGAAGTAGTCAGTTATATTGGTAAAAGTGGCCTCTGTGACACCTGAAAATCAAAGGTTTAAAATAGTTTCAACATCAAATAGTTCATTATTTTATTTCTTCATTAGTTAGTAGGTAGAAATATGAAACAGCTTAAAAGGAAGTCTAGGCTGGGCACGGTGGCTCACATCTGTAATCCCAGCACTTTGGGAGGCTGAGATGGGCAGATCACTTGTGGCTAGGAGTTCGAGACCAGCAAGGCCAACATGGCAAAACCCCATCTCTACTTAAAAAGTACAACAATTAGCTGGGTGTGGACCAGAGATCACGCCACTGCACTCTAGACTGGGCAACAGGGCAAGACACTGTCTCCAAAAAAAAAAAAAAAAAAAATCACAGCATTTGGCCAGGAATGGCCCACATCTGTAATCCCAGCACTTTGGAAGGCCAAGATGGGAGGGTGGCTTGAGGCCAGGAGTTCAAGACCAGCCTCATCAACATAGTGAGACCCCAACTTTTTATATATATGTTTAAAAACAACAAAAGGCTAGCCACGGTGGCTTATGCTTGTAATCCCAGCACTTTGGGAGGCTGAGGCCGGTGGATTATGAGGTCAAGAGACTGAGACCATCCTGGCCAACATGGTGAAACCCTGTCTCTACTAAAAATACAAAACTTAGTCGGGCGTTGGCACGCGTCTGTAGTCCCAGCTACTCCGGAGGCTGAGGCGGAAGAATTGCTTGAACCTGGGAGGCACAGGTTGCAGTGAGCCGAGACTGTGCCACTGTGCTCCAGCCCGGTGAGAGCAAGACTCTGTCTTAAAAAAAAAAAAAAAAAAAAAATTTTAGCCAGCCGTGGTGGTGGGTGCCTGTAATCCCAGCTACTCAGGAGGCTGAGGCAGAAGAATTGCTTGAACCCAGGAGGCAGAGGTTGCAGTAAGCCAAGATTGTGCCACTGTACTTCAGCCTGGGCGATAGAGCAAGACTCAGCCTCAAAAAAACAAAAAGGCCAGGCGTGGTGGTTCACGTCTGTAATCCCAGCACTTTGGGAGGCCAAGGCGAGTGGATCACAAGGTCAAGAGATCGAGACCAGTCTGGCCAACATGGTGAAACCCTGCCTCTACTAAAAATACAAAAATTAGCTGAGTGTGGTGGGGAGCGCCTGTAGTCCTAGCTACTCAGGAGGCTGAGGCAGGAGAATCGCTTGAGCCCGGGAGGCAGAGGTTGTAGTGAGCCGAAGGTTGTAGTGAGCTGAGATCCCGCCACTGCACTCCAGCCTGGGCAACAGAGCGAGACTCTGTCTCAAAAAATAAATAAATAAAAAGTAAAAAAATAAAAATCACAGCATTTATAATAGGGTAGTTTTTAGACCATTACCTTCCACTTTACTTCAGGTGGATTTGATCTCCAAACTGAACAATGCGTCATATTTTTCTGTTTGCCACTATATTATGACTCCTCGTATGTTATTGTGAAGAACACAAACTCCCGAAAAATAAAATTCTAGGTAGAGTTGAATAAAGTATTATAAGTACTCACCTTTTCAACTCCCTGATATAAATTAAAATTATTTCATTCACTATTCCATCTTACCTCTCTGATAAGTTTGTCCAACTGACCAATAACATGGGGTGGTGTTGTTGGGGAAAAAAATAATAAAAATGAGTAACGGGGGAAGGAAAAAAGCTTCCCAACAATGGTCCTGAATCCTCTCCCCAAAAGGATTTTAAGCCAGCCTTTGCTTTGACATGTGCCCTATCATGATTTAGAGAAGAGAAGTTTCAACTGGCCCCACTAGTGGAGCAATATCATCAACTGGCTCATACCTGTTTTTTTATCTTGAAGGTAAGAAGATAAATAACACTTAAACAACTAACCAACCAACCAACCAACCAACAAAAAGTCTTTGGGAAATGGTTAGAAAGGTAAGACTGTGTATAGGGCATAGCACTATGCAACTATTATCTCATTGTTTGTATTATTTCTGGAGATGGAGCTACTGCCCCTAAGTTTTGGAAAAGGCACGAGGGTGAGACAGAGGAACCACAGTGGTTACATGCACATCCAGCCCTGGGAAACTGCCTTTCTATTCAGGGTGTTCCTATTGTTTCAGTACGTAGCAATGTGTTTGAAATTTTTAAAGTCTTACTGATTCAAAGGCAGGAAATAATAAAATAGTCATAACCAAATTATACAACAGCCAAAGCACATTTACTGATGGAAAATAAATATTTAAAAAAAATTTCACGCCAGGTACAGTGGCTCACAGCTGTAATCCCAAGCACTTTGGGAGGTTCAAGGCAGGTGGCTCACCTGAGGTCAGGAGTTTGAAACCAGCCTGGCCAACATAGTGAAACCCCAGCTCTACTAAAAATAAAAATTAGCCGGGTGTGGTGGCACCTGCCTGTAGTCCCAGCTACTTGGGAGGTTGAGGTAGGAGAATTGCTTGAACCCGGGAGGCAGAGGTTGCAGTGACCCAAGATCACACCACCACACTCCAGCCTGGACAACAGAGAGAGATTCCGTCTCAAAAAGAAAAGAAAAGAAAAATTTAAGTAACACTGTTTTCACTTGAAACATAATAATAATTTTAAATTTATGATTTTGTCAAATTATATAGGAGGATTTGTGCCTATTTTACAGGTTAATGGACTTTCATCTGGTTCTTACTATATGAATTTCAGAGATTAGTGTTTGACTTCATTTCTAGCAGGGGGCTTCCAGTAACTAAACATTTCATAATCTGCACTGTTAAAGGGAGGGCATTAAAAAACTTTGTTTTGTTTTGTTTCTTTGAGATGGAGTCTTGCTCTGTCGCCCAGGCTGGAGTGCAGTGGCATGATCTTGGCTCACTGCAACCTCCGCTTCCGGGGTTCAAGCAATTCTCCTGCCTCAGCCTCCAGAGGAGCTGGGATTGTAGGTGCATGCCACCATGCCCACCTAATTTTTGCTTTTTTTTTTTTTTTTTAGTAGCGACGTGGTTTCACCATGTTGGCTAGGCTGGTCTCAAACTCCTGCCCCTGTGATTGGACCGTCTTGGCCTCCCAAAGTGCTGGGATTACAGGTGTGAGCCACGACGCCCAGCCAAAAACTTTTTGTAATTAAAAAATATGGCCACACACAATAGCTCACACCCATAATCCCAACACTTTGGGAGGCCGGGGCAAGAGCATCATTTGAACCCAGGAGTTTGAGACCAGCTTGGGCAACACAGTGAGAGCCCATGTCTACAAACATTTTTAAAAATTAGCTGGGTGTGGTGGTGTGTGCCTGTAGTCCTAGCTACTCTGGTGACTGAGGTGGGTGGGTCTTTGAGCTTGGGAGGTCAAGGCTGCAGTGAGCTGAGATCACACCACTGCATTCCAGTCTAGGTGACAGAGCAAGACCCTGCCTCTAAAAGAAAAAAAATAATAAATTAAAATTTAAAAACAAAAATAAAAAATTTCATAATCAGGTAGAAGAACACATACAACTTTTTAATCTGGTAGAAGGACATGGCTAATATTAAGCACATGCATTGGAAGAAGAACCTTACCTGGAGTAAGACTTTCCCACTGTACACACTCATGGGATACATAGTGCCAACGTCATCAAGGCAATGGCTATTGCAGAGGCAGTGTCTACAGCAAAATAATTACTAAAAGGGAGAAACAATTCTAAATCTTAAATTTATATCTCACTGGGCATATTACAATTAAATCTCCTGAACATTAACTATCTAAAGCAACAGGATTGAGCAACAGGACAAAATTTTATCACAATTGGCCACTACTCACAAAGAAACATTTCAAAGAAAAACTTCAGTTTTTAAAATTCTTTCCTGTCAAAGTTTAGTAGGAAAATAACTAATAATTATGTTCATTAGTAGGAAGAGGTATGATGAAAAAAAAAAGTGGGCATTTCCCCATCATGCATTTCTTCTGTCAAACTACTTGTCAACTAGAAAGATCTGAAATATATTCATTTGCTTGAGACAAACAAAAAACTTCAACTCATACTTCATACTTTTTTTTTGAAAAGAGACAATAAAAGGTTTTTTATTCAAAGGTATAACTGGATAAGTACATTTGTTTACAACCATTCTTGTGAAATACTTTTAAAAAAAAATATAACCAACTTCTTTGCATATAGCAGACATATACCTGAACTATGATGACCTAATTTTTGGTGGATAATGTATATGATTAAGCAGAAATAAGCAAACTCACACTGGTAGATTATCAAATACTCAGTCAAAACTCCATTTGTGGCCCCCAGTTCTTGATTGATTTCTATTCCCACTTCATCTATCATCTTGTGAACTTCCTGAGTGACTCCCTTGTCGACTCTTGACTCTTGTCTTCCTAACTGGCCACCAGATCAACCCCCCTGACTGGCATGACCGGCCCAACTGGCCACTTGACCAGCCACTTCTCTGTCTGGAATTAGAAGATGTGTTTCCATCATAATATCCTTCAATTTCAGGTAACTTGGCTGGCACTGAGTGTATCCAGTCAGAATCATGTCACTCTGCCTGTAACCTTCCTTCTGACTCACTTGTAGGAACATCAAAGCAAACACCCATATTTCCTTTTAGGAGGCAGATTCTGGTAATCTGAGACACTGCATTACTACTCAGCTTTCTGTTAAGTTCTTTCCAAGCACAGCTGACATCCTGTATTTCCTCTAAGCTTTCCAGAGTCATGGTCACAAACCCCCATCAGAGGTGATCAAAGATCGTGGTTCAAAGCTTGATGCACCATCAACAGCAACATAAGAAATGGAAGCCAGAGACCTGATGGTATCTGTGCTTTTAGATTTAACTAAATCCACTGCAGAAGGAACACCTACACGTTTAAAAGTAATTCCTGCTTTTTGTTCCACATATCTAGTTGACCTCTTTCTCTTGGTTGATCTCTTTTTCTTGGTTGATAAAACATATACAAATCCCTGCCCGTCCAGCTCTCCCTGCACATCCAGAACGATGGATATAGAACTCATCATCCTGAGGAGGAGAACTTTGAATCATCAGGTCAACTTTAGGAATGTACGACCACAGGCAGCCACATTGGTTGCCACCAAAACGTTAAAACTACCTTCTCAGAAGCGTTTTTGTGTAATTTCTCTTTACGACTATGCAATGTCCCCATGTAAACACTGGGTATTTTGTTTTATGTGTTGATTCATGGCCATTTCAGTTACATTCTTCTTGGTCTCCCAGAAAGTAACAGCTCACCCTTCAGACCCACTGTAGACTTGAAGGACATCTCCAATAACTGCTGGCCTCTGAGACCAATGACACTGGATGGCCAAGGGTTCCACAGTAGTTGCAGCCTTTTGAGTCATTTTTCCAACAAGGTAAACCTGATAATATCTGGATTTCATGTATTTTTTTGCAACTTTGTATACCCACTGTGGGCAAGTTGCAGTAAAAAGTAAAGTCTGAAGATTGTCTTCAGAGTTAGTTTTGTAGGATTTGTGAATAATATCTTCAAGTTGTTCAGCAAAACCTAAATCTAACATTTGATCCACTTCATCATGCACAACATAGCGCAGTTTAGAAAGATCCAATTGGCCACTCTGCAGATGGTCTTTGATATGACCAGTGTTCCAACAAAGATGTCAATATCATTTCAAATACGATTAATTTGGCTTTGAAATGATGTTCCATCATAAAAACATGCCACGCTGAGTTTCCTAGTAATATCTTTGAAGTCTTTTGCTACTTGGTTTGCCAGTTCCCTTGCTGGAGCCAAAACAAGTACCTTTGGTGAGCGGCTTTTTGAAATTGTTTCTTGATTTCTTTGGAGTCTTTCAGTCAAGAGGATGGCAAAGAGAATGTCTTTCCTGTTCCTGTCCGTGCTTGAGCTATTAAATCTTTTCCTTCATATACAGGACCAAAGGTCTTAACTTGAATAGGAAAGAGATATGTTACCCCTCGACCTTTCAGAAGCTTTATAGTCTCTTCAGAAATAGGGAAATTGGAGAAGGCTCCTTCTTTCTGTTTGTGTGTTAAGGCCTTCTCTATTTTATTATCACTTGATTTATGTGTAGAACTATCTAGGCATGACACTTGGTTTGATTTTTTTTTCCATATTCATCAATATCTCCATTTGGTAGATCTTTTCTTCTTGACTTACAAGATTTACAGATTTCATCTGAAAGTCTATTAAATCCTTCTTCAGTGTCTCCATTTAGCTTCTCTGGCCTTGGGAGCATCCAGGTCATCTGCAACACCATTTTCTCGTTTCTGATTTCTCATCCGAGTCATACTAGTGCCTTGACTTCCTTTTGTCACTCCAGCATTGTGTAATGTGTTTTCAGCTTATCTTGTTTAAATCTTTATAACAACCCTATAAGGGAAGTACAGGTCCATAATCCCTTATCTTAAATTGTGATATCCATAAAGCTCTTTTGCCTTTTCTTCTGGCTCTCGGACTCCTCCAAGGGTGCTTCTAGCTGCATATGTTCCCCCAGAGGAGTTTCCCAGGCATTACTGGCTACCGCCACCTCCCCTCTGGGCGCAGTGGCCACAACCACCTATGGGTAGCAACAGCAAGAAAGGAAGTGGGGACAGAGCGACTGCCCAGCCTTGACTGTGTGTCACTTGACTAGTAATTTTTGATACAGAAAGACTAATGGAATCTATCAGTAATTATATCTATTTTCCAATGAGTGATAATTATTTCCAATAAAACTTCAAATTCCCCAGGAATTTCCCCAGGTAAGATTCTCCAGGAATTTTTTATGGTAACATTGTAGCTGAAATCAACAGTTCACACTGGCTGAAGTTCTACCAACAATACAGACCAAAATGCCAATAATTACAAGTTGATTGTGCATTCTTTTCTACTTTTCCCCCACATGCTGGGAATAGAAATGTGAATGAGACACAATCCTTGCCCTAGAAATAACAGGAGATACACATGTGAAAAACATGAAGCACTTTAGGCACTAAGACAGAAATGTCTGTGTACAGAGTACCATGGCTGCACAAAAGATTGAGTGACAAGGCTACTGGGGGTGGGATAATCCAGAAAGGCTAAATATAGAAAGAGAAGGTGAGATTTGGGCAGAACCTTCAAAGATGAGCAAGTGAAAGCAGCATGTATAGAGGCATGAAAACCCTGACCCAGCAATAAAACCACAAAAATGGTCAGGAGTACATAGAGGGATGGTTAGTAAGGTTGGTAGGGGCCTGATTACACAGGACTCTGTGCCCAACTTCAATTTTTGCAACTATGAAAAGGGGAGGGTTTTGAAACAGGAAGATGTTATGTCCAAACTAGCAAATTTGAATAATCACATTAGTGGCAAGATAAAAGATAACCAGCAATGGATGAGAATGAAAACTAGAAGACCAGAGGCTATTCTAATTAGACCAAAGAAATGATGATAAAGGTCTTACTTGGGACAGCAGCAATAAGAATGGGAAGAGGAGACAGCCTGTCACCCAGGCTGGAGTGCAGTGGCGCAATCTCAGCTCACTGCAACCTCTGCCTCCTGGGTTCAAGCAATTCTCCTGCTTCAGCCTCCCAGGTAGCTGGGATTACAGGTGTGTGTTACCACATCCAGCAAATTTTTGTATTTTTAGCAGAGATTTTTGTATTTTAAGTAGAGATGGAGTATTGCCATGTTGGCCAGGTTGGTCTTGAACTCCTGACCTCAGGTGATCTGCCCACCTCGGCCTCCCAAAGTGCTGGGACTACTGGCATGAGCCACTGCACCCAGCCAAATAAATAAATATTAATAAACAATTATACGAGGTTTGGAGATGAATTAGAAATGGCTTGGGAGTGGTGAGAGGAGAGGAAGGAGGAAAAGTAGGTATTTAAGGATGCATTGCAGTTCTTAAAAAAATTAAAATATTGGGGGGAATGTGAGGGGATGGTTAACAGATATAAAAATATAGTTAGATGAATAAATTCTAGTATTTGATAGCAAAACAAGGTTACTACACTCAACAATAATTTATTGTACATTTTAAAATAAACAAGAGCATAATTAGATTGCAACACAAAGAAAAAATAAATCCTTGAGGTGATGGATACCCCATTTACTCTGATGTAATTATTACATACTGTATGCTTGTATCAAAATATCTCATGTACTCCATAAATACATATACCTACTATGTACCCACAAAAGTAAAAAATTAAATAAATTAGATAAATACAGAATTATCATATGACTCAATAATTTCACTTCTGGGTATATACCCCCAAGAATTGAAAGGAAGGACTCAGATATTTGTACACTCATGTTCATAGTGGCATTATTCACAATAGCCAAAAAGTGGAACCAATTCAAATATCCATTGATGGATAAATGGGTAAACAAAATGTGGTATGTACATGGAATGGAATGTGATTCAGCCTTAAAAAAGAAGGAAATTCTGTACATACTACAACATGGATTAACCTTGAGGACATTATGCTAAGTGAAATAAACAGGCACAAAAGAACAAATATTATATGACTTCATTTCTATGAAGTACTTAGAGAAGTCAAATTCATAGAGACAGAAAGTAGAATGGTGATTTCCAGGGGCTGTGAGAAGGAGGAAAAGGAAAGCTGTTTAATGAGTTTCAGGAAGAAATGAGGAAAAAGGTTCTGGAGATGGATGTTGGTAATGGTTGCATATAATGTCACTAAATTGTACACTCAACGTAAATTTAAAAACTCTATGCTGGAATTACAGGCGTGAGCCACTGAGGCGGGCATATCACCTGAGGTCAACAGCTCGAGACCAGCCTGGCCAACACTGCAAAACCCCATCTCTACTAAAAATACAAAAATTAGCCGGGCGTTGTGGCGGGCACCTGTAATCCCAGCTACTCAGGACGCTGAAGCAGGAGAATCACTTGAACCCAGGAGGTACAGGTTGCAGTGAGCAGAGATTACACCACTGCACACCAGCCTGGGCAACAAGAGTGAAACTCTGTCTCAAAAAAACACAACCCCAACTCTATGTTATGTATATTTTAATGCAATTTAAAATAAGAATGCATTGGTCTAAATGACAGTATTTTTCTTGTATCTCCCATTCACTGAGATGGGAAATGTAAGAAAAAACAGTTTCAGTGTTAAGGGAAAATAGGTTCAGATTAAGTAGACACAAATAGAAGTTTGGAAGATAAGCCTTTTGGAATTCAATAGAAATGTGGGCTAGAAATAAAAATTAGGGAATCTCACAGAAGTAGCAAACAAAAACAAATACTTGCATGTGATTTTTAAGGAAAACACACAAAACAGCAAGAAAAATAAGGACAAATTCTAGTAAAGACTAATATTTAAAAGGTGGGTAGCCAAAGAATCATATGCCATAACATATTAAGCTTAAAGCAGCTATAAAGACTATTTCCTAAAAGGCTTTAGTTTTTAAAAATTGTTTCACACCTACATCCTCTTCTCCTCCCTCTCTCGGCAATAGTGGCTGTGATTCAGATTTCTTTCTTACTGTTCTCTTTTCTGTTTCACTCATCGGGTCAGCAGTAGGGAATTTAAATTGTTTTCCAGTCTGCATTATAGATTGTGGTAAGAAATACTTATTGAACCCAATCCCCTTGATTTTTCAGATGAAGACACCTGAGGAAAAGACGTGATCTAAGTTACACAGGTCATAAGCAAAACTGCTAGTAGCCTGACCACTATCCATCCTGCTGATGCCCTTAAAAGTCAGGCCCCAGAAATCAAAACATACTTGACAATAATAAAAAATACTCACTTAATTTCAATAAGCATATAAGTAATACAAAGAGCAAATGCTCCGGCAAGATCAATCAAAACAAATGGATTCATTCGGGGAAGGAAGATACTGCTAAGTCCTGGAATAATTCCACACAAGCTAAAAAAAAAAATCAACAGAAAGAGTATCCATTAGCAGAACTCATAAAACTGGTGACAACCTTGTGAAAGATAACTTGTATTTTGGTACCACATAGTGTACTTCCTTTTTTTTTTTTTTTAAATCACAAACTCATTGCTCAGTATCACAGAACATAGCGTACTTCTTAAAGAAAGCAAAGACGATTTGCAAACAAAGCTCTTTCACTTATAAAGTTCTTTTTTGCATCATCAATTAAAAAGTAAAGGGAGAATAACAATCTGATCTGTGTGATTCATGTAGTAACCTCAGCAATGAATAACTTAAGTTCCCATGATAGACACATTTCTTGTGTATTCCTTTAAATTATGCATATCATGAAACTCCGTAACATCTTACCTTCGACTAAGATCTGCAACATGCTCTTGTAGCCAGCTCGTACTAGCAGCTTTAAGAAGAAAATACTTAAATTACCTATCTAGAAGAAAAAAACCACTACTCGAAATACTTGATTTATTTAATTAAAAAAAACAAATTTGGCAGTGACTGAATAACATTACAAAAGAACATGCTACTCCTCAAATCCAGAAATTTTTCCCCCTTTTATACCCTTATGCCGCTAAGTTAAAAGCAGTTTCAACTATTATACAATATATAGTTGACTTGAAGGAATTAGTGAATTTAGATATGTCATTGTTACTATTGATTTGAATTTTTAAAGGTTCTTTATACTTTTTGTTGAGATGGAGTTTCACTCTTTCGCCCAGGCTGGAGTGCGATGGCATGATCTCGGCTCACTGCAACATCCACCTCCCAGGTTCAAGTGATTTTCCTGCCTCAGCCTCCTGTGTAGCTGGGATTACAGAGGAGTGCCACCACACCTGGCTAATTTTGTACTTTTAGTAGAGATGGGGTTTCACCATATTGGTCAGGCTATTCTTGAACTGACCTCAGGTGATCCGCCTGCCTTGACCTCCCAAAGTGCTGGGATTACAGGTGTGAGCCACTGCGCCCGGCAGTTCTTTATACTTTTAAGCAAGAGCTTTTGAACCTGTGTGCTGAGAATGGGCTATAGGTATAGGCTGAGTATCCCAAATCTGAAAATCAAAAATCCAAAACTTTAAGCACCAAGATGATACTCAAAGGAAATGCTCATGAGAGTATTTTGACTTTTGAATTTTCAGGTTTGGGATGCTCAACCCATACATATAATTCAAACACTCCAAAATCTAAAAAAACCTAAAATGTGAAACACTCCTGGCCCCAAGTATTTCAGATAAGGGATGCTCAAACTATATACGAATGATTAATTCCCTCAGCTCTCAAAAAAGCCAGGTGAGGACCTGGGTACCTAAGTAGCCTGTGTCTAGGCTCAAGAATCCTCTTCCATTCATCTCAGAGTCCTACAGAAATATCAATTTTTAAAATGTGTACCATGATGTAAAAAACATTGGCAAGACTTATGCAAATGAAAAATAGTTGAGCAGTTAAGTAAGATGTCTGAATATCTGGCTTCAAATCGTAGCTCTGCCAATAACTAGATGTGTAGCACTGGGTGAGTGATTTAATTTATCAGTGCCTTAATGTAAAACGGGCATAATAAAAGTATTTACTTCATATGGCTAGAATTAAATTGGTTATTCTATGTAAAGTATTTAGCAGTGCTTGGCATAAAGAAAGTGATTAATATTATTTTCCACTCAAATTTCAAGTAATTTCACAAATCTTTTTTCTTTTCTTTTTTTTTTGAGATGGAGTTTCGCTTTTGTCGCCCAGGCAGAAGTGCAATGACGTGATCTCAGCTTACTGCAACCTCTGCCTCCTGGGTTCAAGGGATTCTCCTGCCTCAGCCTCCCGAGTAGCTGGGATCACAGGCACCTGCCATCATGCCCGGCTAATTTTTGTAATTTTTTAGTAGAGATGGGGTTTCGCCATGTTGGCCAGGCTGCTCTTGAACTGCTGCCCTTGTGATCTGCCCGTCTTGGTCTCCCAAACTGCTGGGATTATAGGCGTCAGCCACCGCACCCAGCCTTTTTTATTATTATTATTTTTTTTAAAGCCAGAGTCTTGCTATGTTCCCAGGCTGGACTCAAACTTCTGAGCTCAAGCAATGCTCCCACCTCAGCCTCCCGAGTAGCTGGGACTATAGGCACATGCTATCATGCCCAGCTAATGTCACAAATCTTGATGTTTCTGGGAACCTTCATTTCCAGCTAATGAAAATATAAACTAGGCTGGGAGCAGTGGCTCACGCCTGCAGTCCCAGCACTGTGGGAGGCTGATGTGAGAGGACTGTTTGAGCCCAGGAGTTTGAGACTAGCCTGGGTAACAAAGGGAGACTTTGTCTCTCTAAAAAATAAAAAATAATGAAAATATAAACGATATAACTTTTCTGGAAATACATTTGGCAATATACATCAAAGCTTTTAAAAAATACTCTATTTTTCTGAGCTGAAGTAGAGTTACAAAGAGAAAAAAAAAGAAAGAAAATAAAAAAAAAAATACTCTGTTTCAAATCCAGTAAGTAATTCCTTCTCTGGGAATTTATCCTATAGAAAGAATAAAAACGCAGACAAAGTTGATCTAAAGAGGCTGATTATAGAATTATTCATAAAAGGAAAAGTTGGGGCCGGGCGCAGTGGCTCACGCCTGTAATCCCAGTACTTTGGGAGGCTGAGGTGGGTGGATCATGAGGTCAGAAGGTAGAGACCATCCTAGCTAATACCGTGAAACGCTGTCTCTACTAAAAATAGAAAAAATTAGCCGGGCATGGTGGCATGCGCCTGCAGTCCAGCTACTCGGGAGGCTGAGGAAGGATAATTGCTTGAACCCAGGAGGCAGAGGTTGCAGTGAGCCAGGATTGTGTCACTGCACTCCAGCCTGGGTGAGAGAGTGAGACTCCATCTCAAAAAAAAAAAAAAAATATGTAAAAGAATATTTTAAAATATTCATAACATAATATTATGTAAGCATTCAAAAATCATTTGCATTCAAAGAGTATTTAATGAGAAGCAATACTCAAGACATAATGCTAATGAAAAAGCCATACATGGCCGCACACAGTGGCTCACACCTGTAATCCCAGCACTTTGGGAGGCTGAGGTGGGCAGATCATCTGAGGTCAGTAGTTCGAGACCAGCCTGGTCAACATGGGGAAACCATGTCTCTACTAAAAAGACAAAAATTTGCCAGGTGTGGTGTGGCATGCCTGTAACCCCTTGAACCAAGGAGTCAGAGGGTGCAGTGAGCCAAGATCATGCCGCTGCACTCCAGCCTGGGCAACAGAGTGAGATTCCATCTCATTCCCCCTCCCCCGAAAAAAAGCCAGATATAAATTGTAATATATACAATTCTAAGTACATAAAATGATATGTACATGTACCTATAAAAAAGTGAAAGGAGGCCGGGCGCGGTGGCTCACGCCTGTAATCCAAGCACTTTGGAGGCCAAGGCGGGCGGATCACCTGAGGTCGGGAGTTCAAGACCAGCCTGACCAACATGGTGAAACCCCGTCTTAAAAAAAAAAAAAAAAAAAAAAAGTGAAAGGAATAACGTGGAAATGTTAACATATTATCTGTGGGTCATAAGATTATCAATAGTCTTATTCCTTCTTGTATCTTCCTGATCTTTACAGAGAAATAGTGTTTCTAAATGTTTGTGCCATCTTAAAAATTTCTAGAGTAAGTGATACAGTATTTTTATAAATTATGAAAAGTTTTTTCAAGAAATTCTGGTGATCATAAGTAACATTATTTAATTTTCTAATTCATGCAGTAATTCTTTAACTCATACAAGTATCTTCATAACATTCATGAATTTGTTTACACTTGAATGGGCATTTAAGAAAACTTTCTTCTCTTGACTGTCCTAGTGTGAGACCTAAAAAGATCCTCACCTATCTGTGCTTCTCTGTACTTCAAAGTGTGGGTCTGTGCACATATCCCACTTCTGTTTTTCACCTCACTTCTCCATCTATTAGTGGCTAACTCTTTTGTGGGTTAGTGGGATTCCAAAACACTGAAATTATAGAAAAATGACAATAATGTAGACTGCTAACGTGAAAAACCAGTCTGAAGTTGTAAACACTTCAAAAATAATATTTCAAAAAAAAATAAAGTTTTGCTACTTGCAAATATATATGCCCATCCACCATTGCTAAAGAGAAGTTCCTGGGAACTTATTTTATTAACAGAATACAATTATTTTCAATTAGCATATCAACTATTCTAAGTATACTGATACTTCTAAAATGCTTACAAAGACTTTTCTTAGATAGATTACTCATTTAAAATCTCATATTATTTGGCAAGTGTAATTTTTCATCACACGTGTTTTAATTTATAGGTCACTCCTGCCTGTCTTAAAATAATTTGTTATTCTAAAGCTTGAACTAATGAGATTTTGTTTTATAATTTTCCACTAAAAACTTGAGAACATTTGGGCTAGTTCTCTCTTCTCTTCGGAATATACTTCCTCATTAATTTGAGTTAATGAAACAAAAGACTTGTTTTTATGAGAGATTAATGGATTTTTAAATTAATAGTAAATAAAAAACATACCTTCTGAGACATAAGTGAAAGGTTTATTCCGAATAGAAAGCATCGTGAACAGGTTGAAAGAAAGGGCCACAAAAGTACCAACTAGTAATCTTCCCCCTAAAAAGAGCAACGATAACATTCACCTTTAATTTGTTACTTGGTATTATCAGTATGTAATTTCAACACGTAGAGGGACTAAGAGATGGGAAGGTAAAGTGGTCTGCTTTAATGATTTGGTGTTTCCAGATACAGAATCTGAACTTGGTTTCTAGCCCCATCATCCATGTCCCATCTGCTGTTGCTCCATCTTACAAAGGATAAGAAAGGACTTTTGGCATTAACAATACCTGCCTATAGGTAAACGCTGTTATAAATTTGTATAAATGTTAACGGTATTTGGTTTACAATATATTGGACAAGTCAGACTTTTTGGAATTAAACTAATAAGAATAGATAAGATCCATATAGTTGGCAACTATGTGGCTGAGAAATACAATTGTTTTTTCATATATATGATATATACAATTCTCTTTTCATATATATATATATATATATATATATATATATATATATATATGAAAACCACACAGTTGCAATATATATGATTTTTTTCTTTTTTTTTTTTTTTGGAGACAAGGTCTCATTCTGTCACCCAGGTTGGTCTTGAACTCCTGGGCTCAAGCTATCCTCCTGCCTTAGCCTCTTAAAGCACTGGGATTACAGGTGTGAGCCCCTGAGACTGGTCCAATTCTCTTTTCTATAGGTGCTATGAAAGGATTTTGAAGGTCAAATTTGAAATTACAGAAGAATAGGTGAGCTGGCTTAGTATGTTTCCTAGGTCTAATAAGAAGTCTGAAGCCAAGATAGAAAGGCCTTCCTGTATCGTATAAAAATATTTAGGACTTGGGAACTGTTAAGGATAAAAAAATGGAGTCTTGGGATTTGGGAATTTTGTTTGTGGACTACCAGCAAAAACGTATGTTGCCACAGTCTGAACTCTGACACTGGCCAACTGTTTAATAATGCATCAATTAATTACTAAGAATCAACAGTAAATTATGTATCAAAAATAAAATCTCACGTGTGTATCTCAGGCTGCTCCAAAAAGCGTTCTGCACTAAAAGAAAGAAAAATATATTTAAAAAGTCCTACAGATTATAAAGTTAAAAAGCTTTATCAAACATATCATTAACCCACCTTAAAGTTCACAAAATCTTTTAATATTATAACCAACTATTGACTATTAGCAGTGATGAGGGGAAGGAGACTCACAAAGAATTATCCTTTTTAGTTGTTTTTTCCCCACAAATTATCCTTAATATGTAACAGGAATCTTATTTATTTATTTATTTATTAAAAGACAGGGTTTCTCCATGTTGATCAGGCTGGTATCGAACTCCTGATCTCAGATGATCCACCCGCCTCAGTCTCCCAAAGTGCTGGAATTACAGACATGAGCCACTGTGCCCGGCCATAATGTCAATCTTTCTCTGCCAAGTCTATTTCAATGAGTTTGTAATAAACATCAAACATGCCTGACTGAATCTCTGTTTCATTCACAACCACTTCTGATTCAATTTAGTACCATTAAGGAAGGAAGTAAAAAAAGTGAAATAGGGGAAAAAGTCTGAAACATAACGAAACTATACTATCAAAACTCCAGCCCTGCTGATCTAAATTTGCATACCCTCAAAACCAAATGTGTCTGACAGGTTTGTTTCATGTTCCCAAAGGTGTCATAGGTGGGATTTAGAATAGTATAATATACGAATGTACCTTTCTTTTAATATAAAGAGAGCTCCCAACTGTGCCAAGACTGTGGAGGCAAATACAGCCAGGACTTCTAATCTTTCAAACCTGAAACCAAAACATTAATTAGATCATCACAATTCTTTCAATTCACAAACCAGTCTCTAGAACACATTTACATTCATCTATTCGCTCTCTTAATATACACATGTGCTGTCTACTATGAGCCAAACACTGTTAGAGCACATTATAGTTTCTAGAAGAATAGTAAACAATGAAAATCACAAATTCCAAAGAGTACCTATTTGTACAATTCCCAGGACCCAGAAGAGAGAGCACCTTCAGCCCCTGCCAGAGGCTTTCTCTTCTCAGAAAAACTTTAAAATGATTGAAAAAAAAAAAAGACAATCCCCAAGACCCACTTACAGTTCTTATTTTTCTAGTAATAATCACAATTATAACATTTAATTGACTCATTGTGCATTAGACACCAAAGTACTTAACATATTACCTCATCTAAACCTCCGAACCTCTTATTAGAATTACTTTATCCACTTTTTTCTTTTTTTCGAAGAGATGGGCTTCTCACTATGTTGCCTAGGCTGGACCCTGAACTCCCTGGCTCAGCCTCCTGAGTAGCTGGGACTATAGGCATGCGCCACCACACCTGGCTCACTTTTTTTTTTTTCAGAGAAGAAATTTAGGACATAAAGAGGAAAGATAACTGTTTAGAGTCACATAGCTAGCAAGTGGAAGAGTAAGGTTTTCAAACTCAAACACTTTCACTCTGGAGTTCATATTTTAACCACTCATTATACTGCCTCTCATTTCTACACAGAATTACAGTGAATTATGAGTATGTTTTATAATCCCTATCCCTAGACTATAAGCCAGAGGCCAGGAACTGTTGTCTTAGTTTTTCCTGCAACACATGGTCTAATGGTATTCAATATTTATGGTAAGTATAAATGCTTAAAATTTCTCAAGAAAATAATCATGGAGGCACAGAAAAGATAAAAAATTAATTAAGGCTGTACATCACATTGTTATTTGTGAAGGAAAAATGCTGGCATCAACAATAGAACATTATATATTATTAAACAAAGAAATGTATTCATATGGAAAAAGGTAAGTGAAAAAAGCAGGTTATAAAGGAATATGAATTGTTTTTTCCAGCTACTAAAAAAATGAAAAAGAACAGGAAAAAACAGTATGCAAATGCATTGATGTTATTTGTGGAAGTTAATAAGCTGATATTAAAATGCATATGGGCCAAGGCGTGGTGGCTCACAACTGTAATCCCAGCACTTTGGGAGGCTGACATGGCCATGGATCATGAGGTCAGGAGATCGAGGCCATCCCTAACATGGTGAAACTCTGTCTTTACTAAAAATACAAAAAATTAGCTGGGCATGGTGGCACGTGCCTGTAGTCCCAGCTACTTGGGAGGCTGAGGCAGGACAATCACTTGAACTCGGGAGGCGGAGGTTGCAGTGAGCCGAGATCATGCCACTGCACTCCAGCCCAGGTGACAGAGTGAGACTCCGTCTCAATAAATAAATAAATAAAGTAAAATAAAATGCATATGGAACTGCAAAATGTGAAGGAAAGCAAAAATAATCTTGAAGAAGAACAAAGCTGGAAGTGTTATACTACCAGATATCAATAGGTATTTCAAAGCTGTAATAATTAACATAGTGTAGTACTAATGCAAGTATAGACAAATAAACTAAACTATACAGGATAGAGAATCTAGAAACAGACCTACACATATATAGTCATCTGATTTGTGAAAAAGAAAAAAGTGGCACATAAAAACAGTAAAGAAGGGCTGGGTGCAGTGGCTCACACATGTAATCCCAGCACTTTGTGAGGCTGAAGTGGGCAGATTACTCGAGGCTAGGAGTTCAAGACCAGACCGGCCAACATGGTGAAACGCTGTCTCTACAAAAAGTTAGCTGGGCGTGATGGTGCGTGCCTATAATCCCAGCTGCTTAGGAGGCTGAGGCATGAGAATTGCTTGAATCCAAGAGATGGAGGTTGCAGTGAGCCAAATTGCGCCACTGCAACTCCACCCTGGGCGACAGAATGAGACTCCGTTAGCAGTAAAGAAGGGTAATTTTTTTCCCCCAATAAATGGTGTTATATCAATTGAATATCTATATGGAAACAAATGTTTTTACCCCTGCTTCACACCATAACAAAAAATCTATCCCAACTGGATTGTAGGATTAAATATGAAAGATCAAACAGTAAGACTCCTAGGTGATAATAGAGCAAAGTATCTCTACGACCTGGGGGGTAGGCCAAGATTTCTTAACAAGTACACAAAAGGACCAATCCCAAAGGATAAATTAAATAAACCACTAAAATTTAAAACTTTTTTTTTTTTTTTGAGATGGAGTCTTGCTCTGTTGCCCAGGCAGGAATGCACTACGTGATCTCTGCTCATTGCAACCTCCGCTTCCCAGGCTCAAGCAATTCTCCTGCCTCAGCCCCCTAGTAGCTGGGATTATAAGCGCCCACCACCATGCCCGGCTAATTTTTGTATTTTTAGTAAAGATGGGGTTTCACCATGTTGCCCAGGCTGGTTTCGAACTCATGACCTCAAATGATCTGTCTTCCCAAAGCGCTGGGATTACATGTGTGAGCCACCACGCCTGGCCATAAAATTTAAAACGTTTATTTATGGGAAGATACCATTTAAAGAAAGAAAGGCAACTAGGAGAAGAAGATACTTACATACAAAGAACTGTTACAGATTAATAAAGAAAAAGGAAAAATAGTTAAAAGATTTTAACAAGCATTTAAAAAAAGAGGTGATCTGAATGGTTAATCAACATATGCAAAGGTGGTGAATTAGTCATAAGGAAAATAACTTAAAACCCCAATGAAATACCACTGCATACTCTAGAATGGTCTTTATAAAAAAGACAGTAATATCTGGGCATGGTGGCTCCACACCTGTAATTCCAGCTACTTGGGGTGTGGGAGGATCCCTTGAAGCCAGTTCAAGACCAGCCTGGGCAATATGGTGAGACCCTCGACTCCAAAAATACTTTAAAAATTAGCCAGGCATGGCGGGATATGTCTTTAGTCCTAGCAACTGAAGAGGCAGGAGAGCCACTTGAGCCTAGGTGTTGAAGGCTGCAGTAAGCTATGATCATGCCACTGTACTCCAACATGGGTGACAAGAGTGAGACCCTGTCTCAAAAAAAAAAAAAGGGCAAGGTACAGTGGCTCATGCCTATAATCCCAGGACTTTGGGAGGCCAAGACAGGTGGATCACTTGAGGTCAGGAGTTTGAGACCAGCCTGGCCAACATAATGGAACCCTGTCTCTACTAAAAACACCAAAAAAAAAAAAAAAAAAAAAAAAAAAGAGTCAGGCATGGTGGCTCAGGCATAGTGGCACATGCCTGTAGTCCCAGCTACTCGGGAGGCTAAGGCACAAGAATGGCTTGCACCTGGGAGGCAGGGGTTGCAGTGAGCCGAGGTTTCGTCACTGTACTCTAGCCTGTGTGACTGAGCAAGACTCTGCCTTAAAAAAAGACAAAAAGACAATACCAACTGTTGGCAAGGACACGAAGCAACTGCAACTCTCAAATACTACAAATGGGAGTATAAATTGGTAAAACTGCTCTGGAAAACAGTTTGGTATCTTATCTTCTAATAATGAACATGCAAATCCAAACTAATTCCACTCAAAGATACAAACCCAACATAAATGAGTACACATGTACACTAAAAGATACATACAAGAATGTTCAGAAGTAGTTTTATTTATAATAGCTTAATGAGCGAAAGTCATCGAAATGTCCTTAACAATTAAGCAATTTATGATATATTCATATAATGGTATATGAGAACAATGAACAAGAATGAACTGTTACAAGATAGTACCTACTATATTCCATCTATAGGATATTCAAACACAGGCAAAACTAACATGCAATGTTAGATGTCAGAATACTGGTTACTTTTGGTAGGGTCTGAATGGACATGAAGGGAGGTTCTGAGGGACTTGTAATGTTTTACTTCTTTTTTCTATTTTCCTAATAACTTCTCTGAGCTAAGTAATGTTTTATATCATGATCCAGACAGTAGTTATACAAAGGTATTCTTTCTTAAAATTCATCAAATTGCACAAATACATTACAGAAAATAAGACAGGATCCCTACTTCCATGAAATTTACCTTTTTTTTTTTTTTTTTTTGAGATGGAGGATGGAGTGCAGTGGTGCGATCTTGGCTAACTGCAGCCTCTGCCTCCCTTTCTCAAGTGATTCATTCTCCTGCCTTAGCCTCATAAGCAGGCGGGACTACAGGCTCGCACCATCATGTCCAGCTCATTTTTGTATTTTTAGTAGAGATGGGGTTTCACCATGTTGGCCAGACTGGTCTTGAACTCCTAACCTCAGGTAATCCTTCCACCTTGGCCTCCCAAAGTGCTGGGATTATAGGCATAAGCCTGAAATTTACATTTTTAAAGGGTAGTAACAGAAAAACAAATACTTTGGTAAATTCTGTACAGAGAATTATAGCAATCTGATTCGACAAGAGATTAACCAGATGACTATTTTAGATTGGGCCATTCAGTCACTTAGTGGCAATTAGCATTTAGTGATACTAAGCTATGAACAACACGATAAAGCCAGCCTTGCAAAGATCAGGTGAAGAGCATTTCAGGCAGAGCTTATACAAAGGCCCTAAAATGGAAATGAGTTAGGTGTGTTCAAACAACAGAAAGAAAGTCAGTTTCCTATAGAGGGCATGAGAGGAGTAAATTGAAGAAAAGTCGGCAGGGTCCTGATCATATAAAGACTTTGTAAATTAGAAAAAACAGTTAGGATTTTATTCTAAGTATTATGGGAAACAACTGGATGGTTTTGAGGGGTGAGTGATAATACAATATAGATATAAAAAGAAAAATACTGGCTGCAAATGAAAGTAGCTTGGTCTGGGATGACAGTAGTGGAGATAAAAATGGGATTGGGGGTTAATTCTGGATGTGTTTGTAGGTTACCTTGACAATAATCAATCTGCTGATAGATTAGATGTGGGTGATGAAAGACAGTAATCAAGAGAAATTACCAGAATGTTTTGTTTGAAGCAACAGAGTGCTGATGGTTTTTACTGAGATGGGGAAAACTAGAAAGGAACAGGTTTTGGGGGGGAAGAAAATAATAATTTCTTCCTAAGTTTAAGACACCAATTAGACATCCATGTGAAGCTGTCAAGAAGGTAGTCTGAAATTCTACATAGTTCTCAGGTCTGAGAACTGGATCTTGAAGTCTCTAGATCTACGTAATACTTCAGCTATGTGACTGATTGCAATTACCTTTGAGTGTTTTTTTTTTAATTTATTTATTTTACTTTAGGTGCATACTATATCTGCCATTTCCCCATGTTATCTCTCCCCACCCTCCCCTTCCGAGTGTTTATTTCTTAACTGTTCCTTCCTTTCCTATTCACTCTAAGCAAGTGAACCAAAATGGGAGCTGTCATGTAACCTTACCTCCTTTCTACAGCAACTGATCTATAAAGACTGATGTCTGTTCCAAGCTGGACCAAGCAACAGTTCTTTCTCATAATTTTCTAAACTACGCAGTATTTATTTTCCAGAAATACTCTAGCTAGCTCTCTATTGCCTACTGTAAGTAGTATTATAGTCGTAATTTATTATATCCTCTCTAGGATGAAGGTGAGAAGGGGTGAATTAAGGTCTTGTTAGGAGTTATCATTCCAGGTTGGTGGAGAAAAGTGATCTGAGAGACTGAACATGACACGCAGAGAAAAGCAGCCCTGGGATGTAAAAAAAAATGACAATGTCCTCAGTGGTCTAGTGCCTGCGTCAGTTACTGTCTTCCCACAGTAGTTTGGTTACATAAATTGTAAAAGTCCTCCCATTTTCCCCCAAACTCACTTTTCTTTTCTTTTTTTTTTGAGACAGGGTCTGGCTCTGTTGCCCAGTTAGGAGTGTAGTGGCGCCATCTCAGCACACTGCAACCTCTGCCTCCCAGGTTCAAGCCATCTTCCCAGTTCAGTCTCCTGAGTATCTGGGAATGCAAGCATGCCTCACCATACCCAGCTAATTTTTGTATTTTTTGTAGAGACGAGGTCTCGCTCTTTGCTTAGGATAGTCTCAAACCACTGAGCTCAAGTGATCGTCCACCTGGGCCCCGCAAAGTGCTGGGATTACAGGCCAGGCGTGAGCCACTGCACACAACTCCCCAAACTAACTTTTTTTGGAGGGGGGACAGAGTTTTGCTCCATTGCCTAGGCTGGAGTGCAATGGCACGATCTTGGCCTACTGCAACCTGTGCCTCCCGAGTTCAAATGATTCTCCTGCCTCAGCCTCCCAAGTAGCTGGGATTACAGGTGCCCACCACCATGCCCAGCTAATTTCTTTTTTTTGTATTTTTAGTAGAGATGGGATTTCGCCATGTTGGCCAGCCTGGTCTCAAACTCCTGACCTCAGGTGATTCACCTGCTTTGGCCTCCCCAAATGCTGGAATTACAGGCATGAGCCACTGTGCCAGGCCCCAAACTAATTTGTTAGATTTCTGTCATGTGCAGTGACAGATTTCCTTATATGGATATATCTATCTATACCTTACAACTGATTATCATAGTGATAATGCAACTCTTATAAATTTCAGTGACACAGGCCAGGCTCAGCACTTTGAGGCCAGGAGCTGGAGACCAGCTTGACCAACGTGGCGAAACCCCATCCCTACTAAAAATATAAAAATTAGCTGGGTGTGGTGGTACACACCTGTAATCTCATCTATTCCGGAGGCTGAAGCATGAGAATCACTTGAACTCGGTAGGCAGAGATTGCAGTGAGCCAAGGGCACACGACTGTACTTCAGCCTGGGCAACACAGCAAAACTCTACAAAGAAAAAAAAAAGGCTGGGTGTGGTGGCTCACACCTGTAATGCCAGTATTTTGGGAGGCCGAGGTGGGCAGATCATTTGAGGTCAAGAGTTCAAGACCAGCCTGGCCAACATGGTGAAACCCCGTCTCTACTAAAAATATAAAAAGAAACTTGGCCAGGCGTGGTGGCACATGCCTGTAATCCCAACTACTTTGGAGGCTGAGGCAGAAGAATCACTGGAGTCCGGGAGGTGGAGGCTGCAGTAAGCCCAAATCATGCCACTGCACTCCAGCCTGGGTGACAAAGTGAGACTCCATCTCAAAAGATAAATAAATAAAATAAAAAATAATTTCTAAAAATTCATTTTGACATATGATTTGATTTATGAAAAATCCTTATTTTGCATTAAAATTTTAGGTTTAATTATTTCCATTGTTTAAGTAAATAAAACCTAATTTTCTTCAAAAGAATATAGTCCCAATGAATGGTATGGTGGAAAAGAAGAGTAAGTTTGGTCCAAAAGTTTCTTTACTAAAGTAAACATCCTTGGTTGACATGCCTCTTCAGGTAAAAAATAATAATAACAAAGTAAAATTCTTTCAAGTTGTTTCCCAGATTCTAAAAGGAAGTCATGTTTAAATACATTTTTAAACCTTTAATAAAAAGAGTATTTCCTTTAAACTTTCAATAATTTTTTTTTTTTTTTTTTTTGAGACAGGCTTTTACTTTTGTCACCTGTAATGCAGTGATGCAATTAGAGCTCACTACAGCCTCAAACTCCTGGGCTTTAGCAACCCTCCTTCCTCAGCCTCCAAAGCAGCTGGGACCACAGGTGTGCACCATCATGTCTAGCTAATTTTTAAAAATTTTTTGTAGCAACAGGTCTCACTATGTTGCCCAGGCTGGTCTCTAACTCAAGCAATCCTCCCGCCTTGGCTTACCACAGTGCTAGGATTATAGGCATGAGCCACGCCTGGTCTCAGTAATTTTTCAAATTATGGAAACGAATCTCAAATTACTTGTTAATCCATTGCTATCACAAATCCAAAGTTTTAGATAAAAATCCATCTTTACCAGTGCCTAGTATTAAACTACGTCACATTTATTTAACATCTAGAAGATACACTAACATGAAAATCCTTTGTACTTGCTCTAGCTAAAATAAATTCCCAAATAAATTCCGAAAATATTAAAGAACTTAATGTGAACCTTTTTAAATATTTGCTTTATAAAATACAAAAAACCTAATGTGAACATTTTATTTTAATATGATTAATACTTTAAATATTTATGTTTCTTGGAAAATGCTTTTCTATTTTCTTTTCTTTTTTTTTTCTGAGATGGAGTCTTGCTCTGTCGCCCAGGCTGGAGTGCAGTGCATGATCTCAGCTTACTGCAACCTCCATCTCCTGGGTTCAAGTGATTCTCCTGCCTCAGCCTCCCAAGTAGCTGGGATTACAGGTGCACACCACCACACCTGGCTATTTTTTGTATTTTTAGTAGAGATGGGGTTTTGCCATGATGAGCAGGCTGGTCTCAAACTCCTAACTTCAGGTGATCTGCCTGCCTCGGCCTCCCAAAATGCTGGATTACAGGCGTGACCACTGGGCCCAGTCCATCTATTTTCACTATCTGATCATCATTTCACTAAGTAGGCAGTATTTACTTTCCAAAAAACTCTAGCTAGCTCTTTATTGTCTACTATCAATATTTTAGTAGTCATAAGTTAGCAGAAAATAAAATAATTTGAACTTACCCAAATGAATAGACAGGGCTAGGTTTCCTCATTGTTACCCAGTAACTTATTAAACATGTCATTAAACTAAGTAAAAAGAAAAATAAATTTAGCATTAGAACTAGAAGAGAACATATGAAGAGAAATTAAGTTTTCAGAATTTCTAAGTGGTTGAAAGTTACCCGTGTCTGAACAGACTAAATTAATAATAAATTATTCTAATAATGTATTAAGATAAATAAATAATTCTAGTAATTTACCATTAATGACAGTGAGCATCTGAACATGTGATATACGTGGAAGATTTTAACATGTGAAGGAACAGAATGAAGTTATAATACATCATTAAGTCAGTTAAGTAGAACCTAAACTCATACTTCCGTTACACAATGTTATCTACCCTAAATGGTTTCCGTAACTGAAAATGCTAAAAAATGACACATATGATAAACTTGAACTTTGATATGCTTCATTTCATCTTTTTAAAAGTTAAACTAAATATTAATAATACCTTGACAACCTTCTGAATGAAATAAAATTATGTTCATTTTCCAAGTCTAGTATAGATTCACTCTAAAACAAGTTACTAGAGTATGAAATTAGGTAACAACTATCTGTGTTAGACTCAATTAAATATGTTAGTTACCTGATTAATGAAATAAATCCTTTTTTTTTTTTTGAGACAGAGTCTTGCTCTATTGTTTAGGGTGGAGTGCAGTGGTGCCATCTCAGCTCACTGCAACCTCTGCCTCCTAGTTTCAAGTGATTCTCCTGTCTCAGCCTCCTGAGTAGCTGGGATTACAGATGTGCGCCACCGCGCCCAGCTAGTTTTTGTATTTTTTTTAGTAGAGATGGGGTTTTTGCCATGTTGGCCTGGCTGGTCTCGAACTCCTGGCCTCGAGTGATCCACCTGCCTTGGCCACCCAAAGTACTGGGATTACAGGCGTGAGCCACCGTGCCTGGCTGAAAAGATATCCTTATAATATACTCCTATCTCATGGATCTTGAAGACATCAAAGTATTTTCTAATCCTTAAATGGAAATATGAAAGACTCCAGGAAACAGAGAGTCAAGAGTCTGTCTCCCTAGCTCACAATTCCTCAATTCTCAGTTATTAACTATCCTTCATTTCTTTCTCCATATATACACTTACAGAGGGAACTGGTATGTTCTTAACATGATGGTATGGTCATGTTAAGGGTCCTTGACCACAGCTGACTCATCCAGATAGGTATCTGAATCTAGGTTGGCTTTGAATGGATGGATAATTTTTGAAAGTGCATCAGATAAAGCCAGTCAAATGAGTTTCTGCAGTCAGAAATATACAATTAGGCTGGGGGTGGTGGCTCATGCCTGTAATCTTAGCACTTTGGGAGGTCACAGCAGGCAGATCACTTGAGAGCCCAGGAATTCAAGACCAGCCCTCAGCAACATGTCGAGGCTCTGTCACCACAAAAATATACAAAAACTAGCCTGGTGTGTTGGTGAGTGACTGTAGTCCCTTCTACCCCGGAGGATGAGGTAGGAGGATCACCTGAGCCCAGGAGATTGTAGCTGCAGTGAGCCGTGACTGTGTCACTGTATTCTTAGCCTGGTTAACAGAATGATATCTTGTCTCAAAAAAAAAAAAAAAAAAAAAAAATCTCTGAAACTTTTACTATAGTTCATCGCTTTTAAGAAGTACATATTTTCAAATCTTAATAATCCTAAAATCAGGGTTAGTCTCACAACTTACAGTGCATCACAGCTGAATTAGCAGCATTTTTCTTGGGGACACATAAAATAAATATTTGTCTTATAACTGTTGGCATCTAATGTTTGATGCAATATGGTATACTAATCAAATTTACTTCCCATTACTACATAAATCTAAAAAACAGCATCCATTTATTAATAAATCATTCAATATGTTTTATTTTATTTATATGCATAAATCATTTTAAATTAATTTCCATAGTTTAATAATACTACTTTGTTACTAATGTTCTCCATTAAAATATATTTCTACACCTCTTTGTAAAACAGTAGCATTTTTAACACTTAATACTCTAAAATCAGATATCCACTTTATTCTCTTTGGGTATTAGTGAAGCTCTAAATGACCCTAAATCACACCTTTCTTCTGAAATGTTATATATCGATAGCTAACTTATATGGCAGATTATGAGCCTCTAAAGAAAGAAACTTCTTCAAATTAAGTGAAAAGATGTTACTTATGAACCTTAAGACATTAAGGAAACAGTATTATTTTATTTTTAAAATTGTACTATTTTTATTACTATTAGTTTGTTATTATCAAATATGGTTAACATTAATAACTTCCCCAAATTTTAAACGTATGTGTGGGCTGAGCACAGTGGCTCACGCCTGTAATTCCAGAACTTTGGGAGGCCAAGGCGGGTGGACCACCTGAGGTCAGGAGTTCGAGACCAGCCTGGCCAACACAGAGAAACCCCAACTTTACCAAAAATGCAAAAATTAGCCAGGCGTGGTGGTGGGCGCCTATAATCCCAGCTACTCAGGAGGCAAAGACAAGAGAATCACTCGAGCCCCGGAGGTGGGGGCTGCATGTAGTGAGCTGAGATCGTGCCACTGCACTCCAGCTTAGATGACAAAGCAAGACCCTATCTCAAAAATAAATAAAATAAAATGTATGTATATACCTATTTATTTTTGAAACAGCGTCTCTCCTTTCATTTTTATTTATTTATTTACATTTGACACAGGATATCAGTCTGTCACCAAGACCCAAGACCGGAGTACAGTGGTGCAATCATAGATCACTGCAGCCTTGACTTCTTGGGCTCAGGTGATCCTACTGCCCCAGCCTCCTGAGTAGCTGGAATTACAGGTGTCTACCATCATGTTTGGCTAATTTAAAAAAATTTTTTGTAGAGAAGAGGTAGGTTTCATTGTATTGCCAAGGCTGGTCTTGAACTCCTGGGTTCAAGCGTTCTGTTCACCTTGGCCTCTCAAAGTGCTAGGATTACAGGCATGAGCCACTGTGCCTGGTCTGCAGGGTCTCTCTCTGTCACTAAGGCTGGAATACAGTGGCAAGATCGTAGCACATTGCAGCCTCAAAATCCTGGGCTCAAATGTCCTCCTGCCTTAGTCTCCTGAAGCACTTGCATTATAGGCATGAGCCACCACTCTTGGTTATAACATATTTTAAACTGCTTTTATTTTTAAATTGGCATTTTATTTATATAATTAAAATATAAAATTTACAAAAAAAGATATATAAAGATTCTAAACTTAAAAAAAAAATTCTAAACTTGTCTCCCTGCCAGTCTCTCCTCCTCAAAGACACCTATTATTATCAGTTTCTTGTTTATCTTTCCTATGTATATTTACGCAAATACAAGCAAATGAGTATAGTGTGTAGATGTGCATATATGTGTGTATTCCTATTCTTTCCTCCTTTTTAATACAAATTGCAGCATACTATATACACTGTTGAGTATCTTGCTTTTTCCCCTCATGAGGACCTCTAAACCATAAAATGCTTTGACTTTATGTTTAAGGCTACATAATATTTAATTACATAGATAACTGGGTTCCCTATACCCAGCAGGATCAGTTTCATCTGTTGCTAGAAATGTAAATTCTTGGGTCTCTACCCTAGGCCTCCTGTATCAGAAACTCTGGAAATGAAACAATATGTATTTTAACAAGACCTTCCAAGTAATTCTGATGTATGGTTAAGTTTGAGAATTCTATGGCATATATGTACCATAAATGTGGGATATACATGCCCCATAATTTATTTCATCATTCACATACTGATTTCCAATATTTTTGTACTGAATAACCTCATACACAACTCATTTTTAACCACAAAAATATATCTATACTATAAGTTACTAGAAAAGGAACTGCTATATTTAAGGTTATGGGCATTTGCAAATTTAATCAATATTGCCAAACTGACCTCAAGATGCTGCACCAATTTATATTCCCACCAGCAATGTATAAAAGTGCCTGTTTCTGTCTGGGCCTCACACCTCTAATACCAGCACTTTGGGAGGCCGAGGTGGGCAGATCACGAGGTCAAGAGATTGAGACCATCCTGGCCAACATGGTGAAACCCTGTCTCTAGTAAAAACAGAAAAATTAGCTAGGCGTGGTGGCACATGCCTGTAGTCCCAGTTACTCAGGAGGCTGAGGCAGGAGAATCACGTGAACCCAGGAGGCGGAGGTTGCAGTGGGCTGAGATCACACCACTGCACTCCAGCCTGGCGACAGAGCAAGACTCTGGCTCAAAAAAAAAAAGTGCCTATTTCCAGCTGGTAGAGGTAGCTCACGCTTGTAATCCCAACACTTTGGGAGGCCAAGGAGGATTACTTGAGCCCAGAAATTTGAGACCCACCTGGGCAACATAGGAAGACCACATTTTTACAAAATATCAAAAAATCAGGCAGGTGTGGTGGCACATGCCTGTGGTACCACCTACTCAGGAGGCTCATGGGAGGATCATTTGAGCTCAGGAGGTAAAGGCTGAGGCTGCAGTGAGCCAGGTCAAGCCATTGCACTCCAGCCTAAAAAAAAAAATGCCTGTTTAGCCAAAACAATTTTGAAAAAGAACAAAGCTGGAATATTTATACTTTCCAATTTCAAAACTTACTACAGAGCTGCAATAATCAAGACTGATAGTACTGGCATAAAGAACAGACATACAGATCAATGGGACAGATCAAGAATAAACGTTCACATTTACAGTGAACTCATGTTTTTTGTTGTTTTGTTTTTTGAGATGGAGTCTTGCTCTGTTGCCCAGGCTGGAGTGTAGTAGCGCAATCTCAGCTCACTGCAACCTCTGCCTCCTGGGTTCAAGTGATTATCCTGCCTCAGCCTCCTGGGTAGCCGGGACTACAGGTTATGTCACCATGCCCGGCTAATTTTTGTATTTTAGTAGAGATGGGGTTTCGTCACATTGGTCAGGCTGGTCTCAAAATCTTGACCTCAGGTGATCCGCCAGCCTTGGCCTCCTAAAGTGTGGGATTACAGGCGTGAGTCACACTTGGCTTGTGAACTGGTTTTAGACAAAGGTACCAGGACAATTCAATGGGGAAAGTAGTCTTTCAACAAATGATGGTGGGACAACTGGTTATCTACATGCAAAAGAATGAATCTGAACCCCCGATCTCACACCATATACAAAAATTAACACAAAATGGATCAAAGGGCACAGTGGCTCAAGCCCATAATCCCAGTACTTTGGGTGGCTGAGGCAGGAGAATCGCTTGAACCCAGGAGGCAGAGGCTCCTGTGAGCCAAGATCATGCCAGTGCATTCCAGCCTGGGCAACAGAGCAAGGCTCCATCTTAAGAAGAAAAAAAAAAATCAAAGACCTAATTATAAGAGCAAAAACTATAAAACTCTTAGAAGAAAACATACCTATTGGTCAGGCACAGTAGGTCACGCTTGTTATCCCAACACTTTGGGAGGCCAAGGCAGGTGGACCACTTGAGGTCAGGAGTTTGAGACCAGCCTGGCCAACATGGTGAAACCCTGTCTCTAATAAAAATACAAAAAATTAGCCATGCATGGTGGTGTATGCCTGTAATCCTAGCTACTTGGAAGGCTGAGGCAGGAGAATCACTTGGACTCAAGAGGCAGAGCTTACAGTGAGTTGAGATCATACCATTGCACTCCAGCCTGGGTAACAAAGCAAGACTTTGTCTCAAAAAAAAAAAAAAGAAAAAAAGAAAATTTAACCATAAATTTTCATGATCTTAGATTAGGTCATGGTTTCCTAAACAAAACACTCAAAGCAAAAGAGATAAAAGAAAAAGAGATAAACTGGACTTCTTCAAAATTGAAAACTTTTGGGCTTCAAAGGACTCCATCAAGTGAAAAGACAATCCACAGAATGTGAGAAAGTTTCTGCAAAGCATGTATCTGATTTGTATCTACAATATAAGAAACTCAACAATGAAAAAACAACTCAACTAAAAAATGGGCAAATTATATGAACAGGCAAGTCTCCAAAAAAGATATGCAAATAATCAAGAAACACATGAAAAGATGTTTAACATCACTGTTCATTAAGGAAATGCAAATCAAACGCAGGAAACACCACTTCACACCTACCTACTAGGATGACTATAATAAAAAGATAATAATGACAGTTGGTGAGGATATGGAGAAATTGGGATCCTTATACACTACTGCTAGAAATGAAAAATGCTGCATTCATTTTGGAAAACAGTCTGACAGTTCTCCTCAGATGGTTAAAGAGAGTTATATGATCCTGCAATTCTACTTCCAGGTATTTACCCAAGAGAAATGAAAACCTATGTCTAAACAAAAACATATACAAATGTTCACAGCAGCCTTACTCATAATAGCCAAAAAGTAGAAACAATCCTAAATGTCCATCAACTAAAGAACAAATAAAATGTGGTACTGAATAAATAAATAATAAAATGTGGTATGGCCATACAATTCAGCGATAAAAAGAAAGAGCATGAAATGCATCTCTACCAAAAATATAAAAAAGGTTAGCCAGGCATGGTGGCATGTATCTGTGGTCCCAGCTACTTGGGAGGCTGAGGCAGGAGGACTGCTTGAGGCCAGGAGGCAGAGGTTTCAATAAGCCAAGATTGTACCACGGCACTCCAGCCTGGGTGACAGAGTAAGATCCCAACTCAAAAAAAAAAAAAAAAAAAAAGTAACTATTGATATATGCTACAACAAAACAAAAAAGCATTATGCTTAGAAGACAGTCATAAAGGGCTGTATATTGTATGATTCCACTTATATGAAATGTCCAGAGTAGGCAAATCTTTCAAGAGAAAAAAGATTAGTAGTTGCCTAGGCTGGAGAAGAGAATGGAATGACTGGGAGAATGGAATGACTACAGAGTAATAGCTAAGGGGAGGGGTTTCAGTTTGAGGTAATGAAAATATTGTAGGATGGGCATGGTGGCTCACGCCTGTAATCCCAACACTTTGGGAGGCCAAGGTGGGCCGATCACTTGAGGTCAGGAGTTCAAGACCAGCCTGGCCAACATGGTGAAACCCAATCTCTACTAAAAATACAAAAATTAGCTGGGCATGGTGGTGCACATCTGTAATCCTAGCTACTTGGGAGTCTGAAGCAAGAATGGCTTGAACCCAGAAGGTGGAGGTTGCAGTGAGCTGAGATCGCGCCACTGTACCCCAACCTGGGTGACAGAGTGAGATTCTGTCTCAAAAAAAAAAAAAAAAGGAAAAGAAAATATTATAAAGTTGATTATGGTGATGAATACACAACCCTATGTATGAAGATACTAAAAGTTATTTTAAGGCATATGAATTATAATATCTCAATAAATCCATTTTCTTTTTTGAGACAGAGTCTTGCTCTGTCGCCCAGGCTGGAGTGCACTGGCGCAATCTCGGCTAACTGCAACCTCCATCTCCTGGTTTCAAGCAATTCTCCTGCCTCAGCCTCCAGAGTAGGTGAGACTACAGGCACCCGCCACCACGCCCAGCTAATTTTTGTATTTTTAGCAGAGATGGGGTTTCACCATATTGGCCATGCTGGCCTCGAACTTCTGACCTTGCAATCTACCTGCCTCGGCCTCCCAAAGTGCTGGGACTACAGGCATAAGCCACCTCACCTGGCCCAGTAAAGCCATTTTTTTAAAAAAAACAAAAGAGCACGTTTCCCTAGCACACTCAATGACACAAGCATACTCAAATATTTTAACCTTTCCCAATGTGATAGGCAAACCAGCATCTCAGAGTAATTTTAATTTGCATTTCTCTGTTAGTGAAAATTAGCAGCTTTTCATATCATTTATATTTCCTTTTCTGTAAACTCTGTATGAATTATAAATTTTTTCTTCCTTTTTTTATTTTCTTTGTCTTTGTGTTATTAAATATTAGCAAAATTAGCTCTTTGAGACATGAATTACAAATATCTTCTCAGGTTATTTTCTGTTTATAGTGACATTTGCTACCTAGAGTTTTTACCTTTAATATAATTAAATTTATAAATATTATCTGTTTTGTTTTTCAGAAGAAGTTTCGCTCTTACTGCCCAGGCTGGAGTATGATGGCATGATCTCGGATCTCGGCTCACTGCAACCTTCACCTCCCGGGTCCAAGCGATTCTTGTGCTCTCAGCCTCTGAAGTACCCGGGACTACAGGCAAACAGCACCACGCCTGGCAAATTTTGTATTTTTAGTAGAGACCGGGTTTTACCATGTTGGCCAGGCTGGTCTCAAACTCCTGACCTCAAGTGATCCACCCGCCTTGGCCTCCCAAAGTGCTGGGATTACAGGCATATGCCACTGTGCCTGGCCTTGTTTTCTGTTTTTTCTTTTTTTTAGAGACAGGGTCTCACTCTTGCCCAGGCTGGAGTGCAGTAGCATGATCATGGCTGCAGTCTAGAACACCAGGGCTCAAGCAATCCTCCCACCTCAGCCTCCTGACTCCTGAACAGCTAGTATCACAGGCCCACTCCATCACATCGGACTATTTTTATTTTTTGTAGACATGAGATCTTGCTGTGTTGCCCAGGCTGGTCTTGAACTTCTGGCCTTAAGTGATCTTCCCACATCAGCCTCCCAAATTGCTAGGATTACAAGTATGAGCTGTGGCACTTGGCCCAATACTTTATGTCATCTTTAATTATCCTAAGTAATTTAAGTCTGTTACACAGCCTTCTATTCATTTTTTTCACATAAATTTTAGAATAAGCTTGTCTACTTCTGATTAACTTAAGAGAGAATTGACTTTTTAAAAAAATGATTTGAAGTGTTCCTCTCTAAGTACATGGTTTACCTTTTTTTTTTTTAAGGTCTTTTTTGTCTTTCAGAATCATTTTGAAGTTATTTTCACAAATACCTTGTTTGTACACATCTTGTTAAGTTTATGCCTGGACATTTATCTTTTCTGTTTTTATGTAAATAAAAGGTTTTCTGTCTCTAATTACTTTTTTTGCTGTTGTTTGTTTGTTTTTTGAGATAAAATCTTGCTCTATCGCTCAGGCTGGAGTGCAGTGGCATGATCTCGGCTCACTGCAACTTCCGCCTCCTGGGTTCAAGCAATTCTCCTGCCTCAGCCCGCTGAGTAGCTGGGACTATAGATGCATGCCACCAGGCCTGGTTAATTTTTGTATTTTTAGTAGAGATGAGGTTTCACCATGTTGGCCAGGCTGGTTGTGTAAACCCCTGACCTCAAGTGATCCACCCGCCTCAGCTTCCCAAAGTGCTGAGATTACAGGCATGAGCCACCCCACCCAGCCTCTAATTACTGTTATGTCTCTAATTACTGCTGTTTGTGTGTTTGTTCTATATTGATAATTTTACTTATTTAGTATTTTCCTTTAAGCAAAGAAAACTTCTTCATAATCTACTTTTTCTCTCCATAGATATGCCTATTCTGGACATTTCACATAAACGAAATCATACAATATGTGGTCCTTTATGACTGTCTTCATAGTATTGTTTTCTTGTAAGATATCAGCAGTTGCTCTTTTTATTGCTGAATTGTATGACTATACCACATTTCTACCAAATTCCTTATTGGCTCCAAAACATTAAGATTTCCTAAAAACTTACCTAAAAAGATCAAAAATGGTCAGATAAGTATAGGCAGTTAAAGCTGCAAAACAAAACAACAAAATGATTAAAATATTACTGAACCCTTTAAAAAAATATAGCAAGTCACCAAAATTATTTCTACCAGAGGTAACCATTACCAAAAGAACTTTTGAGTCACGGGCCAACCTCATATATTGGCAGTTATCTAACACATTTGATAAATATAAGTAGCCAAAGTTGGTTAGTAGAAAAGCTTACTTTCCAACCTGATTTTTCCATTAGGAAAAGTGAAGCAACGAATATTCAAAAGCCCTGTCACCATTTTTCTGCCTGCTTCTGTAATCTCGGCACTATTTCAAATGTATTGTTTGAATAACAGAACAAAAGAACAATGCATTAAAAAACATAAGACACAAGAAAAAATTACAGAATTCCCATTTTAAGGAAAAGCCAACAAACCTCAAAATCTAACTTATAAACTGCATAAAGTTCTAATCTATTACATTAAAAACAAATCTCCGGCTAGGTGTGATGGCTCATGCCTGTAATCCCAGCACTTTGGGAGGCCGAGGCGGGTAGATCACGAGGTGAGGAGTTAAAGACCAGCCTGGCCAACATAGTGAAACCCGGTCTCTACTAAAAATACAAAACAAAAAAAATTAGCCGGGCATGGTGGCATGCACCTGTAATCCCAGCTACTTGGGAGGCTGAGGCAGGACAATCACTTGAACCCAAGAGGCAGAGGGTGCCGTGAGCCAAGATCACATCACTGCACTCCAGCCTGGGCAACAGAGCAAGACCCTGTCTCCAAAAAAAAAAAAAAAAACCCAAAAACCACAAATCTCCAAATAAACAATTTTTTTAAAATAACAGCTTATTTAAAATGATAATGGCCGGGCATGATGGCTCACGCCTGTAATCCCAGCACTTTGCGAGGCCGAGGTGGGTGATCACTTGAGCTCAGGAGTTTGAGACCAGCTTGGGCAACATGGCGAGACCCCATTTCTATGTTAAAATATATTTTAAAAAGAAAAAAACTTAAAAAAAAAAGATTACTATCCTACCAAATGAACAAAATCTTATAGTTTACAGGGAAGTTTTAAATATACTCCCTCATTTAAATCATTTGAGTTATATGCATTTTGGAAAAATATATTCTTTGAAAAGGAAGATAAAGCTTTATTTCCAATGAGAAAAATAAAAGTGAAAATAATAAATCCATAGAAATACAAATGGTGACATACCTATACTATTAGTAGAACTGCACCACATAAGCAGGAAGCCAGTACATACCAAGTTTATTACACCAAAGAGCAGTATCTTCCAGGACTGTGAAAATAAAAATCACTCTTATGTGTACAGTGGTGATAAACTTCACAGGGTCTGTTCAAGTTGCTGTAATTTATACTCTGATATTCAAAGGAATAAACATAACTTCCTACAAAAAGCCTGTCACACTTTCTGCAACTACCAAAATTATCATCAGCTAAGTTATTATAGTATACAAGAGTAAAAGAATAATTCCAGAAGGAGAGTTGTTCAAGAGAAAATAAATTCTGATATAGAAATTCTCAAACAGTTGAGAAAAATATACATGCATACGCATATCATTTTGTCTCTGTAAATACATATTATAGAGACTATGATGACGCAAATGGGGCCAAATGTAAGCAATTGGTGAATCGGAATAAAAGGCATAATGATGTTCCTAAAAGTTACTAATCTTGGCCTGGTGCAATGACTCACACCTGTAAGCCCAGCACATTGAAAGGCCGAGGCAGGTGGATCACTTGAGGTCAGGAGTTTGAGATCAGCCTGGTCAACATGGTGAAATCCCATCTCTACTAAAATAAAAAATTAGCCAGACATGGTAGCAGGTGCCTGTGATCCCAGCTACTTGGGAAGCTGAGGCAGAAGAATCACTGAACCAGAAGAATCACTTGCGAAGGCTGCAGTGATCTGAGATTGTGTCACTGCACCCCAGCCTGGATAACAGAGCAAGACCCCATCTCCAAAAAAAAAGTACTGACCTTGGCTGTTCAACATCAATCAAGTAAGGTGAGAAATAAGGACAGATCCTGATTTTGACAACACAGAGGTTACCGTTACCTTGTAAAAGCTGTTTATATGAATTAGTGGGGACTAGTGCCAAACCCGTCTGCGTTTAATAGAGATGGGGGAGAAGAGAAGGTGAATAGAGAGTACTGACAATTCTTTTATGTTCGCTACAAAAGTAAGCTGAGAAATGAAGCAGCCCTGAGAGCAGAACTTGTAACATGTAATTACGATGCAAGGAAGAGGAGAATGATGCAAGAAAAACAATAATACAAGAAAGGGAACAATTTAGGGACATCATCTTTCAGTAGGCAACAAGTGGAAGGATTGGCCTTATAGAGGAGAACTGAAAGCTTGTCCAGAGAAATAGGAGGGAAGGCAGAGTGGTGGCTGATGTGCTAATGATAGGATATAGAAGTTTTCTTCTGATTACTTCTTTTCCCTGGGTGAAACAGAAAGCAAGATCATCAAGTTAGCGTGAGGACGAAGAAGGCATTAGAAGCTTGAGGATAGAAATGAAAGAACATGGTATGAAACAGCCATTAGGAAACTGGAAAATTGAATGAAAGAAGGAAATATAGAATGAAAGAAATATAGGCAGCACTAATGGTCTGTTTGATCATGAATTCAAAGTGAGACCAGTCAGCATGGTTTTGTTTCTCTCAGGTTACATTCAGTTGCTTTCATGCAAGTACAGAGTAGAAAGAATGTGAACTTAATGAAAGTTAGGGATTTTCCAGGAATTATGAAGAGGGAAGGGGAGCACAAAAGAGTTAAGAGCATATAAAAGAAAATGATACTAGCTGCGAGTGGTGGTGGAACCCTGTAATTCCAGCTACTAGAGAGGCTGAGGCAGGAGGATCCCTTGAGCCCAGGAGTTCAAGACCAGCCTGGATAATATAGCAAGATTCTATCTCAAAAGAAAAAAAAGGAGGGAAATGATAATGATGAAGCATAGACTCTAAGTTGGATAAGGAAGCAAATGAGGATAAGGGAATTGAAAAGTAGTAAAAATATGTAGAAAAGTAGTAAAAATAAGCAGAGTTTCAATTGGAGTGCTCACTGGTACTGCTTATTATTGTTTCATTGAAGCTAGCTTTTTTCTTTATTTTTTTATTTTATTTTATTATTATTTTTTTTAAGACGGGGTTTCAACATGTTGGTCAGGCTGGTCTTGAACTCCCGACCTCAGGTGATACGCCCGCCTCTGCCTCCCAGAGTGCTGGGATTACAGGCGTGAGCCACTGCGCCCGGCTGAGCTAGCTTTACTTAAAAGTCATCAAATATTTACTGGGTGCTTATATTGTACTTCTATAAAAGGGTGAGCAAAATAGAGATAGTCACATCCCTCAGAGAGTTTATAATTTAGACAACAATGAGAAGCATGAAACACAACTAGAAGGTTTACATTGGTCGTCTAAAAGGGTGGCAATTTCATCTTTCTATTTACAGTCTCAAAGCATGACATATTTTTCTTGCCTACATTAAAAATGAGAAAACATGGCTTTAGACTGGATCCATTTATTTTTTTGAAATCTTAATAACAAAAAGCAATCACAAAACCATTTTTCTTTAAAACACTTCAGAATTAGAATCAAAACTTTAATAGAAGCTTCCTACCAAAGCAAAACAATTCAACACCAAATGACTGCAATTTTACACTAAAAAAATACTTTTCCAACGTAGAAAAATGAAAACAGTGTGGTGGGATCAAGAGTGGTTTCTATTTGCCTTAAAAATTATCTTTCTTTAACGTTATAATGTTGTTTGTGTAATAATTAAAATTGGGATTAAGGAATAACTTACCCTTCGGTCAGCTGCGACAAGTCTAAATTCCCGTAACAACTTGCCAAAAAAGGATCTTTGTGGTTTTCGAAAGAGATGAATTGTCCCCTTTCAAACAAACAAACAACATACAAATCACCAGTTAAGTATTTAATCGTCTTCAGAGTTCCTATGATATAGTGGTTCCCATGATACGGTATGACATAGCGGTAATAATAACCAATATTTACTAAGTACTCAATATATGCCAAACACTTTTTCTAGACACTTCATGTATATTTATGGATTTAATGTTCACAATAAACCTATGTGGTAGAGACAACTTTTAGTAAGTCATCCAAAGTCACAGAGCTAGTAAATGGCTGGCAGAAATTCAAACCCAGGCTTTTTAGCTCCAGACCACACTCTTTATTTTTAAATGGAAAAGGCAATTTGAACCGAAAAAAATATTGTCAAATAGCTTTACTGGAAATTTCTACTGAAAATCCACCTAATTAAAGCTATATATATGGCTGTGTTTGGGGTTCCTGCCTGTAATCACAGCACTTTGGGAGGCCGAGGCAGAGGGATCACTTGAGGCCAAGAGTTTGAGACCAGCCTGGCCAACATGGCAAAACCCCGTCTCTACGAAAAATGTAAAAATTATACTCCAGCTCTCTCCTAAAAAAATAAAAATAAAAAAAATTAGCTGGGTGTGGGGGTGCACACCTGTAATACTAGCTACTCAGGAGGCTGAGGCAGGCCTCAGAATCTCTTAAGCCTGGGAGGTGGAGGTTGCAGTGAGCCAAGATCACGCCACTGCACTTTAGCCTAGACAACAGAATAAGACTGTCTCAAAAAGAAAAAAAAAAGCTATATATTTGAAAGTTCAGGCAACTATTATAGTAAAACCCCTGAGATTCTCTCTTAGGCATTCAATCAAAGTATCTGACATTCTGGCTAGTCTCCCTGGCCCCCGCTAGTATATAGTTTGGGGACAGTAAAGATAAGGCTCACCAATGAGAGAGGACACCAAGTGGCAACTAGAAGGGATTTACCACCCATTTTGGGAAACCCAAACTTGGGAAACCATACGGGAAAGCCTTAGCAGAAAGGAGAGTTCAAACACATATGAGAAATTAACTTACAACAAAGGCAGTATCCAATATCAGTGGGAGAAAATATGAGCTAGTCAATAACTGGTATTTTGATCAAGGTAATGCTGCACCCTCACCATACTCCTTACTCTAATTTATTATTTTTAAAATTGAATTATAGAATACTTGAAGAAAGTATGGCTGTATTATTTTATAACCTCAGATTTGGAGAAGCCTTCCTTAATAGGACATAAAAACCAAGAAGCTCAGCCAGGAGCAGTGGCTCACACCTGTAATCCCAGCACTTTGGGAGGCTGAGGCGGGTGGATCACGAGGTCAGGAGTTCAAGACTAGCCTAGGCAACATGGTGAAATCCTGTCTCTACTAAAAATACAAAAATTAGCCGGGCATGATGGCACACACCTGTAATCCCAGCTACTTGGGAGGCTGAGGCAGGAGAATCACTTGAACCCAGGAGGTGGAGGTTGCAGTGAACTGAGATAGCGCCATTGCACTCTAGCCTGGGCAACAAGAGTGAAACTCCGTCTCAAAAAAAAAAAAAACAAAACAAGAAGTTCTTAAAGGAAAAAAAACTGATTAATTTTACTATATAATTTCATGGGCGAATATAATACCCTAAAGTGGGAAAAAAGCTTTAAGAAAGTCAAACTGTGAAAAAAAAATTGCAATTCATTACAGACAATAGGCCAGTTTACTCTATACACAATGAGCTTCTACAAATTATTTTTAGAAAGATAAATAACCCAGTTTTAAAAGTTACACATTTATAAACCTGGCCAAATCAATACCTGCTCATTATTCACATTTGCTTTTGTGACTTCGTATTGTTAATGCGAAATCATGATTTCTGTTGACACTTTAAAAATAAAAATGGTATGCCTCTCCCTATACACAGTCACATCTATCTCTTGAACTTCAGTTCCAGCTGCTTTGGAGGAGGACAGTCTGATTTTAAATACAGGCTATACAGCAGACAGGACAGTCACTCTACTGCAGCCCCATTCTGCAGCGAAGGAGTGAAAATCCTATTTGCCGTATAGCCTGTATTTAAAATCAGACTGTCCCAAATTTGGTGAAAACCATTCCAGTCATTTTCCTATGATGTAGTATAGATAATGAGGCAGAAACTTCTGTCTATGAAGAAGGCCAAAAAGCGTACTTTAAGTGTGTGGTATAATGAATCGAATTTGTGATGTTTACTGGTAAGAATGGGAATAGGCCAAGCGTGGTGGCTCACGTCTATAATCCCAGCACTTTGGAAGGCCGAGGCAGGCGGACCACGAGGTCAAGAGATCAAGACCATCCTGGCTAACATGGAGAAACTCCACCTCTACTAAAAATATAAAATTAGCACATGCCTGTAATCCCAGCTACTAGGGAGGCTGTGGCAGGAGAATCGCTTGAACCCAGGAGGCGGAGGTTGCTGTGAGCCAAGATCGCACCATTGCACTCCAGCCTGGGCAACAAGAGTGAAACTCGGTCTCAAAAAAAAAAAAAAAAAAAAAAGAGAAAAAAGAGGCTGTAAAGGTAAGAAGCTTGATACTGGATGGCTTGATGGCTTTGTATACCATGCTAAACAGGACTTCATCTGAGCAAGGGAGTGATGTGGTCAAATTTTAGAAATATAACTCCGAGTACACGCTACACAATGATGAATGTTATTTATTTATTTATTTATTTTGAGATGGAGTCTTACCCTTTTGCCCAGGTTGGAGTGCAATCACACGATCTCGGCTCACTGCAACCTCCGCCTCCTGGGTTCAAGCAATTCTCTGGCCTCAGCCTCCCAAGTAGCTGGGATTACAGGCGTCCGCCACCATGCCCAGCTAATTTTTTATTATCTTTAGTAGAGACGGGGTTTCACCATGTTGGCCAGGCTGGTCTCGAAATCCTGACCTCGTGATCCGCCCGCCTTGGCCTCCCAAAGTGCTGGGATTACAGGCGTGAGCCACCGCGCCTGGCCAATGGTGAAAGTTTTGAAGAGTGTAACTGGCGGCTGTTTGATCATTAGTCAAAAAAGGGTAAACTTTTACCCATTTTCTGTGTGCAAAAGGACTACAGGAAATTTACAAAATATAAAGTGTGTGAATAAGACATTTTCCCGACCATATCCACTTAAGTAAAAAACTTAGTACAGTGACAAAAGCTTAGGCACAGAAATGTGGTCTCTTTCTCATACATACGTTATCAATACGTACTCCAGGGATTTTTCTAATAAATCCATTTTCAAAAGGTACACCCCACTTTGACACTCGAAATCCCAACCAACTGCTTATCGTTAAAGTTCAGAGCTATATATTTGAGCTCTAAAGGCAAAAAATGACTAATTATAACAAATTTGAGAGAAAACACCATATCCCAACAACCAAACGTCCTACTGGGTCTTCCTCTAGTTTCTACAAATGCAGAAATAAAGCAGCAATAAGATGTTCTATCAACACCTTGACTTTCTGTAGTTACTGCCCTTATCAAAGCTTATGCCGTAATCAGGCTACTTAATATTTACTAAAGCCAAGTTGCAGAGCGAGGCGTCAGCCTTAAAACCCTATTACTAACCTTCTTTTTCTTCCGCTGCCGTTATCGCCACTGCTCTAAGAATCACTATTACAGTTGTTGCTGTGGACTTGTTTTCAGATTTTTTGTTGGTGGTCTAGTTGCTGACGCTGGCAAAAACTTTTATCACATTAAAGAAATCTCGGCAGAAAGAAGTCAGAAACTCGCCAGGAGCTGAAAGCTCGGCCTGCAGCGGGGCCAGGATCCTGAGCACCCACAGAACAAGGTGAGGGGCCGAGGGGGGACCAGAACTCTGAGGGGAACATTTTGGGAGACAGACGCTCCTGCCAAGGGACCCGACTTCAACTCCAATGACCCCCCCTCCTCTGGGTGGTTGAGGGATTTCAAGGCCGCTTCGGGAACAGACAAGATAAGCCGAATCACCTACAGCCGAAACCCTCACCCCCTGCCCCCCCCCTCAGCCAACTCACCATGATAAGGAGCCGCACAGCTCCTGCCGGAAGTCGTTCTGGGTGCTCGTGTTTTCCCAGAACGGAAGGGGTGGGGCACCAGAGGGCGATTGGCTGTAAAGAAGGCGTCGAAGGAAGTGCGTGCCCGGGCCTCCGGGTCCTGCCCCCTTCCCGACTGCCCCTGCACTCGTTGGCGGTAGGCGGCTGGAGTGGCTCCGTCTGAGCCCTCTGAGGGATTGGTCGGGACTTAAAGCGTTGAGGCTAAGGGCAAGGCAAGGAGCAATGAGGAGTTTTTCGTTATATTAGAAAAATTTCGTTGAGTGCTGAGACGCTTTTACATTGTTGTATGATTTAGCCTTAAGAAAACAGTATTCCAGTTTTACAAGTGAGGAAAGAAGATTAAGAAATTTGCCTCGGCTGGGCGCCGTGGCTCACTCCTGTAATCCCAGTACTTTCGGTGGCGAGGCAGGCGAATCACTTGAGGTCAGGAATTCGAGACCAGCCTGGCCAACATGGCGAAACCTCGGCTCTACTAAAAATACAAAAATTAGCCGGGTATGGTGGCGCTTGCCTGTAATCCCAGCTCCTTGGGAGGCTGAGGCAGGAGAATCGCTTGAACCCAGGAGGCGGAGGTTGCAGTGAGCCGAGATCGCGCCACGGCACTCCAGCCTGGGCGACAGAGCAAGACTCCGTCTCAAAAAAAAAGAAACTTGACTTGATTCATATATCTAGTTTGCTGTAGTAGCAGAATTTGAACTCGGGCTAATGGTCTACTTATTAAAATACTATTTGAATTCTCTAAAATTAATACTATTACAGAAGTAATGTTAATTAGAAAACTTGGAAAATAAATATTAAATTCATTCGATAAAGATTGAATCTGTAGCATGTGTGTTTGTCAGGTACTGGCCTTGTGGAAATTCTGGTAAGAGGAGACAGAAGTAGGGATAAATAATTTTTTTTTTTTTTTTTTAAGACTGGGTTTTCACCATGTTGGTCAGGCTGGTCTTGAACTCCCAACCTCAGGTGATCCGCGCGCCTTGGCCTCCAAAGTGCTTGGATTACAGGCGTGAGCCACCACGCCCAGCCCAGATAAATAAAATTATTAAAGACGTATACTCCTGATACACATAGCCTCAGGGTAATTTTATGCAATTTTAAAAAGCGTGTGTGTATCAAACAAAATTTTGACTACAGTTTTTTTTTTTTTGAAGCAGAGTCTCGCTGTGTCGCCAGGCGCCAGGCTGGAGTGCAGTGGCGCGATCTCGGCGCACTGCAACCTCCACCTTCCGCGTTCAAGCAATTCTGCCTCAGCCTCCCGAGTAGCTGGGACTACAGGCGCCCTGCCACCACGCCCGGCTAATTTTTGTATTTTTTAGTAGAGACAGGGTTTCACCATGTTGGCCAGGACGGTCTCGATTTCTTGACCTCGTGATCCGCCCGCCTCCGCCTCCCAAGGTGTTGGGATTACAGGCGTGAGCCACCGTGCCCGGCGAACTACAACTTTTCACATGTGGTCAGGTGTGGAATTTTCCACTGTGGCATCATGTTAATATTCAAAAAGTTTTGATTTTTGGAATGTTTTAATTTCAGATGGTTGGATTAGGGATGCTAAACATGTAATGCTGTACAGAACAACTGGGTGGGTGTGGTGTTCACACCTGTAATCGGGTCAAGGGGGAAAATCCCTTGAGGTCAGGAGTTGGAGATCACCCTGGGCAATATAGGAAGATCCTGTCTCTACAAAAATAATCTAAAAAGAAACAGCAACTGGGTGGCCAGTTTAGGATGGTGGTCAGAGAAAACTTCTCTAAGGAGATGACATTTAATATCTGAATGACGAAAGTCTTTTTGTGAAGATTTTTCCGGGCAGAATGAACAGCTAGTGTAAATCCTGTAGGTCAAATTGAACAGGGTATTTTAAGATCTTAAGAAGGCAGTTGAGTCTGGAGTTTTGTGCTTGAGAGGAAGAAAGAGATCTAAGTGCTAGACAGGCCAGATCAAGCAAGCAGGTATTTCTAAATTAGTGGTAAAGTGCTTTTTTTCTTTTCTTTTTTTTCCTCTCTAAGTGAGACAAGAAGCCAGAGAATGGCTTTAACAAGGAGTGATTTTTACATTTTAAAAAAGATTACTGTGGACTGAGCATGGTGACTCATGCCCAGTCTTTGAAAAGATTAACTAAATCCAAAGCAAGCTAAAGGAAGAAAATTATAATTGGAGAGGAAAGAAAGAGAAAACCAGCAAAACCGAAAGTTGGTTCTTTGAAAAGATTAACAAAATTGACAAAACTTTAGCTAGACTCACCAAGAAAAAGAGAAGACAAAATTACTAAAACCAGGAAAAATAGAGAGAAATTACTACTGATCTTTCAGAAATAAGGATTATAAGGGAATACTATAAACAATTGTATGCCAATAAATTAGATAATGAGATGAAATGGACAATTTTTTTTTTTTTTTGAGATCGAGCCTCCCTCTGTCACCCAGGCTGGAGTGCAGTGGCACTATCTTGGCTTACTGCTACCTCTCCCTCCTGTGTTCAAGTGATTAAATCTCCTGCCTCAGCCTCTCGAGTAGCTGAGACTACAGGCACCTGCCACCACACCCAGCTAATTTTTGTATTTGTAGTAGAGCAAGGGTTTTAGCATGTTGGCCAAGCTGGTCTCGAACTCCTGACCTCAGGTGATCTACCCGCCTTCGCCTCCCAAAATGCTGGAATTATAGGTGTGAGCTACTGCACCCGGCCTGAAGAGGTACCTTAAAACCACATAAAAATCACATTCCTCATTATGCTTGTAATGTATGTATATATTCATATATTTACATGAACTCATGGTTTATTTCGTCTGATAGGTTATATATAATTACTACAATTATTTATTTTGATACTCACATTTGTCCAGTGGGAACCCTTTTAATCTGTGTGTCATTTCAATGATTCATCCTCATCATTCTTTGGGTACTTTCTTCTTTTCTGGCACAACATTTTCCAAGCTCATGTATTTTCTCTGCCCCAGCCCTGAATTTAGCCATTTTATCAACGAGCCTTGGTTCCTTTTTTTTATTTTTATTTTTTATTTTCCCCATTTTGTAAGGCACTTGGAACTCTAGATGACAAGTTGGTTCCTTTAGTTGATGTTATGGGCTGAATGTTCGTGTCCCCTGAAATTCGTATGTTGAAGCTTTCACCAGCAATGTGATGGTGTTTGGCAATTCGGCCTTTGGGAAATACTTAAGGTTAGACGAGATAATGAGGATGGTACCTTCATGATGGGCTTAGTGACTGATAACAAGGGACACCAGAGAGCTTGTGCTCTCTGCCATATGAGGACATGGTGAGAAGGTGGCCATCTGCAAGCCAGGAAGAAAGCCCTCACCAGAAACCAAATTGGCTGGTACTTTAATCTTGGACTTCCAAGCTTCTAGAACTGTGAGGATAAATTTCTGTTGTTTAAGCTGCCCAGTCTATGATATTTTGTAATGCAGCCCAAGCAGACTAAAACAGTGAAGTATTTGGAAGGCAAGCTATGGGTACTATATGTGCTCATTACTACTGATAGTAATAACTGCTCCAAGGCCACCTTGGTGGACAGACTAGGGAATGTATGTATTTGGACACATATACACGTGTATATTTATATGTTTATGTCTATATTTTCTCCAAATTTATTATTTATTTAGAGACAGGATCTTGCTCTGTCCCCAGGCTGGATGCAGTGGCATGATCTCGGCTCACTGCAACCTCTGCCTCCCAGGTTCAATTGATTCTCATACCTCAGCCTCCCAAGTAGGTGGGACTACAGGTGTGCACCACCACACTTGGCTAATTTTTGTATTTTTAGTAGAGATGGGGTTTTGCAGTGTTGGCTAGGCTGGTCTCAAACTCCTGACCTCAAGTGACCTGCCTGCCTCAGCCTCCCAAAGTGTTGGGATTACAGGCGTGAGCCACTGCGCCTGGCCGATATTTCATCTATTTTTATAGATTTTAAACCATGAATTCATAAACACAATTCAAGCTGAACTCCAGGTTTCATTCTAGTTTCCCCCTTTCTTCCTTTTCTTTCTTTTTTCTTCCTTTCCTTTCTCTTTTTTTTTTTTTTTTTTTTTTTTTGAGGTAGAGTCTTGCTCTGTTGCCTAGGCTGGAGTGCAGTAGTACAATCTAGGCTCACTGCAACCTCCACCTCCCAGGTTCAAGTGATTCCCCTGCCTCAGCCTCCTAATTAGCTGGAACTACAGGCGCATGCCACCATGCCCAGCTCATTTTTTGTATTTCAGTAGAGATGGGGTTTCACCACGTTGGCCAGGATGGTCTTGATCTCCTGATCTCATGATCCACCCACCTCGGCCTCCTTAAGTGCTGGGATTACAGGTGTGAGCCAATGAGCCTGGCCACCACCACTTTCTGTAATTTTTTTTTTTTTTTTAGAGACAGGGTTTCACGGTGTTGGCCAGGATGGTCTCGAACTCTTGACCTCGTGATCCGCCCGCCTTAGCCTCCCAAAGTGCTGGGATTACAGGCATGAGCCACCATGCCCGGCCCTATAATTACCTTCTCTGATGGTGAGAAACTGGCTTCCACTATGGTTACTGTGTTCACTCGATTCAATCAAGTCTTTGGTATGCAACCAATCTACCATCTCTGCTGACACCCTTACCCCGTACAGACACTCCTCTCTGTTCTTGAGCTTATTCCTTATTCCAGGTTGCCCCTATCTACCATGTAAATAACTGCCTCACTCTGTCCCTAACACCCCATACCTACCAGTCCATCATTGTAGACACTGTCTTCACCCTATTAGGTCTCTGACACCCAGATTTGGGCTTCCAGAGGTCCCTCTCTACCCAAAGTAAGCACTTTGATCTGAACCATTGTGCAGAAAAGAGTGCCTGAGACTGCTATCCCTAGAAAGGCCTGCTGGCAACGTTGGCCCTTGCCAGGTATCTGGGAACTTGAATTTGAGGAGAGATTCCTTCTATTCCCTAACAAGCTTACTATCCCTAACAGTGAGGCGTAAGTTTCACATGCTGTCACTTGTTGCTGGAGTGACATCCTGTGTAACTTGACTAAGGAGAGAACTCTTAGAAGCTGGTACTTGGTTTCCTCTGAACTTCACTTAATTCCCTTTTTTCCCTTTGCTGAATTTGCTTCGTATCCTTTTGCTCTAATAAATCATTGTCGGGAGTAAGACTCTATGCTGAGTCCTGTGAGGTGCTCCTAACAAATCATCAAACTTCCACATAGTCTTGAGGGCTCAACCACCTAATGTGTTTAAAACAATAGTTTGGGCAGGGTGCAGTGGCTCATGCCTGTAATCCCAGCACTTTGGGAGGCTGAGGCAGGAGGATCACTTGAGCCCAGGAGTTTGAGACTATAAGGAGGTATGACTGCACCAATGCTGTCCAGCCTGGGGTGACAGAGACTTTGTCTCTGAAAAAAAAAAAAACCCATAACAATTCAGGAGGGAGGAAGGTAAGCAGTTTACTTAGTGACATTACTTCATTTCAGCTCTACCATCCCATTGTTTTGCCTTACTGTTCTTTATTCTGTTTTCCTTTCCTTCATTTCATTTGACCAATTACATAATCCTTAGTAACCCATTTTATCTTCTCTAATGGCTTTTTAGATCTACTGCACTGTTTTTTTCAGTGACGGGGTGAGAGATTACAAAATGCATTCTTACTACAATCTAGCTTACACTAATACTATCACACTTTGTGTATAATGTAATAATAATATTTCATATAATTACATTTATTACCCCCCTCTGTCCCTTCATGCTATTTCTGTCCCATATTTTACTTATATATATAAATACTGCAATATTATTTTTGTTTGCTTTAAACAGCAATGATATTTAGAAAAATAAAAAAGGAAAGTGTCTTTCTTATTTACTAACATTTTTATCATTTCAAAGTTCTTAATTCCATTCTGGAGATACAGGTTCCCATTGAGAAATCCATTTACTGATAAGTCCATCCAATGAAAATTTTAATTTCAGATATTGTTTTTCACTTCAGATTTATATTTTCCTTCAGCCTGAAGAATTTCTTATATCATGTCAGTCTACCAGCAACAAATTCTGTTTTCATCTGGAAAGCATTTTGTCTTAATTTTTTCAAGAGATAGGGACTCACTCTGTCCCCCAGGCTGGAATGCACTAGGATTGTCACAGCCCATGCCCAGCTAATTTTATTTTTTGCATGGGGTCTCACTAGGTTGCCCAGGCTCGTCACTCATGGCCTCAAGGGATTCTCCTGCCTCAGCCTCACAAGGTGTTGGGATTACAGGCATAAGCCATTGAGTCTGGCCATTGCCTTAACATCTTGAATGATATTTTAACTGGATACAGATTTTTTTTTTTTTTGAGTCTCACTCTGTCACCTAGGCTGGAGTGCAGTGGCACTATCTCAGCTTACTGCAACCTCTGCCTCCTGGGTTCAAGCGATTCTCCTGCCTCAGCCTCCCGAGTAGCTGGGATTACAGACATGCGCCACCACGCCTAGCTAATTTTATATTTTTAGTAGATGGGGTTTCTCCATGTTTGTCAGGCTAGTCTTGAACTCCTGACCTCAGGTGATCCGCACACCTCAGCCTCCCTAAGTGCTGGGATTACAGGTGTGAGCCACCGCACCCGGCCTGGATACAGAGTTTTAAGTTAACCTTTGTTGTTTAATCTTTGCACCTTAAAGATATCATTCCATCCTTTTCTGAATTCCATCATTTCTGATGTTAGCCATCACTCTTGTTTATCTAATGTAATGCTATTCCTTCCCACTCCCCACCTTGGTTGCTTTTAAGATTTTTTTTTTTTTGGCAATGTGATGTACTCAGATGTGGTCGTTGTTGTATTTATTCTGCTTGGGGGTTCACTGAACTTCTTAGATCTGTTATGTTGGTGTCTTTCAACACTGGGGGAAAATTTCAGGCATTATTGCTTCAAGATTTCTCTTGCCCTGTTCTCTTCCTTTCCTTCTCTGCTTCAAATTACGGGAACTGATAAGGTCCCAAAGGTCTCAAACCTCTGCTGTTTTTTTTTCCTTTCTGTGCTTTGGTTTGATAACCTACTTGCTTTTTCAGTCTTTCCTCTGTTGTGCCTAGTTTACTGTTAAGTCCATCCAATGAAATTTTTAATTTCAGATACTTTTTTCATCACAAGACTTTTCATTGGGTTTATTTTTAAAACTTTTATGTATTTGTTTTTTAAGATGAGGTTTTGCTCATGTTGCCCAGGTTGGAGTGCAACGGCGTGCTTGGCTAACTGCAACCTCTACCTCCCAGGTTCAAGTCATTCTCCTGCTTCAGCCTCCCGAGTAGCTGGGATTATCAGCATGCACCACCATGCTTGGCTAATTTTGTATTTTTAGTAGAGACAGAGTTTCACCATGTTGGTCAGGCTGGTCTCGAACTCCTGACCTCAAGTGATCCACCCATCTCAGCCTCCCAAAGTGCTGGGATTACAGGCGTGAGCCACCACACCTGGCCTCCATTGGGTTTTTAATTCCTATTTTTCTGCCAAAACTCCCAATCTGTTCACCCATTATCTCTTTTCTTATAAATTCTTTAAACATATTTTAAAGCTATTTTAAAATCACTCTCATAGAGGTCACTTATGCATTTGCTTCTGTGTATTTTCTATTGAATATTGTATGGACCACATTTTTTTTTTTCCATCAGGGAAGTTGAGTCAAAAGGATCACATAGTTTTTCTTTGCATGCTTAATACTTGTTTATTATGTACTGAGCTTTGGGGATATGCTGTGATGACTCTGAATTGTTTTCTTCTTAAAAATGTGTTTTGTTCTAGTTTTAAATTACTAATGGATAACTTTGATGCTGTGAGATTTGATTTTAAGCTTCATTACAGTGAGTTTCTTTCCATTTTGTCCTTAGCACTAAAGCACAGCCTTTTGTTCTTGGATGCTTTAATTCTTCCTTAAGGAATGGCATTTTGGGGGTTCAATGTGAAACACCAAGTATTTACTCAGTCCTTTTTTTTTCTTGAGACAGAGTCTTGCTCTGTCTCCAGGCTGGAGTGCAGTGGTGTAGTCTCAGCTCATTGCAACCTCTGCCTCCTGGGTTCAAGTGATCCTTCCACCTCAGCCTCCCGAGTAGCTGGGACTACAGGCGTGTGCCACCACGCCCGGCTAATTTTTGTATTTTTAGTAGAGACGGGGTTTCACCATGTTGGCCAGGCTGGTCTCGAACTCTTGACTTCACGATCCACCTGCCTCGGCCTCCCAAAGTGCTGGGATTACAGGCGTGAGCCTCCGTGCCCAGCTACTCAGTCCTTCTTAGTGGAATTTGAATTTCAAACTGTTTGTCCTTGAGCAGCTGCAATCTCTGCTGAATTCTTTAGACTTTAACTTGCTTTCTGCTGGGTTCCTTTAAATAATCACACTGCACAAGCACAATTTGGGAATCCACTAAGGATATGGAATGAATATGTAGGCAGATTTTAGGGCTTACTCTCTGAGGCACTCTCCTTCCCCAAATTTCTCTTCTAATTTTCAGGTGTTCTAGAAGTCCCAAATGACTCCTCAGCCCATCAAGACTACCACATTCAACTTGAATTATATCCCCAAGTAAACTTTCACCCTATGGGTAAAAGCTGGTTAAGGGGAATCTCTTATTTTTTGAGACAGGGTCTCCGTAACCTGGGCTGGAGTGCAGTGGCGTGATTTTGGCTCACTGCAGCCTTCTCCTCCCGGGCTCAAGCAATCCTCCAACCTCAGCCTCCTGAATAGCTGGGACTATAGGCATGGGCCACCAAACCTGGCTAATTTTTAGGTTTTTTTTTTTCCTGCAGAAAACAAGTCTCCCTATATCCCCTGGCCTGGTCTCGAATTCCTGGGCATAAGCGATTCTCCCATATTGGCTTCCCAAAGTGCTGGGTTTACAAGCATGAGCCACCACACCCAGCCTGAATCTTTTCCAGTATAGGACTCTGCAGTTTCTGCCTTGTTTTGATTGCTCTGCAAAGCCGCCTTAATCATTGCTTTCTATATTTTGTTGAGTTTATAACTGTTACTGACGAGAGTTAGTCCAATACATACACGCACTCCTTCATTATCAGACTGCAACCCCTAAAACATCAAAAAGTTTTAAAGTAAAAAAGTAAAGGCAAAATAAAGTTTATCATTTATTTCCAATACATTACGATAAAAACCCCACTTTATGCAGCTGTACCCTTTTAATTCATTTCTTCTGAAGAAAAGTACAAAAGACCAGACTAAAATTGAGACAAACATTGACAGGAAAATCCTTTGACTCAGAGTCGAAAACGAAACTGTAAATGGTTCATTTTACCAAAAGAATTAGTTTTTTTACAAAATATAAAGAATTCTACACTATAAACAAAGACTGCTATATATGTACTTCAATTAGAATTCTAGTATCTGCTTTTCCTCTAATTCTTCTGAAGCACAAAGCACATCTGCAAGTCAGAAATCTAATAATCTCAATGGACAGACAATCTCAGTATAAGCTTTTACCCTTAAGATACCTGGAAAGATAGTACTCATTCTTTCCCTTGGCTCAAACTCCAGTATATCAGTAAGTTTTAATTTAGTTTACAAAACTCTGGCATATTAACATGAAGAGCACACTAATGCTTAATGTTTAAGCATTATCTTTTAGGAAGTAATAGAACACAGAGCTCAACACCGAATCTAAAAGGTCACAATCTAAGTTATTACTAATTCAGAAAACCTCAATAACTTCTATCTTTATTGAAAAGACCAAACCAATCCCTTATCTCCTCCTATTCTGTTTTCATGGCCCTTCTATGAAAGAAACAGCTTAAAATAAAACTTGGTTAAAGTCATAGAAAATAGTTCTCTAGCACTAGCTGAACTTCAGACTTGATCAGGAAAGCAACTTCTATACAGTAATGATTTTCTGACTCAATGTTTATGATAGTATTAACTTGACTTTTATCTCTTTTAACATTTGAAATCTTTGCTATCTAAAAATTTTTCCCAGCTGGGCGTGGTGACTCATGCTTGTAATCTCAGCACTTTGGGAGGCCAAGGTGGGTGGAACACCTGAGGTTAGCAGTTCGAGACCAGCCTGACCAACATGGAGAAACCTCATCTCTACTAAAAATACAAAATTAGCTGGGCATGGTGGCACATGCCTGTAATCCCAGTTACAGGGAAGCTGAGACAGGAGAATTGCTTGAACCTGGGAGGCGGAGGTTGCAGTGAGCCGTGACTGCACCACTGCACTCCAGCTTGGGCAACAAGAGCGAAACTCCATCTCAAAAACAAACAAAAGAAAAACAAAAAGAAAAACTTTCCCAAAAGAATTATAATCTTCATGATAATTTTAAAGGATACAATATATTAAAAGTTGAGCTGGAACCACACAGTCTTTTAATATGATTAGTTATCCAGTTATCCAGGTATCAATAATGTTAATCCCTTTTTAAATGAAAATAAAATGACTTTTTTTTTTTTTTTTTTTTAAAGATGGGGTTTCACCATGATGGCCAGGCTGGTCTTGAACTTCTGACCTCAGGTGATCCACCCACCTCGGCCTCCCAAAGTGCTAGGATTACAGGCGTGAGCCACCGCGCCCGGCCATAAAATGACTTTTTTAAAAAACTTCTTTCTTTTTCTTTTTAAATTTCTTTTAATTATTTTAAATAAAAATTTTCCATCACTCCTTACCAATCTGGGTTTTTGTTTTTTTTTTGAGACGGAGTCTCACGGTGTCACTGGGCTGGAGTACAGTGGCACAATCTCAGCTCACTGCAACCCGCACCTCCCAAGTTCAAGCGATTCCCCTGCCTCAGCCTCCCGAGTAGCTGGGATTACAGGCGTGTGCTACCACGCCTGACTAATTTTTTGTATTTTTAGTAGAGACGGGGTTTCACCATGTTGGGCAGGCTGGTGTCAAATGCCTGACCTCATGATCCACCTGTTTCGGCCTCCCAAAGATAAAGTGAAATTTTATGAGCTTAACTGAAATGTCCTAATTTAGAATTTCTCAATTCTTTTCATCATATATATTTCAATACTACCTTTCAATATTAATAATTTATAATTGATGCTGTAATGTTTGAGACCTTAAAACGATACTACCCATCACCTAAAATATGCATAGCTCTGGCTTAAAAAATTTTTTTTCCCTATTTATCTCAACTCTCACTTTTGTTATTCAGGGAGTTCCAAAGTCATGATGAGAAGAGACATGATTTAACTTATGGCTACAAACAGCATATGATCCTAAGAAATCATGCATCTTCTATATTCAGGCAAATCTTTAAAAAGAGCAAGAGTAAAATTAAAAAGAATGTATGTCTTCATTATAAAGTTCTTACCTAGTAGGGACAAGATTTTGTTTTAATATACTCTTTTAAAACCTAAGAAATCTTTCCTAAATGAAAAATTTTTGTTACTACTACAAATATTCTTTCTACCCATGACATTTTACATAGCATCATTTAAGCACCAGAGAAAAGTTCTGTAAACAAACTTTTAACCAGTAAACTAAGGGCAAATATCTATTTGCCTTTATTACAATATTTAAAAGGCCATGATATGAGTCTCTACTCCCTACTATGACATTTTTATAATAAAAATCCAGGCATATTTATACAAACGAGAAACAGAATTACTGTACATTTTGGGAGAACAAAAGGCAGACCAGACTAGAACTAGAACTTTTGAGTTAATAGAGCAAGCACAAGGAACCTAGAAAACTGTATGCCATGTATAAAATTTCAGTTTTTAAAAGTTTCATTGAAGGGATTAATAATTATCAAGAATAAAAGATGGTAGTTTCACTGGCTTATAATTATCCTGTAAACATTAGGAAAGTAATAAGCAATAAATTAGAAATGTCTTAGTTCCTAGTATTTCCCTTCTCTTGCACTGGAAACATTTTCATAGCAGTTAAAATTGGCTCTCTTAAATATCAGAATAATTCTTTCAGAAAATAAATACCATCAGGAAGAAGTTAACAGTCTACAATAGATTTCTGACAAATACATAAAAAAAAATACCGTAGGTCACATGAGGACTGATCTACATGTTATATGACAGAGTAACTCAAACCTTCAAACCTTCTCTATTCTACCAGATTTGCTTTGTTGCTATTATATTGCTATCTAAATTGTTTGGTAGCAAGGTAATAGAAAAATAAAAGGTAAAAAGAACACAACAATTGTTTAATGTCTATAGATTTATGAAGAAGGGACTCTCAAACTTTTTCCTATTACAGTTACTTAGGAAAAAAGTTTCATTTGGCACACTGATTAAAAAAAAAAAAAAAGAAAATAAACCTAAGAGTGTTTGGCATTCCAATCACCCACAGTTAAGACAATAGGAAAGAAAAGTAGAAGAAATTAATATTTTAAGAAAAAAATATCATAAGACAAACAACCAAAGGTTCTTGTGTCTTCTACCATTCACTGTCTCTGGAATACTTTCATCCACAACACACAATATACAAATGATTATTTACATTATGATTATATTGGTAAAGAAGAGCAGAATCAGTTTTTGTTGTGCTCTAACTTACAGTGTCCATTGGGATAACAGTGACCATCAAGGCAAGGCCTTAAACAACGAAAAATTCCATTTGCATTGTATATTTTGTTTAAGTTTGTTTTCTGGTTCATCTTCAAGTTTGGTGCACAAATATGTAAGACTCTGAAAAGTCCTGTAAACTTAGGCTGTTTCTGTAGCTGATGACTGTTCATTGAAGATCTTGTGTTTCTCTTTTGTTAAGTAAAATGTTCTGCAGGTTTACAAAGGTATTTCCTTAAACAGTGGTATCTCCAAAGTCCTTGTTCCAACGTATGTATGCTTCTAAAGTTTGAGGGCTGACACTGCGTTTTATCTTTTTCAAGGATTCAGTGAAGTCAGATAATCGAATATTTCTCATCTAGATTTTTAAAAAACACATGACAATACAAATGATGAACAGGTATATAGTGGTTAATGAAATGATGGATTAAAGTAATGGTGCTGCTGTTTAATAATGTTATAAAAAATACGCATATGTATTCTTAGAAAATTATGTCAGCCATTTAAATATATTTTTTATGCTGCCCTGCTACATGAGAAAACTTATTAATTGCTATACTAATATACTTATTACTTATGTTTAGTTTCATAGGTATAACATTTGAAAACACAGTATTTTTGCAATATAAAAACAAAACACACTCATTATAGAAAAGTTCACAAAATAGAGACAAAGAGAAAAAAAGAATCACAATTTCACCACTCAGATATGTAACCTCCACCTCCTGGGTTCAAGCCATTCTCCTGCCTCAGCCTCCTGAGTAGCTGGGATTACAGGCGCATGCCACCATGCCCAGCTAATTTTTCTATTTTTAGTAGAGACAGGGTTTCACCATGATGGCCAGGCTGGTCTCAGACTCTTAACCTCAGGTGTCCGCCCACCTCGGCCTCCCAAAATGCTGGGATTATGGACGTGAGCCACTGTGCCCCAGCCTAAAGTATGCATTTTTATATTAATTTGGTCTGATCTTCTGACATTTTAAATAGCCTTTAGAAATATAGATTAAAACAATGCTGAGTTAATGAATATCTACATTTACACCTAAGTACTTTTAAAAGGCAAAATGGATAGGTTCAAAGAGTCCAGGAAATAGAAAAATAAAAATTTTGGCCAGATGCAGTGGCTTACACCTGTAATTCCAGCACTTTGCTAGGCTGAGGCCGGTGGATCACCTGAGGTCAAGAGTTCTAGACCAGCCTAGTCAACATGGTGAAACTCTGTCTCTACTAAAAATATAAAAATCAGGCATGGTGGCAGGTGCCTGTAATCCTAGCTACTTGGGATGCTGAGGCAGGAGAATCACTTGAACCTGGGAGGTGGAGGTTGCAGTGAGCCGAGATTGCACCATTTCACTCCAGCGTGGGCAACGTGTGAGACTCCCTCTCAAAAAAAAAAAAAAAAAATAATTTTAAGGCAAAATGAAGTTTGGCACAAATGACCTATGTTAAAAATCATTACTATTGTACACCTGTATTTTGGTCCAAAAATAAGAAGCTGAAGAACTTTAAACAAAATTTCAACCTGATATTTTACCCATATTTTAAAAATTACTATTGAAAACCCAATCTAACTTCGTATCATCTTTGATATCTCCATGAGCATAAAGAAAATACTTGCAACTTGTAAACTAATATGAAAAACTTTAGCCAAAAAGAAAAAAATATATAGTTAAAATACAGGCTGGTGCAGTGACTCACACCTGTAATCCCAGAACTTTGGGAGGCTGAGGCGAGTGGATCACTTGAGTCCAGGAGTTCGAGACCAGCCTGGGCAACATGGCAAAGCCTCATCTCTACAAAATACACAAAAATTAGCTGGGCATGGTGGTGCACACCTGTAGTGTCAGCTACTAGGGAACCTGAGGTGGGAAGATTGCTTGAGTCTGGGAGGTTGAGGCTGCAGTGAGCAATGAGCATGCCAATGCACTTCAGCCTGGGTGACAAGAGTGAGACCCTGTCTCAAAAAAACAAAAACAAAAAAATACCCAACAACCCTCACTCCCCAAGAAACCCCAAAAACACTATATGAACCCTACTTGTTTCCTATTTAACTGTAAAACACACATTGGCTCTTCCTAAAGGCCAAAGTATAGAAGAATGATGAATGTAATAAGGGCATTAAGCATGATATTATTAAATAAAATTTATTTGTTATAGAAATTAAAGTTTTTGTTTTGAGACAGCATCTCGCTGTCACCCAGGCTGGAGTGCAGTGGCACGATTTCAGCTCACTGCAACCTCTGCCTCCTGGGCTTAAGGGATCCTCCCACCTCAGCCTCCCAAGTAGCTAGGACTATAGCTGTGTGCCACCATGCCCAGCTAACTTTTTGTAATTTTTGTAGAGATGGGGTTTCACCATGTTGTCCAGGCTGATCTTGAACTCCTGAGCTCAAGGGATCCAACTGCCTTGGCCTCCCAAAGTGCTGGGATTACAGGCATGAACCACCACACCTGGCCAGAAATTAAGGTTTTAAAAGTTGATGATGTAATTCTAATTTAAGTATACAGTTTGGTATATGTATATATATATATGAGATTTATATGGTATTTTAAGGTTAGTAAGAGACTAATGTATACAACAGGAAAAAAAGCAGCTGGTAGCTACTTCAGTTAAGGGGGGAAATATATAGCAAAGTTGTCTTATAAAAACAAAATAATAAAGGAATTAATAAAGTTAAATCAGATACACACTATACTTAAAAAACAAAGTACCCCAATTTATAACCAACAATTTTAGTACAAACCCTTAAAAATACAGAAATTCCAAACCAATTATTTGAACTTCTACTGTTATAAACTATAGAAGATAAGCTGGGTTTTTCTTTTTTTTTTTTTTTTTGAGATGGAGTCTTGCTCTGTCACCCAGGCTGGAGTGTAGTGGCACGATCTTGGCTCACTGCAACTCCCGCCTCCCGAGTTAAGTGATTCTCCTGCCTCAGCCTCCCGAGTAGCTGGGACTACAGGTGCCTGCCACCACACCCGGCTAATTTTTGTATTTTTAGTAGATATGGGGTTTCACCATATTGGGCAGGTTGGTCTTGAACTCCTGACCTTGTGATCCGCCTGCCTTGGCCTCCCAAAGTGCTGGGATTACAGGCGTGAGTCACCACGCCCAGCCAAGTTGGGTTTTCTTATCTAAATTTGTATATATTCACTGGTACCTGGCAATACACTTTGGTATTAAAGTTGCATCAAATAATGGGTATATAAAATTCCACTATACATGTTTAGAAAGCAAATTACTTGTGTTTACCTCTATCCCATAAATGGGAATGGGAGTTACCTTGATCTTTATAATAAAATGCCACTGTCAGTTTTATATTTTTTAAAGTTATTTAATGGATTTTTACATAGTGTTTACTATGTGCCAGCTATTTTAAGTGCTTTATAAATATTAACTCATAAGTAAGGAATAACAGCTAAAGGTCATTATCAAATTATTAATAACAAAACTACTAGATTAAAAAGAAACAACTGAATCAAAGTATACAGTAAAACCAAAAATTGTAATAATATAATCTGAATATATATAATTAATGGGATGGTTACAAAAGGTACCAGTAATATTCTTCCTTGTAAATCATTCAGTAGTTTTATTAAGCTTTAATTTTTAGTTTTACCATCTAAATTTTTTTTAACTTTTTAATTTTATTTTATTTATTTATTTTTAAAGATGGGGTTTCACCATGATGGCCAGGCTGGTCTTGAACTCCTGACCTCAGGTGATCCACCCACCTTGGCCTCCCAAAGTGCTAGGATTACAGGTGTGAGCTACCGCGCCCAGCCTTTATTTTTATTTTTTTAAAGACGAGGTTTCACCATGTTGGTCAGGCTGGTCTTGAACTCCTGACCTCAGGTGATCCGCCCGCCTTGGCCCCAAAGCACTTGGATTACAGGCGTGAGCCACCACGCCCGGCCTACCATCTAAATTTTTAATAAATAATGTTATGACTTTTAAAAATGGTAGATACAGGCTGGGTGCAGTAGCTCACACCTGTAATCCCTGCACTTTGGGAGGCCGAGGCGGGTGGATCACCTGAGGTCGAGAGTTCGAGACCAACCTGATCAACATAGAAAAACCGTGTCTCTACTAAAAATACAAAAATTGGCCAGGCATGGTGGTGCATGCCTGTAATCCCAGCTACTTGGGAGGCTGAGGCTGGAGAATCGCTTGAACCCAGGAGACAGAGGTTGCGGTGACCTGAGATTGCGGCATTGCACTCCAGCCTGGGCAACAAGAGCAAGACTCCATCTCAACAACAACAACAACAAAAATGGTGGACACAATTATATTTTTATATGTGGGATTAAAAATTTTCAAGCCTGGCACAGTGGCTCGCACCTGTAACCCCAGTACTTCGGTAGGTTGAAGTGGGAGGACTGCTTGAGGCCAGGAATTTGAGACCAGCCTGGGTAACAGAGTGAGACCCCATCTCTCCATGAAATTAAAAAAATTATGTGAGTGTGGTGGTGCATGCCGGTAGTCCCAGCTACTTAAAAGGCTGAGGCAGGAGGATCAACTGAGCCCAGGAGTTCAAGGGTGCAGTGAGCGATGATTGCACGACTGCACTCCAGCCTGGGTGACCAAGTGAGACACTATCCCAAAAACTAAACTAAATTAATAACATAAAGGTTAGAAAACTAAAAGCTTTCTTAAAAAAAAAAATTCAAGTAGGATGCCTCATCTGACAGGAGTCTAAAAGCTTGGAGAAAAAGACTCCAAAATGTAATTGAATACACTCATTATGTATGTTAACAGTTCACTGTCAGCCTCAACAGCTACTGAAATTAGGGATTACAGGCATGCGCCACCATGCCCAGCTAACTTTTTTTGTATTTTTAGTAGAGACGGGGGTTTCACCATGTTGGCCAGGATGGTCTCGCTCTGTTGACCTCGTGATCAGCCCGGCTCGGCCTCCCAAAGTACTGGGGATTACAGGCATGAGCCACCACACCCAGCCAATAGTTTTTATACTATATTGTTTAGGGAATAATGATAAGAATAAAAGTCTGTGCATGTTCAACACAGATGCTTTTTTCCCCCTCAAGTATTTTTGATCTGCAGTTGGTTGAATTCACGAATGCAGAATCCACAGATAGGAAGGGCTGACTGTAATTCAAGCCTGATTTTAAAAGTTTGCTCACATAGTTATGACCATTCTGCAGACCCAATTTTATATCTTGCATGCAACTTTTTTCAAATGAAATGCTTCAGCATCTCATAAGAGGATTTTCCATATTAAGAAAAGGTAATAAATTGGTCAGGAGTTTGAGACCCGCCTGGCCAACGCCTCTACTAAAAATATATTAAAAAAAAAAAATTAGCTGAGCATGGTGGCATGTGCCTGTAATCCCAGCTACCTGGGAGGCTGAGGCAGAAGACTTGCTTGAACCGGGGAGGCAGAAGCTGCAGTGAGCCAAGATTGCACCACTGCACTCCAGCCTGGGAGAAAGAGTGAGAGTCCTTCTCAAAAAAAAAAAAAAAAAAAAAAAAATAGGCCAGGCGTGGTGGCTCACACCTGTAATCCCAGTACTTTGGGAGGCTGAGACAGGTGGATCACAAGATCAGGAGTTCAAGAGCAGGCTGGCCACGATGGTGAAACCTTGCCTCTATTAAAAATACAAAAATCAGCCAGGCATTTTGGCAGGCATCTATAATCCCAGCTACTCAGGAGGCTGAGGCACGGAACTGCTTGAACCTGGGAGGCAGAGGTTGCAGTGTCGTGCCACTGGGCGACAGAGTGAGACTCCACCTCAAAAATAAATAAATAAAATAAAGGTAATAAATTATATTACAATGGTAATTGTATTGCTTTTAAAGAAGAAAAAAAGATTACTGAAAAACAAAATAGAACATTATTAAAGTTTAACCTATAGTTATATGTTATTTTTATAATGCATAAAAACCCTCAAGTTTCATATAATTTTTTTTTTTTTGAGACAGGGTCTCACTGTGTTGCCCAGGCTGGAGAGCAATGGCCCAATCTTGGCTCACTGCAACCTCTGCCTCCTAAGTTCAAGCGATTCTTCTGCCTTAGCCTCCTGAGTAGCCAGGACCACAGGGATGCGCCACCATGCCCAGCTAATTTTTTAAAAATTTCTGATAGAGACAGGGTTTTGCCATCTTGGGCTAGCTGGTCTTGAACTCCCGACCTCAAGTGATCTGCCCACCTTGGCCTCCCAAAGTTCTGGGATTACAGGTGTAAGCCACCACACCCGGCCCATAATTTTCTTCAGTTCAGTATTTACATAATATGATTTGGTAGAAAATGACTTAATGACTATGTATATATGTTTTGTCCATTACCAAAGAAAAATCTGAGACTAATTTCATAGGCTTCCGTATTTTGAAATGAAGCAAAGTTAATTTTTTCTAGCTTCTAATCAACTAAACTAGAAAAATCCATTTAAAAAAAAATTAGTCCCCAGCACTCTGAGAGGCTGAAGCAGGAGGATTACTTGAGGCCAAGAGTCTGAGGCCACGCTGGGCAATAGGACAAGACCTCATCTCTACAGAAAATTTAAAAATTAGTGGGACGTTGTGACACTTACCTATAGTCCCAGCTACTGTGGAGTTTGAGGCAAGAGGAGTGCTTGAGACCAAGAGGTCAAGGCCACAGTCAGCCATGATTGCACCATTGCACTCCAGCCTGGGAACAAAGCAAGACCCTGTGTCTCAAAAAACAAACAAACAAACAAAACCCACCAGATGTGGTGGCTCAAGCCTGTAATTCCAGCACTTTGGGAGGCCAAGTTTGGTGGATCACTTGAGGTCAGGAGTTTGAGACCAGATTGGACAACATGGTGAAACACCCTCTCTACTAAAAATACAAAAATTAGTTGGGGTGGTGGTGCACGCCTGTAGTCTCAGCTACTTGGGAGGCTGAGGCAGGAGAATAGCTTGAATCCAGGAGGTGGGGGTTGCAGTAAGCTGACATGGAGCCAGACTCAGTGTCAAAAAAAAAAAAAAAAAAAAAACAATTGCGCGCATGCACACACACACACTCATAAGTATATGTCTTACAATATAGAGGACCAAAACAAAGAAAAAAATCATTGTAAAATACTATACCTCACTGGCAGACATATTCTTCACCTGTTCTGGTTTCAGTTCTGTAAAATATAAAAGTCAGGCACTTAAAAACACATACATTTTGCAGTTTAAATTGTTGAAGGGCAAAACCAAGTACAATGATCTAAATGTACCTATTCAGTACAAATCATTATATTGAGAGAGACACATTAACTTTGAGAGCACATACAATTTATAAATGCTTAGAAGAGAACATTCCTTCTTTAGGAATAACTGGAAAGTGTTCAATTTCTTGCACATTGCCCATGAACAATAGTTTACACATGTGAAAGGAACTTAAAAGAATGCAACCTTTGGTATTCAAGAAGGGTTAAAGCAATAAGTAAAAAGAAAAAAAGAAGAAAAAAAAAAGAATGCAACTTGTTCTTTACAAAATTCATTAGTCTTTTTTGTTTTTACTCTGTACTTTATTCACTTTTTTTTTTTTTTCTGTCTTTCTCTCTGGTTTAATTCCATCCAGTGCCCCCCCTCCCCCATAGCACCTGGGGGGCCGCTGAGAGTCCGTAAAAAGTCACAGTTTGAAGAGAATGTGAGGAGCAGTGTGGGCCTACGCAGCAGACTGCTCCTCGGGCTCGGCGTTCTCGGCCAGGTGCAGCTTCTGGATTGAATTACTCAGGTCTTCCAGATTGCTAAGCAGCTGGTCCAAGTTACGGTCAGCCATCGTCGTCTTCTGCTCCTCCGGCAGCCCCTCAGTGACCCCATCCTCTTCCTCTTCATCCTCCTCCTCCTCTCCACACACGTCTAGGCTGAAGTGCAGCCGAGCCAGCTTCTCCTGCATCTCCAGAACATGCTCCAGCTGCTCAAAGGAGCATTCCTTCCCGAAGGCCTACAGCCGGCCCGAGTGAAAAATCATTGAGCAGGTTCAGGAGCTCCCCCCCCATCTCATAGACATCAGTCACCTCCGTCAGGAAGGAGTGCTGCAGGGGCGTGCCTGCAGAGCCGCGTCCACCTCCGGCCAGCACTGGGCGGCACTTCTCCTTGCCTACTCTCTTGAACTTGGCCCGCTGCTTGGGAGATGGCAGATGAGGAAGTCCTAGGGCCAAGGAGCCGCTGTGGCTGGTAGGCACAGGGACCCTGCGTAGTGTGCCTGGGGCCTGGGCTTGCTGGGCCAGGCAGGGCTTGGGACTCCGTTTCTTCTTCTTGTCATCCATTGGGTGCTGTCTGGGCCTCACACCTGGAGGTTTGGGGTCTCGAGTGATGCTTCTTCAGTGCAAGTTCCCTCTGCCTACTTTTTTTTTTTTTTGAGACAGAGTTGCACTCTTTGCCCAGGCTGGAGTGCAATGGTATGATGTCGGCTTACTGCAGCCTCGCCTCCAGGGTTCAAGTGATTCTCCTGCCTCAGCCTCCTGAGTAGCTGGGATTACAGGCGCATGCAACCACATCTGGCTAATTTTTGTATTTTCAATAGAGGTGCAGTTTCTTTTTTTTTTTTTTAAGATGGGGTTTCACCATGATGGCCAGGGTGGTCTTGAACTCCTGACCTCAGGTGATCCACCCACCTCGGCCTCCCAGAGTGCTAGGATTACAGGCGTGAGCCACCGCGCCTGGCCGAGGTGCAGTTTCATCATATTGACCAAAGTGGTCTCAAACTCCTGACCTCGTGATCCGCCCACCTCAGCCTCCTAAAGTGCTGGGATTACAGGCGTGAGCCATCACACCCGGCCTATTTATTTACTTTTTAAGATAGCACCTCACTCTGTCACCCAGGCTGGAGTGCAGTGGCATGACCATGGTTCACTGCTGCCTGGACCTTCCAGGCTCAAGTGATCCTCCTATTTCAGCCTTCCAAGTACTTGAGAATACAGAAGCATGCCACAGGCCCAGTTAATTTATTTTATTTTTTTTTTGTAGAGATAGTTTCTCCCTATGTTGCCCAGTCTAGTCGTGAACTCTTAGGCTCACACGATCCTCCCACCTTGGCCTCCGAAAGTGCTAGGATTATAGGCGTGAGCCACTGCACCCAACCATTTTCTGTACCTTAATGGATGTGAATCTTTTTTAACCCCAAATTTTATCTGCCTCAGAATAGCCAAAATGTTCTTTAAAAATATGCATTGGCTACTATTTCTGAGTTAACTATCTGAACAGGATTTAAGCTCTGGCAACAAGAAAATTTGTTTATCCAGAGTTTCAAAATATACTCTCAAGATTTCATTTTTTATTTTGCAAAGTAACAGTTCTTAATCACTACCCTATTTCACTATGGGAGGTGTTACTGGTAATTTTTAATCAGTAAAACCAAAAGGTATTACATAATGTAGGATTTTAACGCAAATTACAGTAGACACTATGATAATATGTTTCTCATACAACTATATTTAATTAGTTGTACTTTCTTGAATGAGAGAAAAGAGATGGAGCTGTAACTAGTAACCTGGAGTTGCATGTTGAGTTTATTTTATCATCATAGCTAATAATCTGAGTGTATATCTGACAGCATCAACCATCTACTACCCAGGCTGGCTGTGGAAAAGTAGCTGAAAATATCTATGTAACTTTATCCTAACCTAACCTAAAAATAATTAGTCATGATATTTTGGAATCAACAAACTTGAATAAAAACATAGGAATAAATATTTTGCTGCAATTCCTCAAAAGACATAAAAAGGTAAAAACTTCCATAATTTCCTTTAGACACATTAATTTCAAATGATGTCAGAATATTGAAAAGAGCCAGAAAACAGATAAGAACATTTTTCTTATATTACTGTTTTTTGTTTAAAAGTTTTCTTTTGAGTTTTCCGTTGCTTACTATTATCAAGAAGTGAAATCTCGTGCCTAGAACAGGGGTCACAGTCCACTGACTTATAGACTATTTTTGTGTGATTTGTGAGCTAAGAATGGTTTTAAGGCTGGGCATGGTGGCTCATGCCTGTAATCCCAGCACTTTGGGAGGCCAAAGCAGGTGGATCGCTTGAGCCCAGAGTTCAAGATCAGCTTGGGCAACATGGTGAAACCCCATCTCTACAAAAAAAATAAAATAATTAGCCAGGCACGATGATGTATGCCTGTAGTCCCAGCTACCAGGAAGGCTGAGGTGAGAGGATCACCTGAGCCTGGGAGGGTTCGAGGCTGCAGTGAACTATATTGTGTCAGTGCACTACAGCCTGGGCAACAGAGTGAGATCCTGCCTCCAAAAGAAAAAAAAAAAAAAATAATATATATATATATATATATATAGAGAGAGAGAGAGAGAGAGAGAGGGGTAGATTTTTTTGGACTTCTTAAACTTCTAAAGTGGTATAATAAATAGTTCTAAATGTTTCAAGCTCTTGTACACCTACCTCTGATAGGACCCAGTGCTGCATCTTTTGCCAAAGCTGTTAGGTCACTTCCTGAGTATCCATCAGTCATTCTGAGGAGGGGGAAGGAAGAAACAGCAAGTTAGTTCCGTTTTTTGTTTTTTTTTTGAGATGGAGTTTTGCTGTTGTTGTCAAGGCTGGAGTGCAATGGCATGATCTTGGCTCACTGCAACCTCCACCTCCCAGATTCAAGCGATTCTCCTGCCTTAGCCTCCCAAGTAGCTGGGATTACAGGCATACACCACCACACCTAATTTTTTTTTCGTATTTAGTAGAGATGGGGTTTTACCATGTTGGTCAGGCTGGTCTCAAATTCCTAACCTTAGGTGATCCACCCACCTCCCAAAGTGCTGGGATAACAGGCATGAGCCACCATGCCCAGCCGAAACAGCAAATTATATTTTAATCTCTGCAGATTTAAAATATCCATATAATATGAAGGTAAAAACTAGTTTCCCTTTGTCAGCAAGCCTATAGTTTTGTGGTTTGATTTTAAGGGAACAAAAAGGCCCATTTGCTGAAAGCAACAGCTAGTTCCCTATAATGCCTCAACATTTTTTTTTTTTTTACTTTTATTTTTCTAATCTTCTCTGTATCATTCCAATTTTAGTATATGTGCTGCCAAAGCAAGCACAATGCCTCAACTTTTAATCATTAGAACCATCCCTTTAGAGTAATGCATACTATCTCCAAAGGCTTCATTAAATTGTAAATATGTCACCTGGAAAGGTAACATCTACAAACTGTTGGTGCCAACTGACACATAAACACAATTAGTTCTCTAGTGTTTATCTTGGCAAAGAGCAGTCTCTTGTTGGGATAAGGGACAATCAAAGTAGATTTATTTAAATATGGGGGACAGACAGAAAAGTCTGGAAAAGAAGATATTTCCAAGTTATTTGTTCTTTTGTTACAGGTATCTGGGAACTCAGAGTTCTTGTTAAAATTATTCAGTACTCACATACTCACTGAATATTTTTAATTACTTTACAACATTTTTTAGGGAATAAAATTCATGAGTGCATCTCCTATACTTAGTTTCTATTTTACCACACTGTTCATAAAGTTCAAGGTGTGAAAGACAAAAACTATTCAGTGTAATGCAAAAGAATAAGTTTATGTAAAAATATCTGTGTTAGTGTTAGCAGATGTGAAATGTTTCAAATTTTTTTTGAGACAGGGTCTGACTATATCGCTCGACCTCCACCTCCAGGGCCTAAGGGATCCTCCCACCTCAGCCTCCCAAGTAGCGGGAACTACAGGTGTGTGCCACCATTCCTGATTCATTTTATTTTTTTTTGTAGAGACGGGGGTTCACCATGCTGCCCAGGCTGTAAATGTTTAAATTACTTTAATACCACTTATAGGTTTTAATAAATTTATAAAAAGAATATATTATCATCATTAGATATTTAGGTCATGTCTTGCAGAGGACATAATAAGTGAAATTTATATTCCATATATATATAAGAATAAGGCAAAGGAGGTAGAGGATGAGACAAAAAGCTTTCTGATAAAAGAATTACTCTTTCATACTTAAGATTACTTTAAATAACTAAAAAAAGAATTATTTGCAAAAAAATAAATAAATAAAAGCTGTAACATAAACCAAATCCAAATTACTCACCTAGCAAGTTGTGCTAGTTCTTTTTGGGTCAATGGGCTTCCTTGTTTACATAACAGATTTTTAAGCAAAAGTAGTCTTGTCTGAAAATAAATATTAAAAAATGATCATTCCAGTCTAATTTAATATCAGAATTAAAGATTCTTTTCTTATTTTATTTTATTTTTTATTTTGAGACAGGGTCTTGTTCTGTTACCCAGGCTGGAGTGCAGGACACAATCATAGCTCACTATAGCCTCGACATTCTGGGTTCAAGCAATCCTCCCATCTCAGCCTCCTGAGTAACTGGAAGCAAAGGTACGTGCCACCATGCCTGGTTAAATTTCTATAAAAGTGTTTGTAGAGACAAGGTCTCCCTATGTTGCCCAGGCTGGTCTTGAAATCCTGGTGCAAGCGATCCTCCCACCTCAGCCTCCCAAAGTGTTGGGATTACAAGTGTGAGCCACCGCACCTGGCCAAAAAACAGTTTTACAGAGGCATGAATTCATCCACCATGAACTTCACCCACTGTAAATGTATAATTCAATGGCTTTTAATACATTTACAGAGTTGTGCAATCATCACCATAATCCAGTTTTGGAACACTTTTTAGGTCACTCATACCTAAGTTAATCCTCATTCCCAGCCCTCACCCTGACAACCCACTGATCTGCTTTATGTTTCTAGAAATTTGTATTTTCTGCACATAAATCATATGATATGTGACATATATCTTGCTTCAATTATCATAAACTTAATATATGAAGTGAGTATGCAGCATGTATAACAGATAACAGTATCCATTAAAAGAATATAGCACATTTGTTTATTCACCAAAATGAACATTTTAGATTCTTTGTAGGTTCTGGCTATTATTATTGCTGCTATAAAAATTCTTGTATAAGTCTTTGTGTAAATGTACATTTTTGTTTCTCTTGGGTAAATTCTTAGGAGTGAAATTGCTGAGTTTGACAGTAAGCTTATGTTTATCTTTTTAACAAAGCACTAAACTGTTTTCCAAAGTAGGTGTACCATGGATTGGAAGACTTAATATTGTCAAGATGGTAGTTCCTGTTTCTGCTTTAAAACAAAAAAAATTCAAACACAGATACATACCTCCTCATTTGGTAAAGACACATATACCCGTTTGATGAAACGCCTAAAAAAAAAATCCAGCACTTTTAGAAATATAATTTTGAATTTAAAGCTGAAGCAGCAAATGACAGGAAAAAGCTTTTAAAGTATAATATTGAAGGCACTGGAATGCATTTTGGTAGTTATCTATGTAAAACTATTTTTGTTACTCTTTTAAAACTCTAATGTTTAAAAATGCTTAATTCAGTATTTTTAGAACTAATCATTTATGTATGTATGTTTTTAATAGCAATAATGCTTTAAAACAAAATATCTGACATAAGTAGATCTCTCCTGTTTTCTTGAATCTGAAAAAAACTAAAATCAGCAAGGATAATAGAAACAGAAATGTAAACTTTATCAACAAACTAAGTAACATTTATGGAACTAAAATATATAAAGGTGAACTGCCTAGGACAGTGAAAATTACACTGAGAAAAGGAAGACGCACACAGGATCTGCTGCAGAAGATCATGGACATGACTGTCAGAACACAGTTTTCCCCCAAATGGAGACAGCACACCCTGAAGAGTAATAAAGCCAATCCCTCCACATTTAAACAAACATATGAGGCCTGGCTCTGCAGACCATATAAATCCTAACTGATAGCACAGGAATGGCAAGGAAGGTGAGACTGAACAAAGAAACTCTAAGACAAATTATCTTTGAAAGAAGGCATCTAACAGTCTGGCGGGAAGACACTGTCTTGCAGTGACCAATATTTTTTAGTAGAAGAATAAATCAACTCTAACTCTTATTTACACACACATGTATTTCATTACCAGGTAGGGCTTCACTGTAAGTGAGGGAGGCTGCATGTTAGTTTAGTGTATACATGGACTACTCAAAATACCTATCCCTTCCCCTACAATATCCTTCCAAAACTAGGTTTTCCAAGAAAACTTTTATTCAAAAGAAAGATAATAAGCAAAAGTGAAAAACAAGGACAGGGCTCATTAAAAAAAAAAAACAAAAAAAAAACCTGTCCCCAAAAGAGCAAACAAAACACAACAAACATAAACTAGATAAAATGAAGAACAAGCATGAGAAGATTCTGCCATAGAGCAAATTAAAATCATGACCAAATATCTTTCCATGAAGTAATTTAATTAAAAAGATTTTTTTTATCCTTAAGTTTATTTTTTTAATAGATATGGGGTTTTACCATGTTGGCAAGGCTGGTCTGGAATTCCTGGCCTCAAGTGATCTGACCTCCAAAGAACTGGGATTACAGGCGTGACCCACTATGACGCTCAACCAAAAAATTGTTTTCTTTTTTTTGAGACAGACCTGTTGCCCAGGCTGAAGTACAGTGGTGCAATCTTGGCTCACTGCAACCTCTGCCTCCTAGTTCAAGTGATTCTCAGCCTCCCAAGTAGCTGGGATTACAGGTGCGTGTGACTACGCCCAGCTAATTTTTTGTATTTTTAGTAGAGACAGGGTTTCACTATGTTGGCCAGGCTGGTCTCGAACTCTTGGCCTCAAGTGATTTGCCTGCCCAAAAAAATTGTTTTCTATGAAACAAGAGCCCATTGAGATATAAGAGCTTATGGAAAAAACATATAGATGCTCAAAGAAATAAAACAGAAGATGAAAATTAGGGTAACAGAGGTCAGGAAAGTAATAAATAAAAAATCACCAAGGAAAGAAGGGTTACAAAACACATGAAAGGAGATCAGATACTAACCCAGTAAGAATAAAGGTAACAGGCTTGGGAAAACAGAACAAAACAAAAAGACCTAAGAGTTTAAAAGGATTAAGAAGAAAATTACAGATAGGGAATTTATGTGCAAAAGAAAACAGAAAAATGAACTAGGAAAAAAATTAAGATATCATTTAAAATAAATTTCCCATTTTAACGATATTGATTCTTCCAATCCATGAGCATGGAGTGTTTTTCCATTTATTTGTGTCATCTCTGATTTATTTTAGCAGTGCTTTACAGTTCTCCTTGTAGAGATTCTTTCACCTCCTTCATCAGCTGTATTCCTAGGTATTTCATTTTTTTTTTTTTTTTTGAGATGGAATCTTGCTCTGTCACACCCAGGCTGTAGTGCAATGGCGTGATGTTGGCTCACTGCAACCTCTGCCTCCTGGGTTCAAGCAATTCTTCTGCCTCAGCCTCCTGAGTAGCTGGGATTACAGGTGCCCACCACAATACCTGGCTAATTTTTTGTATTTTTAGTAGAGACGAGGTTATATCATGTTGGTCAGGCTGGTCTCGAACTCATGACCTCAAGTGATCTGCCCACCTCGGTCTCCTAAAGTGCTGGGATTATATAGGCGTGAGTCACCGTGCCCAGCCAGCATTTCATTTTCTTTGTGGCTGTCGTAAATGGGATTGTGTTCTTGATTTGACTCTTAGGCTGAACATTATTAGTATATAGAAATGCTACTAATTTTTGTACACTAATTTTGTATCCTGAAACTTTGGTAAAATCATTTATCAGTTCTAGTAGCCTTTTGTGGGCATTTTTAGGGTTTTTTTCAGTATAGAATCATATTGCCAGTGAAAAGCGAGAATGATGACTTGTTTTCCTATGTGGATGCCTTTTATTTCCTTCTCTTGCCTGATTGGTCTGTTTGTAAAATGACCATACTGCCCAAAGCAATTGACAGATTCAGTGCTATTCCTGTCAAACTATCAATGTTATTTTTCACAAAAGGAGAAAAAATTATTCTAAAATTCATATGGAACCAAAAAGAGCCAAAATAGCCAAAGCAATCCTAAGCAAAAAGAACAAAGCTGGAAGTATCACATTACCTGACTTTAAACTATACTATACAGTGGCCCAAACAGCATAATTCTGGTATAAAAACAGACACATAGGCCAAAGGAACAGGATAGAAAATTGAGAAATAAAGCCACACACCTATAACCCATCTGATCTTTGACAAGGCTGACAAAGAAAAGCAATGGGGGAAAGGACTCCCTATTTAACAAACCGTGTGGGGGATTACTGGCTAGCAATACGTAGAAAAATGAAACTGAACCCTTAGTTTTCACCATATACCCAAATTAACTAAAGATGGATTAAAGATTTAAATGTAAGATCTCAAAGTATAAAAATGCTAGAAGAAAACTAGAAAATACCCTTCTTGACATCTGCCTTGGAAACAAATTTTGGCTCAACAACAATTGCAATAAAAATAAAAACTGACAAGTGGGACCTAATTAAACTAAAAAGCTTCTGCACAGCAAAAAGAACCATCAACAGAGTAAACAGACAACTTACAGAATTGCATCCAACAAAGGTCTGATATCCAGAATCTATAAGGAATTCAAACAATTGAACAAGCTAAAAACAAACAACCCTATTAAAAAATGGGTAAAAAGGAAATGTACAGACATTTCTCAAAAGACATATGAGGGGACAACAAACATGAAAAAATATGCATCATCACTAATCATCAGAAAAATGCGAATCAAAATCACAATGAGATATCTCACACCAGTCAAAATGGCTATTAATATAACAGCAAAAAAATCCCATATTGTCTAGAGATTGCTGGGAAAAAGTAAAAAAAAAAAAAATAACAGATGCTGGTGAGGCTGTGGAGCATATATATATACTTTGGTGGGAATGTACAGTTTAGTCATTGTGGAAAGCAGTTTGAAGATTTCTCTAAAAACATAAAAACAGATCTACCTTTGACCTTGCAATCCCATTATTGGGTATATACCCAAAGGAAAATAGATCATTATACCAAAAAGACATGCATTTCATGTTTATTGCTATACTATTCACAATAGCAGACATAGATTCAACTTAGGCGCCCACCAATGGTGGACTGGATAAAGAAAATGTGTTACATACACACCATGGAATACTACACAGCCACTAAAAAGAATGAAATAATGTCCTTTCCAGCAACATAGATGGAGCTGGAGGCCTTAATACTAAGCAAATTAATGCAGAAACAGTAAACCAAATAGTGTATGTTCTCATAAGTGGGAGCTAAAAATTGGGCACACATGGACATAAACAAGGGAACAATATACACTGGGGGACTACTACATGGGGGAAGAAAGGAGTGAGGTGTGGGTTGAAAAACTACCTACTACACACTATGCTCACTATCTGGATGCAATATACCCATGTAACAAACCTGCACATGTAACCCCTATATCTAAAATAAAAGTCAAAATTATAAATAAATGAATAAAACAGATTTCCCAAAACAAAGGAAGTTCCAAACTATCAATTTAAAGAAACATCAAATCTCTGGAAAAGTAAATACAGATCAACATACTTTTCAAATAACAAGATTTCAATGGCTAATAATTCTATCTAGTAAAGAGAGGAAAAAATCAAGTTAATTTATACATTTGAAAAAATCAGCTTGGATTCAGACTTTTACACTACTATAGCCAATCCTAGAAACAATGGAGCAATATTGTAAATTCCTTGGGGAAGTATGTTCCAAGAATTTTATGCTGAGTCAAACTGTTCTTCCAGTATGAAGGGAATAAATTTGCTCAAACACACAAGAACAGAAAACACATTTTCCATGAACCGTGCTTTGATCATCTTCTCATGAAGCCCAATAAAAGAGGGTAAGAATCAATTTTGAAGTTTAAAGATAATTTAATGCAACCCAGAAGAACCGACCAATCTGCCTAAAACCTTAACTAAACTTTTACTGGACTAGTTCTCCTGATAGCAAGCTGTTGACCTCAAAATCATTATTTAGTTGGTAACAAGAGGCTAGAGGATAGTACGGGAGGAAAATGGTAAATTGTCTTAAAACTGAGAACAAGGAAATAATACGTAAGATGAACACATGAGTAAATACTGTCTGTAATAAATGCACGTATTTCCATATAAGTCTCCCTACCTGAGAACAGCCTCATCAAGCTCTTGCGGCCTATTAGTTGCACCCATTACAAGTACTCTGTCATCTCCAGCAGACTGTACCTACAAGCAAAAAATCTTTTTTCAATACATTTAGAAAAGTAATAACAATATAAAAATATTTGTATTTTTAACCTTGGCCATTTAATAGGAATATACATATATATACTAAAATGCTGCCACATAAAAAAAATCATAATCAACACTTACACCATCAAATTCTATTAGAAATTCAGTTTTTAGGCGTCTACTAGCATCGTGCTCCCCTTCTCTTCTTTCACACAAAAGGCTATCAACTTCATCTAGAGGAAACACAAGTATAAGACTTTAATTAAAAACCAAGCTATGTGAGTCATCTGAGATCAATCTAGTTTAATACTTATTAATATAGTGGGTCCTATTAAACTCATTAGATAGTCTTTAAGCTTGCCCTCTTCCTTCTGGATGTTTCCAATCATATCTTTCCTATTTGCAGAGGGAAATTTTACAAATAGTCAACTAACTTAGTTGGAAAATATGTTCTTACCTATGAAAATTATAGAAGGTTGAAGTTCTCGAGCCACAGCAAAAAGAGCTCTCACCAATTTCTCTCCTTCTCCCACCTAAAACAAGGCATTATATTGTTACACACATAAAATGCAATATTATTCCAGTTTTTTAAATTTTATGTTGAAAATCTAGCACACAGGAATTTAATTTCCCTTCCTTACAACAACCAAAGATTTGGTTTGAGAAAGGAGACAGTATTACTGAACTGTCCCTTACAATTTTAGAAAATAGACCGTGATTTCATATAGCCTGGTAAGTGCTTTAAAAATTCATCTATTTTGCTTCACCCTGCATTCCTAAGACTTGAGAATGAAATAGCTATTCGGTCAAGGATCTAACTAGTGAGAAAAGGGAAGACTAAGGGAGAAAAAGAGATGCTGTACATATTCCTTAAGCCCTAGATTACAAGGTATATTTATAGAAGCAAGTAAGTTGGAATGTGCTCTCCTAAACAAAAACTTGCCGTATTAAGAACACCTTAAAAAGTCATTCTCACAACACCATCATCAATAAGTACCAAAATTTCTTTCTTTTTTTTTTTGAGACAGAGTTTTGCTCTGTAGCCCAGTCGGGAGTGAAGTGATGCAATCTTGGCTCAATGTAACATTTGCCTCCTGGGTTCAAGCGATTCTCATGCCTCAGCCTCCCAAGTAGCTGGGATTACGGGTGCCCACCACCATGCCTGGCTAATGTTTGTATTTTCAGTAGAGGCGGGGTTTCACCATGTTGGCCAGGCTGTCTTGAACTCCTGACCTCAGGTGATCCACCTACCTCACTCTCCCAAAGTGCTGGGATTAGATGCATGAGCCACAGTGCCCAGCCAATAAATATCGAAACATTTCCAGACAGTCCAGAAGGTCTCTGAACACCCACTGAGACATTCCCAGGTGCTGACAGCATACAAAGGCCATTTTATGCACCGAAGTAATGAAAGAGTCATGAGGTCTGTGACAATCTACTATAAAAATGTTTCTGTCCTCTAGGTGGCATTTATTCTTTTTATTAAAGATTTAACTTAAAAACAAACAAAAGAAATGGCCCAGATTTAGAATAATCAAAACAAATATTTTCATAGCTGAAAGAAATCTCAAAAGATCACCTCTTATGACATTAACATTTACAGATGAAACAGGCCTAAAGTGATACTTTCTTAAGGCCAGTTCAGGATGTAAAAGTTAGGCTAGAGGCCGGGCACAGTGGCTCACTCCTGTAATCCCAATACCTTGGGATGCCAAGGCGGGTGGATCACTTGAGGTCAGGAGTTCAAGACTAGCTGGCCAACATGGCAAAACCCTATCTCTACTAAAAATGTAAAATCTAGCTGGGAGTGGCAGTGCATGACTGTAATCCCAGCTACTTGAGGTTGAGGCAGGAGAATCGCTTCAACCTGGAAGGCGGAAGTTGCGGTGAGCTGAGATCGCACCACTGCACTTCAGCCTGGGCGTAAGAGTGAGACCTTATCTCAAGAAAAAAAAAAAAGCTAGCGTAGAATCCCTATCTCCTAACTTCCACGACAATGCTTTCCATTATACCAAATGCATAATGTGGGTAAGCGTGCTTTAATAACAACTTGAAGACCAGGCACGGTGACTCATGCCTGTAATCCTAGTACTTTGGGAGGCTGAGATGGGAGGATCAGTAGAGCCCAGAAGTTTGAGACCAGCCCTGGCAACATAGTCACACCTCGTCACTACAACAATTTTTTTTTTTTTGAGACAGTTTCTTACACTGTCATCCAGGCTGGAGTGCAGGGGCACAATCTCAGCTCACTGCAACCTTGGCCTCCTGGGTTCAAGCAATTCTCCTGCCTCAGCCTCCTGACTAGCTGGAATTACAGGCACCTGTTACCACGTCTCGCTAATTTTTTGTAGTTTTAGTAGAGACAGGATTTCACCATGTCAGCCAGGCTGGTCTCGAACTCCTGACCTCGTGATTTGCCTATCTCGGCCTCCTACAGTGCTGGGATTACAGGTATAAGCCACTGCGCCCAGCTCCAAAAATTTTTTTGAAATTAGCTGGGCATGGTGGCATGCGCCTGTAGTACCAGCTACTTAGGATGCTAAAGTGTGAGGATCACTTGAGCCCAGGAGGTTGAGGCTGCAGTGAGCCATACTCACACCACTGCACTCTAGCTTGGGCAACAGAACAAGATCCTGTCTCAAAAAATAAATTAATAAATAGAATAATGACTTGTAAAATTTCAAATAGGAAGTAAAATGTGATCTAACCACTTTAAACATTGAGAACATTTTAAGTACTATGATTTATTAAAATATTTAAAGAAACTTACAAAATATTTGACTTAGCAGAGATAATACAAGAGAAATATTACTTTATTAACTTCTCTGATTTTTTCCCCCTAATTTTTAAATCTAGTAGCATGCTGATGCACTGAATGCCAAACTTTACAAACATGTTGAAACTGTGTAGAAAAACTCTGTAAACTGGCAAGAACTATGCAAATGTTAGTTTTTTTTTTAAATGATCAATTAGAAGCAGGTTAATTGTTTGAAAATTAAGAAAAATATAAAAATTAAATCTATTTGTGTAAAAAAGCACAACTACAACTACTTGCAACAATCTGGATAAATCTCACAAACATAATGCTGATGAAAGAAACCAAATGCACATACACACAAAATCCTATGTGAGTAGATTTATATAAAGTTCAAAGGCATGCTAGTTTTGTCTATGATGTTAGTAGTCTAGTGGTTTTGGGGGAGAGAAGTGAGTGGATAAAGATGGTGGAGTGACTGGAGGGATTTCGGGGGACACAGGTAACAATTTATTTCTTGACCTGGGTGGTGATTATGAAAGTATATTTGCTTTGTGGTAATCCACTGAGCTGTATACTTATGCTATACTTTTCTACATGTAAGTTATTCAATAAGCAAGGTTAAACAATAATACAACATGTTAAGATACATATGCAACTGATTTTTTGTGGAAACTAATCTAGATATTTTAATAACACAAATGTTGTCCATGACTATGACGCAGTCCCTCCCAAAAGCTTTCTCAGGATATATCATAAGAGACAGAACATCTATATAATATTATCCAGTGCTTTCTTTTTAAGTCTTCAAAGTCAGGTCACATCTGAGGTAAAATATTCAATTCTTACCATCCTCTGAGCATACTGACAAACTGGCATGAGACCACAGAAGGCAACTAAGATAATAGTAACTATTCTGGGGGCTGGGGGGAAGCAGATATAACATTAAGTTCCTATATATTTGAAAGGCTATCTCATAAGAGAAAACTAGAATTTTGTTAAATCAAGTACATTAAAACTTAGAAAAAGTACATTTTAGTTAAACATAAGAAAAAAATTGTATTAGCTAGAACTGCCAAAATGATAGACTAGACGTTTCAATTTTCTTTTTCTTTTCTCTTTTCTTTTTTTGAGATGGGATCTCACTTTGTCATCCACGCTGGAGTGCAGTAGCATGATGTCTCGGCTCACAGCAAACTCCACCTCCCAGGCTCAAGTGATCCTCCCACATCAGTCTCCTGAGTAACTGAGACCACAGGCACATGGCACCATGCCCAACTAATTTTTTATATTTCTGGTAGAGACAGGGTTTTGCCATGTTGCCCAGCTTGGTCTCAAACTCCTGAGCCCAAGTGATCCACCTGCCTCAGCCTCCAAAGCGCTGGGATTATAGGCCTGAGCCACCACACCTCAACTTTCTTAAAAGCAAACTTGCTTCAAGATACTTAGGCAGTATCAAAATTAAAGGTTAAGTTCATGTATGTTATGTTGTTTCTGGAAACATGAAGATGAAACAGAATACTCTTGAAACAAGTATGGATAAAAGAGAATGGTTGCTGTAATATATATATATATTTTTTTAAGATGGGGTTTCACCATGTTGGTCAGGCTGGTCTTGAACTCCCGACCTCAGGTGATCCGCCCGCCTTGGCCTCCACAGTGCTTGGATTACAGGCGTGAGCCACCACGCCCGGCCGGTTGCTGTAATATTTTTAATGAAAGGCCACACTCATTGGAGCTCAAATCCTAGTTTCCCACTTCCATATGAGATCCTGAGTAGATCACTGAACTTCTCTGTAATCCTCCTAATTAACAGAGATATGAGAATAATATCTATACATCATATGATTATTTATTCCACAAGTATTTATTCAGTACCTACTCACTGCCAGATACTGAAAATGGAAGTGAAGAACACATGGCGATAGTCTCTGCTCGCATGGAGACCATCTTCTAGTGGAGGTGACAGTGATATCAAATACAACTAAAATAATCATATCAATGAATATGAATTTCAACTTCAATGAGTATGACAAATGAGGTACAAGTGGTGCTAAGAGGATAATAGGTACAAGTGGTGCTAAGAGGATAATAGGGGGGGGAATAGTTTGGAGAGTCAGGGAAGGCTGTAACATTGCTGATGACCAAGTTAAATTGAGATAATTAGGGGAGCCCTAATCTACAGGGGAAATTTGGACACAGAGATAGATAAAGGGAGCATGCCACGTGAATATAAAAACAGAGATGAGAGGGACGCATCTACAAGCCAAAGAATGCAAAAGGTTGCCAGCAAGCCACTAGAAGCTAGGAGAGAGGCATGTAACATACATTTTCTCTTACAGCCCCCAGAAGGAAATAATCTGCCAACATTTTGACTGATCTTGGACTTCTAACTTTCACAACTATGAGAAAATAAATTGCTGATGTTTACGCCAGCCAGTTTACAATATTTTATTAAATGGTCCCAGTAAACTAATACAATATTTGACAACACAAATGTACATTAACTTTCTACTCTGAATATTGATATTAATCATACGTTAATAATAGATATAAAACTCCTAGAAAAATATTTTCATGAAATATTATTACCATTTATAGTTAACACAGTAACTTTTAGACAACTTAAAATATGACAATATTGGAAACAGCACTTACATATTTTGAAGTTAAACTTGCAGCACTTATATTAAAGAAGGTTGCATTCGATTCTGCAGCTACTGCTTTAGCCTTTAAAAATCACAAGAGCAAATATTAAATTAGTTCATGTCTTGCTTTTAAAAGATAACCATATTTATCAATTTAAGTACTAGAAAAGATTCTCTAAAGATTTAAGCTACGGGCCAGGTGCAGTGGCTCATGATGTAATCCCAGCACTTTGGGAGGCCGAGGCGGGCAGATCAGTTGAGGCCAAGAGTCTGAGACCAGCCTGGCCAACATGGTGAAACCCCATCTCTACTAAAAATACAAAAATTAGTCAGGCGTGGTGGCGCACGCCTGTAATCCCAGCTACCTGGGAGGCTGAGGGGGCAGAATTACTTGAACCCAGGAGGAAGAGATGGCAATGAGCCAAGATCACGTCACTGTACTCCAGCTTGGGTGATAGAGCAAGACTCTGTCTAAAAAAAATTATTAAAAAATAAAAATATGGAGGGGGGGAGGGGCACAAAAAATAAAAATAAAAAATAAAAATGTAAGGTATGATACAATCCCCAATATATGGCAATCAATGTGTTTCTTTCTTAGCAATGAGGACAGGTTACAGAAAGAGCTATGCTTTTTCTACTCTCTTCCTGAGAGATAATGAGAGAAATTTAAAAAAAAGAGAGTGTTACTCTCTTCTCTTCTTAGATATACAAAGATAACTGCTTTGAGAAAGACAAACATCTTAGGAAAAGTTACTCTTTCCCTATTAGTTTTTTCCATCCAGAAGAGCTATGCAGAGGAAAGAGGTATCCAGATCCTGATAAAAACTTCTAGCAAAAGAATACTTAAAAAAAAAAGCTTTTGCATTGATAATGAAGCTCTTCATAACCAAAAAAAAGCTATAACATACTGATTATTTAAACAAAGTTGTTATGATAGTAGAAGCAAAAATCAAGGGTTAGAGACACTCAATATAGTAAGGTAAACTCTTCCAAGGTAAAAATTTTAATATTTAATTTACAAAAAATAATGACAATTACACTGTCAAATTTAACCAACCAAAAACACACTACTGAGATAATACATATGGTTTTCCATCTACTTCTACATTGAAAAGTAGCTGAAAAACTTAAAAGAAGTCTATCAGCTAGGTGCAGTGGCTCATGCCTGTAATCCTAGCACTTTGGGAGGCCCAGGTGAGAGGATTGCTTGAGGCCCAGAGTTTCAGACCAGCCTATCCAACATGGCGAAATCCTGTCTCTACCAAAAATACATAAATTAGACAGGTGTGGTGGTGTATGCCCATAATCCAGCTACTCAGGAGGGTGAGGCACAAAATCGCTTGAACCCAGGAAGCGGAGGTTGTAGTGAGCTGAGATCACTCAAAAACAAACAAACAAACAAACAAAAATGTATCATAGCAAAAAGTAAATCATAAAAAATAGACTCAGGGACAAGATGAAGTTTCTTTTTCATGTTATCCCAAGTATCTCAATAGAAAACTCAAATTTGAAGAGAACTCTTACCAGCATTGTCTTCCCATTCCCAGGTGGACCAAAGAGTAACAGTCCTCTGGCAGGAGCTCTAAGCCCTGTGAACAACTTAAAAATAAATACTTTAGTTTACAACTATGGTTCTAGAGACATTTTAAGTACTATGTGTCATCTAAAAAGCATCCTTTTCAGCAGCATCCTCCCAAACAGAGCTGCCCACAACTTTAAAGGAAACACATAATCATAAATTAGTGTAACAATTAAAAACAGCTGGGTGTGGTGATTCACACCTATAATCCTAGCACTTAGGGGGCCAAGACAGGAGGATCATGTGAGCCCAAGAGTTCAAGACCAGCCTAGGCAACATAGGGAGACGCTGCTTCTACACAAAATAAAAAAATAAAAATTAGCTGGGTGTGCTGGATTGCCTGTGCTCCCAGCTACTCAGGAAGCTGAGGTGGGAGGATTACTTGAGCTTGGGAGGCCAAGGGTGCAGTGAGCTTTGATCTCGCCACTATACTCCAGCCTTGCTGACAGAGTGAGACCCTGTCTCAAAAAAAATAAAACAAAATAAAACCAAATTCTTTGTGATAATATTGAAAGCAGACTGCTTAAACAAGACAAATTGAACACAGGCATGTTTCTCTACTTAGAAATCGCACCAAAATAATACTAAATGAATAAAAAATATATAAATCTTCCAAACAAAAATAGAAAAGGAGATAACACAATAAATTCCCATAAAATGGAGAACTGATAAAGTGTGGTAAATCATTTAGCAGAGCTTAAAACCTAAATGTCTACTTGTGAAGGGATACTAGATACAAGAAGCACGCTGATGTGAACAAAATTCTCAGGAAGTTTCAAGAATTGGAGGCATCAGGCACCACAGAAAGCAGTAGTAAGGCAGGCAGCCAAAAACAGAGGAACTGATTGAAAGCTGGTATGAGGAACTCCCCCACCAAAGGCAGTCAAGCAGGTACCAACCACCACCAAAGCAAGAGGCAGGAGTTTTATTCTCTAAAAAAATAAGTTAGTCTCCAGACTTAGGGACACTAGTCATGACAGGAGTCAAGGGTGGAGCCCCAGACTGAAAACACCTCACCTACACTTATTAAATAATAGTGAATGTATACGTACTTTTAAGTTGAATCATATGAAATGGTTAATATCCAACTTTAAAAAAAAAGCCTATTTTTTTCAGTGATTTTACGTTTGCAGAAAATTGAGCAGAAAGTACAGAGTTCCCATATAACCTCTCATTCCTTTCCCAACTTCCCCTAATCTGAATATCTTGTATTAGTATAGTACTAATGAAAAAATGATATATTATTAACTGAAGTCCATAGTTTACAGTAAAGTTCACTCTTATGTTTGACATTCTATGGGTTTTGACAAAGGTATAATGACATGTATCTACTGTTAGATTATCATAAAGAACAGTTTCACTGCCCTAAAAATCCACTGTGCTCGACCTATTCCTCTCTCCCTGTCTTCCTTGGCAACCACTGATCTATTTACTGTCTCCACAGTTTTGCCTTTTTACCTCAAAACATCATATGGTCAGAATCCTACAGTATATAGCCTTTTCAGATTGGCTTCTTTCATTTAGCAATATGTATTTATGGTTCCTCCATGTTTTTTTCTGGCTTGATAGATCATTTTTTAAATTGCTGAATAATACTCCATTACATGGATATATCACAGTCTGTTTATCCATTCACCTACTTATGGATGGCTTGGTTGCTTCCAAATTTTGGCAACTATGAATAATGCTGCTAGAAACATTCATGTGCAGGTTTTTGAGTGGATGTACATTTTAAACTTATTTGGGTAAATACCAAGGAGTAAGACTGCTGGACCATATGGTAAGAGTTTTGTAAGAAACTGTCAAACTGTCTTTAGTTTTGTAAAAAACTGTCAAACTATCTTCCAAAATGGTTCTGCTATTTTAGATTTCCATCAGCAATGAATGAAAGTTTCTGCTGCACCAAATTCCCTGCCAGAATTTGGTGGTGTCAGTGTTTTAGATTTTAGCCATTCTAATAGATGTGCGGGGTAACTTACTGTAGTTTTAATGTGCAATTTCCCCAATAACATGATGTTGAGCATATATTCATATCCTTGTTTGTCATTTACCTACCTTCCTTGGTGAGGTGTCTGTTCAGATACTTCGCCCATTTATTAACTGGGTTGTATCTTTTCTTATTGTTGAGTTTTAAAAGTTCTTTGTATATTCTGGATACTGGTCCTTTATCAGATAATGAATTTTGTGAAGTCTCCCATTCTGCTGCTTGTCTTTTCATTCTCTTAATGGTATCTTACACAGAGCAGAAGTTTTTTTTTTTTTCTGGAGACGGAGTCTTGCTCTGTCACCAGGCTGGAGTGCAGTGGTGCAATCTTGGCTCACTGCAACCTCCGCCTCCTAGGTTCAAGCAATTCTTCCACCTCAGCCTCTCGAGTAGCTGGGACCACAGGCTTGCGCCACCACGCCCAGCTAATTTTTGTATTTTTAGTAGAGACGAGGTTTCACCATGTTGGCCAAGATGGTCTCAATCTCTTGACCTTGTGATCTGCCCACCTTGGCCTCCCAAAGTGCTGGGATTACAGGCGTGAGCCACCGTGCCTGGCCAGAGCAGAAGTTTTTAATTCAAAGTTCAACGTACTTATTTTTTCTTTCAAGGATCATGTTTTGGTATTGTACCTGGGAAGTCACTGCCAAACCAAACATTTTTCTCCTATGTTATCCTCTAGAAGTTTCAGTTCACATGTTACATTCAGGTCTATGATCCATTTAAGTTAACTTTTGTGAAAGTTGTCAGGTCTGTGTCTAGATTAATTTTTTTTTTTTTTTTTTTTGAGACAGAATCTTGCCCTATTGCCTAAGCTGGAGTGCAACGGCGCAATCTCGACTCATTGCGACCTCTGCCTCCTGGGTTTAAGCAATTCTCCTGCCTCAGCCTTCCAAGTAGCTGGGATTACAGGCATGTGCCACCACACCCAAATAATTTTTTGTATCTTTAGTAGAGACGGGGTTTCACCATGCTGGCCAGGCTGGTCTCGAACTCTTGACCTTGTGATCCACCCGACTCGGCATCCCAAAGTGCTAGGATTAGCTGGTGAGCCACCACGCCAGGCCATCTAGATTAATTTTTTTGCATGTGGATGTCCAGTTTTCCTATACCATTTGTTGAAAAAGCTGTCTTTTCTCTATTGAATTGTCTTTGTTCCTCTGCCTAGGATCAGTTGATTTTACCTGTGTGGGTCGATTTCTAGGCTCTCTGTCCAGTTCTATTGATTTGTCTATTCTTTTGCCAATGACATGCTGTCTTGATTAACGTAGCTTTACAGTAAGTCTTGAAGTTGGGTAGTTTCAGTTCTCTGACTTTCTTCTTCAATACTATATTGGCTGTTTTGGGTCTTTTGCCTTTTCATATAAACTTTAATTAGTTTGTCAGTATCCACAAAATAACTGTCTGGGTTTTGATTGGGATTGCGCTGAATCTATATATAAACTTGGAAAGAACTGACATCTCAATAATATTTAGTCTCCCTATTTACTTGGAATCTCTCTTAATTTACTTAGCTCTTTGATTTCTTTTATGAGTGTTATAATTTTTCTCATACAGACCTTCTACAACAAACTTTGTTAGAATTTTTTTTTTTGAGACAGAGTTTCGTTCTTGTTGTCCAAGCTAGAGTGCAATGGTGTCATCTCAGCTCACTGCAACCTCCACCTCCCAGATTCAAGTGATTCTCCTGCATCAGTCTCCCAAGTAGCTGGGATTACAGGCACATGCCACCATGCCTGGCTAATCTTTTTTTGTATTTTTACTAGAGATGGGGTTTCACCATGTTGGCCAGGCTGGTCTTGAACTCCTGACTCTGGGTAATCCACCCACCTTGGCCTCCCAAAGGGGTGGGATTACAGGCATGAGCCACCACACCCGGCCACTTTGTTAGAATTACACTTAAGTATTTCATTTTATTAGTGTTAATATGAATGGTATTGTATTTTAATTTCAAATTCCAGTTGTTCACTGCTGGCATATGAAAAAGCAATTGACTTTTGTATATTAACTTTGTATTCTACACCTTGTCATAATCACTTATCAGTTCTTGGAGCTCTTTTTTTCGTTCTTTGGGATTTTCTACATATACAATTATGTTACCTGCAAACAAAGATATTCATCTTTTTAAAAAAAATATATAGATGGGGCCTCACTACGTTGCCCAGGCTGGTCTCGAATTCCTGGGTTCAAGCAATCTTCCTGCCTTGGCCTCTGAAAGTGCTGTGATTATAGGTGTGAGCCACCATGCTGAGCCTTCAGCTATTTTTGACCTATAAAAACAGTAATTTCAGGTCAGGTGTGGTGGCTCATGCCTGTAATCCCAGCACTTTGGAGGGGCTGAGGCAGGTGGATCACCTGAGGTCAGGAGTTCGAGACTAGCCTGGCCAACATGGCAAAACCCCATCTCTTACTAAAAATACAAAAAGTACCCAAGTGTGGTGGCATGTGCCTCTAATCCCAGCTACTTGGGAGGCTGAGGCACAAGAACTGCTTGAACCTGGGAGGCAGACGTTGCAGTGAGCCAAGATCATGCCAAGGCACTCCAGCCTGGACAATACAGTGAGACTCTGTCTCAAAACAAACAAAACAAAACAAAACCTAGTAATTTTCACATGGCTCAACCTAACAGAAAACAAAGTCCTCTCCTCCCACCCATATTGGAACACCAATAGTCAAACTTGTATTCTCCAAGCAAGAGACTAGAAAATTCTTTTCTAGAGAAGCTAAATAACCCCATAAAAAAAGACTGACAGCTACGGTCATTTGGAGAAACCTAAATAAACAGTAGGCTTGCTGTTTGATCATCCTGTGATTAATGGGCTCTCACTAGCATGAATCTTTACTTATTTACAGCACAGAGTCCTAATCAACTTTTTTATTATTCCCTGGTAATATAAGTGGACAACCAGAATAACCATACAATTGAGAGAACCTTCCAACATGAAAAGAGCTTAAGGCAAAAAGAAAAAAGGAGGAATCTGGAAGAAACAGATAATATGGTAAACAGAAGAAACTTCACAAAAGCTCTTAGAGACATAAAAGATATTGCATCTACGAAATAAGAATAGGGCCAGGCACGGTGGCTCATGCCTGTAATCCCAGGGCTTTGGGAGGCCAAGGAGGGCGGATCACCTGAGGTCAGGAGTTCAAGATCAGCCTAGGCAACATGGCCAGATGTGGTGGCAGATGCCTGTAATCCCAGCTACCTGGGAGGCTGAGGCAGGAGAAAGGCTTGAACCTGGGAGACGGAGGTTGCAGTGAGCTGAGATTGCACCACTGTACTCCAGCCTGGGTGACAAGAGCGAGACTCCTTGTGAAAACAGGGAGGGTGGAAGACAGGGAGGGGCGGAAGGAAGGAAGGGAGGGGCAGGGGGAGGAAAGGGAAGGAAGGAGAGGGAAGGATGGGGAGGGAGGAAGGAAGGGAGGGAGGGAAAGAAAGAAAGAAAGAAAGAAATGTACAAGAGGGAAAAGAAAAAGAAAATGCATGAAGTATATCATTGTAAAATATCAGAAGAGGAGGATAAAGAGAAGATCCAAAAAGCTTTGGGAAATAGAAATAAGAAGTCCAGTGCTATCCTGATTCCTGACCTTTTGTCTCTAATACAAAGTAACACTGAAAGCTAGAAGACAATAGATAATGCCTTCATAGTACTAAGGGAAAATAGTTTCCAACTTAAATCTTGACATCCAGTCAAATTATTAATAAGAGAAGACAGCAGAATAAAGATATTTTCAAAACTATAGCATCTCAAAAAATTCCCTCACACATGCCTTTTCTGTTACTGGAAGACGTAGCCATCAAAATGAGAAAATAAATCATGAAAATGGAAAATATGGAATTTAAAAAACAAGAGATAAGAAAGACAGGAAAAAAGGAAAAGGAAATTCTCATGATGGTAGTGAAGACAGATCAGAGAACAACCACTTTGAAAGAGGCATAGAGAGTATCTGGTCTTGAATGAACAGAAGGTGCCAGGAAAAGGTATTCTGGAAAAAAAAAAAAAGACGTGAGTTAACAGGTTTTTAGATTGGTTTGGCCATGTGGAAATTAGATTGAAATGGAAAAGAAGAATTATCATAAGCTGGATAGTCTAGCTAGAAAAAAAAGAAAGAAAAAAGAAAAAATTAGTAATCAATAAGATGAAAATGAAAAAATAACACAATTATTTACTCTAGGGGAAAAAGGCTATACAAGGGAAAAATAGTACACTACTTGGTTGGTAGTGAATAATATTTAAAAGCACTAAATATTCAGTGCACTCCACCCTGAGCGAGAAAAAGTGGGAGGACAGGAGTAGGAGGTGTGTGGTATGATGGAGCTAGGGGTTCATTTACTATGACATACAAGTTAATAGATTTGAAAAGAAAACAAAAATTAAGAAATGTCTTTATAAGATTATTATTCAAAGAGAAGCAAGTTCTACAATTTTTGAAAGAAAAAGGCTTATGTTTAAGCTGGTATATGAAAGATAACATCATATTTATAAACTCATGGAAATTTTTGTAACCTCAGCTATTTGGGAGGCTGAGATAGGAGGATTGCTCAAGCCTAGGCGTTTGAGGCCAGTGTAGGGAACACAGCAAGATTCTGTCTCAATTTAAAAAAAAAAAAAAAAAGAGAGAAATTTAGTAGACAGAGGAGAGCTTTTTAAAACTGGAGAACAATCACAATCTTCTATAAATCTCAAAGAATCACATTTAAGCAGCAAAAGAACAAAATAAGAAATATAAGGCTCAAAATGATAGACAAGCTGCACAGGATATGGAAGAGATCTATGAAATAAGGACAGAAGAATATATGCTTTCTTTGTAAAATATATGAGAAAAATATTTAGACAGATCACTGTAGTATACCTTAAAATGTAGTCCTGCTTTTGGGTGAGAGGGCATGTTTTATTTTCTGCTGTATACTTTGAGTTTTTTTCCAAGGATTAATATTTGCAACTTTATAAAATTAGGTTTAATGTTAAAATATAATTAAAAACATGGTCCTATGTGATTGAAGGGAGATGGAGAAGTTTTTCAATATCCCCTTCCAGGGCTATGGCTTCATGAATGAGTAAGAATTAAAGCACTTGTTTTAAGTAATTCTGAGAGCAATCTAACTCAAGTGAGTATCTTTAGTATTATCTCCTTAAAACAAGTTTTAGTGTTAGATGACTAGTTATGATTCTATGTTTCTGCAATGAAATAAAAATTCCAGTATATCCAAGAATATCTGCCACCACCTTCCTGATCTAACCTAACAATGTCTCTATTGTGGTCCATGCAAGCTTCCTACCATGGGGAATCAGGAATAAAGCTGTTTTTTTTGCACAATGGAGGCATGTTATGGGATAAGTCTTACCCATTCATAGGCTTAACATGATTCATTTTGTGAGTCTATTGTGAAAAGCTAAGCTAGGGCAATAATATCCCTTTCTTGGAAATCTGAACTAGAAGGAAAAAAATGTTCTATTTGGCAGGTGTGGTGATGTACAGACAAGTGTGTACCAGGATATGAACCTTGAGACCTGGTTATATCACAGATCCTGCTCTTCCTTATGTCTCAAATTACTAAGTTTACTAAGGTTTCTGCCCCCTCCTGAGGTCAGGTTATTCAACCTCATCTGAAGTAACTCTCAACTGCCATTTGTACGTTATTATAGCTTCTTAATTGCACACTATGTCACTACCATGAAAATATGCCTAAATTTAAATTCACATGTTACTATTTTAGGTATGTTCTCTACAGGCTTGGGTAAAGCAAAAGCTGAATGACTTTCCTAGCATAGCCTAAATAGTTCCTTAGTATTACCTTCACAATTTTAGATACATTTTCTACCCTAAAAAGCATGTCCCTTAATAAATGCTAAACCCACATTTAAGAATTAGGTGGCAGCTACAACACTGAAGAGGCAGTTCTAATTTTAGAAACCTATTTCCTAGGTCCACCACTTAACTGAAATCTTGATCACGTCACTTTAGCTCTTAAGACTAGTTTCTTTATCAATGAATGGACCAGATGACTGCTAAGATCCTTTTCAGGTCTATAATTATGTAAATCCTCCTTCAGCAAGCTTTTTTTCCCCCCCCAATATTTAGTCTACGGCATTTATTACTCTTATATAACTCCAGCAAAATGTTAGTTCAACATGTAAGATATGTTTCCCAAAGCCTGATCTGAGGGGGTACATGACATAAATCCAATTCACATAATGGCAAATGTTATTTTAATAATTCTCTCATTATTTTATTGGGTATTAGCAAAAACCTAACTAGCATATCAAACCAGTGATTTTATATGTACTTAGAATGAGTAATAAGTAAAATAGACCTGAAAAATATTCAGTAAGTTCTAGTACAGTTTGTACTCACTCACAAGTGATAAACACCATGAAGGTAGTATGTAAATGACTAGACTATGGAAAAATACAGCCATACAACCTTTGCACATTCATTTAATAATGCACCTACCACCATGTGTCACACAACTGTATTTCCACTAGATGTTGTAGATAGGTCTGTTTAAGATTTTAACGTTAACAGTGAAATAACTGTGACCCAGATTTATTTTTTGCAATACTATTGGAACAGCACTAAATACAACATCTGTGAACTGGAAACATTCAAAACGGTGCTAAGTATGGAAAACAAAATATTTATTATCAACTGCAAGATTACCTATATTCCTTAATGAGTTATAAAATATGGGATGGAAGATTAGGTTCCTATCCATCATTAATGGCTCTATCTACTTTGATGACTTAATATCCCTAAAAATAATTCTTATAAAAATTGTTCTTCAGGCCAGGCGCAGTGGCCCCTCCCTGTAATCCCAGCACTTTGAGAGGCCAAGGCAGGCAGATAACCTGAGGCCAGGAGTTTGAGACCAGCCTGACCAACATAGTGAAACCCTGTCTCTACTAAAAATACAAAAATTAGCCAGGTGTGGTAGTGCACGCCTGTAGTCCCAGCTACTTGGGAGGCTGAGGCACGAGAATCACTTGAACCAAGAAGGAAGAGGTTGCAATGAGCCGAGATCGCACCACTGTACTCCAGCATGGGCAACAAGAACAAAACTCTGCCTCAAAAAAAAAAAAATGTTCTTCAAACTTATAAAGAATTATTCTGCCTTAATTCCCCTTTTCTCCAGTACAATTTCTTTCTTTTTAAAAATAATCTTAGAAAAACTTTCCCATAAAGTACTTGTTATCAGTCTCATGCTGATATTTAGCCTTAGATGGAGTTTATCACACACTTTGGGCTGCATTCCCAAGCAATCCAACTCTGGGAAAATTCACTGTGTTAGGGGGCACTATCTGCCTGATTTCCTTCTCTTAATTTTATTTATTTTTATTTTTATTTTTGAGATAAGAGTCTCGCTCCACCACCCAGGCTGGAGTGCAGTGGTGCCATCTCGGCTCACTGCAACCTCTGCCTCCTGGTTCAAGAGATTCTCCTGCCTCAGCCTCCCCGAGTAGCTGGGACTACAAGCATGCACCATCACGCTAGGCTAATTTTTGTACTTTCTCTTAATTTTAAATCTCTCTCACCTTGATATCAAAATTTGGCTGGATGTAGTGGCTAACACCTGCAATCCCAACACTTCGGGAGGCCAAGATGGGTGGATCATTTGAAGTCAGGTGTTCAAGACCAGCCTGACCAATGTAGTGAAATCCCATCTCTAAATATACAAAATATACAAAAATATACTAAATATACAAAATATACTAAATACATAAAAATATACTAAATATACAAAAATTAGCCAGGCATAGTGGTAAATGCCTGTAATCCCAGCTACTCAGGAGGCTGAGGCAGGAGAATTGCTTGACGCCTAGAGGCAGAGGTTGCAGAGAGCCAAGATCATGCCACTGCACTCCAGACTGGTCGACACAGTGAGTGAGACTCCGTCTCCAAAACAAAACAAAATTACACCATATTACCCACTTTTCCTAAAAATATAAAAGGATTGGAAATTAGGAACTCATATCCATTTTCCTAGTCTATAATAACTTTTCAACATCTAATTGTTAATGTTTTGACTTTTTAAAAACATTAAATCTACTGTTACTTTACATGAATTATTCTAGTATAGCCCAAATATTTCTTTACTACTACTACTATGGATTCAGTAATAGATGGTATTATAGAAAATGATAATATAAAGTTCTTACCTCAGGCCTCAGAGAAGGAAGAATAACGATTTCTTGCAATGCTTGCTTTGCCAAGTCTTGACCAGCTATATCATCAAATTTAACAGCTGTTCCACTAAGAAACAAGACCTCAGTTAGTTCTACAATACAAACAGGACCCAGTTATTACAAGATAAAGCCTAAGCCCTAAGACATACAGTTATTTTTATGTAACTGTTAAACTATAGTTGTCAGTAATAATTTTTTACATTTATAATAATTGAAAACTATTATAAAAATTATGTAAACCAGACAAGGTATTTATTATCTATTTCACTTATGACATGTTTCCTAAGTAAAACTGAAAAATAAAAAGTATAAAATAAAACATTTAGATGGCAAAACTTACTTGTCCACAATTTCATTCATTATAAGGTTAGCAAGGTTGCTGTCCACATTCCTAAAATTCTTCAAGTCTTTTTTCTTACGAGCAGCAGTTGTAGGGGTAGAAGGTTTATTTGTCCTATTTGTTTTTGGAGTACCCTTAAAGGATACAAAATTTTAATGTGAAAATACAACCTAATATTTACACTTTTCATAAATAAGTTAAAGTTCACAGGATTCAAGCTTTAAAAACAGAAAAAAAGGGTATAAAAATCCAGAAATTGTATATTTACCTGAAGATACAACTTGTATTCACTAGAGAACTATATTTGGCATAATGTCAGTTATAGAGGATTTTATCCAGAGATTTAGTTTTTACAAAATAAAAACAAATTTTAACCCGTGTTAGAATAATGACAAAACTCTAAGTATGTTACTGTTACAAAACATTTACATAGATTAAAATAATTTTAAAAATAAATTAAAAATAAAATATACAGCATTACATAAAACAGACTGGGGTAAGCAAAACTTAATATTAAATGTCTAATGAGGTCCAAAAAAAGTTTTATGGCAAGTTTCCCTGTGGATTTTTTTAAAAATTAACTTTATGGAAATGTATCCATTCTCTAAAGTATTACAAAGTACCTACACTAAACTTAAGCAAGTGTAGTAACTTAAAAATTTTTCTATTTGCAAAAACACAGCAATTAAAGTTACTGTTCCAGATACCTTATGAGTTGCAGGTGCAGGACCAGATCCCTGTTTCGCTCCAGAAACCATGGATAAACCACTGTAACTAGGTGCTCTATGGTGGCCTGAAAGGCCTGCAGATCCAGTTTTCATAACTGTTTTTGAACGAGGCAGTGAATTACTAGTGTGTGTTAAGGGGTCTTTTCTTTTTGGAACAGCTCCACTTTCTGAAAGGAAAAAGTAAAACCACTGTGATTAGAAAATTGTGGCTGAACATAAACACAAGCAAACATTTGTAAAACCAAAGTAATAATATATTTTTAAATTCAAAAATATTTCAAAATAAGATTTCAATGAGAACTTGTACCAGGGTCTTCATAGGGGTGGTCACTAGGTAGGTAGGAATATGGTTATTAGGTTTCTCCCCCGATATACATTCTAATTTTCTCTCTCTTTTGAAACCTGTGGTCCAGACTGGAGCGTAGTGTCATCATCACAGCTCACTGTGGCCTTCATCTTCCTGGGCTCAAGTGATCCTCCCACCTCAACCTCCCAAGTAGCTGGAACAACAGTCATGCACCACCAGACTGGGCTAATTAAAAAAAAAATGTTGTAGAAACAGGGTCTCACTATGTTGCCTAGGCTGGTCTCAAACTCCTGGGCTCAGGTAATCCTCCCACCTTGGCCTCCCAAAGTACTGGGATTACAGGAGTGAGCCACTGTGTCTGTCCCTATTCTAACTTTCTTATTAAAAACAGTATTTGTGCCTGTAATCCCAGCTACTCGGGAGGCTGAGGCAGGAAAATTGCTTGAACCAGGGAGTTAGAGGTTGCAGTGAACTGAGATCATGCCACTGCACTCCAGCCTGGCAACAGAGAGACACTCCATCTCAAAAAACACACAAACAAACAAAACAGTATTTGTAAGAAGAAACGACTTCATTTGGGGGAACAGAAAGATGATATAAAAAAGTTATGAAACAAATAAAGCTTCCAAATAATTAGGAAACAAAATGTAGTAAAGGCATTAGGGATAGGATGCCCAGAGGAAAAAAAAATAGCTCTCAACTACTTTGATTCCAAACTATTATAACTATAAATACCATGAAAGTCCGTTCCCATCAAGAGAGTCTTAAAAATTAATCAGCTGGTCTTCCTTTGGGTTCAAAAAAAAAAAGAAAAAAAAATTAATTGGCCAGGTGCAGTGGCTCACACCTGTAATCCCAGCACTTTGGGAGGCCGAGGCAGGCGGATCACGAGGTCAGGAGTTCAAGACCAGCCTGGTCAACATGGTGAAACCACGTCTCTACTAAAAACACAGAATTAGCTGCAAGTGGTGGCAGGTGCCTGTAATCCCAGCTACTCAGGAGGCTGAGGCAGGAGAATCTCTTGAACCCAGGAAGGTGGAGGTTGCAGTGAGCCGAGACTATGCCATTGCACTTCAGCCTGGGTGACAGAGCTGGACGCTGTCTCAAAAAAAAAAAAAAAAAAAAAAAAAAAATCAACTTTAGGCCAGGTATGGTGGCTCGTATCCTGTAATCTCAGCATTTTGGAGGCTGACGCAGGCGGATCACGTGAGGTCAGGAGTTCAAGACCAGCCTGGCCAACATGGTGAAACCCCACCTCCACTAAAAATACAAAAATTAGCTGGGCATGGTGGCGCATGCCTGTAGTTCCAGCTACCCAGGAAGCTGAGGCATAAAAATCCGTTGCAGTGAGCCCTGATCACACCACTGCACTACAGCCTAGATGACAGAGAGGACTCTATCTCAAAAGAGAATAGTAATCAATTTTAATTGAAAGAGTATAAAGATGCACTTTTACATATGCCAAGTATTATATGCACTGTACATATGTAAATGAACATTTATAGAACACCTCCAATTAAGTTAAAAAGGTTATTTGTCCAGTATTGCTCTACTACATATATTACAGGTTTTTAAATGTTTAAATCTCACCGTTCCTAAATATTTTTGTATACTACATATCAACATCAGTGTTTATTTACAATGTTTACTGTGAAAACAAATGTTAAATAAATCAGTTAGAAAATAAGAGTGGCCAAAAAAAAGACAAAAGCCTCAATTTTGCTTTTATAATCAAATCTCTTAATACGGTTTAAGAAAACTAAAGACTAAACTAGTATAGGAAATCAGCTTATTTATTTAGAGAACCAGTTTACCTTTATTGCAAGTTAACCATTATAAAATCAGAAACTACAAATGAAATTCAAGTTTAAAATAAAAACACTGAGCCAGGTGTGGTGGCTCATGCCTGTAATCCCAGCACCTTGGGAGGCTGAGGTGGGTGGATCCTGAGGTCAGGAGTTAGAGACCAGCCTGACCAACATGGTGAAACTCTGTCTCTACTAAAAATACAAAAATTAGCTGGGCATGGTGGCACGCACCTGTAATCCCAGCTACTCAGGAGGCTGAGGCAGGAGAATTGCTTGAACCTGAGAGGCGGAAGTTGCAGTGAGCTGAGATCACGCCATTGCACTCCAGCCTGGGTGACAGAGTGAGATTCCTTCTCAAAAAACAAAACAAAGGCCAGGCGTGGTGGCTCACGCCTGTAATCCAAGCACTTTGGAGGCCAAGGTAGGCGGATCACCTGAGGTCGGGCGATCAAGACCAGCCTGACCAACACGGTGAAACCCCGTCTTAAAAAAACAAAACAAAACAAACCCCATATTCAGGATACCTTAAAACAAGGTTCTCAAATAAGTAAGACCTAATCGTTGATAGCGCAACAGGGTGATTATAGTCAATAATAACTTAAGGCCAGGCTTGGTGGCTCACTCCTGTAATCCCAGCACTTTGGAAGTCCAAGGCAGGCAGATCACAAGGTCAGGAGTTCAAGACTAGCCTGGCCAACACGGTGAAACTCCATCTCTACTAAAAAATACAAAAATTAGCCAGGCATGGTGGCACACGTCTATAATCCTAGCTACTCGGGAAGCTGAGGCAGGAGAATTGCTTGAACCCAGGAGATGGAGGTTGCAGTGAACTGAGATCATGCCACTGCACTCCAGCCTGGGCAACAGAGCAAAACTTCATCTCAAAAAAAATACCAGCCAGGCACAGTGGCTCACACCTATAATCCCAGCACTTTGGGAGGCTGAGGTGGAGAGAATGCTTGGGCCCAGGAGTTTGAGACCAGCCTGGCCAACATGGTGAAGCCCTGTCTCTACAAAAAATACAAAAATTAGCTGGGCATGGTGGTGCCCACCTATAGTCCCAGCTAATTTCAGCTGTACTCCAGCCTGGGAGACAGAGTGAAACCCTATCTCAAAGAAATAAACATATAAATAAAGCATACAATTTGATGAGTTTGTAAAGATGTGTATAACTGTCAAACAGCCATTAAAATCAAGACACAAAATGTTTCCATCATAGCCACAAGTTTACTTGTGTCCATTTGTACTCTATCTTCCTTACCACTCCTGGCCCCAGAAAACCATTCATCTGTTTTCTAACCCTATAGGAGTCATCAATTTAGTAATTTCTACGGAGCTGGGTTCAAAGTCATTGAATCTTTCTTTTGCTATGTCTAATCTGCTCTTGACGCTGTCTGTAAATTTTTAATTTCAGTAACTACACTTTTCAACTTTAGAATATTATTTTTATTGTCCAGTTTATATCATCAACTTAGATTTCCTGTTTGATAGCTGATGCCGTATTTTCTTTCAATTCTTTAAACATATATATAATAGCTGCTTTGAAGTCTTCGCTAAATCCAACATCTGGGCCCATTCATAGTTTCTATTGATTGCTTTTGTGTGTGTGTGTGAGTAAGGGTTATACTTTACTTTTTCTTTGCCTCTCTAGTAATTCTGAGTTGAAAATTGGACAATGTATAATAGAAAACACATTGTAGTAATAAGTAGACTTTAGTATGACTATTTCCTAAGAGAGATGACAGAGCTCATCCAAGGTTTTACATCAAGAATGTTCCAGAAGTGAACAACACTAATAAACTATTAATAGGTCTGAGTGATCTACTTGGACTCATTGTGTATCAAACATCAATGCTGTGTAAATTAGCTATAAAGCCAATATGCCCTACCAACCAGAAAACAGAAAAGAACAGATTATGGGTTGAATATCCCTTATCCGAAATGCTTGGGACCAGAAAGAATCTGCGTAGGGTTTTAAAATTTGTTTGGATTTCACAATGTTTGCATTATACTTACTGATTCAGCATCCTTAATCCAAAAATCCAAAATCCAAAATATTCCAATGAGTATTTGCTTTGAGCATCATGTCAGTGCTCAAAAAGTTTTGGATTTTTGGCCAGGTGCAGTGGTTCATGCCTGTAATCACAACACTTTGGGAGGCCAGGGCGGATGGATCACTTGAGGTCAGGAGTTTGAGACCAGCCTGACCAATGTGGTAAAACCTTATCTCTACTAAAAATACAAAAATCAGTCGAGTGTGGTGGCAGGTGCCTGTACTCCAAGCTACTCAGGAGGCTGAAGTGGAGAATCGCTTGAACCCACGGGGACGGCGCAGGGGGGTTCGGAGGTTGCAGTGAGCTGAGATTGCGCCACTGCACCCTAGCCTGAGAGACAGAGGAAGACTCCATCTCAAAAACACACAAAAAAAGTTTTGAATTTTGGAGCATTTTAGATTTCAGGTTTCATATTAGGGATATTCAACTTGTACTAGGGATATGAAATAAGACAAATTTCAATTTTTTTTCAAACAGGTCCTAGGAAAAGAATGTTGCTTTGGAGGGCAGGATGGGGCACACAGCAGAAAAACATGATGGGGTCTAGCATGTGAAATGAAGTAGAAGAGAATCAAGATAACAAGGAAAGGAAAGACAGAACCAACTCTTCAGGGCTAGAGAATTTTTTCTATTTATCCTAGTAGAATTGTTAGGATCTCAAATACATATTTTAGAAACTTTATGTGATACATTCTTACATTTCTTTTTTTTTTCCCAGTAAGTGCCTTCTGAAAATGTCAGTCTTCACAGCCATGCTAGAAGAAACAGGCAAAATACTTGTATCTGTGCTTGAAATGGCATTTTAAATCAGACATAGGAAGGAAAGGGAAGAGAAAAATTGCCACTAACTATACTGTAAGACCAAACCAACAAGAAAAGTCCTTAAGGGAGGCATGAAGTTACAAGGGAAAGAGTTGATGACCAACTGTTTCTTCTGTCCATAGAAATCCTTCTACTTTATCTCTTCTCTAGAAAAACCTTACAAGTTTTGTATTACATATGAATAAAAAAGACAGTTGTTTTATAGCCTAACCTAAGGTTGTTCCACTATAATTTGAACAAAGTAATATTTAATATAATTTAAGCCCTGCACATGAAACTATTGCTTAAAAAAAAAATCATCAATAAACCTAGCTGGACTGTCACAAACAAATATATGAAAAAATGCTCAATATCATTAATTATCAGGGGAAATGCAAATCAAAACCACAACAAGGTATCTTAACCCCCAGTTAGGATGGCTATTATCAAAAAGACAAAAAAAGTACCAAATGCTGGTGAGGATGTGGAAAAAGTAAACTCTTATACACTACTTTTAGGAATCTAAACTAGTAAAGCTACTATGGAGAAGAGTGTAGAGGTTCCTCAGAAAACTACAAATAGAACTACCATATGACCCAGCAATCCCACTACTGGGAGACTTATCCAAAGAAAAGAAAACCACTATATCGAAGAGACATCTATACCCCATGTTTACTGCAGCACTATTCACAACAGCCAATATACGGAATCAACCTAGGTGTCCAAGAACACATGAATGAATAAAGAAAATGTTGTATATATACACACAGACTATTATTTTTAAAAAGTTAATCTCATAGAAATAAAAAGTAGAACAGTCCAGCGCACAGTGGCTCAGGCCTGTAATCCCAGCACTTTGGGAGGCCGAGGCAGGCGGATCACAAGGTCAGGAGTACAAGACCAGCCTGACCAATATGGTGAAACACCATCTCTACTAAAAATACAAAAATTAGCCAAGCATGGTGGCAGATGCCTGTGGTCCAGTCTGGGTGACAGAGTGACACTCCATGTAAAAAAAAAAAAACACAAGTAGAACAGAGGATACTAGAGGCTGAGAAGGGTAGGCAAAAGGGAAGAGGAATAGGATGGAATTTATTAAAGGAGGCAAAAGTATAGCTAGATAGGAAGAAAAAGTTATAGTGTTCTATACGACTGCAAGATGACTATAGGTAACAGTATATCATTTCAAATAGCTGGAAAGAAGATACTGAATATTTCCAACACAAAGAATAATAAATGTTTGGAATAACAGATATGATAATTACCTTGATCTAATCACTATATATTATATGTATCAAAACACCACTGTGTACCCCATGAACATGTACATTATCTGTCAACTAAAAAAAAAAGCTTTTATTATTATTATACTTTAAGTTCTGGGATACATGTGCAGAATGTGCAGGTTTGTTACATAGGTATACATATGCTATGGTGGTTTGCTGTATATATCACCCCAAAACGTTTTAATAAAAAACTAGCTCGGATGTCAGAGAACCTAAGAAATGGAGTGTCTGCCACCCAAAGAAAACAAAACAGAAAGACATTTAATCTTCTGTAGAAGTTGATATCCAAAATTTATCAAGGACAGAGTTAGTCCACAGCAAATAATCTTGCATTATTTCTCCTCACTATGTAAAGCTTCAAATTTCTTCTATCAAGTACTCTAAAACATTCACATATAGTATATATGAAAACTGATATGCAATAAAAATTGATACATAAAAAATTAAAATGTGTCTTAGAAAACACTGTTTCATTAAAAAATTAGTATAGCTATCTATATAAAAGCACAAAAGCCACAACAGAAACAAAAGAGTATTTTAATCACTTATGGGAATGTACACCTTCATATTTTATAATCTGAAAAATTAAAGGTTGCAAAATATGCAAATAAAGCATGTCAGAATGACTATACCTGATTTGTTGCATGTTTAATTACTATGAATGATAGGGGTACTATATTTTCAACACAGCCTTGCAAAAGCATGAACAATTAAATCTACCATTATAAAATCAAATCAACATTATCAGGTTAAGTCAGACTCAACTTTGCATGCAAGCTTTATTATTTTATGTTAGTTAACCTAAACCCACCTGACTGGAGATGTCCATTGCGGCATGCCAAGTTAGTATTGTCATTATAGACGTCCGTTTGTGACTTGGAAAATGGCAAAACTGGTTGCATCTCTCTATGCAACAGAGGGGTAAAAAAGAAAAAATAAGCAAAAGAAAAAGATAATGAACAAATAAAATGGGCATGTGAAATGAAAAATTACTCAAGGTGTTATCAGATTGTTACATGATAAAAAGTTTTTGCATTTATATAAAATTATCTTTTAAAATACAATTAGTAAAAAGTCATGAAAACAGCAGAAATTAACAAGTGAATGGCTATGTTCTAAATATGCCTATTCAGTTAGGTAACCTGAGGCAGTTAGATACCACTATCATCAACAGAAAGTATTTACTGAATATCTAGTATGTCCAGATCACTGTTGGGGAGAGTACCATGGAGATTATTGTTGGTCTTGGTCTTGCTCTGTCACCCAAGCTGGAGTACAGTGGTGCCATCATGGCTCACTGTGGCCTCAACCCCTTGGGCTCAAGTTATCCTCCTGCCTCAGCCTCCTAAGTAGTTGACACTACATACATATACCACTATGCCCAGCTAATTTATTTTTTGTAGAGACAGGGTCTCAATATGTTGCACAGGCTAGGCTCAAACTCCTGGTCTTAAGCGATCCTCCCGCCTTAGCCTCCCAAAGTGCAGGGATTACAGGCATGAGCCACAGTTCCTGGCCCCATAAAGAATAATAAATGAATCACAGTTTCTACCATTTAGATATTTATTAAATATAGGCAACTTATAATAAAACTGTATATATTTTTAAAAAACTGCATAGTGCCAAGCATGGTGGCTCACGCTTGTAATCCCAGCACTTTGGAAGGCTGAGGTGGGCGGATCACCTGAGGTCAAGAGACCAGCCTGGCCAACATGGTGAAACCCCATCTCTACTAAAAATAAAAAAATTAGCTGGGCGTGGTGGCGAGTGCCTGTAATCCCAGCTATGCCCAGGCTGAGGCAGGAGAATCGCCTGAACCCAGGAGGCAGAGGTTCAGTGAGCCCAGATCATGCCACTGCACTCCAGGCTGGGTGACAGGAGCAAAACTCCATCTCAAAAAAAAAAAAAAAAAAAAAGACTGCATAGTACAAAAGAAAAATCATTGAAAAAGCTTTACAGAGCAAGTGGGTCATGAACTGGCTAGAATTTGTAAAGATAAAAAGAAAGGACATTTCAGGAAAGGAGAACAGCATTTAAAATAGCACAGAATGAAACTATAAGGAGTGTCTAGGAAATGCCATATTTGGCCACATTAACATATGTCAGGCAAAAAACAGAGGCAATAAAGCAGAGTCAAATAAGCATGCTTCAGTAACTGTATGCACATACAGTACCCTACTATCTGTTTAAACACACATGTGCACAGCTGCATACAAAAAGATTACCTCTAAAAAGAACCCAGAGAAATTGATAGTAACAGCTGCCTCTAGGGAGGAGAAATGGGTAGCTGGGACATAGAATGGGATGGATGCTTTTCATACTCAAACTTTTTAAAATTTTGTGACATATGTCTATATTACCTATTTTTTATATTAATTAAAAGGGATTATTTCAACCCTACTCCCACTTCAAATAACAACAAAAAACCCTCCCAAGATCTGGGTCTCGTGAGTCTAGCAACTGAAGCCCAAGAAGGTAGTAGCAGTTTGATCCCTCTCACTCTACACCACTGCTGCACTCTCTTCCCCATGTGGAATATTTTGCTGAACCATAACTGATTCTTTTCTTCTGTACTAGCAAGTCAATGAATACATGAAAAATGCAGCACATATATATTAACTCTCTTAAACTTTCACTTCTAAGATTCAACAAGCAGGTACCATGCTTGGTTTATGGTGCAACCACATATGCCTTTGGGACAGGTCAAATAGCAGCTACCCTTTTTGTACAAAACACAAAGTACCGCAAAGCTTTTTGTATCCTAGAACTGGCTGATACAATATACCTTGGAGGGTTTTTTTTTTGGAGCTAACAGGTAGGTCATCTGATTTTTCTCAATGATAAACTCTTTAAACCATGCTGAAACAGAAACGATTTGTCTTAGTAAAAGCATGAATCAGAAAAACACTGATTTGTAAATGTAAACATTTGTACATAAATGGTATCAATTAAAACTTTCTTCAATGAAATATAACAAAATGTTCACAGAAACGTATTATGTAATAAAAAGGAACAAATTATATTCTTAGTTTTTATAGCTAGAAATAAAAAACTAGGATTTGTTTTCACATGCATAGAGTTTAGATTTATACGTGTAGAAACAGACACATATAGTATAACAGTACATTGCTTCTGTGAACCTGTTCCAATTCACTTTTTCTTTTTTTTTTTTTTTTGGAGACGAAGTCTTGCTCTGTCGCCCAGGCTGGAGTGCAGCAGCACGATCTTGGCTCATTGCAACCTCCACCTCCCAGGTTCAAATGATTCTCCTGCCTCAGGCCCCCTACTCCCCCAGTAGCTGGGATTACAGGCACACGCCCCATGCCCAGCTAATTTTTGTATTTTAATATGAGGTTTTGCCATGTTGGCCTGACTGATCTCAAACTCCTGAATGCAGGTGATCCACCCGCCTTGGCCTCCCAAAGTACTGGGATTACAGGTGTGAGCCACGGCACCCAGCCCCGATTTATTTTGTTAAAAGACTAGTGCTTCTTCCTTTCAGAATGACTAGGGTTGTATAGATTGATCAATTATTTAAATAAAAGCAGTGACCTTGCTTCTTTACCACCTCACATCCAATCCACGTACAGTCATCTGAGTGATCTACTGGAGGGGAAAATCTTGCCACATAACTCTTGTACTTAAAACCCTTTAGTGGCTTCCCATTGCCCACAGATAAGAACTCAAGTTCCTTCATATGACAAACCAGGCCATCCATAATCTGCCTATGTCTCCCAGGCTAGAGAGCAGTGGTGCAATCTCGGCTCACTGCAACCTCTATCTCCCAGGTTCAAGCGATTCTCCTGCCTCAGCCTCCCGAATAACTGGGACTACAGGCGCCCGCCACCACACCTAATTTTTGTATTCTTAGTAGAGACAGGGTTTCACCATCTTGGCCAGGCTGGTCTTGAACTCCTGACCTTGTGATCCACCTGCCTCAGCCTCCCAAAGTGCTGGGATTACAGGCATGAGCCACCACACCCAATAGGATCTGCCTATATCTCTTATGACTTGGCAATCCCAATTTCATGTCTCTACTTGCACCCTCCCCTACTCACCATGCTTTTCTTGCCTTTGAGTCTATGTTCATGCCATCACATAAAAGATATCTTTTCTCACATTATTTTTCTCTGAGACAGGGTCTTACTCTGTCACCTAGACTACGGTGCAGTGGTGCACTCACGGCTCACTGCAGCCTCGACCTCCTGAGCACAAGCGATCTTCCTGCCTCAGCCTCCTAATTAAGTAGCTGGGACTACAGGTGCACATCACCGGTACTGGCTAATTTTTTTTTTAAGAGATGGGGTCTCACTATGTTGTCCAGGCTGGTTTCAAACTCCTGGTCTCAAGCAATACACCTGACTCAACCTCCCAAAGTGCTAGGATTACAGGCATGAGACACTGAGCCCCAGGCCTCACATTCTTTCATAACTTTTATTTATTTATCTTTTTAAGTGTATACTTTCAGGTTTCACTTCTAGGAAGCTTTTCTTTTCTTTCTTTACCCAGCTTTGTCACATGAGGAAGCTTTTCTAGCACCTATTTTCTCACCCTTACAAAATATTTGTAATCCCCATCCTGCAGTGATGACTATTTATGCGTCTGTTTCTCCTACCGTATTATGAGATCCTTGAACAGAGGACCATTTTTCCAATCTATCAGTAAGTCCAGATGTTCAAACTTCAAGTATAATCATAATCCAGCCACTTGTTACCATTTGTTATGATACCACCCTGGCCTAAGCCTCTATCACTTTTCTCCTAGACAACTGAAACAGTATCCCAATTACTCTCCCTGGTGATCCTTCCAAAATTTAAGTCAGAGTATTTCATTCCTTTCCTAAAAATCTTTTTTTTTTTTTTTTTTTTTTTTTGCGACAGAGTCTTGCTCTGTTGCCCAGGCTGGAGGGCAGTGGCGTGATCTTGGCTCGCTGCAACCTCCACCTCCTGGGTTCAAGTGATTCTCCTGCCTCAGCCTCCCAAGTAGCTGGGATTACAAGCACACGCACTACACCCAGCTAATTTTTGTATTTTTAGTAGACATGGGGTTTCACCATGTTGGCCAGGCTGGTCTCAAACTCCTGACCTCAGGTGGTCCACCCACTCTGGCCTCCCAAAGAGCTGAGATTACAGGCATGAGCCACCACACCAGGCTACTTTCTTAAAAATCTTTATAACTGCTCCCCCATTTCATGGGTGGTAACCCATTTCACAGGTGGTAAAATCTCGAGTCCTCATGGTAGCCTTTACAGCCCTGTGTATTGTGACAATCCCTCTCCCCATTAGTTATCTGACTTCATCTCTACTGTAATCTCCTTGCTGGGACACAATAGCCTCTTTGCTGCTTCACAAACATACCATGTATATTCTCTTAAGGCTTTGTATTAGCTCTTACTTCTCTGTGGACCATACTGTTCCAGGTACCATCATGGCTAACTCATGGCAACTTCTCAAAAATGGGACCATCCTGTTTAAAACCAAAAACCCAAACCAGGACAGGGTGCGGGTGGCTCATGCCTGTAATCCCAACACTTTGGGAGGACAGGGCAGATGGAAAACTTGAGCTCAGGAGTTTGAGAACAGCCTGGGAAATATGGCAAAACCCTGTCTCTACAAAAAAATACAAAAATCAGCTGAGTATGGTGGCATTCCTGTGGTCCCAGCTACTTGGGAGGGTGAGGTGGGAGAATAGCTTTAACCTGGGAAGAGGAGTTGCAGTGAGCTGAGACTGTACTGCACTCCAACCTGGGTGAGAGTGAGACTCCATCTCAAAAAGAAAAAAAAACAAAAAAAACAGGCCCAGGCAAGGTATGATGGTGCACGCCTATAATCCCAGCACTTTGGGAGGCCAAGGTGGGTGGATCACCTGAGGTCAGGAGTTCAAGACCAGTCTGGTAACATGGTGAAACCTCGTCTCTACTAAAAATACCAAAAGTTAACCAGGCTGGTGGTGTGCACCTGTAATCCCCAACTACTCAGGAGGCTGAGTCAGAATAGCTTGAACCCAGGAGGCAGAGGTTGCAATGAGCCAAGATGGCACTACTGCACTCCAGCCTGGGTGAAGAGAGAGACTCGTCTCAAAAAAAAAAAAAACAAAACACAGGCCAGGCGCTGTGGCTCACACTTATAATCCCAACACTTTGGGAGGCTGAGGTGGGCAGGTCACTTGAGGTCAGGAGTTCAAGATCAGCCTGGGCAACATGGTGAAACCCCGCCTCTACTAAAAATACAAAAAATAGCAAGACATAGTGGCGGGTGACTGTAATCTTGGCTTTTGGGAGGTCTGGAGTCTGAGGCAGGAGAAGTGCTTGAGCCCGGGAGGTGGAAGTTGTAGTGAGCAGAGACAGCGCCACTACACTCCAGCCTGGGTGACAGAGTGAGACTTCGTTTCAAAACAAAACCAAAACCAAAAAACCAAACTACCGCTTGTCCACTCCTAATTCCCCTTACTGTGTTTCACTTGCTTTTTTGCCATGTATTTACCACCTTCTAATAAACTGTATAACTAATTTTTTATGTTTGTTGTCTACTACCTGTCTTATCTCTGTTGGAATATAAACTCTATGGAGGTGGGATCCTTGTCTATATCCCAAGTGCCTACAACAGTGTCTAGCACATGCTAGTTACCAAATAAATATCTGTTGAGTTAATAAGTTGTTTATAACCCTTGGCACTATACCTGGTACAGAGTAGGGCCTTAATAAATGAATGTTAAGTGAAGCTATGTTAAAAAAAAAAAAGTGTAATAGCCAGGTATACCAATTTGCTTACATCAAAATTATCTTTTTATCTATAGCAGGATTTACAGTTAAACTTTGCTCTAAGGTTCACTATCACTAAACCAAAAATAAATAATATATATGATCTTTCCCATTTTTATCAGAGAGGCCACATCCTCTCACACCAGTCTGTATTAGGAATTCCCAGGATCATTCTCCCCATTCTCCATCCTAATTAGATACCTATCTGGCACCACACCTCTGAAAAACTCCAAATTTTAACCAGCGAATAATAAACAAATATGTGTTACTATTAATACACATTTGTACACAGGTCATTTTTACTGTCTTTGGTATATCCACTCCCAGACCTTTTGAGTTACTGAAAGACAGGAATATGTTGATGTCACCTTTCCCATCTACTACTCCTCGCTTTTAAAGTAACATCTTTCACAAACAGGCACATAGCAATTTTGAGGGTGAAAACAGACACCAACTTGAAAATATCCAAAATATTAAATATTTAAATGACTAGCTTCATATTACATTACATATCCTCTTTTGGTTCTCTCGTCCACTAACACAAATAAGAAAGTACAAAGTCACACTCAAAAACAAGTCTCTAATTGATGAGATATTAATAATTTTATACTTGATCTTAGCCAAAAGGCCGAGAAGCAATGAGATATTAATACTTTTAATGTCCTATATCATAACTTCAAACAAAACATAAAAACTAACTCTTAGTCACTTTGAAAGATGTTACAAAATGCTCCATCATCAAATTTATTCTGTATGATATGTATAATACTTTATATACACACTGAAAAGCTTTAAAGATAAAACATGAGGTTGGGTACAGTGGCTCAAGCCTGTAATCCCAGCACTTTGGGAGGCTGAGGTGGGCAGATCACAAGGTCAGGAGTTCCGGACCAGCCTGGTCAACATGGTGAAACCCCATCTCTACTAAAAATACAAAAAAAATTAGTCAGGCATGTTGGCACACTCCTGTAATCCCAACTACTTAGGAGGGAGAGGCAGGAGAATCACTTGAACCCGGGAGGTGGAAGTTGCAGTGAGCCGAAATCACACCACTGCACTCCAACCTGGGCAACAAGGCGAGACACCGACTCTAAAACAAAAAACAAAATGAACCAACAAAACAAAAACAGATAAAACACACAGAAAGTACGAATTAGAACCATCAATTATTTTACCGCAACAAACTTTAAAACATTAATTATATTTGACACAGTAATAACTTTCATTTAGAAAGGAAGAAGGCAAATCCTGTCAGCCACAGAAGCCGGGAACACTACCTTGTTATTCATCTGAAAGCATTAAGGGTTGCTTTTTTAACTATGTGGGGTAAAACCCTACAAACACAATGACTACATAGAAGTAAATGACACATAGGAGTAAATGAATGAAAGAATGAATAAAATGTATATGTATGTGTGTATGAATATATCTTTCTACCTAAGCAAAGGAGGTGGTTATAGTCAGGTAAACAGATGAATAAAAACCAACATTTTAAAGCACTTACTATGGGTTAGGTTCCTTTAATAATTCCATGGTCAGAAATATGAGATACTATTATTAGCTAATAATATTAGCTTCAGCCTGGCATGGTGGCTCATGCGTATAATCCCAGCACTTTAGGAGGCTGAGATGGGTGGATCACTTGAAGTCAGGAATTCAAGACCAGCTTGCCCAGCATAGTGAAATGCAGTATCTACTAAAAATTTAAAAATTAGGCTGGGCATGGTGGTGCACGCCTGTAATCCCAGCACTTTGGGAGGCCAAGGCAGGTGGATCACCTGAGGTTGCAAGTTCAAGACCACCCTGATCAACAGGGAGAAACCCCCTTGCTACTAAAAATACAAAATTACCCAGGCATGGTGGCAGCTACTTGGGAGGTTGAGGCAGGAGAATTGCTTGTACCCGGGAGGCAGAGGTTGCAGTGAGCTGAGATTGCGCCATTGCACTCCAGCCTGGACAAGAGCAAAACTCTATCTCAAAAAAAAAAAAAAAAAAAAAAAATGAGTCAGGCATGATGATAGGCGCCTGTAATCCCAGCTACTCCGGAAGCTGAGGCATGAGAATAACTTGAACCTGGAACGCGGAGGCTGCATTGAGCTGAGATCACGCCACTGCACTCCAGGCTGGAAAACAGAGCAAGACTCTGTCTCAAAAAATAATAACAATAATAATAAGGCTGGGTGTGGTGACTCAAACCTGTTAATCCCATCACTTTGGGAGGCCGAGTTAGGCGGATCACGAGGTCAGGAGTTAGAGACCATCCTGGCTAACATGGTAAAACCCTGTCTCTGCTAAAAATACACAGAATTAGCCAGGTATGGTGTTTCATGCCTGTAGTCCCAGTTACTCAGGAGGCTGAGGCAGGACAATTGCTTACATCTGGGAGGTGGAGGTTGCCGTGAGCTGAGATTGCCCCACTGCACTTCAGCTTGGGTGACAGAGTGAGCCTCTGTCTCAAAAAATAAAAACAATAAAATAATATTATCTTCATATTACAAATTAGATAAAAAAGACTCAGACATGCAAAATAACTTACCCCAAGTCACAGGGCTACAAATAAATAAGGTTTGCCTGCTTACCAAATATCTACTATTTCTATCCACCAACGTATGGTAGAGCCACTCATATGTAGTGGGATTTTCTGCTTTTTTTGAGTAGTAGATTTCACTTAATAACGTATTTTTAAAATCTACACCATCAAACAGAAGACAAGGAAAAACTTCTATTACAGTTGATGAATGCTGAAAGAATGACAGAATTAAAATATCACTGGGCATCAGTCATAGTTAACTGCTGCTAACTTCACAAGATGGAAGAACTAATGATGAACACACACAAACACAACCACCTAGGAAGTAGGTCTTATTAAAAAATAAAGATCAACTTTCATTGTGATCAAGGCTGTATATCCAACTATCATTTAACAGGGGGGAGGAAGGAGAACACGTTAAAAGTTACCACAAAAGATTCACACAGCAAAAGTCAGACTGTAGGAAATACTACATAACAAAGACCTAGTTTCGTCAACAAATCAATTGGAAGAAAATGAAGAACAGATGCACCTGCACATTAAAACAGACATAATATATGGATCTTTTAAAGCTCCTGATTCAAACAAATTATTTAAAATAGTAAAAAATTATTAAATTTTGAGAAAATTAGAAATACAGAAACAGCATTTTCGAGGGACGAGTTTTTTGGATAATGTTAAAAGAAATTTGGGGTTACTTTTTAGGTGTGATAATGGTATTTCAGTGATTTTATTTTAAAGAGTCCTTATCTTTTAGAGGTATAAAATGAATTATTTATAAATAAAAAAAGTCAAGAATTCATTTCAAAATAATATGAAGTCAAGGGAAGGTGAGTTGGGATGTCAAGTGAAAAGCAGACTTCTGTAAAGGGCCAGACAGTAAATATTTTAGGTTTTAAGGGCAGTGTAGTCTCTGCATCAACTATTCGATTCTGTCATTGTAGCACGAAAGCCATAGATAATACCTAAAGAAAGGAATGGCTGTGTGCCAATGAAACCTTATTTATAATAATAGGCAGTGAGCTGGGTTGGCCCATCAACTACAGTTTGCCAGCCCTTGCTATAAATAAATCAAAACCTACAGTGAGGTGATAATTATCAAAGCTGAGAAATGAGTAATTAGGAGTTCATTACGCTCTTCTGCTTTTTGTATATGTTACACATTTTCTTTATGTTAAACCACATTTTCAATCACTGATATATTTCCTTCTACAATTAAAGTTTCATTGAATATACATTTCCAATACATCTCACATCAAATCACACATTAACTGATACCTAGAAGTTGTAAGCGGTCCTTGGCCATAACCAAATTAGTCATCATTTTAGCTTGAAGGCGTCTAGCTCTTTCACACTGTTCACCTGAAAGAAAAAAAGAATTAATTAACATATCTACATTTCCCAACTAATATTATTTCAAGATAAATTATCACCCCAACTACATTCACGGAGAGTCACAGTCTCTATACAGAAATTAAAAAAAAAATAAAATAAAATATGTACCCAAAAGAAAGAAAAAAGAAGACATTTTAAAAATATTATCTTCAGGCCAGGTGTTGTGGCTCACTTCTGTAACCCCAGCACTTTGGGTAGCTGAAGCAGGAGGATCACTTGAGCTCAGGAGTTCAAGACCAGTCTGGGTGCCTGGGCAACATAATCAGACCTAGGCTCTACTTTAAAAAAAAAAAAAGATTAGCCGAGCCTGGGAGGTTGAGGTGGGAGGATCATTTCAGCCCAGGAGGTGGATGTTGTAGTGAGAGGTGACTGCATCACAGCACTCCAGCCTGGGCAACAGGCTGAGACCCTGTCTCAAAAAATATGTATAACAGCTACAAAAAAAAATTAGTTACAGTTTCTCATAATGGCTTCCAACCTACTGTGGTATTTCACAGATTTCAGGTCTATTTCATAGAGTCTAAAACTTTTTTTCCCCACATTTTAAAATATTTGAAATCGGGATTTGTTTTACAACCAATGTTAACTTACTAATGCTATCCAACCGGCTGCAGTCATAACACAGGCTTTTCATTGCCCATGCATGCACAAATTTGGTCACAGATATTAATATTGTTGTTGTTGTTTTGAGACAGAGTCTTGCTTTGTCGCCAGGCTGGAGCACAGTAGCACAGTCTCAGCTCACTGAAACCTCCGCCTCCCGAGTTCAAGCGATTCTTCCGCCTCAGCCTCCCGAGTAGCTAGGACTACAGGCGCATGCCAACGCCTGGCTAATTTTTGTATTTTTAGTAGAGAAGGGGTTTCACCATGTTGGCCAGGATGGTCTCAACCTCTTGACCTCGTGATCTACCCGCCTTGGCCTCCCAAAGTGCTGGGATAACAGGTATGAGCCACCGCGCCCGACCATTGTTATATCTATGTCTAAATAAGACTAAAACAGCCTCTTCAATAAGATTAAAATTCAAATTCTAAGTGATGAAAAGAATATATATCATACTTTGATTAACTGTTTTTTTCTCTTAGTGGTATAATACAAGGCATTTTTGATTCAATGAAATACTTCTTTTATTTTTTTTTTGAGATGGAGTTTAACTCTTGTTGCCCAGGCTGGAGTGCAATGGCGCAATCTCCGTTCACTGCAATCTCCACCTCCCATGTTCAAGCAATTCTCCTGCCTCAGCCTCCTGAGTAGCTGGGATTACAGGCAGGTACCACCATGCCCAGCTAATTTTTGTATTTTTAGTAGAGACGGGGTTTCACCATGTTAGTCAGGCTGGTCTTGAACTCCTGACCTCAGGTGATCCACTAGCCTTGGCCTCCCAAAGTGCCGGGATTACAGCCGTGAGCCACCATGCCTGGCTTTCTTTTCTAGGAGACATGGTCTTACTTTGTTACCTAGGCTGGAGTATAATGGCATGATCACCGTTCACTGCAGCCTCAAACTTCCAAGCTCAAACGATCCTCCCGCCTTAGCCCCACCAAGCAGCTGGAACTTACAGGCACATGCCAGCATGCAGGGATAATTTTTTTATTTTTGTAGAGACGGTATTGCAATGCTTCTCAGGCTGATCTTGAACTACTGGTCTCAAGCAATCCACCTGCCTCAGCCTCTCAAAGTGTTAGGATTATAGGCGGGAGCCACTGCGCTCAGCCCTACTTATAACCAATTCATTTTTTCCTAACTTTTCTTCCATGTAACTTGAAATGGCAAATCTATTTTGCATATAATTGATAAAGTCATGCTCATCATAGTCTCAAAGGCCCAACTTCCTATGCTTACCCATTCTATTCTGCTTTCTTTTATACACACCAGTAGCTAGAGAAATAATCGAAATATAAAGAGGAGAGGAAAAAACAGGGTTGGACATATTGTAATTATTGGAGATTAGCTGATATAAGTAGTAGAGTGAGCCAGCCAGCCAACAGACATCTACTGGATGAATTGATTCATAGCCTAAATACTGTAATTTCTAATTCTGAATATATTTCTTTTTTTTTTGAGACAGAGTTTCGCTCTTGTTGCCCAAGCTGGAGAGCAATGGTGCCATCTCGGCTCACTGCAACCTCCGCCCTACAAGGTTCAAGCGATTCTCCTGCCTCAGCCTCCCGAGTAGCTGGGATTACAGGCATGTGTCACCATGCCCGGCTAATGTTGTATTTTGTTAGTAGAAATGGGGTCTCTCCATGTTGATCAGGCTGATCTCGAACCTCCTGACCTCAGGTGATCTGCCTACCTCAGCCTCCCAAAGTACTAGGATTACAGGCATGAGCCACTGCGCCCAGCTTGAATATATTTCAACTATGATTAGCTGGAGTACTTTACTTATTTAATAGTGGTACTCACATACTTCACTCTGAAGTCAGGCTGCCTCGCCTCAAATCCTGATTCTATACTTGCTAGCTATGAGACTTTAGGTAAGTTCCTTAATTTCTCTGTATTTCAGGTTATTCAGCTGAAAAATAAGGATAATCACAGCAACTACAGAGCTTGGGGTGGTAGTGAAAATTAAGAGAAATACTATAGATGAAGCAATTACAATGATGCTTAGGCATACAGGAAGTGCACAATAAATGTTTTATATTATATATATATACACATATATATTTATTGTTGTTGAGATGGAGATCTTGCTCTACTGCCCAGGCTGGTCTTAAACTCCTAGCCTCAAGCAATCCTCCTGCCTAGGCCTCCCACAGCACTGGGATTACAGGCGTGAGCCACTGTGCCTGGCCAATATATTTAAAGACAATGTTAGACTCTAATTTTTAATTTGAGGTGATAGTAAAATAGAAATGAGTAATGACTGCTTTGGTTTTAAAATAAACCAAGAGTGGCCAGTCGCGGTGGCTCACGCCTGTAATCCCAACACTTTGGGAGGCTGAGGCAGGTGGATGACTTTGAAACCAGCTTGGCTAACATGGTAAAACTCCGTCTCTACTGAAAATACAAAAAATTAGCTAGGCATGATGGTGCACACCTGTAGTCCCAGCTACTTGGGAGGCTGAGGCAGGAGATTCTCTTGAACCCAGGAGGCAGAGGCTACAATGAACCAAGATCACAGCAAGACTCTGTCTCAAAAAAAAAAAAAGCCAAGAGTGAGTTCAGGTGCAGTGGCTCACACCTGTAACCCTGGTACTTTGGGAGGCCAAAGTGGGAGGATCACTTGAGGCCAGGGGTTCAAGACCAGCCTCGTCAACACAGCAAGACCCTTTTTCTATCAAAAAAACAAAACAAAGCAAATTTAAAAACCAAATGTGAATCAAAATAAGACATTTACAGCTCATAGTCTAAAATGCAGTCAAGAAGCATTACCTACAAGTGCAAAGGAAATTTGTGAATTAACCACTCTTTCCCTCCTTGACAATGAGGAAAGGGCCAGATTTCAAAAATAGCGCATGGTGACTGAACACCAACAGTGACACCAACGAGGACACAAATAATATACTAGTTTTTGCTTAATGCTACAGATAATCAAGTTTGAGCATATCTGACTATAACTTCATTTTTAGAATAGGTAATAATGAATTAACTGTAAGTCTACAAATGTTAACAATAACATTAAAAAATGTACAAATACTTTTATCAAGATAAACACAATCTGGCTGGGTGCAGTGGCTCATGCCTGTAATCCCAGCACTTTGGAAAGCTGAGGCAGAAAGATCACTTGAGGCCAGAAGTTTGAGAACAGCCCTAGAAAAATAGTGAGATCCCTGTCTCTACAAAAAAAAAATTTTAATTAGCTAAGTGTGGCCAGGCACAGTGGCTCACACCTGTAATCCCAGCACTTTGCGAAGCCAAGGTGGGCAGATCACTTGAGGTCAGGAGTTTGAGACCAGCCTGGCCAACATGGCAAAACCCGATCTCCACAAAAAATACAAAAAGTAGCCGGGTGCGGTACCATGCACCTGTAATCCCAGCTACTCGGGAGGCTCAGGCAGGAGAATTGCCTGAATCTGGGAGGCAGAGGTGGCAGTGAGCCGAGATTGCACCATTGTACTCCAGCCTGGGCAACAGTGAGACTCCATCTCAAAAATAATAATAATTAGCTAAATGTGGTAGCGTGCACCTGTGGTTCCAGCTACTTGGGAAGCAGAGACAGGAGGATCACTAGAGCCCAGAACTTTGAGGTTGCAGTGAGCTATGATCATATCACTGCACTCCAGCCTGGGTAACAAAGGCAAGACCCTGTCTCACAAAAAAAAAAAAAAAAAAAAAAAGAAGGAAAGAAAAACAAACAAAGGAAGGAAGGGGAAGGGGAAGGGGAAGGGGAGGGGAAGGAAAGAAAGAAAGGAAGGAAGGGAAAGGAAAGGAAGAAGAAAAAAATAAATAAAGAGATCTGAAATCTGGACAACCATGTGAATATATTATAATTTGGGATGGCTATAAACAAATATAATCTTACCTTGTCCTGTAACTATGACAGCTATTCCTTTTTCCAGTTCTTCAATACCTTTCTTATACCATTCCACAGCTTGCTCCTTCTGTCCTGCTTTAAAATAAAAATAATTATTCGTATAGATCATGAGTATGAAGAGTACACTAAACATTGCAAAGCATGCTGTTGATAGATAATACATAAAAAACAGGGTTGTAAACAAGTAAGTCTGAGAAACATTACTACATAACTTCTTAGTACGATGGTTCCAAGATGGGGAATATGGTCACAATGTTTATCAACATTTTAGGGCCGTGGGTCCTTTTTTCTTATCATCTCATACTATTGATCCTTATAACCACTAAAATGCTGTATTAAAGACATTTTATTTGGGAATTTTTAAGTATATATACTTCTGAAAAATACAAATATGATTTCAATAACAACGAAACAAAAAGCACTGTTCCATCTCATATTCAAATCTGATATAATGTGTTCATTGTTAGGTGCCTCCTCTCTAGAGTAAGTTTTTATTTAACAATTGATTTCATCATGAGAACTGGCATATTAGATTGCAAGTATAGCATTTAGTAACACATTTCTATTTTCTTTGAACTAAACAACTAGTTTAAAACATTAATTCCTAATGCAAGTTAAGCTTTAAAAGAATCTAAAAACTCAGCATATATTTTCTCAAGACACGAAAAGAAAAAAAAAAATAAATAAAAATAAAAATAAAAATAAAAACTCAGCATAATCAAAAAGTATATAGAACTTCTGTAATTGTTATACTAAAATCACATTGTATTTGAAAATTTTTTGTTTTATTACTACTATATTTGACCATTTGTCTGAATGAAAATTTATAATTAGGCTTTTCTATTATTTTTCACCATTTGTTTGAATGCAAATTAATTTCTTAGTCTGTCTTTTTTTTTTTGAGACAGAATCTCGCTCTGTCACCCAGGCTGGAATGCAGTGGTGCTCTCTCTGCTCACTGCTCCGCCTCCCAGGTTCAAGCAATTCTCGTGTCTCAGCCTCTGAAGTAGCTGAGATTACAGATGTGCACCACCACACCCAGCTAATTTTTGTATTTTTAGTACAGACAGGGTATTCACTATGTTGGCCAGGCTGATCTTGAACTCCTGACGACCTCAGGTATTCTACCCGTCTTGGTCTCTCAAAGCGCTCAGATTACAGGTGTGAGCCACTTTACCCAGCCTCGTTTTTTTTAAACAGAGTCTTGCTGTCACCCACACTGGAGTGCAGGGGCATGATCCTACCTCACTGCACCCTCCAACTCCTGGGCTCAAGTGATCAACCCTCTTCCCTCGGCCTCCCAAGTAGCTAAGACTACGAGCATGTACCACCACATTTACCTAATTTTTTTGTGTTTTTTTTTCTGTAGAGACAGGGTCTTACCTGTTGCCCAGGCTGGTCTTGAACTCCTAGACTCAAGTAATCCTCCTACCTTGGCCTCCCAAAGTGCTAGGATTACAAGCTTGAGCGACCACACCTGGCCTCATGTCAAACAAAAATGTCCATGCCATTCCTTATTATTACTTAAAATTTCAAATTCAATATAATATGATGACTCTTAATAAAACAGATGAAGTCGTATTATAAACACCACACAAAGCAACTAAGAAATGCTGTCTCCTTATGAGTACGTACTACCTACCACATTCTTCTGTTTCTTTATCCTGAAAATAAATCACTAACTAGATTCACTCTCTTAAACAGGGCAATTTCTTACTTATTATAGAATTATCAGTATTTCATACTGTGCCTGATTCAGAGTAGGTGCTCAATAAGTACTTCATAATGACATGTAAAGAAAAGTTTATGAAGATCGGGCACTGTTGGCCCATGCCTGTAATCCCAGCACTTTGGGAGGCCAAGGCAGGAGGACCGCTTGAGTCCAGCAGCTCAAGACCAGCTTGGGCAACATGGTGAGATTTTATCTCTACCAAAAAATTAAAAAATTAACCAGGATTAACGGTGTACATCTGTGGTCCCATCTACCTGGGAGACTGAGGAGAGAGATCACTTGAGCTGGAGAGGTGAAGGCTGCAGTGATTGCACCACTGCATTTTAACCTGAGCAACAGAGCAAGACCCTGTCTCAAAAAAAAAAAAAGAAGAAGAAAAAGAAATTATTAAGAGTTTGTTATAAATTAACTAAAATTATTTGGATGTTCACCTTCCTGTTTTCCACAAAGAAAATATCTACTTACATGTATTTTTGCTGTTTTTTAATTGGAAAAAGGGAAAATTACAGAAAAAGTATAATAGCATTTGCACTGAGTGGCAAAAATAGTGATAACAATGTCATATTTGGTTTAAAATTTTAAAAACAAGGTGAGTAAACTGTAACGGATACAGCATAAGTTCCTTTTTTAGTGCCTCTTCCCATTCCCATGCTCCTTCTAAGAAACCTCCACCAAAAATTCAGTGCATGGCCGGGTGCAGTGGCTCACGCCTGTAATCCTAGCACTTTGGGAGGCCAAGGTGGGCAGATTACAAGGTCAAGAGATCAAGACCATCCTGGCCAACATGGTGAAACCCCCTCTCAACTAAAAATACAAAAATTAGCCGGGCGTGGTGGCACGCACCTGTAGTCCCAGCTACTCGGAAGGCTAAGGTAGGAAAATCGCTTGAACCTAGGAGGTGGAGGTTGCAGTGAGCTGAGATTGTGCCACTGCACTCCAGCCTGGCAACAGAGTGAGACTCCATCTCAAAAAATAAAAAAAAATAAATAAAAGAATTCAGTGCATATCTTTCTAGTACGTTTTTATTGTCCTTATCTAAATTAGTATGATTTTTTAAATTTACATTTCTTTTGAGATCTAGCTGTGCTGCTATATACAGATCTAGTTCATTCATTTTGACTTCTGTACAGTAACTTGTATCATTCTGTGATTTATAATTTATTCAACTATGTCTTATTTTCTTTTTTTTTGGAGACGAGTCTTACTCTATCGCCCAGGCTGAAGTGCAGGGGCATGATCTCAGCTCACCTGCAACCTCCATTTCCCAGGCTCAAGTGATTCTTGTGCCTCAGCCTCCAGAGTAGCTGGGATTACAGGTGAGTGCCACCACACCTGCCTAATTTTTGTATTTTTAGGAGAGACAGGTTTCGCCATGTTGGCCACTCTGGACTCAAACTCCCAACCTCAGGTGATCCTCCCGCCTTGGCCTCCCAAAGTGCTGGGATTACAAGCATGAGCCGCCACACACAGCCTCAACCATTTTTTCAATTATTAAAAGATATTGAGATTGTTTCCAGTTTTTCAATATTTCAAACAATGCTGTAACCTTCCTATACTGGTCCCCTAATGCATACCTGCCAGTTTCTTTAAGATATATGCTTAAGAAATAAAAGTGATGAGTCATAGTTTGTCACACTTTCACTATTCACCAAAAATCAACAAGTGCTTTTTCTTTTTTTTTTTCTTTTTTTTTTTTATTTCTTTTTAGTTTTTTACTTTTTTTTCTTTCTTCTTTTTTTGGCCAGGGCTTCTATGGAGGCCACAACAAGTGCTTAGATTGCTTATTCCAGCTGGGTATGGTGGCTCATGATTATAATCTAAGCACTTTAGGAGACTGAGGTGGGTGGATCACCTGAGGTCAGGAGTTCAGCACCAGCCCAGAAAACATGGTGAAACTCCATCTCTACCTAAAATACAAAAATTAGCCGGACATGGTGGCATATGGCTATAGTTGAACTACTCAGGAGGCTGAGGCAGGAGAATCGCTCAAATCCGGGAGGCTGAGGCTGCAGTGAGCAGAGATCGTGCCACTGCATCCAGCCTGCTCAACAGAGAATGACTTCATCTCTATCTATCTATCTATCTATCTATCTATCTATCTATCTATCTATAGGTAGGCAAAGAGTAAAATATAAATTTGGCCAAAAATTCGAGACATAAATGGCAAGTAAGTGTATGAAAAGATGCTCAACATCATTAGCTGTTAGGGAAGTATAAATTAAAACCACAAGATATGGCTGACGCAGGCGGATCACCTGAGGTCAGGAGTTCAAGACCAGCCTGATTAACATGGTGAAACCCCGTCTCTACTAAAAATACAAAAATTAGCTGGGCGTGGTGGCGCATGCCTGTAGTCCCAGCTACTTGGGAGGCTGAGGCAGGAGAATCGCTTGAACCCAGGAGGTGGAGGCTGCGGTGAGCCAAGATCGCGCCATTGCACTCCAGCCTGGGTAACAAGAGCGAAACTCTATCTCAAAAAAAAAAAAAACAAAAAACCACAAGACAGAACAATGCACCTAATTTTGAAAAACAAAAAACAAAAGAACATGAAAATACCAAAATATGGGCAGGTGTGGTGGCTCATGCCTATAATTCACACACTTTAGGAGGCCAAGGAGGGCGGATCGCAAGGTCAGGAGATTGAAACCATCCTGGCTAACACAGTGAAACCCCATCTCTACTAAAAATACGAAAAATTAGCTGCTTAGCCAGGCATGGTGGCATGCGCCTGTAGTCTCAGTTACTTGGGAGGTTGAGGCAGGAGAATCACTTGAACCCGGGAGTAGAAGGGGTTGCAGTGAGCCAAAATAACATCACTGCACTCCAGCCTCGGCAACAGAGTGAGACAGAAGAAAGAAAGAAAAGAAAAGAAAATACCAAAATATTACAAGACAAAGAGTAATGGATGTTTCAAGTATTTGCTGGTAGGGAATAAAATGGTACCCAGTTGGAAAAAGAATTTGGTAGTTTCTTATGACATTAAACATATATTTATCATGTAAGTCAACAGTCTCTTCTTCTACTTATTTACCCAAGAGAAATGAAAACTTCTAAGACCTGAATTTACAGTGTCTTCATGGATAAGAGTTAAAAACAGGAAGTCAGGCGTGGTGACTCATGGCTGTAATCCCAACACTTTGGGAGGCTGAGGCGGGCGGATCACCTGAGGTTGGGAGTTAGAGACCAGCCTGGCCAAAATGGTGAAACCCTATCTCCACTAAAAATACAAAAATTAGCTGGGTGTGGTGGCAGATGCCTGTAATCACAGCTAGTCAGGAGGCTGAAGCAGGGAGAATCACTTGAACCTGGGAGGCAGAGGTTGCAGTGAGCTGCGATTGTGCCACTGCACTCCAGCCTGGGCAACAAAGCAAGACTCCATCTCAAAAATATTTAAATTAAAAATAAACAAACAACAACAGCAGAAAACAACCCAAATCATTTAGTTAATGGAGTAACAAATTGTGGTACCTGTATGGTTAGAACTTAAATGTGAATTTGGATAAGAAGCCCTGCAATTCAAAAAGGGTAAAACTTGACCCTCAAAGCGGAGAAACAGGCCAGGCATGGTGGCTCACACCTGTAATCCCAGCACTTTGAGAGGCTAAGGCAGGAGGATCACTTGAGATCCAGAGTTCATTCAAGACCAGCCTGCCCAACATGGCAAAACTCTGTCTCTATTAAAAATACAAAAATTAGCCAGGCAAGGTGGCATGCGCCTGTAATCCCAGCTACTTGGGAGACTGAGGCAGGAGAATCACTTGAACCCAGGAGGCAGAGGTTGCAGTGAGCCTCAATCACGCCATTGCAAACCAGCCTGGGTGAGAGCCAGATTCCATTAAAAAAAAAAAAAAAAAAAAAAAAGCTGAGAAGAGAAAAGTAGCTTCTCATATCCAGGAGCTGGCCTACTACTATCAGCTAAACCTTGGTACTAGACCTGGCACTTACAGAATATCAGCATCAAAGAAGGCCACTCTGTGACCACGGTAGAACAAAACCATTCTACAATTATATCTAAACACAGACAAAACGTGAACACTGAACACTGCCTAAACCATGAAATACCAAACATTCCCCCTCTTCCAAAAAATCTGTCGCCCAGGCTGGAGTGCAATGGCGTGATCTCGGCTCACTGCAACCACTGTCTCCCGGGTTCAAGCGATTCTCCTGCCTCACCTCCCGAGTAGCTGGGACTATAGGCGCCTGCCACTACGCCCAGCTAGTTTTTGTATTTTTTGTAACAGAGACAGAGTTTCACCATATTGGCCAGGTTGGTCTGGAACTCCTGAACTCCTGACCTGGTGATCTGTCCACCCTGGCCTCCCAAAGTGCTGGGATTATAGGTGTGAGCCACCGTGCCCAGGCAACCCCTGCTTTTTAACCACTACAACTTCAGACCTCACTCTAGTCTTCTCTTCTTCTAGATAGGTTTTATGATATTTATTCATAGAAGTATTCCCAGCTCCTAGTAGCATCCAATTCAGAGCAAAACCTTGTTTCCTTAAACCCTCCTTAAAATCACCAAATATGAGCCCAAACCCTGTAAGAGCTTTCTAACACCCTTTTACTAAGATGCACCATGGTTATTAAATATATGTGTTCTCCCTGGCTACAGTGAGTAATAAACTTCACTTGCTCAACCATAGATAGGTTTGTTTCTGGAAATTGTTGACTGGAGGGCATTCACTCTGCAGAAGAGCAGAAAAGCAATGTGTAAGTATAGCATGTCTACAGTATATTTATACAGCTGTAAAACATTTAATAACCTCTGAGAAAATAATAGATTTTGACATTTTTCTTTCCTCATTAACCAGAATGAACTGCTGAGATGTGACTGTGCTCAAAGACGTTTTATTGTATAGCATGCCTAAGATCAGCGATGGTAAATAATTCACAAACAAGAGAAAAAAGGCTACGTCAGAATATTAACAGTTTCACTGGCTGGGCAGAACTATTGTAAGTCAAGACTGAAGAAAACTGGCCAGCCACGGTGGCTCATGCCTGTAATCCCAGCACTCTGGGAGGTGAGGCAGGAGGATCGCTTGAGCTCAGGAGTTCAAGACCAGGCTGAGCAAGAGAGCAAGACTCTGTCTCTATCTTGCTTAAAAAATATTTTTTTAAAAAAGAGTGAAGAAAACTAATATAGAAGAGTAGACAATCTATACTTTGCCAGACATCAAAAACCCAACTACTACTGGGTGAAACAAAGGGAGAAAGATAGTGGAAAAGAGGCAGGAAGGGTTAGGGAATGTCCTTTAATAATTCAATATCTAGCCGAGTGCAGTGCCTCACGCCTGTAATCCCAACACTTTGAGAGGCCAAGGCAGGCAGATCACTTGAGGACAGGAGTTCGAGACCAACCTGGCCAACATAGCAAAACGCCATCACCACTTAAAAAAAAAAAAAAAGATTCAATATCCATTTACTGACTATCCTTAATTGTCATCAGGACAACTAACAATATTGGGAATCCAGTTTATTGTGGTTTAACTGTATTCAACATTAGGGAAAATACAACAATAATAAATCAGCTAAAAACAGAACAAGGGATAAAGTCCTTAACAGTGGCTGCCTTTTTGTCTCTTTAGTGCAGATGCCAGGAAATATTCTTGAAAAAAAGTAAGAAATGTTTATTGCATATTTAATCAAAAGCAATATTATCTTTTGGAAAAGTATGATATCATCTGAATGTCCATTTATCAGACTTATTACTTAGTTTAATCAGGGAAACTTTAAAGTAGAATCATTAGGCCCAAAGAAAGTAAGTCTGAAATTAATCCTTCCAAAATTGTAGGTGTACTGAGGTTTTCAGCAGGATAAGAAAATTACCAAATCTGACACTTCTGATTTCTAACTTCCATCCTCATCTTCTGAAAACAGATATGGACAGGCATTTTGTACATGAATTTTAAATAAAGTACAATATTGAATTATATAGAATTATGAAATATGACCATTTTCATTAACTTTTTTACAAACCTGTAAACCAAAAATAAAATTCTAAGACTCCCAACCAAATGATGGACCCTCCCCTCACCAGGGGCATTCCAAAGTTAACCTAAAAAGCTAGTTCAGGCCATGATGAGAAGTAGGGGTTGGACATGACTCATTATACCCTCTTCCCTTTGGAATTCAGGGACAACTGATCAGCATTAACACTAAAACAGAGATATTAAGATATTTTGTAGCAATCACACACCAAATTCCCAGCCTGACTCTAGTACAGCATCACATGTCAGATAGCAGGCCATGGAAGAAATTTAAGTATTTTACTCTATAATATATTTCCTTGACATATTCTGAAATGTCCCTGCAAAGCTGTCTCATGCTGGGAAAATTTACATTCTGTGGAGAATCACTTTCCCTTTCCAAATCTTTTCCCTGATCCAGGAGAAAATTAACTAAGAGTCTGCCACCTTTTAAAGTCTCGTAAGAAACATGTATTCTCTAGCCAGATTAATAAAAAAGAAAAGAGAGAATAATCAAATAGATGCAATAAAAAATGATAAAGGGGATATAACCACAGACTCCACAGAAATACAAACCAGCATCAGAGATTATTACTAACAACTCTATGCACATAAACTAGTAAACCTGGAAGAAATGGATAAATTCCTGGACACTTGTATCCTCCCAAGCCTAAACCAGGAAGAGTCGAAACCCTGAATAGACCAATAACAAGGTCTGAAGTTGAGGCAGCAGTTAAGAGGCTACCACCTGAAAAAAGCCCAGGTCCAGATGGGTTCACAGCTGAATTCTACCAGACATACAAAGAGGAGCTGGTACCATTCCTTCTGAAACGATTCCAAACAATCCAAAAGAGGGAATCCTTCCCAAATCATGAGACCAACATCATCCTGATACCAAAACCTGGCAGAGACTCAGCAAGAAAAGAAAACTTTAGGCCAATATCCATGATGAACATAGATGCAAAAATCTTCAATAAAATACTGGCAAATCGATTGCAACAGCACATCAAAAAGCTTATCCATCATGATCAAGTAGGCTTCATCCCGGGGATGCAAGGCTGGTTCAACATACGCAAGTCTATTAACATAATTCACCACATAAATGGAACCAAAGACAAAAACCACGATTATCTCAATTGATGCAGAGAAGGCCTTTGACAAAATTCAACAGCCTTTATGCTAAAAACCCTCAATAAACTAGGTATTGACGGAACGTATCTCAAAATAATAAAAGCTATTTACGACAAACCCACAGCCAATACCATACTGAATGGGCAAAAACTGGAAGCATTCCCTTTGAAATCTGGCACTAGACAAGGATGCCCTCTCTCACCACTCCTATTCAATATAGTACTGGAAGTTCTAGCCAGAGCAATCAGGCAAGAAAAAGAAATAAAGAGTATTCAAACAGGAAAGGCGGAAGTCAAATTGTCTCTATTTGCAGACGACATGATTGTATATCTAGAAGACCCCATCGTCTCAGCCCAAAATCTCCTGAAACTGATAAGCAACTTCAGCAAAGTCTCAGGATACAAAATCAATGTGCAAAAATCACAAGCATTCCTATACACCAATAACAGACTTAAGAGAGCCAAATCAAGAACGAACTGCCATTCACAATTGCTACAAAGAGAATAAAATACCTAGGAACACAACTATCAAGGAATGTAAAGGACCTCTTCAAGGAGAACTACAAACTACTGCTCAACAAAATAAGAGAGGACACAAACGGATGGAGAAACATTCCACGTTCATGGTTAGGAAGAATCAATATCATGAAAATGGCCATACTGCCCAAAGTAATTTACAGATTCAACACTAATCCCGACAAGCTACCAATGACCTTCTTCACAGAACTGGAAAAAAACCACCTTAAACTTCATATGGAACCAAAGAGAGCCCGCATAGCCAAGTCAATTCTAAGCAAAAAGAACAAAGCTGGAGGCATCACACTACCAGATTTCAAACTATACTACAAGGTTACAGTAATCAAAACAGCATGGTACTGGTACCAAAACAGAGAGAGAGACCAGTGGAACAGAACAGAGGCCTCGGAGGCAACACCACACATCTACAACCATCCGATCTTTGACAAACCTGACAAAAACAAGCAATGGGGAAAGGAGTCCCTGTTTAATAAACGGTGTTGGGAAAACTGGCTAGCCATGTGCAGAAAGCAGAAACTGGACCCCTTCCTGACACCTTACACTAAAATTAACTCCAGATGGATTAATGACTTAAACATAAGACTTAACACCATAAAAACCCTAGAAGAAAACCTAGGCAAAACCATTCAGGACACAGACGTAGGCAAGGACTTCATGACCAAAACACCAAAAACATTGGCAACAAAAGCCAAAATAGACAAAATCGGACCTAATCAAACTCCACAGCTTCTGCACAGCAAAAGAAACAGTCATTAGAGTGAATCAGGAACCAACAGAATGGGAAGAAATTTTTGCAATCTACCCATCTGACAAAGGGCTGATATCCAGAATCTACAAAGAACTAAAACATTTGCAAGAAAAAAACAAACAAGCCCATTCAAAAGTGGGCAAAGGATATGACCAGACACTTTACAAAACAAGACATACATGAGGCCAACAGACATATGAAAAAATGCTCATCATCACTGGTCATTAGAGAAATGCAAATCAAAACTACACTGAGATACCATCTCACGCCAGTTAGAATGGCGATTATTAAAAAATCTGGATACAACAGATGCTGGAGAGGATGTGGAGAAATAGGAACACTTTTACACTGTTGGTGGGAGTGTAAATTAGTTCAACCATTGTGGAAGAAAGTGTGGCAATTCCTCAAGGACCTAGAAATAGAAATTCCATTTGACCCAGTAATCCCATTACTGGGTATATATCCAAAGGATTATAAATCGTTCTGCTATAAGGACACATGCACACGAATGTTCATTGCAGCACTGTTTACAATAGCAAAGACCTGGAACCAACCCAAATGCCCATCGATGATAGACTGGACAGGGAAAATGTGGCACATATACAACATGGAATATTATGCAGCCATCAAAAATGATGAGTTCGTGTCCTTTGCAGGGACATGGATGAACCTGGAAACCATCATTCTCAGCAAACTGATACAAGAACAGAAAATCAAACACCGCATGTTCTCACTCATAGGTAGGTGTTGAACAATGAGAATACATGGACATAGGGAGGGGAGCATCACACACTGGGGTCTGTCAGGGGGAAATAGGGGAGGGACAGCGGAGGGTGGGGGAGTTGGGGGAGAGATAGCATGGGGAGAAATGCCAGATATAGGTGATGGGGGAGGAAGGCAGCAAGTCACACTGCCATGTGTGTACCTATGCAACAATCATGCATGTTCTTCACATGCACCCCAAAACCTAAAATGCAATTAAATAAATAAATAAAAAGAAACATGTATTCTCTCTGAAGCCTGCTACCTGCAGGTTTCATCTGTATAAGAAGAAGCTTGGTCTCCACAATCCATTATTTTAACCCAGACACTCCCTTCTATGGATTCCAGGACTTTAGATAAGCTCTTCTGACAGATTGCCAATCAGAAAATCTTTGAATCTGCCTATGACCTGCAAGCCTCCCCCAACTTCCAGTTTTCCCGCCTTTCCTGATCGAACCAATGCACATCTTACATGTTTAATTGATGTCTAAGGCCCCCCCAAAGTGTACAAAATCAAGCTATAGCCTGACCACCTTGGACACATGTTCTCAGTATCTACTGGGGCTTTGTCATGGGCCACCGGTCACTCATATTTGGCTCAGAATAAATCTCTTCAAATATTTTACAGAGTTTGACTCTTTTCATTGACAAAACTATTTTAAACACACATATGGACATATATACACAGCTTCAAATTATAAATAGAAAAATATTTTTATTTAGACAATTTCTGTCTTCGATGCCTGACCCTTTAGCCCTACAATATCCTGAGAAACTGGATCTCTCATTCGTATAACATACTAGGCCCTTTCTGTTTAGTCCTACATACTTGAGAAATTGAACCATACCTATAGAACCTCCACCACTGTATTACCCAGGAGATCTCAGGCTTGTCTTCCCACAGGAGCCATGCAGAACATGTTAGGTCATATTCTAGTTAATTCAAAGAACCACTATTACAACCTTCTCTTTTCCTCCAAGTATTCCAAGGAGCCCATTACCAGCATTACAACATAAAAATCTGTAGTATTAAGTAACAAGTACAATATTTTTAGTCTGTTCACCTAAATTCTATTTTTGGTTCTGCTACTGTGAGTTTACTCCTTAAATTTTAGCTTCTCCTCATATGAAATGGATGTTATAGGTTTTCAGTCTTCCAAGGAAGTTCAACAATTATAGAAAATGTTTACCAACTTAGTCAACATGACAAGATCCCCATCTCTACAAAAAATTTAAAAATTAGCCAAGCATGGTGGCATGCGTCTGTATACCCAGCTACTTGGGAAGCTGAGGCGGGTGGATCACTTGAGCCTGGGAGGCTGAAGCTGCAATGAGCTGAGAACGTGCCATTGCACTACAGCCTGAACAACAGAGTAAGACCCTGTCTCAAAATGTGTATGTACATATATACATATGTACACATATATGTTAATCACATAACAAACGTTTTAACACATCTCACTGGAGAGGAAGTAAATTTTTCTCAAATACCATCTTAAATGCAGAGCTGTACAAATTAACTGGTATCCAATAAATATTTGCTTTGACAAACAGACCTCACATATCCTTATGTTAAGTCAATAGAATTTCCCATGCTATTTCTCTCTTTTGAAATAGTTTTGTTTCAGATAAATTAAGGAAGGCCTTTATGAAAAGTCAGTGTCAAATCTGAGTATGGGCTGGGTACATTGGGTCATGCCTACAATCTCAGCACTTTGGGAAGCTGAGGCAGGCAGAGCACTTGAGGTCAGGAGTTTGAGATCAGCCTGACCACCATGGTGAAACCTCGTCTCTCCTAAAAATACAAAAAAATTAGCCAGGCGTCATGGTATGTGCCTGCAGTCCCAGCTACTCAGTAGACTGAGGCAGGAGAACTGCTTGAACCCGGAGGTTGCAGTGAGCCAAGACTGCGCCACTGCACTCCAGCCTGAGCAACAGAGCGACACTCTGTCTCAAAAAAAAAAAAAAAAAATTGAGTATGCCATAATAAAATTCAGGCTGGGTGTGCTGGCTCATGCCTGTAATCCTAGCACTTTGGGAAGCCAAGGTGGGCAGATCACCTGAGGTCAGGAGTTTGAGACCAGCCTAGCCAACGTGGTGAAACCCCACCTTAAAAAAAAAAAAAAAAAAAAAAATAGAATAGAATTTAGAGGCCAGCTGCAATGGCTTATGCCTGTAATCCCAGCACTTTGGGAGGCTGAGGCGGGTAGATCACAAGGTCAGGAGTTAGAGACTAGCTCGACCAACATGGTGAAATCCCATCTCTACTAAAAATACAAAAATCAGCCGGGCGTGGTGGCACGTGCCTGTAATCCCAGTTACTCAGGAGGCTGAGGCAGGAGAACTGCTTGAATCTGGAAAGCAGAGGTTGCAGTGAGCCGAGATTGCACCACTGCACTCGAGCCTGTGATACAGAGCAAGACTGTGTGTCAAAAAAAAAAGAATAAAATTCAGAATAAACATAGTCACCATATAAACCACATTAACAAACTATTAAAATGAGATTTAATTTGGCATCTATCATTTCAAGGTACCAAATGTTTCAATTAATTAACACCACTACAATTTGAAATAGGCCATTTCACCGAATCAAATAAAGTGGCTTTAAATTAGAAGGTAAGTCGCGTTGTCAAGGGAATGGCAGTGCATGACATTACCAGCCCCTTAATAGTTAACCACAGAGTTAGGAAACCTCTGAAGAGACTGCTGTTCAACTCCTTTCTATTTGATCATATATATTTTGAAGCAGTGAGAAAGAGGGAAGAATTAAATTCTCTTGGAACTAAGGTTTGTGTTGTCAAGGATGGCCAAGAGGCAGACTTCAAATGTGCACTCTCTTCAACCACTGGATTAAGAGGCTAAAGCACAAAAATGTTCAATCTCTTAAAGAAAAACTATAAGATAGAAAAGAACCATAACAATATAAACTCAGTTTTACTTCTTTTTTTTTTTGAGAGGTGGAGTCTCACTCTGTCGCCTAGGCTGGAGTGCAGTGGTGCGATCTTGGCTCACTGCAACCTTCGCTTCCCGGGTTCAAGCGATTATCCTGCCTCACTGTCCCAACTACCTGGGACTACAGGCATGCGCCACTATGCCCAACTAATTTTTGCACTTTTAGTAGAGACGGGGTTTCACTAATATGTTGGCCAGGCTGGTCTCGAACTCCTGACACCCCGGCCTCCCAAAGTATTGGGATTACAGGCATGAGCCAAGGTGCCTGGCTTGAGACATCAAGCCCAGCCTTTTTTTTAGGTGGAGTCTCACTCTTGTTACCCAGGCGGGAGTGCAATGGCAAGATCTCAGCTCACTACAAACTCCACCTCCTGGGTTCAAGCAATTCTCCTGCCTCACCCTCCAGAATAGCTGGGATTACAAGTGCCTGCCACCACACCCAGCTGAAGTTCTATTATTTTTTTTTTTTTTTTTTTGAGAAGAAGTCTTGCTCTGTCACCCGGCTGGAGTGCCGTGATGCGATCTCGGCTCACTGCAACCTCCCTCTTCTGCGTTCCAGCAATTCTCCTGCCTCAGCTTCCCGAGTAGCTGGGACTACAGGCGCATGCCACCACTCCTGGCTAATTTTTGTATTTTTAGTAGAGACGGGTTTTCACTATGTTGGCCAGGATGGTCTCGATCTCCTGATCTCATCATCTGCCTGTCTCGGCCTCCCAAAGTGTTGGGATTACAGACATGGGCCACCGCACCCGGACAGTTTTACTTCATGTTTAAAGGAAAATGAATCTGTAACTAATCTGTTTCAGTCTGAACTAATTTAATTTGGCATATGACGGCATCAGTTGTTGAACTCAAATCAAACTAAAGAGTTGTCAATAACCCATTCTGATGTCCACTTTAGAAATCAAAATATAAATTTTTTTAAAAGTTGTGAACAAAAACATTACCAGTAGAAAGAATATGAAATATGCAGCACACAGATCACTGAAAATATTGTTGAAATTTCTCCAACCTGGCCAACATAACAAGAACCAACCTCCAGGCAAAAAAAAAAAAAAAAAAAAAATCACTTGAATCTAGCGTCTAGCAGTGAGCTATGATCACTTTACACTCCAGCTTGGGTAAGAGAATGAGCCCCTGTCTCTAAAATAGATAAAATAAAATAATTTTTTTTACATATTTAATGTATCCAACTGAAAAATAATTTTTTTTTAGCTTAAGTATGTTCTCAGAGAAAAATAAAAATGCTTAAGAGGATTTAAGTATAATAGATATATTCATATATGTGATACTCAAAGATTTGTCACTAGCTTGAGACCTGAGATCTGAATTCTATTTCGTTTATTCCTTACATGGAACTGCTATTTCTTCAAATCTAAGAGCTGAGGATCTTTTATTTTTCATACCTAGGTTTTCCTTAATCTCTCCTTTCATCCTACTTTCCAACTCTTGTCACCCAACAGTGTTAACTAAAATTTCCTTGTTGCCAGGCACAGTGGCTCACTTTGGAAGGCTAAGGCAGGCTTTTGAGGTCAGGAGATTGAGACCAGCCTGGCTAACTTGGAGGAACCCCGTCTCTACTAAAAATACAAAAATTAGCCGGGCGTGGTGGCGTATGCCTGTAATCCCAGCTGCTCAGGAGGCTGAGGCAGGAGAATCCCTTGAATATGGGAGGTGGAGGCTGCAGTGAGCCAAGATCATGCCACTGCACTCCAGCCTGGGCAATGGAGTGTGACTGTCTCATAAATAAATAAACAAATAGGCCAGGCACGGTGATTCACCCCTGTAATCCCAGCACTTTAGGAGACTGAGGCAGGCGAATCACAAGGTCAGGAGTTTGAGACCAGCCTGGCCAACACTGTGAAACACCCTTTCTACAAAAAATACAAAAATTAGCCGGGCATGGTGGTGTTTGCCTGTAGTCCCAGCTATTAGGGAGGCTGAGGCAGGCGAATCACTTGAACCTGGGAGGCAGAGCTTGTGGTGAGCTGAGATCGTCCCACTGCACTCCAGCCTGGGCAACAGATCAAGACTCCGTCTCAAAATAAATAAACAAACAAACAAATAAATAAAATTTCCTTGCATGTTCTGACATTCTCTCCCTAAATACAACTACTAAAACAATCTTAGAGACAGGGCCTCACTCCCGTCACCCAGTCCGGAGTGCAACTGCATGATCTCAGCTCACTGCAGCCTGAACAACCCGAGCTCAAGTGATCCTCCTACCTCACCCTCCCCAAGTAGCTGGGACTAAAGGCATCGCCACTGCGCCCAGCTAATTTTTGTGTTTTTCATAGAGACAGGGTTTCGCTATGTTGCCCAGGCTGGACTCCAACTCATGGGCTCAAGTGATCCATTCACCTCAGCCTCCCAAAGTGTTAGAATTATAGGCATGAGCCATGGTGCCCAGCAAAAAGAGATCTACTATTTTCTTTTTTTTTTCTTTTGAGACAGAGTCTTGATCTGTCCCCTGAAGTGGTGGGATTATAGGTGTGAACCACCTTGCTGGGCCCAAAATATGATCTACTCTTAAACATCCTCCTCTATTCTAAAACATCACAACCATTTTCATTCTCTCCAAGGGATCCTGGATGTTCCTAAGAGGTGATAAAGAACGGAGCTTGCTGGCCGGATGCAGCGGCTCACATCTGTAATCTGAGCACTTTGGGAGGTCGAGGCAGGCAGATCACTTGAGGTCAGGAGTTTGTGACCAGTCTGACCAACATGGTGAAACCCCATCTCTACTAAAAATACAAAAAATTAGCCAGCCGTGGTGGGGCGCACCTGTGGTTCCAGCTACTCGGGAGACTGAGGCAGGAGAATTGCTTGTATCTGGGAGGCGGAGGTTGCAGTAAGCTGAGATCACACCACTGCACTCCAGCCTGGGTGACAGCGTGAGACCGCGTCTCAGGAAAAAAAAAAAAGAATGGAGCAGTTAACAAAACATTTCCTTCCACAAACACATAGTATTCTTAAAAGTTACCTCCCTCCTTCATCTCTGTCCAAAACCATGAATACATGCTTCTTTCCCTATATCCTACTTCCCACTCCCGGGCCCCACAAACAAAATAGGTTTCAACAAGATTGAAATTCTAGAACAGTTTTTGGTGTTGGTTGTAGAGAGAGACACTATGAACCAAGTGCAGATTGCTCTTGTTTTCATTAATGGACAATGCAAGTGAGTATGTAATTGAGGTGTGGGAGAAAAGTGGGTTTCTTAGGCAGAGGGAGAAGCAAGCTCTCAGCATACCGGAAGTAAGAATAAAAGGAGGGAACTGTAAAAGTTAGACTTCTCCTTATTTCACTTATTTTCCATAAAAACTTTTCATTAACTATTAGCATAGGTTTGGAATGACCTGCTTTAACTTTTGAGCCTCATTTTCTTCACCTCTAAAATGCTGATACCAATAATACCTTCATCTCACAGCGTTATTGTGAGGATTAAATAACACTTTTCATGGTCTGGGATGGTTGCTATTTTTTTAAAAAAGAAAAAAGATAACACATACAAAGCTAATAGCACAATGCCTGGCACATATACTAAAAAATGAAGTCAGGAGTTGGAAACCAGCCTGACCAACATGCGGAAACCCCGTCTCTACTAAAAATATAAAATTAGCCGGGCGTGGTAGCGCATGCCTGTAATCCCAGCTACTCAGGAGGCTGAGGCAGGAGAATCGTTTGAACTCGGGCGGCGGAGGTTGCAGTGAGCCAAGGTCGCGCTATTGCACTCCAGCCTGGACAAGAGTGAAACTCCGTCTCAAAAAAAAAAAAAAAAAAGAAACCCGAAGGATGTAGTATCCTTGTTTTCATTCAGAAACATATGTTTTAGGTTTTATTATAAAGTGACATGTTTACGTTTATGCAATTCATTCATTAAACATTTCAACTGGGAAATTAAAGGCTATCTTTAAAACTGCTTTAATTAAAATCAAAGCAAACAGGGGGAAAAGTTTTATGCTAAATGTAACTACACTGAAAAGCATTCAGAAATCACTGTACAGATAAAATGATTATATTGATAAAAATGATGCAAATTAAACTGCAGTCATATGCAGCTATTCCTTTCAAAACCGTGACAATTTGTTTTTTCTTTCTGACACTATAGTACCCTGCTTTCATTAAAAGCCAGTAACAAGGCACTGCTTCTTCAGTATCAAAACCTTTTGGAAACCTTGGCTCAGAGGAAGCCGCACACTCTTTACAGTGCTAAGAAAGGATCGGTGTGGTCACTCTAGGACAACTGTCACTGTCATCAGCACGTCTGGGGTGTCTCACAGTGACTTGGGTCATGCAGAAGTGTGGGGGAAGGCTGGTGTCTGAAACAAAGTCGACGGCTACGGTGCCCTGAAAGGGGAGAGGTTTTGACTGAGAATACTAGATGAGGCTCTGATCTATGGGGATGCAGTCTCCCGGGGCAGATCAATTCCGGGGGTGAACGGTCCCCTCCCGCAGGAAAGGGACGCAGGTGTTGCCCTCCCACGGCGACCCCACCGCCTTCTTCCCTGCGCCGCCGCCCCCTCCCCCAGCCCCCTAGTTACCTTTCTCGTCCTCATCGATGCGCAGGGCAATGGGAGATGTACTCGAAGGCCTGTTTGTGGAAGACTCGGACGCGCTCGGCGTCGCCGCCCGGCACCGGCGCTGGGGGCGAGGCCGAGGCCGGTGCTGGCGCGGCCCCGGAGCTCCTCTTGGCTGCCATGAGGGCGCGGGAGAAGCGCTGGCACAGCCACAGGAAGAGGAGCCCCAGGTGGAAGGCGACCAAACGCAGCAGCGCGAAGCCTACGAACAGCGGGTAGGAGAAGTAGTACAGGTTCCGCTTATGCGGCGACTGGGGCGGAGAGGCTCGCCCGGCGGCGGGGAGGGGGCGGGGGCCAGGCAGGGGGCGGAGGCCTGGGAGGCACCGGGCTGCTGGCGCCGCCGGGAGCCTTTCTTCTTCCTCGTCCACCTGGAGAATTCATTCACAGCTCTCCACTGCCGCCGCCGCCATAACCCGCCTCCCGCAGACCGACGGGGACCAAGCGACGGCGGCGGCCACTGCGACGGCTAGGGCCACAGCCCCCGCCTGCCCGCCGACCTCAGGAGCCCCGCACCGCCGCGCGCTGCCCGCCGGCCCCGCCCCTTTCTCCTTCCTCGGCCGGGAGCACAACCCCTTCTCCTCCTGCAGTCGGTGGATTGGGCCCCTCCCTCCTTGCCGCTGTCCTCTCCGCCGCCTGGTGGCTCCCAGCGGCGGCCGCGCACGCGCACGTCCGTCTTCCTCTCTTTTCTCCAGCGCGGGCGCGCACGGCGCGTCTTTGTTGACCCGGGGCTCCTGTACGCGTGTGCGGTGCCGGCCCCTCATCCTTTCTGGCTCAACTACAGTTCCCAATGTGCAGTTCGGCCCACGTCAGCAGCCCGGAAGAGCTGCTGCCAGGAAGCCTTGGTAATCGATCCACCGAAGGGGGAATTGCGGCTTGGGGTCGCACTGCTGGTTTGCAGGGCTCCTCTTTCAGTGTCATCGTTTTCTTACATTTCTTTCATCTTTTTCTGCCAGTCGACCTGAGTCCTCTCCGAATGATAATTGACCCATCTCAGAAGCAATGGGTATCAATCTGGGAATTAAATTAGCCAGGCGTGATGGAGGACTCGCTCCTGTAGTCTGAGCTACTTGGGAGGCTGAGGCAGGAGAATAGCTTGAACTCGGGAGGCGGAGGCTGCAAGTTAGCTGAGATCGCGCCACTGCACTCCAGCCTGGGCGACCACAACGAAACTCCGTCTCCAGAAAAAATAAAATAAAATTTTAAAAAATGGGAATTATTTTGAGAGGAAAGCAATTGTGAAGAGAAATTTCAGGTTACTGCAAACAACAACAACGAAAATGTTAGCTCAATGTGATCAGATCAATGAACCCAGGGGTTTAACTAAATTAGTGCGTGTTTAGATGTCTAATCTGAAAGGTAATTTATTTGAATAAGGGAAATCTTAGGTTTTACGTAGTAACCATCCCATAGTTTACTGAAAAATCCACACTTTTTTTTTTTTTAATGTACTCAGCATCCCTTCGTTTGGGGAAACTACTTGCTTGTTTTTGCTTCCTGTATTCTAACGAGCTGCAAGCACAGAACCCAGGCCACAAAGGTGGGAAACAAACACTAGGTCAGTCAGACTCTCCAGGGACCTAGAATCTTAGCTGGAGACACACTGAATAAAAGGCAGCTGGAATCGAGCGCTCTTAAAAGCAGGTTGACCAATGCATCACATTGAGCACCCTAGAGCTGCTGGGTTCCTGACTGGTCACTTGGTTATGTAACCTATCCAATACACTAATCAGTCTATTTCTCTCTTCCTCTCTCCTTTTCCTCTTCCCTCCTTTTGTCTTTTCCTCTCTCTCTCTGTCTCCACATCTTTTCTCTTCTCTTTCTTTTTTCACTTGAGTTAGCTATAATTATTTCTTGTTTCCTAAAACTGAGGAAGCCTAACTGATACAAAGACTCCGTTATTTGTAGTGTGAGGTTTACAAATGCCCCATGAGAGCTTCTAGCTTCCAAGAATCTCCGCATTCTGCTACAGCTTTATTTTTTTATTTTTTTATTTTTTGAGACAGGGTCTCACTCTATCACCCAGGCTGGAGTGCAGTGGCACAAATAACGCGGGTCACTGCAACCTACACCTTCCTGACTCAGGTGGTCCTTCCACCTCAGCCTCCCAAGTAGCTGGGACCACAGGCATGGGCTACTACGCTCAACTACTTTTTGTATTCTTTGTAGAGCCAGGGTTTCACCATGTTGCCCAGGCTGGTCTCCAACTCATGGGCTTAGCAGTCCACCTGCTTCGGCCTTCCAAAGTGGTGGGGTTACAGGCGTGAGCCTCCCCATGGCACCCGCAGCTACTTTTTTTACTTTTTCGTTGAGACAGTGTCTTGCTATGTTGCCCAGGCTGGTCTCGAATTCCTGGGCTCAAGCAATCTGCCCGCCTTGGCCTCCCAAAGTGCTGAGATTACAGGCATGAACCACAGCCAACTTTACTTAATTACTTCCCACCAATAATGCCCTACAAATATCGAAGGCTATTGCAAAAATGACCTACTCCCTGTTTCCCTCTTATTGCTCCCCCCTTCTCTGTGCTTATGCTAGTTCTTCATTCTGAAATGTCCTCTTTCTGCTGGGTGCGGTGGCTGACACCTGTAATCCCAGCACTTGGGGTAGCCAACGTGAGTGGATCATCTTAAGTCAGGAATTCGAGACCAGCCCGGCCAACATGGCAAAACCCCTATACTAAAAATACAAAAATACAAAAGTTAGGCCGGGTATGGTGGCCGGGTATGTAATCCCAGTACTTTGGGAGGCCAAGGTGGTCAAATCACCTGTGGTGAGGAGTTCGAGACCAACCTGGCCAATATGGTGAAACCCCATCTCTACCAAAAATACAAGAAACAGCCGGGCGTTGTACTGGGCACCTGTAATTCCAGCTACTCAAGAGCCTGAGGCAGGAGAATCACTTGAACCCAGGAGGCAGAAGTTGCGGTGAGCCGAGATTGTGCCATTGCACTCCAGCCTGGGCAACAAGAGCAAAACTCTGTCTCAAAAAAAAAAAAAAATCTGATTCAATTGCTGAACTCCCACCAGAAAACTTGACTTCTCTCTTTTGAACCTCACAGTACTTGTGTAAAATCTATTACGTGTATACATATATCATGTAAATAAGAAGTATATTACTTAAATGTGCAATTTAAGAAAAACAATAAGCAGCATTTCGTTTAAGAAAAATGAATGTTTGGGAGGTCGAGGCAGGTGGATCACAATGTGGTGAAACCCCATCTCTACTAAAAATACCAAAATTAGCCAGGTGTGGTGGTAGGCGCCTATAGTCCCAGCTACTCGGGAGGCTGAGGCAGGAGAATCGCTTGAACTCAGGATGTGGAGGTTGCAGTGAGCCAAGATCACGCCATGGCATTCCAGCCTGGGCAACAAAGAGAACGAAATTCCGTCTCAAAAAAAAAAAAAGAAGATAAAAGAAAAATGAATGTAACCAACTCCTTGAAGCACTCTGTGAACTCCTCCCTAATCTCAATGTCTTGTCACTCCCTCTAGAGGAAGCCACTATCCTGAATTTTATATTACTCATCCTCCTGTCTCATTTTAGTTTGCAGTGTATTTATGTATTTCTAAACAATGTATTGTATGATTTTGCCTCACTTTGACTTTATGTAAATGTAATCATATTGCAAATATCCCTTGTTTTCCTCCTCAAAAATTTTAAAATTTCATTTAAAAAAATAGAGATGGAGTCTCACTATGTTGGCCAGGTTGGTCTCAAACTCTTGAGCTCAAGTAATCCTCCTGTCTTGGTCTCCCAAAGTACTGGGATGACAGGCATGAGCCACTGTACCTGACTACCTGCTCAATATTTAAGTGTTGAAATTCCTCCCTGTTGATTTCTATAGTTGTAGTACATTTTCACCACTATGTAGTATTCCATTATATGAATTTACCACAACTTATTTTGCTATTCAACTATTGATGGATATTTAGTTTGGTGCCAGTTTTTTTTTCTTAAGTAACTATCTTCCCTGCCACCCCTCTGGTCTTTATCAACTCAAGAAAGTAACAAGGCGGGGCGCGGTGGCTCATGTCTATAATCCCAGCACTTTGGGAGGCTGAGGCGGTTGGATCACGAGGTCAAGAGATCGAGACCATCCTGGTCAACATGGTGAAACCCTGTCTCTACTAAAAATACAAAAATTAGCTGGGCATGGTGGCGCACGCCTGTAGTCCCAGCTACTCGGGAGGCAAGGCAGGAGAATTTCTTGAACCCAGGAGGTGGAGGTTGCAGTGAGCTGAGATCGCACCATTGCACTCCAGCCTGGGTGACAAGAGCGAAACTCAAAAAAAAGTAACTAACTTTTTAACTTAGCCAAGATATGGCCCAATAGTAGAATGGTTAAATGATCCTGGAGTCAGATCAGCTGCATTCAAATCTGTGTTCCGTCACTTTCTGTGATCTTGATTATTTTTTTATTTTTTATTTTCTTTAAATATTTTTTAGATTCTTTTTTCTTTTTTTTTTGAGATGGAGTCTCGCCTTGTTGCCCAGGCTGGAGTGCAGTGGCGCTATCTCTTGGCTCACTGCAACCTCCGCCTCCCAGTTTCCAGCAATTCTCCTGCCTCAGCCTACCGAATAGCTGGGACTACAGGCACACGCCATCATGCCCGGCTAATTTTTGTGTTTTTTAGTAAAGACGGGGTTTCACCATATTGGTCAGGCTTGTTTCGAACTCCTAACCTCGTGATCTGCTTGCCTCAGCCTCCCAAATGCTGGTATTACAGGTGTAAGCCACCGCGCCAGGCAAATTATTTCTTTTTTATTTTAAAAGATTCTTTTGTAGAGACGAGGTCTCTCTCACCATGTTGCCCAAGCCGGTCTTGAACTCCAGCCCTCAAGCGATCCTCCCACCTCAGCTTTCCAAAGTGCTAGGATTACAGACATGAACCACCATGTTCAGTTTATTTCTATTTTTATTTTATTTTATTTTATTTTTTACTTGCCGTGATACTAACAAGGAGGTTTGTTGGTTTTTTGTTTTTGTTTTTGCGATAGGGTGTCACTTTGTCACACAAGCTGGAGTGCAGTGGGGCCATCATAGCTCACTTCAGCCTTGATCTCCCTGGCTCAAACCACTCTCCTGCCTCAACCTCCTGAGTAACTGAGACTATAGGCATGCACCACCATGCTGGGCTAATCTTTTTGAAATTTTTTTTTTTTTTTAGCAGAGATGAGGTCTCACTATGTTGCCCAGGTTGGTCTTGAACTCCTGAGTTCAAGTGATCCACTCACCTTCACCTCCCAAAATGCTGAGATTATAGGCATGAGCCATTATAACTGGCCATGAGGAAGATACTTTTTGAATAAAGAGTGGTTCTCAAGCCAGGTGAGGTGACTCACACCTGTAATCCTAGCACTTTGGGAGGCCAGAGTGGGTGAATCACCTGAGGTCAGGAGTTCAAGCCCAGCCTGACCATCATGGTGAAACTCCATCTTTAAAAAAAAAAAAAGAAAGAAAAGAAAAAAAGAGTGGTTCTCTGACATTTTCTCTACCCTTTCACTATAATCTAGCTAATATAGACTATTGGTCTGTGCCTACTTTGCTCTTTTCCAGGACTACAATTACTCTCCTATCATTTTTCTTTCACTTAGAATGGCCTCTCCTACTTCCACTGTCAAAGTCCTTCAAGAGTTAACTCTAATGTTACATTCTTTTTATCTTTTTTTTTTTCTTTGAGACAGAGTCTTGCTCTGTTACCCAGGCTGGAGTGCCATGGCATGAACTCGGCTCACTGCACCCTCCACCTCCTAGATTCAAGCGATTCTCCTTCCTCAGCCTCCCGAGTGGCTGGGACTACAGGCACGCACCACCATGCCTAGCTAATTTTTTTTGTATTTTTAGTGGAGACAGGGTTTCACTGTGTTAGCCAGGATGGTCTCTATCTCCTGACCTCATGATCCACCCACCTTGGCCTCCCAAAGTACAGGGATTACAGGTGTTAGCCACCGTGCCCGGCTCTAATGTTATATTCTTGAAGAATTCTTCCATTATCACCTCCAGCAGAAATGATCTTGATTTTCAGTTGTTACGACAATATGGTTCTGTTACTCTATGGTTCTTATATTATATTGCCCTGTGTGACGCTTATTTAAACACTTCATCACCTCTTGATATAGACTGTAAACTCACTGAAGGCAGTGGTCACACTTTATACATTTTGCCTCACTTTTTGCATCTAGCCTGACACCTAGCTTATGGTACTCATTTAATAAATATGAATTCTTTGAAAAACAATTCAAAATGATGATTGTATTAGATTTCTGGTGCTATGTAATATGCCACTCGAAAACTCACTGGTTTAAGATAGCAGACATTTACTTAGTCACAACTTTGTGATTCAGTAATTTGGGGTAAGTTCAGCTGGATGGTTCGTCTGATGGCCTCGCCTGTGGATCACTCATGTGGGTGCAATCATCTGATGGCTTAACTGAATGGCTGTATGGCCTAGCTAGCCCCACATATGTGTTCAGAGGTTGGTTGTGGCTATTAGCTGGGACATATGTCTCTAGTAGGATAGCCCCGATTTATTTACATTGCATCTGTTTTCCAAGATGGTGTGAGTGGAAGCTGTAAGGTCTCTCGAAACCTAAAATCCAAAGTTGCAGTGTCATTTGTACTACACTCTATTGTCAAAGCAAGTCACAAGGCCAACTCCAGTGCAATATATGGGAAAATAAACTCCACATCTTAATAGACAAGTTGCAAATTCACATTGCAGAGGGGCATATATATAAGGATAGAAGGAATTGTTGTGGCCATCTTTGCAAGTAATTTAGCACAGTGATTAAGGGTAGAATTTCCTTTTACCTCATGTTCAGATAGCAGCTTACGCGTCTCATTTAAGGTAGCATTTCCCAACCATTTTGCTGAATTATAAAAACCTTAATTATAACACTTAAGGCTGGATGCCATGGCTCACGCCTGTAATCCCATCACTCTGGGAGGCCAAGACAGATGGATCACTTGAGGTCAGGAGTTCAAGACCAGCCTGGCCAACATGGTGAAGCCCCACCTCTACCAAAAATACAAAAAATTATCTGGGCATGGTGGTGGCACATGTTTGTGGTCCAAGCTACTTGGGAGGCTGAGGCAGGAGAATCACTTGACCCTGGGAGGCAGAGGTTGCAGTGAACTGAGATCATGCCACTGCACTCCAGTCTGGGCAACAGAGCGAGACTCTGTCTCAAAAAAACAAAAAACGTGCTTAAGTTCAAGGAGAGAACAGCAGTGACAGTGATGATGATGACTACTACTACTTGCTAACATTTATTGAACTCATATTGTGAATGAACTAAGCAGATGAACTTTTAGTGCATTGTTAAAATATTGCTACTTCAGATAAGCATTATCGTCTTTTTTTTTTTTTTTTTTTTTTGAGACAGAGTCTTGCTCTGTCACCCAGACTAGAGTGCAGTGGCAAGATCATGGCTCACTGCAGCCTCAACCTCTTCAGTTCAAGTGATGAGTGACTGGGAACACAGGTGCACACCACCATGTCCGGGTAATTTTTGTATTTTTTGTAGAGATGAGGTCTTACCATGTTGTCCAGGCTGGTCTCAAACTCCTAAGCTCAAGCTCAAGCGATCTGCCCACTTCGGCCTCCTGCAGTGCTGGGATTACATGTGTGAGCCACCTTGCCTGGCCTCAGTTTTTTAAAATAAAGAATTAGGGGCTCTAAGAGTCTGTAATTTGCCCAACATCACATATTAGTTAATTAGACATACTACTTCAGTAATTTAAGGTAAAAATCTAGGATCTCAATAATAATATTTTTACATAGTCTGTTTCTATTTTAATTATGTAAAGCACAAGTGATCTTTCATTCATGGGCATCATGTTGGGTTTTGGGCCTCCAGCCTCCCATTTGCTGAGTCTCTGCTATCCAGTTGCACTTAATATTGACTGTGCTTTTCTGCACTTTTGCTGTTTTTTTGTATGGTATTTAGAGTTAGTACGACTGGGGTTGCTATGCTCAATAAATTTTGTTTTTGTCTCTTACACCTGTAATGAATTTCAGATTTCTTTCTCTTTTTTTTTTTTTTTGAGATGGAGTCTCTTCTGTCGCCAGGCTGGAGTGCAATGGCACAATCTTGGCTCACTGCAACCTCCGCCTCCTGGGTTCAAGCGATTCTTGTGCCTCAGCCTCCCAAGTAGCTGAAATTACAGGCATGCACCACCATACCCAGCTAATTTTTGTATTTTTAGTAGAGATGGGGTTTCACCATGTTGGCCAGGATGGTCTCAATCTCCTGACCTCATGATCCACCCACCTCAGCCTCCAAAAGTGCCGGGATTACAGGCATGAGCCACCACGTCCGGCCCGCATTTGAGATTTCTGACTCCACAGGAATCTCATTTTTTAGTACTGTAAACTCACATCTTCTGCCCCTTGGAATTATATCTCAGTCTCAAGGCTGTTGTGAATTAAAATCTTCCTAAATTTGTGTCAGGAAAAACAGTGCCTTCAGACACAGTGGTGCACACCTGAAGTCCCAGCTGTTCAGGAGGATCACTTGAGCTCAGGAATTGGAATCCAGCCTGGGTAACGTAATGAGACCCTGTCTCTAAAAACAGAGAAGAAAAGTAAAGAAAGAGAAAAAATAGTGCCTTGGTATTACCCTGGCCTTATAATGTGCCTAGATGAGATCCTAACTCTGCTAGCCATGCCACCTACAGTGGGAGAGCCTGCCAGTTTTCAGATTGTAAGAACTTTCAGGACACTTAATCTTGAATGGAATCTGAGCCAGTTTCACCAGGACAAAAAGAAGGAGCTGGGTACTGTGTGAACTAATCCAGGACATTCAGTAACTTTATCACTTTAACCCATATTTATTTACCACAGTGCCTACCATCAAATACTTTTTTTTTTTTTTAATGTTTAGACCCTCCTTGCCTTCTAAGCAACTCTTCAAACTTTCAATCTGAGAGATTCTAGATTTGAAGTATGGACCGATGACAGTTATTAAGGACCTCTTTTCAACTAAACTAATTAGCTTTTTTAAAAAGGCACATGTAGTGTCCAGTGAGGAAATGGCCAATTTTGAAAAAGGTGGAAAACCTAAAATAGAAAAACAAAAGATATGGTTGGAGGGGAGGGATGAGAGAAGTAAAGTAGCAACTGGGGAATCATGATCTAATCTCTGTGTTAATAAGGAAAAACATAATTGGGAACAATTAATCATTTCCCTAAATTGAGTCCACAATGTGGCACATAATATTCATTCATTTATTCAATGAATAGGTATTAAGAAACAGACAATCGGCTGGGTGTGTTGGCTCAGGCCTGTAATCCCAGCATTTTTGGAGGCCAAGTCAGGTGGATCACGAGGTCAGGAGTTCGAGACCAGCCTGACCAACATGGTGAAACCCCCGTCTCTACTAAAAATACAAAAATAGCCGGGGGCCATGGCAAGCGCCTGTAATCCCAGCTACTCGGGAGTCTGAGGCAGGAGAATGGCTTGAACCCAGGAGGCAGAGATTGCAATGAGCCAAGATTGCACCATTGCATCCCGGCCTGGGCGACAGAGCAGAGAGCAAGACTCTGTCTCAAAAAAAAAAAAAAAAAAAAAAAAAAATTAAAAAAGACAATGAGGCCGGGCGAGGTGGCTCATGCTTGTAATCTCAGCACTTTGGGAGGCTGAGGTGGGTGGATCACGAAGTCAGGAGTTTGAGACCAGCCTGACCAATATGATGAAACCCCATCTCTACTAAAAATATAAAAATTAGCTGGGTGTGGTGGCACACACTTGTAATCACAGCTACTCAGGAGGCTGAGGCAGGAGAATCATTTGAACCCAGGAGGTGGAGGTTGCAGTGAGCCGAGATCATGCCACTGCACTCCAGCCTGGGTGACAGAGCAAGACTCTGTCTCAAAAAAAAAAAAAAAAAAAAAAAAAAAAAGACAATATATCAGGCAATGAGTGGGGCATCAGGCTTATAGTGGGGAATAAAATGGAGTTTATAGTTTAATGCATTGGCCAAAACTTCCAATAGCAACAGTGGTCAGGCATAATAACACATACAGTTTCCATGTGTGGGTTGTGTGGCATACAAAAATGTGTGTGTGATGTGAATGATGGAAACTATGAGAAGCTAAAGAGTTGCATCCTCTAATTGAACAGGACAGCTGTTAAAAAGCTCCCACTAAGCTGATTTTTTTTTTCTCTTTTTTGAGACAAGGTCTCTCTCTGTCATCCAGGCTTGAGTGCAGTGACACAATCATGGCTCACTGCAGCCTCAACCTCCAGAACTCAAGTGGTCCTCCTGCCTCAGCCTCCTGAGTAGTTGGGACCACAGGTGCACACTACCATGCCCAGCTAATTTTTGTATTTTTTGTAAAGATGGGGTTTTACCATGTTGTCCAGTCTGGTCTCAAACTCCTGGGCTCAACCAATCCTCTTACTCTAGGCTCCCAAAGCACTGGGATTACAGGTGTGAGCCATAGCACTCAGCCAGCTCCCACTGATTTTTGCCTTTCAGAAATGTGAAGCTTAACATTGCCACATTTTAAAAAATTTTCAAGAGAAACCAGATTTCTAAATTTTTACATGAAATCTACTGGCTAAGAGTTATTGGTTCAAAATTAATTTTTATTTTATTCTTTTTTTTTTTTTTGGGACAGAGTTTCACTCTTGTTACCCAGGCTGGAGTGCAGTGGCGCAATCTTGGCTCACTGCAACCTCCGCCTCCTGGTTTCAAGCAATTCTCCTGCCTCAGCCTCCCGAGTAGCTTGGGACTACAGGCTTGCGCCACCATGCCCAGCTAATTTTTGTATTTTTAGTAGAGATGGGGTTTCATCATGCTGACCAGGATGGTCTCGATCTCTTGACCTCGTGATCCACCTGCCTTGGCCTCCCAAAGTGCTGGGATTATAGGTGTGAGCCACCACGCCCGGCCTTTTATTTTATTCTTTTTAGAGACAGGGTCTTGCTCTGTCAGCGAGGCTGAGGTGTGGTGGCAGAATTATAGCTCACTGCAGCCTCAAACTCCTGGGCTCAGGGGATCCTCCTGCCTGTGCTTCCATGCCCAGCTCAAATTTATTTATTTATTTATTTATGAGAAGGAGTCTTGCTCTGTCACCCAGGCTGGAGTGCAGTGGCACACAGTCTTGACTCACTGCAACCTCTGCCTACCAGTTTCAAGCAATTCTCCTGCCTCAGCCTCCTGAGTAGCTGGGACTACCACAACACCCAGCTAATTTTTGTATTTTTAGTAGAGACATGTTTTTGTTTTTTTGTTTGCTTTTGAGACAGAGTTTTGCTCTTGTTGCCCAGACTAGAGTGCAAAGGCTGAATCTCAGCTCATTCCAACCTCCTCCTCCCAGGTTCAAGCGATTCTCCTGCCTCAGTCTCCCGAGTAGCTGGGATTACAGGCAGGCACCACCATGCCTGGCTAATTTTGTATTTTTAGTAGAGATGGATTTCTCCATGCTGGTCAGGCTGGTTTCGAACTCTCGACCTCAGGTGATTCACCTGCCTCAGCTTCCCAAAGTGCTGGGATTGCAGGCATGAGCCACCACGCCTGGACTATTTGTTTGTTTTTTGAGATGGAGTCTCATTCTGTCGCCAGGCTATAGTGCAGTGGCATGATCTCAGCTCACTGCAACCACTGCCTCCCAGGTTCAAGTGATTCTTCTGCCTCAGCCTCCCGAGTAGCTGGGACTACAGGTGCGTGCCACCACGCTCAGCTAATTTTTGTATTTTTAGTAGAGACAAGGTTTCACTATGTTGGCCAGGATGGTCTCCATCTCTTAACCTTGTGATCTGCCTGCCTCGGCCTCCCAAAGTGCTGGGATTACAGGCGTGAGCCATTGCACCTGGTTGAGACATGGTTTTACCATGTTGGCCAGGGTGGTTTTGAACTCCTCACCTCAAGTAATCTTCCTGTTTCAGCCTTCCAAAGTGCTGGGATCACAGGCCTGGGCCACCGGGTCTGGCCTCAAAATTTAAAAACAAACAAACAAGCCCAGGCACGGTGGCTCATGCCTGTAGTCCCAGCTACTCGGGGCTGAGGCAGGAGGATCACTTGGACCCGAAAGGTGGAGGTTGCAGTGAGCCAAGATCGTGCCATTGCACTCCAGCCTGGGCGACAGAGCAAGAGTCCATCTCAAAAATAAAAACAAACAAAACCAAAACTCCAAATCACCAGTTTGCGATTTTCTAGTTTATGGAGGATTTGTTAATTCAGCAAAAGTGTGAATGAGCTCATGGTTTCGAAAGAGTAGGTGTAAGTATAAATTGTTACCTAACCTGCTCGACTTGATTAGCTATGATGCCAAGGAACCAAGGCAGAGTCAGTTAATATGAAACTTTAAATGAATGCCGTAGAATGGCAATCTAGATGACCAGAGGGTATATTCACTCAGCACTCTAAACAAAATATTTAGGTATATAAATATAATCTTACATATCTATATTTATAGTGAACTCCAGCACGCATGAAAATCTGTAGTGGACTCCAGCACACATGAAAAGCAGAGTAAATGTTAGCACCAGGTAAATGTTGGGACACATAAAAGGAGCTGTCTGTTTTCAAAGGTGGTTGCTAGCAACTGCAGTGTTTTGGGAAAGTGTCTTTTATTCTAAGACCCTCCTCTCTATCTTGTCAGATACCCATTTCTCCACTTACTCTCTTCATTAAAGTTTCCATCTGTATCATGTTCCCCAGCCCTCCCATAGAGGCTTTTCCTTTGAGACTTTGCTTAAAAGTTTATTCTTGGTTCAATACTGTTCCAAAGATATCTACTTAAATTTATCTCAGCCTCGTCTGAACTGTTTGTTTTTTTAATTAAAAAAATTTTTTTGCAACACTATCTCACTCTGTCACCCAAGCAGGAGTGCAGTAGCAGGATCAGGACTCACTGCAGCCTATGCCTCCCAGGCTCAAGCGATCCTCCCGCCTTAGCCTCCTGAGTAGCCGGGGCTACAAGCACTGGCCACCATGCCTGGCTACTTTGTTTTTCTTGGTTTTTAGTAGAGATGAGGTCTCACGATGTTGCTGAGGCTGCTCTGGAACTCCGGAGCTCAAGTGACCCTCCTGCCTCAGCCTCCCAAAGTGCTGAGATTACGGGTGTGAGCCACTGTGCTCGGCCTGAACTTCTTCAGACTTTAGGATTTATATCACTCATCTTAACCTTTAATCACTTACTATCTTGTATTGTTATTTAAAGGTATCACATGTATATGTCTGATGTAGCTGAACTAAAATACAAGTTTATGAGGGCAGGGACTGCAATTTATATTTACTCTAAACTTCCCAACAGTTAAACATGTGCAAGATCACCTCCAGTTAGGTGATTCACTTCACCAGGGGTACTCGGTATATTTATTTATTTATTTTTTGAGACGAAGTTTCACTCTGTTGCCAGGATGGAGTGCAGTGTGCGATCTCAGTTCACTCCAACCTCCACCTCCCGAGTTCAAGAGATCCTCCTGCCTCGGCCTCCTGAGTAGCTGGGACACAGGTGTGCACCACCATGAGTGGCTACTTTTTGTATTTTTAGGAGAGACAGGGTTTCACCATGTTGGTCAGGCTGGTCTTGAACTCCTGACCTTAAGTGATCTGCTAGCCTCAGCCTCCCAAAATGCTGGGATTACAGCCATGAGCCACCATGCCTGGCCAATTTTATACCGACAGTGTGATTTAGTACAGCAAAAGGACACAAAACAGAATCAGCAAAGGCAAAGGTGCATGGGATAAAGTCTGGAGGAAACCAGGTACACACAAGGTTACAAGAGTCCTCCCAGTGGAGTCAAGAAGAATATGCTTAATTCCTTCAGCAACAGGTTCAGAGGACATGGGTAAAATGCTGTCTACCAGAAACACTTGTGAGAAACTCAGTGCTTGGGCTTTTTGTTGGAACTAGTCATATAGGCACCCTCTGACACCTAACAAAATTCCAGACTCCTAGAAGCAAGGCAGGTGCTTAACATACATCATATTATTTGTACAGCTTAGGCACAGTGAGCTACTTTTATCATTCAGGAAAAGTTTTGGCTGGGTGCCTTGGCTCATACCTGTAATTTCAGAACTTTGGGAGGCTGAGGTGGGTGGATCTCTTGATCCCAGGAGTTGGAAACCAGCCTGGGCGACGCGGTAAACCCCGTCTCTACAAAAGATACAAAAATTATCCAGGTGCGGTGCAGCATATGTGTAGTCCCAGGTTCTGCAGAGGCTGAGGTGGAAGGATCGATTGAACCCAGGAGGTAGAGGTGCAGTGAGCCTAGATCATGCCAGTTCACTCCAACCTGGCTAGGCAATGGAGTGAGATACTGTCTCAAAAAAAAAAAAAAAAAAAAAAAAGGAAAATTTTATATCAACATAGGAAACTATTATATAAGTTCTTAGACACCAGCACCCTATTTTGCAAGCTGACCTTTTCAAGGATAGCAGTCTTAGGCTTGCTGTGTTAACTCTTCTCTACACACTCTCCATGAGTTCTCAACAAATAATAGATGCTCACTAAATGCTTGAGTGAAAGAAAAAAGAATGAACTGGGAGATTTTTGTAAATACTATTATGCAATGAATTAGACCCATTACTCACATTAATATTCTTCCCATTGATTTATGTGTCTTATAACTTAAAAAAATCTACATATTTTCCAATGAAAGAAAATTTATCTAGATATTTTTACTCTTTCAATTTTAAAACAAATTGTGCTTTTGGTTAAAAAACCAACAGTTTCAACAATCTAAATTTTATAAAAAGCAGATTTCCCCTCCCCATTTTCCATCTCCACAGCTAACCACTATTAGTATTTTGGTGTGACTGGGCACTGGTGACAGACTCTTGTGATCCCAGTACTTTAGGAGACTGAGGTGTGTGGATTGCATCAGCCCAAAAGTTTGAGACCCGCCTGGACAACATGGTGAAACTCTGTCTTTATTAAAAAAAAAAAAAGTTTGATATATATCATTCTAGAGTTTTTCTGATGAATGTACAAATAGATATGTACAAAAATATAATCTTGGCCGGGTGCAGTGGCTCACACCTGTAATTTCAACACTTTGGGAGGCCGAGGCAGGTAGATCACCTGAGGTCAGGAGTTCTAGACTGGCCTGGCCAACATGGTGAAACCCCATCTCTACTAAAAATACAAAAAAATTAGCTGGGCATGATGGCTGATGCCTGTAATCTCAGCTACTCAGGAGGCTGACGCAGGAGAATTGCTTGAACTCAGGAGGCGGAGGTTGCAGTGAGCTGAGACCGCACCATTGGACTCCAGCCTGGGCAACAAGAACCAAACTCTGTCTCAAAAAAAAAAAAAAAAAAAAAAATATATATATATATATATACACACACACACACGCGCACACACACACACACACACACACACACATACATAAATCTCAATATAAGATTTTCTTGGCTGGGCACAGGTGGCTCATGCCTGTAATCCCAGCACTTTGGGAGGCCGAGGCAGGTGGATCACCTGGATTTATATTAGGAGTTTGAGACCAGCCTGGGCAACATGGTGAAAAATATAAAATTAGCCAAGCATGATGTCACTCCCCTGTAATCCCAGCTATGCAGGAGGCTGAGGCAGGAAAATCACTTGAACCCGGAGGCAGAGGTTGCAGTGAGCTGAGGTCGAGCCATTGCACTCCAGACTTGGCAAAAAGAGCAAAACTCTGTCTCAAAAAAAAAAAATAATATATATATATATATATATATATTTCTTACAACATCCATTTTTCACATAAAATTATGTTGTAAATGTCTTTTCATCTATAGATCTACTTGTTCTTTTCAATGCTTACACAGTACTCCATTGTATTGAGATATATAATTTAACCTATTCCCAATCTTTTTTTTTTTTTTTTTACAGTCCAGAGGTCTTTTATTTTTTTTTAACGCCTATTATGCCATGAATTCATAGGGAATAGGTTCTAGCAGCTCAGGCTCCTTCCCATTGGTTCTCACAAAGTGTGCTTCTCTGGGTGGAGCAGCTTATTTTTATATTCTATTTCTTCCTTGATGATTTAGAGGGACTGTCTTCAAACTAGTACAAATATCTGATACATAATAGCTGGCCATTTTCTAACCAATTGAGTAATTTGTTGCAATAAGCTACCTCATGTCTTTCAGCAAAAAATATATTAAGACACCATACTTCTACTCAATGAAGAAAAACGTTTTTTACAGTCCAGAGGTCTTTTATTTTTTTTTAACACCTATTATGCCATGAATTCATAGGGAATAGGTTCCAGCAGCTCAGGCTCCTTCCCACTGGTCCTCACAAAGTGTGCTTCTCTGGGTGGAGCAGGCTGGCGCTTCAGTTGAACCCAGGTACCTTTCTCTTTGGCTTCTTTTTTTTCTGATCATTTTCCTTCACACGTTTTAGGAAGCTATCTCGGCTCTTAGAGTGCTTGATGTGCTCAATACGCACATTAATTCTCTTGGCAAGAATCTTGCCCTTAACTTGTTTGTTTACAACAATGCCAACAGCATGCTGGGTAACATTGTAGACTCTTCCAGTTTTGCCATGATAACATTTGTGGGGCATTCCTTTTTGAACAGTACCCATTCCCTTGATGTCTACAATATCACCTTTCTTATAGATTCGCATATACGTGGCCAAAGGAACAACTCCATGTTTTCTAAAAGGCCTAGAGAACATATATTGAGTGCCTCTCCTCTTTCCCTTTGTGTTCGTCATTTTGGCGAATTACTGGAAGATGGCGGTTCCGGCCGAAAGGCTCTTTTTTTTTTTTGAGACAGAGTCTTGCTCTGTTGCCAGGCGCCAGGCTGGAGTGCAGTGGCGCGATCTCGGCTCACTGCAACCTTCGCCTCCCGGGTTCAAGCAATTCTCCTGCCTCAGCCTCCCGGGTAGCTGGGACTACAGGCACATGCCACCATGCCCAGCTAATTGTTTTTTGTATTTTTTAGTAGAGACGGGGTTTCACCACGTTGGCCAGGATGGCCTCAATCTCTTGACCTCGTGATCCGCCCGCCTCGGCCTCTGGAAGTGCTGGGATTACAGGCTTGAGTCACTGCAGCCGGCCCTCCCAATCTTTTTCTATTAAAAACTATGGTATATATTTATGGTACAACGTGGTGACTATAGCTAATAACAATGTATTATAGCCTGGGCGTGGTGGCTCACGCCTGTAATCCCAGCACTTTGGAGGCTGAGGCGGGCGGATCACAAGGTCAGGAGATCCAGATCATCCTGGCCAACATGGTGAAACTCCATCTCTACTAAAAATACAAAAATTCGTGGGTGTGGTGGTGCATGCCTATAATCCCAGCTACTTGGGAGACTGAGGCATGAGAATCTCTTGAACCCAGGAGGCGGAGGTTGCAATGAGCTGAAATTGAGCCACTGAACTACAGGCTGGTGACAGAGCGAGATTCTGTCTCAAAAATAACAACAACAATGTATTATATACCTGAAAATTGCTAAGAGAGATTTTAAGTATTTTATCACAAAAATTATATTTGAGGTATACATTTTTTTTTTTTGAGACGAAGTTTCACTCTTGTTGCCCAGGCTAGAGTGCAATGGCGTGATCTCAGCTCACCACAACCTCTACCTCCCAGGTTTAAGCGATTCTCCTGCCTCAGCCTCCGGAGTAGCTGGGATTACACGCGCCCACCACCATACCCGGCTAATTTTGTATTTTTTTTTTTTAGTAGAGATGGGGTTTCTCCATGTTAGTCAGGCTGATCTCGAACTCCCGACCTCAGGTGATCCATCAGCCTCGGCCTCCCAAGCTGCTGGGATTACAGGCGTGAGCCACTGCACCCGGCCATACATATGTTAATTAGGTTAATTTAGCCATTATTCAATGTATATGTATTTTGAAACATGCTGTATACCATAAATATGTACAATTTTTGTCAATTAAAAAAATAAAAATGGTTCAGGCAAGGTGGCTCTCACCTGTAATCCCATTATTTTGGGAGGCTGAGATGGGTGGGTCAGTTAAAGTCAGGAGTTTGAGACCAGCCTGGCCAATATGGCAAAACCCCTCTCTACTAAAAATATAAAATTCTCCGGGCATAGTGGAATGTGCCTGTAATCCCAGCTACTTGGGAGGCTGAGGTGAGAAAATTGGTTGAACCTGGAAGAAGAAGGTTGCAAAGAGCCTAGACTGTGTCACTATGAGCGACAGAGCAAGACTCTCAAAAAATAAATAAATAAAAACACATGATATAATATATTTACATCTTTGGATATTTACAAAAGTATAATAAATATATTTATATCTTTGCATATTTGCATAGGATAAAATCCTAGAAGTAGAATTATTGTGTCAAAGTGAACATTTCTGGGAACAGATTGTGAGGAGAGATTAAAAATAATAATAATAATACATTTCATTATAGTTCATTCCATCTATTGACCGTTACATAATATTATACATATTGGAGGGTGATACATGTGATATTTTGATACTTTACTTGCATATAGTGTGTAATGATCAAATTAGAGCAATTGAGATATTATAGATATCACTTCAAATATTTATTTTTCTTCGTGTTGAGAACATTACAATTCTTTTCTAGCTATTTTGGTCTTTGGTTTTTTTTTTTTAGACGAAGTCTCACTCTGTTGCCAGGCTGGAATGCAGTGGTGCAATCTTGGCTCCCTGCAACCTCTGCCTCCCGGGTTCAAGCAATTTTCCTGCCTCAGCCTCCCAAGTAGCTGGGATTACAGGCGCCCGCCACCAAGCCCAGCTAATTTTTGTATTCTTAGTAGAGCTGGGTTTTACCATGTTGGCCAGAATGGTCTCAATCTCTTGAACTCGTGATCTGCCCACGTCAGCCACTCAAAGTGCTGGGATTACAAGTGTAAGCCACTGAACCTGGCCTTCATAGTGAATTAAAAAAAAAAAATTAGTTGACCTGCTTTTGCTGAGATTTTGAACAAAACCCCTGTGTTTTCTCTAATGAATACTCTGTGTAGTTGTGAGTGTGCTAGGTTGGGGAGTGTGAAACACTTGATGTGACCAAAGGATGAAGACAGTATTTGGATAAAATGTGAAATGGAGATTAATTTATACTACATTGTACAAGGAATCCTCAAACTGAATGAAAGTGTCACGTGTAAAAATTCTAAAAGGTTAATTTCTGTCAAATACAGTAAATGATGAAAGAAAAGGCTGGGTGCGGTGGCCCACGCCTGTAATTCCAGCACTTTGGGAGGCCAAGGTGGGTGGATCACGAGGTCAAGAGATCAACACCATCCTGGCCAATATGGTGAAACCCCGTCTCTGCTAAAAATACAAAAATGAGCTGGGCGTGGTGGTGCACGCCTGCAGCCCCAGCTACTCAGGAGGCTGAGGCAGGAGAATTGCTTGAACCCTGGAGGCAGAGATTGCAGTGAGCTTTGGTCGCGCCACTGCACTCCAGCCTGGCACCTGGCGACGGAGCAAGATTCTGTCTCAAAAAAAAAAAAAAAAAAAAAGAATTCATGCAGAAGAAAAAGAAACAAACAAACAAAAAAAAAAATAAAGAAGAAAAGAAAAGCCAGTATAGGTCAGGTGTGGTGGCTCACACCTGTAATCCCAGAACTTTGGGAGGCCAAGGTATGAGGATCACTTGAGGCCTGGAGTTCGAGACCAGCTTGGACAATGGCAAAACCCCTTCTCTACTAAAAATACAAAAATTAGCCGGGCGTGGTGGTGCACACCTGTGATTCCAGCTACTAGGGTGGCTGAGACATGAGAATCACTTGAGCTTGGGAGGCAGAGCTTGCAGTAAGCTGAGATTGTGCCACTGTACTCTAGCTTGGGCGACAGAGGGGAGACTCTGTCTCACAAAAAGGTATTATCAGTAAGTGTTTTTTAAGCTTTTTCTTTCTCTTACGTCTGCCATCCCTCCCCAAATTGGGCATTTAATTCATCTTTGAACTGGTCATTCCCTGAGTTCCTGACTTAGTAAGTGCTTTTCTTTCTTTTTACTGATACCAAGTCTTGCTCTGTTCCCCAAGCTGGTGTGTGGTGGCAGGATCTCGGCTCACTGCAACCTCCACCTCCCAGGTTTAAGCAATTCTGCTGCCTCAACCACTGGAGTAGCTGGGATTACAGGCCTGAGCCACCATGCCTGGCTCATTTTTGTATTTTTAGTAGAGATGGAGTTTTGCCATGTTGGCCAGGTTGGTCTCTAACTGCTGACCTCAAGTGAACTGCCTGCCTTGGCCTCCCAAAATGCTGGGATTATGGTTGTGAGACACCATGCCTGGCCTTCTCTGCCCTTCTCTGCCTTTCTCTTCCCTTCCCTTCCCTTCCCTTTTCCACTCTTGTCACCTAGGCAGGAGTGCAATGCCGTGATCTTGGCTCACTGCAACCTCCACCTCCTGGGTTCAAGCAATTTTCCTGTGTCAGCCCCTGAGTAGCTGGGATTACAGGCACTGCCACCATGCGCAGCTAACTTTTGTCTTGTTAGTAGAGACAAGGTTTCACCATGTTGGCCAGCAGGGGGTCTCCAACTCCTGACTTCAGGTGATCCGCCCACCTCGGCCTCCCAAAGTGATGGGATTACAGGTGTGAGCCACTGTGCCAGGCCCGGCGTTTGCTTTTTTTATAGAGCTCTTTCTTACTGAGCAATATGCCTCCTTGTATTATAAAATCTTTCTGATAATGCATTAGAAGTTTTTTTTGTAGTTTAGTAAAAGTGCTTTCCCCTGTTACTTTATTCAAGGCTAATAAGTACTTTTCCTGAGTTTTGTAGTAACTAGGTATAAAAATCATGTGTTGCGCCCAGTGCGGTGGCTCATGCCTATAATACCAATACTTTGGGAGGCCGAGGTGGGCAAATCACCTGAGTTCAAGAGTTTGAGACCAGCCTGACCAACATGGAGAAACCTCGTCTCTACCAAAAATACAAAATTAGCTGGGTGTGGTGGCACATGCCTGTAATCCCAGCTACTCAGGAGGCTGAGGCAGGAGAATCACTTGAACTGGGACACAGAGGTTGTGGTGAGCCAAGATTGCAACACTGTACTCCAGTCTGGGCACCAAGAACAAAACTTCGTCTCAAAACAAAACAAGTCTGGGCACTGTGGCTCACACCTGTAATCCCAGCACTTTGGGAGGCTGAGATGGGTGGATCACGAGGTCAGGAGTTCAAGACCAGCCTGGCCAAGATGGTGAAACCCCGTCTCTACTAAAAATGCAAAAATTAGCTGGGCACCTGTAATCCCAGCTACTCAGGAGGCTAAGGCAGGAGAATTGCTTGAACCTGGGAGGCGGAGGTTGCAGTGAGCTGAGATCGCACCACTGCACTCTAGCCTGGGTGACACAGTAAGACTCCATCTCAAACAAACAAACAAAACAAAACAAAAAAAACAAAAATATGTGTTGTAGCTTTGCAGTTTTTTTTTTTTTTTTTTTTTTTATAAAGATGGGGTTTCACCATGTTGGTCAGGCTGGTCTTGAACTTCCGACCTCAGGTGATCCGACCGCCTTAGCCTCCAAAGTGCTTGGATTACAGGCGTGAGCCACCACGCCTGGCCAGCTTTGCAGTTTTTAAAATATTTTAGATACTCTTAGTAAACTATGAACCTTCTTAACCACTGTTGCCAGATTACTGACACTGTCACTTGACTAATATTGACTCTCTTTACCTCACTCACGTGGATACACACCTCCTGTTTTTGTGTTGCCTAACAATGTCCCTTTGGGTCTGTGAGATTCTGTAAACCGTGCTAGTATTCATGATTTTCTGTATTATATATTAAAAAAACCCATCTCTCTCTATATATATATTTATATATAGAGGGATTATATATATATGTATATATATACATACGTATATAGAGAGAGTTTTTTTTTTGGAGATGGAGTTTCGCTCTTGTTGACCAGTCTGAAGTGCAATGGTGCGACCTTGGCTCACCGCAACCTTTGCTTCCTAGGTTCAAGCGATTCTCCTGCCTCAGCCTCCTGAGTAGCTGGGATTACAGGTATGCACCACTATGCCTGGCTAATTTTGTATTTTTAGTAGAGATGGGGTTTCTCCATATTGGGCAGGCTAGTCTCAAACTCCTGACCTCAAGTGATCCACCCGCCTCTGCCTCCCAAAGTGCTGGGATTACAAGCGTGACACACCATGCCTGACCATGAACAAAAGTTTTTAAATGGACAGTTGCAGAATTGTGGAGTGTTTTTATATTAATCTTTTGGCAATGCAATTAGCAGTATGTTTTGCATGTATGACTTAATAAATCCTTGAATAATTTAAAAAAAGAATAAAGTCTTTGCCTTTAAAGAACTCAAAATCTAATTGTGTTTAAACATAAGCAAAATATAAAGCAGAATGAGGTAAGTACCATAAAAGGCTATGTAGGAAGCAGATGAAAGAAGTCCTGAACAAATTTGGTAGAAGTCCAAATAAGAGTTAAATGTTCTTCTCATTTTCTTTTCTTTTTTTTTGAGACAGGGTCTTGCTCTATGACCTAGGCTGAAATACAGTGGTGGGATCATAGTTTACGTCTCAATCTCCCTGGGCTCATACGATTCTCTGATCTTAGCCTCTGAGTAGCTGGGACTAAAGGTATGCACACACTCAGCTAAGTTTTAATTTTTTTGCAGAGACGAGGTCTTACTATATTGCTCAGGCTGTCTTCTCATTCTTTTAATTTACCCCTCTCTAGACAGAACACATTACTGCAAATTTCTGTCATAATCATGTTTCATCTTCTTTAGAATCATTAATTTCACATCAGAAGTCAGCATACTGCAATATCTTCAATTAACTTTACACTTCCTGTTTTTTATTTTCTTTAAAAAAATAATTAATCATTTAAAAAATTGCAGATGGGGATCTCGCTATGTTGGTCAGGTTGGTTGTGAACTTCTCGCCTTGGCCTCCCAAAGTGCTGGGATTACAAGCACAAACCATCGCACTCAGCTGTCTTTCTCTCTTTTTTTTTCTGAGACAGAGTCTCACTCTGTCACCCAGGCTGGAGTGCAGTGGCTCAATCTCGGCTCACTGCAACCTCTGTCTCCTAGGTTCAAGCAATTCTCCTGCCTCAGCCTCCCGAGTAGCTGGGATTACAGGTGCACACCACCATGCTCAGCTAATTTTTTGTATTTTTAGTAGAAACGGGGTTTCACCATGTTAGCTAGGCTGGTCTCAAACTCCTGACCTCAAGTGATCCACCCGCCTCGGCCTCCCAAAGCTCTGGGATTATAGGCGTGAGCCACCGTGCCCATCCGTCTTCTTTTTTTGAGATAGGATCTTGCTCTGTCATCACAGCTCACCACAGCTTCTTGCTCCCAGGCTCAAACAATCTTCCTGCCTCAGCCTCCGAGTAGCTGGAACTACAGGCATGCACACCACAACCTGCTATCAATTAGTACATTTTAAATGCAAAAACTTCAATGAAGCTTTTTGATAAATCGCATCAATAACTTTTACCTAGATTGATGGAAACCTGGATGATAGCTAATTATTCTGTGCTGTTCCCTTCAGTAAACATTTTTATGTCTTTTCTTTTTTTGCTTTAGAAGTATCAGTATCTATATTAACATCAAATTTTGACTATGAACCAGCCCAACTTAATACATATTCTGCACCTACAATGTATTAAGCATCTTGTGAAGTTTAAAGATATCTAAGACATGGTCCCTTCCCTGAAGGAGCTCTTCTAAATTACTACTTTACTAAAACTGTCAGTACTTAGAAAATGTAAATTAAGGACCAGGCGTGTGGCTGGGTGTGGTGGCTCTCACCTGTAATCCCAGCACTTTGGGAGGCTGAGGCGGGTGGATCATGAGGTCAGGAGTTTGAGACCAGCCTGACCAACATGGTGAAGCCTATCTCTACTAAAAATACAAAAATTAGCTCGGTGTGGTGGCACGTACCTGTGATCCCAGCTACTCAGGAGGCTGAGGCAGGAGAATCACTTGAACCCAGGAGGCAGAGGTTGCAGTCAGTGGAGATCATGCCACTGCACTCCAGCCTAGGTGACAGAGCAAGACTCCATCTCAAAAAAATAAATAAATAAAAACTAAATAAATATAAAGGGCCGGATGCAGTAGTTCATGCCTGTAATCCCAGCACTTTGGTTGAGGTGGGTGGCTCACAAGGTCAGGAGTTCGAGACAACCTGGCCGATATGGTGAAACCCTGTCTCTACTAAAAACACAAAAATTATCTGGGCCTGGTGGCACACTTCTGTAGTCCCAGCTACTTGGGAGGCTGAGGCAGAAGAATTGCCTGAACCCAGGAGGCGGAGGTTGCTGTGAGCCAAGATCATGCCACTGCACTCTAGCCTGGACAACAGAGCAAGATTCCATCTCAAAAAAAAAAAAAAAAAAAAAAGTAAATTAGCAGCTCTCAGTTACTTCCTGGAATTTGGAAATATTTAGTGAGAGTCTATTGGGAAATGTATGAATATATGATAACATGACAATACACATAAGTATTCTAAAAATTTCCCATTCTCTAGTTGTATGTACTCCCTTTTATTTCCCACTCTTGAAAAGCATTTAATCTTAATTTGAGTTAATATATCTATTAGTCAATTTATATATCGTGCACATATGCATACATGTTTTCATCAGCATTACATGAAAAATCTTCAAAGTTCCATGACAGCTGTCACCAATCACAATACTATTTATCAAGTATACACTGTAAAACTTTAAAAACTGACTTACATGTCTAGCTCCTAACCAAATTTTATTTACTTTAGATCTTTATTCATGGTTTTTTAGAGTAGCAATATGAAGCTGTAGTCTACTTAAAAAGTGCCAGCTGGAAGTAAAAAATCTCAACGTTAGGCAGGGCACGGTGACTCACGCCTGTAATCCCAGCACTTTGGGAGGCCAAGGTGGGTGGATCCCGAGGTCAGGAGTTTGAGACCAGCCTGACCAACATGGTGAAACCCTGTCTCTACTAAAAATACAAAAATTAGCTGGGTGTGGTGGCAGGTGCCTGTAATCCCAGCTACTGGGGCAGCAGAGGCAGGAGAATCGCTTGAACCCGGGAGGCGGAGGTTGCAGTGAGATGAGACAGCTCCATTGCACTCCAGCCTGGGCGACAGAGTGAGACCGTCTCGAAACAAAACAAAACAAAAAACAAAAAACCTTCAATGTTATATTTCTGTATATGTAGTCATGATATTTAATTGTAATGGCTTGTATTCCACCATATTGTTATGCCATAATTTACTCCAAATGTTTTCAAATTTTCATGTTACAAAGTGCAATTACAAATAGCATTGTGTCAAAGGAAGTAAGTTTGCGTGTTATCATTTATGTTTACATAAAATAAATTGAATTTATTGGAATTCTTAAAAACCTAAGTAAATAGATGTTCTTTGCTATTTTCCCACCGCGTAGGAGGCAAATTATCCTATGTAGGTTTTACAACTACAGTACTATCAATAGGACCACGGTTTGGAAAGCCAGCTGCATACGCTAATCTAATACAAATGTAAGGTGGCATTAACATCGCATATTCACAGATTCAAGAGCTTGAATAAAAGCTAATTAGGAAACCCCAAAACTGCTTCTCTCCCAATTTTTGGCTTAACAGTAAAACACCGACATTCTTTCAGAGCCTGTCAGACTGTGCTTGTAATTTTCTAGAAAGAATCACTCAGTGAGGATGTTCAGTTGGTAGAGGAAAAGCTTCAGTAGATGCTTTGAGGCAGCATCGAGGTTTGATGGGGCCAAGCCCCTTCCAACTGGGCTGGTCATTCGGTCTGCAGCTGGGGTGGCGCTCTTCGTGGTTGGGAAGGATGAAGAAAGAATGTCGCTCGTAGCTTCCAAGGCCAGACCTTTGCCAGGACTCACGCGGACGGCAGAGACCCTAGGGACCGACTCAGGACGCGTCTGCACGCCTCCCAACCTCTTGTCCGCCGGGAGGTTCTGCGCAGGCGCGGCAGTCGTGCGACAGCCGTCATTTACGGCGGAGCTGTTCGCGCTGGGAGTTGGTGGCGCGGTGCAGGGCTCTTAAGAACGAACGGCTTGGGCGCGGGTAATCAGCTCCCTTTCCCTCCCTTTTTCACTTATTATAGGTACTTGGGAATGTCGCAGAGTTTCCAGACCCGATGCAGGCGCCCAGTCGTGGACTGTACCACTCTGCTGCTCCACTGCTTGGGGTGCTCCCGCGCCCAGGTGGGGGTGAGGGGCGGGGTCGGGGGCTGGGCTGCACTCCATCCTAGCGTCTTCGTGGTGAAATCTCCCAGGTAACTCCCGGCTCTTCTTGTTTTCCAAGACTGGTATCCGGGGACTGTGACTTGCAGGGTCCGCCATGGAGCCAGAGCAGATGCTGGAGGGACAAACGCAGGTATCAGGAGGCCCTGTATTCAGGGTTGGCGGTGTGCAGGGAGGCAGCGAGAAAGGGGGGCTTATATCTCTGTGACTGGTGTTTTGTTTTCTAGGTTGCAGAAAATCCTCACTCTGAGTACGGTCTCACAGACAATGTTGAGGTAACTCGCCCAGTTCCGCTGCCTCATGTGTGTGTCTCTTGCGAGCTGGAGAAAACTTGGGATCCGCTTTTACTAGGTTACTTTGCACAAGGGAAAACTTTGTTATCTTGAACCTGAATAGTATCAAGTTATGAGAAGCTTGTTTTAGTAGTAGTACTAATGCTGCTTGGTGTACGGACGTAGAAATTAGGTTTGAGCCAAAGGATTGAACTTTTATTATGAAACACACATTCTTGATGGATACCGTCTGAATTGTATTGCTTGGTGGCTTTTTTTTTTTGAGATGGAGTCTCTGTCACCAGGCTGGAGTGCAGTGGCGCAATCTCGGCTCACTGCAACCTCCGCCTCCCAAGTTCGGGCCATTCTTCTGCCTCAGCCTCCCGAGTAGCTGGGATTACAGGCACATGCCACCGTGCCTGGCTAATTTTTTGCATTTTTAGTAGAGACGGGGGATTCTCTATGTTGGCCAGGCTGGTCGCGAAGTCCTGACCTCGTGATCAGCCCGCCTTGGCCTCCCAAAATTCTGCTATTACAGATGTGAGCCACCGCGCCCGGCCTATTATAAATGTTTTGTTGTTGTTTTCTGAGACGGAGCCTCGCTCTGTCACCCAGGCTGGAGTGCAGTGGCCCGATCTCGGCTCACTGCAATCTCCGTTTCCCGCGTTCAAGCGATTTTTCTGCCTCAGCCTTCCTAGTACCTGGGACTATAGGCGCCTGCCACCACACCCGGCTAATTTTTGTACTTTTAGTAGAGACAGGGTTTTACCACATTGGTCAGGCTGCTCTTGAACTCCTGACCTCGTGATCCGCCCGCCTCGGCCTCCTAAAATGCTGGGTTTACAGGCGTGAGCCACCGCGCCTGGCCCTATTATAAATGTTTTTTTTTTTTTAAAGATGGGGTTTCACCATGATGGCCAGGCTGGTCTTGAACTCCTGACCTCAGGTGATCCACCCACCTCGGCCTCCCAAAGTGCTAGAATTACAGGCGTGAGCCACTGCGCCCGACCGTTTTTTGTTTTTTGTTTTTAAGACAGGGTTTCACCTTGTTGGTCAGGCTGGTCTTGAACTCCCAACCTCAGGTGATCTGCCCACCTTGGCCTCCAAAGTGCTTGGATTACAGGCATGAGCCACCACGCCCGGCTATTATAAATGTTTTAATGACCCTGCCCATTTTATCATTTGTATAATTTCTGGGTCTATTTCTGTGAATTCCTTTTTGTCTTCATTGTAGATATTTTTTTACTGCTTACTTGCCTGCTTGGTAATTTCTAATTGTATGCTGAGCATTGTGAATTTTACTTTGTAGAGTATTGGACAATTTTGTATTTTTATTTTGTTTTGAGACAGTTTCACTCTTGTCGCCCAGGGTGGAGTGCAGTGGCACAATTTTGGCTCGCTACAACCACTGTGCCCCGGGTTCAAGTGATTCTCCTGCCTCAGCCTGTCGAATAGCTGGGATTACAGGTGCCTGCCACCATGCCTAGCTCATTTTTGTATTTTTAGTAGAGACGGGGTTTCACCACGTTGACCAGGCTGGTCTTGAACTCCTGACCTCAGGTAATCCACCCGCCTTGGCCTCTCAAAGTGCTGGGATTACAGGCTTGAGCCACCACGCCTGGCAATTTTGTTTTTTGTTTTTTTAAAACATTCTTGGCTGGGTGCAGTGGCTCATGCCTGGAATCCTAGTACTTTGGGAGGCTGAGGTGGGCAGACTGCCTGAGGCCAGGAGTTTGAGACCAGCCTGGCAAACATGGTGACATCCCGTCTTTAAAAAACAAAACAAGAATATTTTTAAATTTGTTCTAGGGCACAGTTACTTAGAAAGTTTGATACTTTTGAGGCTTGCTTTTAAGCTTTGTTAGATGAGACCAGACCAGCCTTATTTTAGGCTTAATTTCCTTTTATTGCGTATTCTACTCAATACTCCATGTATTATGAGATTTTTTTTTTTCTGAGACAAAAGTCTTCGTCTGTTGCTTAGGCTGGAGTGCAGTGGTGTGATCTTGGTTCACTGCAACCTCTGCATCTGCCAATATGCTGGTGTATTATGAGATTTTCTCACCCTGCCTCACTGGAACACAAACTATTTCCAGCCTGTGTGAGCTGCAAGGATTGTTCCTTGTGGTGTAATATAGTTTGGATATTTGTCCCTTCCAAATCTCATGTTGAAATGTGATCCCCCCCAATGTTGGAGGTGGGGACTAGTGGGAGGTGTTTGGGTTGTAGGGGTAGATCCCTCATGAATGGCATGGTACCATCTTTTGGTAATAAGTGAGTTCTTACTCTATTAGTTACCATGAGATCTGATTGTTAAAAAGAGTCTGGGACCTACTCCTTTCTCTCTTGCTCCCTCTCTTGTTATGTGACACATCAGTCCCTCTCTGTCTGGACTGGCAGCTCCCTGAAGCACTCATCAGTAGCAGATGCTGGTGCCCTGCTTGTGTAGCTTGCAGAATTGTGGCCAGATAAACCTCTTTTCTTTATAAATTACCCACCCTCAGGTATTTCTTTATGGCAGTGCACATAGACTAACAGAATATGGTTGTTTCCCTGGCCTTGGGTAGTTGACTTACATTCATCTATTGATAAGTACTCACCTGAAGACTGGAAGGCAGTATCTTTAGTCTCTTTCTGTGCAACTCTTGGCTCCATGCACTTTTTTCCCCTTCAGTGCTCTGCCTTGCAAATTTTAGTTGTTTTGGTCTCCCAGAATTTTCAACTCTGTCTTCTCAACTCGGGGAGACTACTAGGGTCTGTTCAAGTTCCCTCTCCCTCCACTGCATCCTGTAAGTTCTCCAGGCAGAAAGCGATAAGCAGGGACAGTCATAGTGCTCACCTCATTTTTCCCCTTTTTGTGATCACTGTTCTACACTGTCTTACCAGCTCATTTTTTGTTGTGGTAGTTTGGATATAGCTATTTTTAGATTAGTTCAAGATTTTGACTTAAGTGAAATTGAGCATCACAGTTGGCACATAATGGATAATTAGCAAATGTTCAGATGAAATAAATGGGAAGATCTGGTTAAGGAATTTATTACAGGATTTATAGAAGTTGCTTAGGTATTGCTCTTTCTTATTAGAGGCATTGTAATGCCATGTAATTGACAAGTTAAATTTTCTTAAAATTATTTAAAAAAAATAGTAACAGGGTCTCACTATGTTGCTCAAGCTGGTTTCAAACTCCTGTGCTCAAGCAGTCCTCCTGCCTCAGCTTCCCAAAGTACTGAAATTACAGATTTGAACCACTGTGCCTGGCTCTGAATAGTTTTTGTTGTATACGTATACTGTGCCTGGAAGTTAGGGCTATTTTTAGGAAATATACTGTGAGATTTTGAAGTTAGCTGCATTGTCTTCGTTGTGATCAATGTGAAGTTTTGAACATAGTGGATTTTGATTTAGGGGATGAGAATTCATTTAAGATGATGATGTCAGTTTTCAGGAACAATGAAGTTGTATAGTCTTTTCTACAATGAAAAGCTGAATTTTACAAAGGCTCAGCAAGAGTTTCTGAAGTGATGGTGTGCTAAAGGTATTATCTGTTGAAATTTACTAACGAAAAATAAATTTTTCCGTCCATGGACAAATAAATAGTATTTTATAGATTAAGTAAACTTTGTATTTAATAGAAAATTATCTTTTAATTAAATTCTAAAATTAGATTGCAAAACCATAAGCAGAAGTACAAAAGTTGTCTGACATAGTTATGGGAAGTGTCTTTGGAAACCATGCTATTTATGTTACGGGTGTGATTAAAGATTTTTTTCTTGCTTTTACCAAAATACAATTAAAAGCAGAAAAATTTTTCTTTGTCAACTCTTTTATATCTAGTTTGAGTATTTGAGTATGTTGAAGCAAAAGTTCATTTAAATGAAAGTGCTCTTAGGAATACTGTTTTGTCCTTTTAGAGCCACTTATTATTTTTTTTGTTTCTTTCATTTTTTTTTTTTTTTTTTTTGAGACGGAGTCTTGCTCTATCACGCAGGCTGGAGTACAGTGTCTCAATCTTGGCTCCCTGCAACCTCCATCTCCTGGGTTCAGCCATTCTGCCTCAGCCTCCCTAGTAGCTGGGCTTACAGTCATGTGCCACCATGCCCAGCTAATTTTGTATTTTTAGTAGAGATGGGAGAGATGGGATTTTACCATGCTAGTCAGGCTGGTCCCGAACTCCTGGACTCAACCAATCACCCTGCTTCAGTCTCCCAAAAGTGCTGGGAATACGGGCATGAGCCACCACACCGAACCCCCATTTTAAACATCTGAAATGTTAGATTTTCAAAAAAAAAAAAAGCAATTTTTTTTTTTTCTTTTTGAGACAGAATCTTGCTATGTTACCCAGGCTGGAGTGCAATGGTGCTATCTTGGCTCAGTGCAACCTCTGCCTCCCGGGTTCAAGTGATTCTTGTGCTTTACCTTCCCAAGTAGCTGGGACTACAGGCATGTGCCACCATGCCTATCTAGTTTTTAAATTTTTTTTTTTTTAGTGACTACTTTTGTGCCAGTTTTTAAATTTTTAATAGAGATGGGATTTCACATGTTGGCGGGGCTGGTCTCAACTCCTGGCCTGTAGTGGTCCACCTGCCATGACCTCCCAGAGTTCTGGGATTACAGGCATGAGGAACTGTGCCCAGATGCAACATTTTTTAATATATTAGTTTAAAAAAAGGGTGGGCTTGGTGGCTCACATCTGTAATCTCAGCACTTTGGGAGGCTGAGTCAGGCGGATCACCTGAGGTCAGGAGTTTGAGATCAGCCCTACCAACATGGAGAAACTGTCTCTACTAAAAATACAAAATATTAGCTGGACATGGTGGCACATGCCTGTAATCCCAGCTGCTTGGGAGGCTAAGGCAGGAGAATTGTTTGAATACAGGAGGCAGAGGTTGCTGTGAGCTGAGATGGTGCCATTGCACTCCAGCCTGGGCAACAAGAACAAAACTCAAAAAAAAAAAAAATTGTAAGTCTGTTGGAGGCAATAAGTTAGTTTTTAATTCTCTGAATGTCAGCTAAATCTATTTGATAGCTCCAAAATTTGGGGGGATTGTAAAGAAGAAAATATAGCTTGTTATTTTTAAAATTGCATTTATTTTTATTTATCTATTTTTTTGAGATGGAGTCTTGCTCTGTTGCCCAGGCTGGAATACAGTGGTGTGATCTCGGCTCACTGCAACCTCTGCCTCCCGGGTTCAAGCGATTCTCCTGTCTCAGCCTCCCGAGTAGCTGGGACTACAGGCGTGTGCCACCATGCTTGGCTAATTTTTTTGTGTTTTCAGTAGAGACGGGGTTTCACTGTGTTAGCCAGGATGGTCTTGATCTCCTGACCTCGTGATCTGCCCACCTCGGCCTCCCAAAGTGCTGGGATTACGGGCGTGAGCCACTGAGCCTGGCAAGCTTCATTTATTTTTAATTAAAATTAATTACTGCTTTTTGGCGTTACCTGCTGGAATGGGGAAAACCATTCATTTAAATATGACATTAGTGATTTTTTTCTGTATTAATAATTTTCTTCATTTTGGGGGTATTTACATAATGTATTTTCTTAAATCTGTCCATTTTAAAAACTCATAGATTGATTGATTGATTGACTTAGAGACAGGGCCTTGCTTTGTCGGCCAGGCTGGAGTGCAGTGGCATGATATCATCTCACTGCAATCTCTGCCTCCTGGGCTCAAGTGATCCTCCCATCTCAGCCTCCTGAGTAGCTGGGACTACGGGCACACTGTGCCTGGCTAATTTTTGGAGAGACTGGATTTTGCCATGTTGCCCAATCTGAATGTATTTCTTTAAAAAAGAAACCTAAAGGGAAAAGTATTCTCATTGTGATAAATAGGTGGTAATCATAAAATTAACAACAGTGAATACAAGACAATGGTAATAAATTTTAGCTAGATTCTCTTGAGTGTATAAGCCTTATACCCTGAAGCTTTCTCTCTCTGCTGTGACCAGCTTTCTTGCTGTGATTTGGTGCTGTTTGGTGTAGTGTCTAGTTTTTTTGGGAACATACTCTGAGAAGATACTCACATGAAAAAAAAGAAAAGCATTTGTATTTACTCCTACAAAGGCAGAATAAAGGGAGAAAGAGTAGGATCTTAAGACATGACATTAGAAGAATGAGATGTTATGGTGCTTTTGGAGAGAAAAAGCTTGAATGAGATTGAAAGATGGGTCTGAATTTATTTTGGGCAGAGAAGTTTGTGGTCTAGTACCAGCTTTCTAGTTATTGATTTGCCTTTTCTATTAGTGTCATATTTCCAATAATTTTGTTTAGCACTCAAAATAACCTGGTTATTTGAGATGTTCATGTACTGTTTTTTTGAATTCACTAGAGGATAGTAGAAAATGAGAAGATTAATGCAGAAAAGTCATCAAAGCAGAAGGTAGATCTCCAGTCTTTGCCAACTCGTGCCTACCTGGATCAGACAGTTGTGCCTATCTTATTACAGGGACTTGCTGTGCTTGCAAAGGAAAGGTAAGATGATTGTGACCACAAGTGGAGTTAGTAGAGAAAAGCAAAATAGATTCCTCTAACTGAAATATCATTAGTTATGTGTAACAACTTTTTACTGTGTGATTTATGGATATTAAAGTTTTTAAGAAAGTGCTCAGCCATAATTCCATAATTCAGACATTTAAATTTTTTCTCACCAGTCTTAGATCATATGCATATTTGTAAAGATTTGTAATCATGATATACATTAATTTTGAATCTTCTTTTTACTTATTATGACATAACATTTTTCTGTATCTCTCTATAGTCTTCATGATTATAATTTAAATTATTATTATTATTGTTATTTTGAGATGGAGTCTCACTCTGTTGCCCAGGCTGGAGTACAATGGTGTGATCTCTGCTCACTGCCACCTCTGCCTCCTGAGTTCAAGTGATTCTCGTGTCTCAGCCTCCCGGGTAGCTGGGACTACCGGCATGTGCCACCATGACTGCCTAGTTTTTGTATTTTTGGTAAATACGGGGTTTCACCACATTGGCCAGGCTGGTCTTGAATTCCTGACTTCAAGTGCTCTGCCCGCCTCGGCCTCCCAAAGTGCTGGAATTTTAGGTATAAGCCACTGCGCCTGGCCTATTATTATTATTTTTTGAGACAGAGTCTTGGTCTGTCTCCCTGGCTGGAGTACAGTGGTGCAATCTCTGCTCACTGCAACCTCTGCCTTGCCGGGTTCAAGTGTTTCTCCTGCCTCAGTCTCCTGAGTAACTGGGAGTAAAGGCACCTGCTACCATGCCCGGCTAATTATTGTATTTTTTTTTTTTTCTGAGAAGTTCACACTGAATAATTATTGTATTTTTAAGTAGAGACAGCGTTTTGCCTTGATGGCCAGGCTTGTCTTGAACTCCTCACCTCAAGTGATCTGCCAGCGTCAGGCTCCCAAAGTGCTGGGATTACAGGTGTTAACCACCGCACCCAGCCTATAATTTAAGTTGTAACATCACATTTAATTTAGCCATTTTCCCATTGTTGAACATTTAGGTAGAATTTCCTTTGTTAATTGGTCACCCAGGCAGTTTATCTGTTTTCATATGTCTTTTGCTTTTGTTTAATTACTTTATTTTTTTATTTTTTTTTATTTTAAGACAGGGTTTCACCATATTGGTCAGGCTGGTCTTGAACTCCCGACCTCAGGTGATCCGCCCGCCTTGGCCTCCAAAGTGCTTGGATTACAGGTGTGAGCCACCGTGCCCGGCTGTTTAATTACTTTTTAAATGATAATTTCCAAAGAGTTGGTTTACCAGTTCAAAGGTCATGATGCTTTTTATGATGTTTGGCATATCATATTTGTTTTTAAAAGTTTGTCCTTAAAATTCTTCTAGTGTTACCATGGCCTCAGTATGTAAGTGTTAATAAACATTTACCAGTTGTTTTAATTTACATTTTCTTTCTTTTTTTTTTTGTTTTTGTTTTTAGACAGAGTCTTGCTCTGTCCCTGGGTGGAGTGCAGTGGTGCGATCTTGGCTCATTGTAACCTCTGCCTCCCAGGTTCAAGCAATTCTCCTGCCTCAGCCATCCGAGTAGCTGGGACTACAGACATGTGCTACCATGCCCGGCTAATTTTTGTATTTTTAGTAGAGACAAGGTTTCACCATGTTGGCCAGGATGGTCTCGATCTCTTTACCTTGTGATCCACCTGCGTTGGCCTCCCAGAGTGCTGGGATTACAGGCATGAGCCACAGCGCCCAGCCTTAAATTTTCTCAATAGTAAGGGTACAATTATTTATCTTTTTTTTTTTTTTTTTTTTGAGATGGAGTCTCGCTCTGTAGCCCAGGCTGGAGTGCAATGGCGAGATCTCGTCTCACTGCAACCTCCGCCTCCCAGGTCTGGTTCAAGCAATTCTCCTACCTCAGCCTCCCAAGTAGCTGGGATTACTGGCACGAGCCACCGTGCCCAGCTAATTTTTGTATTTTTTAGTAGAGATGGGGTTTCACCATTGGTCAGTCTGGTCTTGAACTCCTGACCTCGTGATCTGCCCACCTTGGCCTCTCAGAGTGCTGGGATTACAGGTGTGAGCCACCGTGCCTGGCTGCTATTTATCTTTTTTTAACATGTTTTCCCCAGTAATTCTCACCTAAATTTTTTTTTGTATAAGCAAATGTAATAAGAAAATTTGTTTTGGAAGTTAGATTAGTCAACATTTATTAGGTGCATATTCTATTTTATTCAAAGAATAATAATAAACATTGTAATAGCAAATTGATATAACTTCATAAAGAACTTGATGGAACTATGTCTTATCTCAGTCTGGTGTGGTGGTGTATGCCTTAGCCCGAACTGCTTGAGAGGCCAAGGTGGGAGGATCACCTTGGCTTGGGCCCAGGAGTTCGAGGCTGCAGTGAGCCATTATTGCACCACTGCACTTCAGCCTAGGTGACAGAGTGAGACCCTACCTCAAGGAAAAAAAAAAGGAAATATGTCTTTTCTTATAGTAAAAGTGAATTATTAACTTAGAATCGATACATTTGTTTATATAAAAATTATATGAATGAGCAATAAATATTTGTTTTTGATGGTTATATTTGTAAATTAGCATCTAGTACCAACAATTAAAATATGGGGATCTTGATGGTCTGAAGGTAGTGAGTTAACTCAATTGACTATTGTTAGTCTTACAAATTAAGCTCCTTATTCTATTCTTCTTTTTTTTTTTGAGATAGAGTTTTGTTTTTGTCACCTAGGGCTAGAGTGCAGTGGCACGATCTTGGGTCACTGCAACCTCCACTTCCTGGGTTCAGGCAGTTCTTTTGCCTCAGCCTTGTGAGTAGCTGGGATTACAGATGCCTGCCAGCACGCCCATATCATATTTGCATTTTTAGTAGAGATGGGGTTTCACCATATTGGCCAGGCTGGTCTTGAACTCCTGACCTCAAGGTGATCCATTGCATGTGGCCTGGTTTTTTGGTGATTTTTTTTTTTTTTTTTGAATCAGAGTCTTACTTTGTTGACCAGGCTAGAGTGCAGTGGCACAATCTCAGATCACTGCAGTCTCCACCTCCCCGGTTCAAGTGATTCTCCTGTCTCAGCCTCCTGAATAGCTGGGACTACAGGTGCATGCCACCACTCGTGGCTAATTGTATTTTCAGTAAAGACGAGGTTTCATCATGTTGGCCAGGCTGATCTCTTAACTCCTGACCTCAGGTGATCTGCCCTTGTGCGCCTCCCAAAGTGCTGGGATTTAGGTGTGAGCCACTGCTCCTGGCCCTTATTCCCTTTTTCTACTCTTTTCCCCCTTCTCACTACTGCACTGGACTAGTCTTAAAAAAAAAAAAAAGGGAAAAAGAAAAAAAAAGGGCATCTTTTCAATTTTTTTGTTTTTTCTCTAAGGAAGACTAATATATTAGAAATTTGAGGCCGGACTCAGTGGCTCACACCTGTAATCCCAGCACTTTGGGAGGCTGGGCGGGTGGATCACAAGGTCAGGAGATCGAGACCATCCTGGCCAATGTGGTGAAACCCTGTCGCTACTAAAAATACAAAAACTAGCTGGGCATGGTGGCGCATGCTTGTAGTCCTAGTTACTTGGGAGGCTGAGGCAGGGGAATCACTTGAACCCGGGAGGTGGAGGTTGCAGTGAGCCGGAGATTGTGCCACGGCACTCCAGCCTGGCCACAGAACCAAGACACTGTCTCAAAAATAAAAAAAAAAAAAGAAAAACAATTTGAAATATTACTTTGTTTATTTATTTTTTGAGACAGAATCTTGCTCTTTACCCAGGCTGGAGTGCCATGGCGCAATCTCGGCTCACTGCAACCTCCACCTCCTGGTTCAGCAGTTCTCCTGCCTCAGCCTTCCCAGTAGCTGGAACTACAGGTGCCTGCCACCACACCTGGCTAATTTTTGTATTTTTAGTAGAGACATGGTTTTACCATGTTGGTCAGGTGGGTCTGGAATTCCTGACTTCAGGTGTTTCCGCCTGCCTTGGCCCCAAAAATGCTGGGATTACAGGTGTGAGCTACTGCACCTGGGCTCTAAATATTACTTTAAATGCTAGAAAATCATTTGAAAAAAAATTTTAAGTTCAAGCTCTTAGTAAATTCATTAAATTTTTTTTTTATTGTTAATTTTTTTGAGACAGGGTCTCGTTCTGTCATCCAGGCTAGAGTGCAGTAGCGAGATCACCACTCACTGTAGCCTAGGCCTTCCAGGCTTAAGCAATCCTTTCGCCTCAGCCTCCTGAGTAGGTGGGACTACAGGTGTGTGCCACTATGGCAGACTAATTTTTAAACTTTTAGTAGAGTTGGGGGTCTTACTATGTTGCTCAGTGATCCTCCCCACTCGGACTCCCAGAGTACTGGGATTACAGGCATGAGCCACTGCACCTGGCCAGTAAATACATATTTTGTTAAAAAAAAATTTTTTTTTTTTTTTGACATGGAGTCTTGTTCTGTTGCCCCAGCTAGAATACAGTGAGGCAATCATGGCTTACTGTAGCCTTGAACTCCCAGGCTCAAGTGATCTTCCCACTTAACCCTCCTGAGTAGCTGTAACTATAGGCATGCGCCACCATGCCTGGCTAATTTTTTGCATTTTCTGTGGAAGCGTGGTTTCATGATGTTGCCAGGTTGATTTTGAACTCCTGGGCTCAAGTGATCTGCCCACCTTGGCCTTCTAAAGTGTAAGGATTATGCACATGAGCCACCATGCGTGGCCCAAAGAAGTTTTTTTTTCCCTGAGTTGGAGACTTGTTCTGTTGCACAGGCTGGCATGCAGGGTGCAATCTTGGCTCACTGTAACCTCCACCTCCCAGGTTCAAGCAAATTCTGCCTCAGCCTCCTGAGTAGCTGGGATTACAGGCATGCGCCTGTAATATATTTAGTTTGTGAAAATTCATCAAGCTGTATACCTATGATATGTGTAATATTCTGTGTATTATCCTTCAATAAAAGAACAAAAATAATATAGGACAATGGATGTAGCATCACCAAGACATGTAGATGAACTCAAGTGACTAGTCAAAGAAGCAACACTAATACAGATAAGTTGGTTGTTATGTTTCTTTTCTAAAAGCTACTTCTATCTTTCTTCAAATAATTTAAATCAATAATTCTAATACTAGTTAATACAACTACAGTGCACCTAAGAAGATAAACACATTTATAAAACTAAGCGGAGTTATTTCATATTAACACTTCTATCTAAATTGTTCTTGCTGGAAAAAAATCCAAAGATGAAAAATTGGGGGAAACATCTATTTTATTTTTGAGCAGTTCACTGCTAGGAGACATCTATTTTAAACTCTACTATGAAAAGGTATATTGAAAATGTGTTTACAAGGATCTCAAAACATTCCCAGAGCACTCTAAAAAGCCCTAAAAGCTGTCTACAAATAGTATTTTTCATGTAATATTTAGGGTTCATCTGATGAATTATTTTACCAGAACTCTGGGTGCGTTGGCTCATGCCTGTAATCCCAGCCCTTTAGGAGGCCGAGGCAGGCGGATCACAAGATCAGGAGTTTTGAGACCAGCCTGACCAACATGGTGAAACCCTGTCTCTACTAAAAATACAAAACTTAGCTGGGCATGGTGGCACATGCCTGTAATCTCAGCTGCTCAGGAGGCTGAGGCAGAATTTGCTTGAACCTGGGAGGTGGAGGTTACAGTGAGCCAAGATTGCAGCACTGCACTCCAGCCTGCGCAACAGAACAAGACTGTGTCTCGGGGGGAAGAAAAAAACTAATTTGGGCTGGGCATGGTGGCTCATGCCTGTAATCCTCACACTTTGGAAGGCCAAGGCAGGCAGATCACTTGAGCCCAAGAGTTCAAAATCAACCTGGGCAACATGATGAAACCTGTGTAGCTTACACTCAGATCAAGAAACTGAATACTGCCAGCACCTCAGAAGCCATCCATGTGACCCCTTCAAATCATTATTCTCTCTGGGGTAATGATCATCCCATTATCAATACATTTTTTAAACTTGTGTTTTAAAATTGAGTTCATAACCAGATTTAAGGCATACAAAAATTTCAGTCTCTTTGAACTATTTTGTTGGCCAATTAATTTGCTTGCTTATCTTATTTACTTTATTACTACAAATGTCCTTTGACTGTGAAATGAAAATTAAACTTAAAAAGATGCGTTTTCATTATGGAACAATATGTTTAAATTAACACATCTAGGAAATAGATTTCTAAACTTTGGATTTCTTTTCCCTTACAGACCACCAAATCCCATTGAATTTCTAGCATCTTATCTTTTAAAAAACAAGGCACAGTTTGAAGATCGAAACTGACTTAATGGGAAGAACGGAAAAATTTAGTTGCTACTGTAGATTTACATGATTAAGAGGCAGCTTTAATTGCCATGATTATTTGCCCTTTTTGGATGTATAAGAACCTTCAGGACAACAGAACTTATTTCTGGAGTTGCAGAGAGAACATATTTCCCTTATTTTGATTTAATCATCATAAACCATACTTATTTAATGAGTGTATTCTGTGCAATTTTTTCTCAGATTGTCTTTAACTTTGTTTTTAAAATGACCTTCAAAATAAACTGTCAAAACACCATTATTTTAAAGTAGTTTTTGTTCTGTATGACAAACATTTTACATGATTGAATTGCTTTATGAATTTCTCTTTTTCTTCTGTCTTCAAATGCTACAGAGTTTTACAACAGAGAAATACAGCAGTCAAGTCTAATGTAAAAAATTTATCCAGTTTTTCTCAGTATTGTTTCTGGACCTTTCTGAGGGTGGGATCTGGGCATCTTCAATAGCTTAACAAATATCACAGGTGATTCTAATGTACAATAATGTTGGAGTACTGATAAAAGCATTGCAAAGGGGATACAATATCCTAATGCTATCAACATTTATAGTAATAGCAATAGCTATAATTTATTGCATTCCTACTAAGTGTCAGACATAGTACAATTTTACTTAAATTATATCTGATATAGCAGCTCTGCAAAGTAGATATTATTATTCCCATTTTGCAGATGAGGAAACAGACTGGGAGAGGTTAAGTGCCATGCTCAAGACAACACTGCTGGTAAGTTTTTTTGAATGGGAATTCAAATCCTGTTCTACCAATGTGTTGCTGAATTTCGTTGCTTCTTTTTGCAATAAAAAGCATCCAGTTCTTTTTGGAGTCTATTCCAATTGTCCCCTGTGAAGAAATTGAGATAGCTCACTAGCTCAGAAAATAGAGAAATTGCCTGAACAGAGCCAGGAAAAACATTTCACTGGAGTAGTGGTTCTCAAATGGGAGTGATTGTCCCTCCCCACCCCCATTTTCCCAGAGAACATTTGTTGATGTCTGGACACATTTTGTTTGTCACAACTGGAATAAGGTGGGGTTCTTGAACTCCTGACCTCGTGATCCACTTGCCTCAGCCTCCTAAAGTGCTGGGATTATAGTCGTGAGCCATTGTGCCCGGCTAGTTGGGGTTCTGCCAGCATCTAGTGGGTATAGATGCTGCTAAAACATCCCAACAATGAACAGGACAGCCTGCATGTCCATCTTCTCCCTCCCCCAAGAATTATCTAGCTTAAAGTGTCAGTGCCAAAGTTGAAAAACCCTTTATTAGAAGCTGATTAAAGTCGTGTGCCTCCAAGCTAAACATGTTAAGGCCTTTGTGAAGTTAGAAATTTAATGCTGATTAGATACGTCTTAAATAGAGGAAATACTTATTTTAGTAGAACTGACACTCATGGGAGGTGCTATGTTTTTGGTTTTCATCTGCAGATCTATATATTTGAATAGGAAAAACCTGGACATACTGGGATCTTCTTTTTTTTTAATTATTTTTTTAATTTTTTTTCTTTATTTTCTTTTTTCCTGTATGTCCTCTGCACATTTTTTAAAAAATGAGTTCTGCTCTTGTTGCCCAGGCTGGAGTACAATGGCGCAATCTTGGCTCACTGCAACCTTCGCCTCCCGAGTTCAAGCGATTTCTCCTGCATCAGCCTCCTGAGTAGGTGGAATTACAGGTGCATGCCACCACACCCAGCTAATTTTGTATTTTTAGTAGACGTGGGGTTTCATGATGTTGTCCAGGCTGGTCTTGAACTCCTGACCTCCAGTAATCCACCTGCCTCTGCCTCCCAAAGTGCTGGGATTACAAGTGTGAGTCACCACGCCCAGCCAATACTATATATATATTTTTTGAGACATCATCTGGCTATGTTGCCCAGGCTGGAATGCAGTGGTGTGATCTCGGTTTACTGAAATCTTTGCCTCCTAGGCTCAAGCCAGTCTTTCACCTTAGCCTCCCAAGTAGCAGAGACTACAGGCATGCACCACCACACCTGGCTAATTTTTGCTTAATACTCTATTACCTCTCAGGTGTGCCTAAATTTTTCTTTGATGGAAAAATTAGTCCCACTGATCTGGCTAGTAGATCAAAAAATGAGTCACCAATTAGCTGGGTGTGGTGGTGCGTGCCTGTAGTCCCAGCTACTCAGGAGGCTGAGGTTGTAGTCAACTGAGATTGCCCCACTGCACTCCAGCCTGGGTGACGGAGCGAGACTCTGTCTCATAAATAAATAAATAAATAATAAATAAATAAATAAATAAATAAATGAGTCACTGTAGGTAATCATAAATGATACATACTGTAAAAAGGTTTTTTGTTTGTTTTTGAGATAGAGTCTTGCTCCATCCCCCAGGCTGGAGTGTAGTGGCACGATCTTGGCTCACTGCAGCCTTGACAACCTAGGCCCAGGTGATCCTCCCACCTCAGCCTCCTGAGAAGCTGGGACTACAGGTGTTCACCACCACGCCTGGCTAATTTGCTTTTTTTGTATTTTTTTGTAGAGACGGAGTTTCACCGTGTTGCCCAGGCTCATCTTGAACTCCTGGGCTGAAGCAATCACCTGCCTTGGCCTCGCAAAGTGCTGGGATTACAGGCATGAGCCACCATGTCCAGCTATAAACATTTTTTTTTAAACTTATTTTATGTGAATTTGGTAATTTTTTGATTTTAGTCTTGTCTTTGGGTATGAGTTCTTCCATGGAATTCTGTATCATCCTTTTTCCACAAAGCACACCTATGATGCATGGTCTAAAAATTTCAGTTTCAAATTTTTTTGAAAGTATCTTACGGTTTAGACATTTAAGAAGTAATTTGTAGAATGCTAGATTTGTTTTTTCAGTCTTGATTCATCTTGTCTGCCTCTGACGGTATTTTTTTTTCACTTGAGTCTTTCTAAAACATTCAACCTAATTTTGCTACAAACATTGTGTCTTAGTTCTTTTGGCCTGCTACAGCAAAATACTATAGATTGGGTGACCTGTAAACAATTTATTTCTCACAGGTCTGGAATCTGGGAAGTTCAAGATCAAAAGTTGTCTAGTGAGGGCTTACTTTCTGGTTGATAGATGGCACCTTCTAGCTTTGTCCTCACATGATGTACATGGGCTAGCTAGATGTCTGAGGTCTCTTATAACGTTCATAAGATGACCGAATTACCTCTGAAAGGTCATAAGATGACTGAATTACCTCTGAAAGGTCCCACACTCATAATGCCATCGCCTTAGTGGTTAGGATTTCAACATATGAATCTGGGGGGAACACAACATTCAGACCATAGCACATCTTTTATGTTATGTATTTATATTTCTTTGGCTTATGTAATATTTAACTAGATTATATAATGGCAGTACCTAATACAACTGGTATAAATAAGTTGGAGAACATAATTGATCCTTGTTGGGCATACATGCAAATGTAGAAAGAGTGCCATAGTGTGAGAGTTTCTTAAAGAGTGTAGCCTAGTAGCTTCAAGAGTTCAGTTTATTCATGGGTATTATTCAGCATATTTTGCTAAGGGAGTGGAGAGCACCACTCACTCTCATAAATTGGTTAAATAGAAGTCAGTTTAGAAAGTTGCTATTATATGGCTGGCCACGGTGGTTCACGCCTATAATCCCAGCACTTTGGGAGGCTGAGGCGAGTGGATGACCTGACGTCAGGAGTTTGAGACCAGCCTGGCCAACATGGTGAAACCCTGTCTTTACTAAAAATATAAACATTAGCTGGGCATTATACTGGACACCTGTAATCCCAGCTACTCGGGAGGCTGAGGCAGGAGAATCGGTTGAACCCAGGAGGCTGAGGCGAGTGGATGACCTGACGTCAGGAGTTTGAGACCAGCCTGGCCAACATGGTGAAACCCTGTCTTTACTAAAAATATAAACATTAGCTGGGCATTATGCTGGACACCTGTAATCCCAGCTACTCGGGAGGCTGAGGCAGGAGAATCGGTTGAACCCGGGAGGCGGAGGCTGCAGTGAGCTGAGAGTGCACCACTGCACTCCAGCTTGGGTAACAGAGTGATAAAAAAAAGTTACTACTATACTTTGGTGTGGTAAATTATATATAACTGGAAATCATATAAACAGTTCCTATCCTTTGACCATTTAATGCAGACGTTTAGTAAACAGATACAAAAATTGAGTAAAACCTACTGTATCTCCTAAGAGTGAGTTCATGAATTACGTTGGTGGGTGGGTTAGTTGGGAGGACCAGTAGAATGAATTAGGAATAGATTCCTAGAGGAAACAAAAACCTTGAATTGAAAAAAAAAAAGGGAGAAGAGTGGGTTGGATAAAAGGAGATCATCTACCTAGTTCTGATCCACCTAAAGGAAGAATACTGAACTTTTATTTATTTATTTTTATTATTTTTATTTTTTGAGACAGAGTCTCGCTCTTGTTGCCCAGGCTGGAGTGCAATGGTGTGATCTTGGCTCACTGAAACCTCCACCTCCTGGGTTCAAGGGATTCTTTTGCCTTAGCCTCCTGAGTAGCTAGGATTACAGGCATGTGCCACCTCTCCTGACTAATTTTGTATTTTTAGTAGAGACGGGGTTTCTCTGTGTTGCTCAGGCTGGTCTCAGGCGGGCGGATCACCCGAGATCAGGAGTTCAAGACCAGGCTAGCCAATATGGTAAAACTCCATCTCTACCAAAAACACAAAAATTAGCCGGGTGTGGTGGTGTGTGCCTGTAATCCCAGCTACCCGGGAGGGTGAGGCAGGAGAATCGCTGAAACCCGGGAGGCAGAGCCTACAGTGAGCTGAGATTGCGCCACCCCGCTCCCTTGGCAGCAGAGTGAGACTTCGTCTCAAAAACAACAAAACAGAAAAAACAAAACAAAACCTTGCCAGCCTTTAATAAAGCTTTTTTTTAAAAAAATATTTTTATTTATTTATGATGTTTTTAGAGACAGGGTCTTGTTCTGTCAGACTGGAGTGCAGTGGCATGTTCATAGCTCACTGCAGCCTTGAAATCCTGGGCTCAAGCAATCCTGGTACTATGGCATGTGGTACTACAGGGTGTGCCACCATGTCTGGCTAACTTGTTTTATTTTTAGTAAAGATGAGAGCTCGCTGTGTTGCCCAGGCTGGCCTTGAACTCTTGAGCTGAAGTGATCCTCCTACCTTGACCTCCACAAAGTTTGGGATTCTAGGCGTGAGCCACTGAGCCTAGCTCCTTATATCTTTTGACTCTGTTATTCCATTTCTGAGACTCCTAAATATTAATAAACATGGAAAAAAGCTCTACGTAAAAAATTTATTCCAAAACATTGGAAATGAATAAATTTTTATCTTACAGGAATTATTAAATATCTACTGTACTTAGTCCAGTGTTCGGATACACAGTATTTAAATAAGAGTTATTAAGTTTGACTTCTAAGGTAGACAGGGGCAAAGTTGACTGATACTAGGTTAGAACGCCAGTTTTAGTTGAAATCAAAAGACCCTCTCTGTGTTAAACTCTTCTCTTGATTTGTTCAAAATGCTGTGTTACCATTGTAGAATATTTTTCTGATCTATAGGGCTTTCAGTGTTAGGGAGCTTCTAAAGCTGTCAGCTGTGGATAAGTAGAATCTAAAAATGATCAGTTTAAGCCCTGTAGATTCAAAATCAAGCTTAAAGATGTAAAAATAGAGGTTTTTCTTTTTCTTTTTGGTGTAGTAGTATATGTATATGGCACAAAATACAAAAGATACACAAAGATATACATTGGAAAGGTTAAATCCTTTTTTCATCCTTCCATCTCAGCCACCCAGTTACTTCTAGAAGTTATTACCTGCTAGAAGTATTCCATGCATATGCAGGTATACAAAGATACAAGTACTCATTTCTATACAAATGGTAGCATACTTTATACGTTCTGTAATTTTCTTTTTTCACTTTTTGTTTTTTGAGATAGAGTCTCACTTTGTTGCTGAGGCTGGAGTGTAGTGGCACGATCTTTGCTCACTGCAACCTCCGCCTCCCGGGTTCAAGTGATTCTCCTGCCTCAGACTCCTGCGTAGCTGTAATTACAGGTGTGTGCCACCACGCCTGGCTAATTTTTGTAGTTTTAGTAAAGGCAAGGTTTCCCCAATTTTGTCAGGCTGGTCTCGAACTCCTGACCTTGTGATCCACCCACCTTGTACTCCCAAAGTGCTGGGATTATAGGCATGAACCACCGTGGCTGGCCGCTTTTTTCACTTTTTTGAAACTCTTTCCATACTAGCATATAGTGCCATTTCATTCTTCTTCTTCTTTTTTTTTTTTTTTTTTAAAGATAAGGTCTCATTCTGTTGCCCAGCCTGGAGTAGAGTGGTGCAATTATAACTTATTGCAGCCTGAAACTCCTGGGCTTAAGCGATCTCCTACTTCTCTCAAGTAGCTGAGGCTATAGGCATGTGCCACTATGCTTGGCTAATTTTTAAAAATTTTTTTAGTTTTTTTTTTTTTTTGTCTTGCTATGTTATTCAGGCTGGTCTCGAACTCCAGGCCTCAAGTGATCCTCCTACCTCAGCCTTTTAAAGTGCTGGGATTACAGGCTTGAGCCACTGTGCCCAGCCACTTCAGTCTTTTTAATGGGTGTATGTGTATATCCTAATTTAACAAGTTTCACATTGATGGACATTGTAGTTGTTTCTAGTTGTTTGCTACTACAGACTGCTCCAGTAAATAGTGGACATACTGTTTCAGAAGCATGTATATTAAATGTGTATTAATGTTGGGTTCTGGGACCTAATGGTGCCTTCTTATTTCTTTTCTTTTCTTTTTTTTTTTTTTTAGATGGAGGCTTGCTCTTATCACCCAGGCTGGAGTGCAATGGCACGATCTCAGCTCACTGCAACCTCCACCTCCCAGGTTCAAGCAATTCTCCTGCCTCAGCCTCCTGAGTAGCTGGGACTACAGGCGCCTGCCACCATGCCTGGCCAATTTTTGTATCTGTAGTAGAGACAGAGGTTTTGCCCTGTTGGCCAGGCTGGTCTCGAATTCCTAACCTCGTGATCCACCCGCCTTGGCCTCCCAAAGTGTTGGGATTACAGGTGTGAGTCACTGCTCCTGGCCTTCCTTCTTAGTTCTTGAAGTCTGTGCTTCATAAGGATTGTCTGTTAATAAAGGTTTCCTCCTTGCCCCCTATTATGAATAATTGTTATGGAGTGTCAAACCAAAATCACTGGTTGATACAATGGAAATTGTTGATAATAACATGAGGATTGTACAGTATTGCCAAATAAGCTTCTCCTAAAATACAAAATAAGTATGTTACATTATATGAATTTTCCTTAATTTAGAGGAGGTGAATAAAATGAATAGTTTCAACTTTTTTCAAGAGCATACTAGAGTAAGGTAGCTAGAATAAAGTAGACAGGGGAATAATCGTGGCATATATTGAGAGCCATGAAGTATCTGCTAACCTTTCAGTTCAATTGCATTGTGGTCTTTATTCAGTTTGACCAGCAAGAAGTTTTCAGTAGAGCATTTTAATAGGGAGAAAGCAGAATTTTAAATTAGATTACTAGTTTGGAATGAGACCTAGGATTGTTGCTAGGAGCAGAGGATAATAAGAATAACAAATATTTATAAAGAACAGCTTATGAAGCATTTTAACATAACTTAATCATCCTCACAGCAAGCCTGTGAGTTAGATATTACTCCTGTTTGCATTTGACAGATAACACTGAGGCTTGAAAAGGTTAAATTACTAGATGCCCATAGTTACACAGCTGATGGATGACAGAGCCAGGACTCAAATCTGACTTTCTAATTTGAAGGGCCTGAAATAATAAGCTTTCTTTGTTTCATTGTATCTAATCCCCGCCCCTCCTCCACACCCCACACCTCTTTTCCATAGAAACAAAATCCGTAATAAATAACTATAAGAACTGTTATCATAGAAGCATTTAGGACAGTTTTCTTTTTTTTGAAACTTACAACAAAAAGTTTACCATTTCATCAATGTTCACTGAGTTTTGGTACTCAGAAGAGTACCATGTAACCAGAACTCCACCCTTCCTTTTTCTATTACCTCTAAATTGGCATCAGGCTGGGCACGATGGCGCATGCCTGTAGTCCCAGCACTTTGGGAGGCTGAGGCGGGCAGATCATGAGGTCGGGAGTTTGAGACCACCCTGGCCAACATGGTGAAACCCCGTCTCTACTAAAAATACAAAAAATTATCTGGGCATGGTGGCGGGTACCTGTAATCCCAGCTACTCAGGAGTTTGAGGCAAGAGAATCACTTGAACTTGAGAGGCAGAGGTTGCAGTTAGCTGAGATCACGCCACTGCACTCCAGCCTGGGCCAACCGAGAGATTCCGCCCCCCCCCCCCAAAAAAAAAGTGGCTTTGGCTACATAGCATGTCCATTTTTTTTGTTGCATATTGTATTTTGTGCAGATTAGTGGTGAAGTGAGAGAGTAAATGTTGAGTAAACAAATATATAGTAGAGATTTTAGCCTAATTAGAAAAAGGCATGAAAGTCAGAAGTGCTCTAGTAATTGACTAGGCTTTAGGCCAGGGATTTTGCACAAAATCCCTTGGACCCTAAAGTTGGAGAAGGTAGGAGGAGGAGAGGAAACAGAATAGACCTTTAAAAAGAAAAAGTAAACTGAATATTAGACAGCTAGTTTTATACTTTGGATTCTGTCAGGGGCCTGTTTAGTGTGAAACTCAGATATAATTTTTTTTTCTTCTTTTTTGAGACAGGGTTTTGCTACGTTGCCCAGGTTGGAATGCAGTGGTGTGATCATGGCTCACTGTAGCCTCGACCTCCTGGGCTCAAGTGATCCTCCCACCTCCACCTCCCAAATAGCTAGGACCACAGGTGAAGCCACCACGCCCGGATTAAAAAAAAAAAAGTATAGAAACAGGGTCTTCTATGTTCCCCAGGCTGGTCTCAAACCCCTGGCCTCAGGCCTCCAAAGTACTGGGATTATAGGCAGGAGGTACTATGCCTATGGAGTTACATTTTATAGTGTTTGCCCCAAAACTTTCATTGGATGTATGCAACTTTCTCTTCCTCTATTCCTACTTTTGCAATGGTGTACTTTGTAACAATAACACTTCCTGGGAGGTCCAAGATATAGCCTCCTTTGCTGTGATTCTTACACAATTGTAAAGAAATTCTTTATTCCTGACATTTATGTGGAATGCTGGGATTTATAAGATGACAGGGTGGAAATGATATTTGTTGTATGCTTTCCCTGTCAGGCTCTTCACATTCAGCAGCTCTTATAATCCTAGGTACACTCCTTGAGTGTCCCCATTTTACAGTTGAGGCTAAATGAGGCTAGTTATATCAAACACTTTAGTTAGGGAGATAAGACATGCACCTACATAAATACATCATGAAACAAGATAAATGGTTACAGTGTCAAAGCCACCATTAGGTGGTTAAGGGTGACCCTGTGAAGCAAAAACTAGCATTTGCAGTACCACAGGCACACTTTACCACGTGCCTCCTCTACAAATGAACTTCCCGGCATGGCCACCCTAGGCATGAGACCTTGGGGGTGCGAATCCATGAAAGATGCCTGTGTATGATGGGGGAATACCACCAGGACTGTCTTCGTGGAAAGCCGCATCCACGAGCCCTAGGTGCTCCCCATTTGAGGAAGTTGGCTGGGGGAAGGGGCTTGCCTTGCGGCTGCGTCCTGCTCCCCGCGCCCTGCCCCCACCTCCCAGCCTCTGCTGCCGCTAAACCCCGGAGAGCGGAGCGTGCACTTTGAGATTCCTCGGCGGGCCTGGCAGCGGTGCTGGGCATGCTCAGTGGGCAGGACCCGTTAGAGTGGCGAGTAAGGAAGGGTTGGTTCTTCTCCGGGTCTGCCTTCCCCGGTTCAGGCCCCGGCCCTGGGCTTTTGAGTGCGCGGAGCTGCAGCCACTGCTGCCTCCTCGCGGGGCTGCCCGACCCTAGATGCCGTCCGGCCTGTCCGCTTTCCGCCGTTAACCTCGCCGTGCGGCCGGGAGGAGGAGCGGGGCGGGGCCGGCGGCGGGCGGCCGGGCTGGAGGGCCCTGCCAGGGGTGGGGGTGGGTGCGGGGAGCCCCACGGGGGGGTGGGGGGGCGGGCGCGGGCGCAGAGTCACGGGGGTGGGGTCACCGGCGGTGGCTCGGGGAGGCCAGCTGGGAGGGGAGGGGGGCCGTGGGGGCGGCTCGGCGGAACCAGCCCCGGCTGGGCAGCAGCGGCGACGCCGGGAGCTGGGGCCAGGGCTTTCCGGGCTTCGGTGAAGCCGCCGTGGGCCCCATCTTCCGGCGGTCGCCGGAGTTTGTGGTGATTGTTGCTGCCGCCACCACCGCCCCGGCTGCCATCTCCTCCTCCTGGGCCGCCGCCTCCTCCTCTTCCTCCTCCTCCTGGGCCGGGCTGATCCCCTCCCCCGCTGCCGCCTCCTCCTGGGCTGGGCCCGCGGTGTCTCGTCCCCTCGCGGAGCTGCTCCTGCCGCCGCCGCCGCCGCCTCCTCATTCATCCTCGTGCACCATAGGCGGCACAGGCACCAAGATGTCCAACCGAGTGGTCTGCCGGGAAGCCAGTCACGCCGGGAGCTGGTACACAGCCTCAGGTAGGGCCCCAGGCCGCTGGCCCGCCCGCTGCCGCCGCCGCCTGGCCCCGCGCCCGGCCGGCCGAGGTCGGCGGCCCGGCCCCGCGGCGGCCGCGGGCGGGGACGAGGGCGCGGACGGGCCGCCGGGCGCGGACCGCGTGGGGAGGGAGCGAGCTGAGGCCGGCCTCGCCGCCTCCCCCATCCGGGCGCGGGCATCCCGCGCCGGCAGCCCAGGGACGACCAGCCTCACGCTCGCCGGAGTTGGGCGAGAGGGAGAGTTGCCGCCTCGGCAGCCTGCGCCCTTCCTCGGGACCAGGCTCGAGGAAGGAACGTGCTCCCGGACCCGGGCCGACTTGTCGCCGCCTCCGGCTCGCGGGAAGCGGGCGGCCGGCCCCTGCCACCCTCGGGAAGGACGGTGTGCCGGGCGCCGAGCCCCGCTTCCCCACGCCTCAGGGCAGCGACCTTCCGCCCTTCTGCCGAGACAGGGACCCTTTCCTTTCTCTCCCGTCTTCCCTGCCTTCCCCGCCGGCTGTCCGGGGAGCGCCCTCGCCCAGAGGGAGTTCTATCGGTCTGCCCCCGAGCCCCCGCACCCGCAGCCGGAGAGGAGGTCTTCTCGCCCGGTGGCTCTGGCGCTGGAGAAGGAGGCAGCGTTTCTCCGCACCTTTAAAGGGCTCCGCTGTCTTGCAAGGAGTGAAGGGTAGCACTTTTTCACGTTACCAGACTACAGGCGAGGTTTCTGCATGCATGGGAGATCTGTCAGAGGAGGGCCTTTCAGGGATTTGTCGCTTTGTATGCTGGAGCTGGGGTGGAAGTACTGCTAAGCAGGGGCTTGGGGGGGGCCTCCCAGCTCTTTTGTCAGTGTTTGCATTGTTACTGTCATTCACGAAAGGGGCAGCTGGAGATGGCAATCGCACTTTTCCTGAGCAGTCACCCTAGTCACTGGTCGCCCAACACCAGGCAGGTGCTAGAACTACCTAACGAACTAAGTTTAATCTTTGAGCGAGTTGAGTCTTCTGTCTCCACTGTCTAAAAATTATTTTAGAGTTCTTTCTGTAAGAGTGTAGGGACTTTCCCTTTAAAGCGCTTGTTATAACGCCTGTTTTCTGGGATTATTTTCAGGAGTCACATTTCTGGTATGTTAACAAAGTTCTACTGTGATTCCTCATAGTCTTCAGTCATTTAGTATTGGCTTATCAATAACCAGACCTAACTTCTCCATATGAATCGGATCATGTTTCTGTTTGCAAAGAATTGGCTTGGAGAGTGACATGGCCTGTGAGAAAGCAAAGATTTGGAAGAAAATTCATTTCTCTGAGGTTGCTAAACTAGCTCATTAAATACATGTACCTTACTGAAATACATGACTCACTGAAGATTTTCTGTTAGGGAGACACAAAAGAATTGTGAGGATTGGATTTGCAGCTATAGCTAACAGGTAGCTATAGTTTTGCATTAAGTAAATATGACATTTTATGGTTACAGTGGTTTCCCTTCATGGTCCTAAAGTACTTCATAAACATTTAATCAGTTCTCACAGCCCGAGAATGCCAGTTAAATTATTCTTGTTCAGTGAATGGGAAAAGATGTAGAGAAGTTCAAGTTCAGTGGTTGTTTCCCCCCCCCCCCCGGAGACAGAGTCTTGCTTCTCTCAGGCTGTAGTGCAATGGCGCTATCTCGGCTCATTGCAACCTCTGCTTCCAGGGTTCAAGCGAATCTCCTGCCTCAGCATCCGCAGTAGCTGGGATTACAGGCGCACACCACCATGCCCTGCTAATTTTTTTGTATTTTTAGTAGAGACGAGGTTTCACCGTCTTGACCCGGCTGGTTTTGAACCCCTGACCTCGTGATCTGCCCGCCTAGGCTTCCCAAAGTGTTGGGATCACAGGCGTGAGTCACTGCGCCCTGCCAGAAGTTCAATGTTTTAAACTTTTGTTGTAGTTTGCATTGGAATGTGGGCAAGTGATTCTGGAGGAATTTGTATAGATTCTTGAACATTCTTTGGATAATCTTATAGGGCATAGGATTTGGAAAGAGTTGTTTGCTTTGTCTTTTCAGATCTAAGATGAATTCGTTAATCCAGCTCAGAACATTCTGTGATTATTGTTATTTATCAACAATGAACTAAAGTGGACTGTTTTCTTAAAAATTCCAAATGTATTCTTATTTCCCTAAATTCTGAGTGAAATCAATAATGCCATTTTTGGTAATATACATTGTCATAGAGAACCTTAAAATTAAGGCCATATGGCCTGGCATGGTGGCTCACGCCTGTAATCCAAGCACTTTGGAGGCCAAGGCGGGTGGATCACCTGAGGTCGGGAATTCAAGACCAGCCTGACCAACATGGTGAAACCCCGTCTTAAAAAAAAAAAAAAAAAAAAAAATTAAGGCCATATATGTGACTTTTTTGGGGGGGGGGGAGTTGGTGTGTGACTTTTTAAACTTGAGTAATAATTGAGAGTAGATTTAAAGCAATTCAATTGTAAAAGCTTATTTTGTATTTTAAAAATAAATGAAGTACAACTACAGATAAGTAAACTTTGATTGGGTTTAGTAACATTTGTCTTTAATAGTTGCCAGTGTACCTACATTGATAACATTGACCGTTGGAAAAATTGTACTTGTATTGTATTGTTTCTCTAGTATACTAGTCCTAAAAAAGTGTGAGTAATAGAAGATGGAGAGGTTTTTGTGGATTGTCATTCTGTGGTTCCTACAGCATTCAAGTTGTGTCCATAGAATTAATGTGTTTTATTACTGACATAAATAAGGGTGAAAACACATTTGTTTTAGTTACCTGGCTATTTCAGGAAAAGTGTGTGTGTACATATATAAATATTACATATATACACACACATATATCTTCTTTGTGTTTACCCCTTGTTATGTGCTGGATCCATTGATAGAGAGTAACATAAATTATTTCCTGCCCTCAAGGAATTTTCAGTTTATTTGAAGTAACTAATAACTTTGGGCAGCAAATAAATATCAGGTAAGTTGAGATTTGCTTTTAGGACTTCTGGGGAGGGTAGAATGATTTTGGGGTAGGATTTGAAGGAAGGGTATTTGAGCAGGTTTGGAGCAGGAGGAAAGAACATTGGATTCAAAAGGAGAAAAAAGAAAAAAAAAAGAACATTGTATTGGGAAATGCCACACATTTATCTTGCCTGTTGGATAAGGTCTACATCCCCTCATAACTTGCCATCATCTTCCTATCTCTATGACCGCCTTCCTCTACCCCAACCCAGTTTTGGTTTTACCCTCTTTAAATGACATCTAGTAGTTGTGCATTGTTTCTTTAACTACATCAGGCTATTTCTACCCCTGTGCTCTTGCTTAAACTGGTCCCTCTGTTGAAATGTTCTTTGTCAGGATAATTCTACACCTCTTTTAAAGACTCAAGTGTTAACACCTCCAAGAAACCTACCCTGGTGCTTTGCCTCCCCAACATAGTTTTTGATGTTTCTTGTTATCTGTGTATATGGTACGACAGGTACTGTGTCTTACTCATTTTTTGTACCGTAAGTACTCAGCACAGGCTTTGTACATAGAAGATGCTCATTAAGTATTTAACTGATTGTTAAAGTGCTTGACATGTAGTAGGTAATTAGCAGGTGGTAGGTATTGGTAGCATATGTGGACAGGGATACAAATGTTTACATTCTGAAGAGTGGCGGGGCTGATGTAAGACTGCTGCCTGTCTCTAATCATGGTATAGGTGAAGAATCTTGGTGGTAGGAAGGGATTACAAATCCTGTTCTTCCAGTTAGGGATCCAGTGAGTGTAAGATTTTTAAAGTATGACATATTTTAAACAAGTTCAGCTAGATGAATAAGTTCATTCACACAATGAGTACTCAACTCAAGAAACACATCAGTGCTGGAATTCCCAACAAATGCCCCTCCCCCACATTCCATGTTCCTTGTATTCTAAGACCATGGAAAAATTTTGTCTGTTTTCAAATTCTGTGTCAGTGGAATTATATAGTTTGTATTCTTTGAGCTTCTGTTTTATTTTTATTTTTTTGAGATGGAGTCTTGCTGTGTTGCCTAGGCTGGAGTGCAGTGACCCGATCTCGGCTCAATGCTACCTCCGCCTCCTGGGTTCAAGTGATTCTCCTGCCTCAGCCTCCTGAGTAGCTGGGATTGCAGGCACGTGCCACCACGCCTGGCCAATTTTTGTATTTTTAGTAGAGATGGCGTTTCATCATGTTGGTCAGTTGTGTCTCAAACTCTTGATCTCAGGTGATCCGCCTGCCTTGAGCTCCCAAAGTGCTGGGATTACAGGCGTGAGCCACCTTGCCCAGCCCCCATTTTTTTTTTGGAGACAGTCTCTCTGTCATCCAGGCTAGAGTGTGGTGGCTCTGTCATAGCTCACTGCAGCCTCAGCTTCCTGGACTCAAGCAGTCTTCTTCCCTTAGCCTTCGAAAGTGTTGGGATTATAGGTGTGAGCCACCGTGTCTGGCTCCTTTGAGCTTCTTTTGCTCAATATTACATTTGTAAGATTAATACTGTTATATTGTACTTTGTTCATTCTGTTGTGATGACACCAGTTTATTCTACTGTCGATAGACATTTGGGTTTTTTAGTTTTGCTGCTGTGAACACTTACACCTTTTTCTAGTCAATGTATATGTGATTTTTGAAGAGTACATGCCTTAGGATGGAGTAATTAGATCATGGTCTATGCATGATAAGTTTCAGTAGATTGTGCTGAAGTTTTGCAAATTGGTTTTACAAATTTACACTCCCACCAGCAGTGTATAAGAGCTCTAGTTACTTCTCATCTTTGCTAGTACTTGGTATTGTCAGTCTTTTTAGTTATTCTGGAAGGTTGTATAGTGATAGTGGAGTGTAGTTTTAATTTGTATGTTCCTGATGATTAGTGAAGTTGAGCATTTTTTCATGTTAGGGACCCCATGTTTATTGGTCATCGGATTTCTGCTTTTGCGAAGTGTCTGTTAAATCTTTTGCCCTTTTTTTCTGTTGGGTGGTTTAGTTTTTTTCATATTGACTTGTAGTTCTCATTATGGCTACATTTCTTTCTTTTCTTTTCTTTTTTTTTTTTTTTTTTTGAGTGCTCTGTTGCCAGGCTGGGGTGCAGTGGTGCGATCTCAGCTCATTGCAACCTCTGCCTCCCAGGTTTAAGCGATTCTTCTGCCTCAGCCTCCCAAGTAGCTGGGACTACAGGCACATGCCACCATGCCCAGCTTATTTTTTTTGTATTTTTAGTAGCCAGGGTTTCACCATGTTTGCCAGGATAGTCTCGATTTTTTGACTTCACGATCCGCCTGCCTTGGCCTCCTGAAGTGCTGGGATTACAGGCTTGAGCCACCACACCTGACCTCTGGCTACGTTTCTTTGTTAGATAGTTAGATACATATTGCAACTATCTTCCTGTCTTTTGCCCTTTTAGAATCTTGGTGTGTCAGTGAATTAAAGTTCTTACTTTTATTTGTTTATTTACTTATTTATTTATTTGAGACAGGGTCTTGCTCTGTTGCCCAAGCTGGATGACAGTGGTGTGATCACAACTCACTGCAGCCTCTTAACTCCTGGGCTCAAGTGATTCCCCCCTGCCTCAGCTTCCCGAGTAGCTTGGATTATAGGCGTGTGCCATCATGCCTGGCTAATTTAAAAATTTTTTTGTAGAAATGGGGGTCTCTGTCTCAAACTCCAGGTCTCATGTGATTTCCTGCCTCAGCTTCCTGAGTTGCTAGGACTACAGGCATGCACCATCATGCTTGACTAATTGTTAAAAGTTTTAGTAGAGATGGTGTCTCACTTTGTTGCCCAGGCTGGTTTCAAACTCCTGATCTCAAGCAGTCCTCTTGCCTTGGCCTCCCAAAGTGCTGGGATTACAGGCATAAGCTACCATGCCTGGCCAAGTTCTTAATTTTAAAGAAGTCCAGTTTATCAGTTGGTTAGTGCTTTTGTTGTTTCCCATTTATGAAATCTCTACCTATCAGAATGTCATGAAGTTACTCTCCTGTGTTTTTTCTTAAGAGCTTTCTCTTTTATCTTTCATATTTAGATTGATTGCAGCATATGTATGCTATGTTTGTGAAGTAGCAGGACATTACACTAAATTTTTTTTGTTGAACTAAACATATATTGAAAAAGTATACAAATCAAGTGTATACCTTGTGGATATTCACAGATTTAATATACCCTATGTAACATTTTCCCTTGGAAATAGAAACAGAAAATTTCTTTGCTTTTTTTCCCTTGGAAAATGGTGGTTATATTATTGATGGTACATCTTATAATCATGGCTGTCATGGAATTGAGGAAATATCAAAGTCTGATAATTTTAAAGAGCATTATTCAAGTATTTCTATGATACATATCTTAAATGCAGTTTTAGTTTTTGTTTTTATTCTATGTTTCTAAACATTTAATAAAATGATATCAGGGTTCTATAGCTGGAAAACTACAACTTAATATTTTTGGCAAGTACCTTAAGTTCAGGAGTGTAAAATATTTGCTGTAAGTTTGATTGGGTAAAAAAAGATAAGAGTGTCAAAATAATAGATCTTGGTGTGTGAGAAATTGAAAAACTGAATAATAAAAATATTTCTCTTTGGAAAGATTACATAATAAAATTTAGTTCCAAAGTGAATTCTTTTATGTTACTAAATACAGGTTTCTATATGCTGATTTTTCTTTGCATCCCATACTATTTTACCTTGGAGAAAGGCAAGAAGGGAAGAACAAATTTAATAGGAAACTTGATATAATTGCCTGATTACTTCTAGTTGTCAGTTTCCTTGTCCTTTCACATGCAGTTTCCAAGTCAAAATCATCTTGGTTCATGTCAACTGCCTTTGAGGTTTTTGTCCATTTGAAAGAAGATGAAAATGACAAAAAAAAAGTTTCATTAAGAATATTTCATAGGTATATTACGTATGTATGTACATAATCCCCAATCTTCAAGAAGATCCTCCAAGGTAGGTATTATCTCCATTTATGGATGTGGAAACAATGACTTAAGTTGAGTAACTTATTTAAGGTATAACAAGTAAGTTGAAGAACCAGTCTGACTCTAAGATTAGAGTTTAGTATTAGGGGCAAGGAGGTATGGTAAAATATGCTTCCTGAAACACTGAACTTATTCTGTCCTACTTCATTTTCCCTGAACTACAGTATGGACATTTAACTCATACATGTATATTATTTATGACTTATATAAGGGATTTCTTCATACATTTTTAATTGTTACAATAATCCCATGATTAGGTATAGGGGGAGATAATGCAAGGCAAGTCTTTTTTTTTGGAGGGGGACAGAGTTTCCCTCTGTTGCCCAGGCTGGAATGCAGTGGTGAGATCTTGGCTCACTGCAACTTCCACCTCCTGGGTTCAAGAGATTCTCCTGCCTCAGCCTCCTTAGTAGCTGGGACTACAGGCACGTGCTACCATGCCTGGCTAATTTTTGTATTTTTGGTAGAAACGGGGTTTCACCATATTGGCCAGGCTAGTCTCAACTCCCAAATTCGTGATCCGCTCTCCTGGGCCTCTCAGTGCTGGGATTACAGGCGTGAGCCACAGTGCCTGGCTGCTGGTAAGTCTTTAATCCCATTCTCACCTTGCCATTTTATGATGAGAAACGAAGACTTGGAGGAGGCTACATTGTCTGAGTCACATTACTTGTAAATGGTAGAGTGGGGTTTTGAACCCAGGACTTCTGGCAAAAGCTTACTGTTAAGAAGAAAAACTAAGACTTGGAGGAGGCTTGCATGAATTGTAACTGGTAAATTATAGAGCTAAGATCCAGGACTTCTGGCTGAAGCCTTCTGTTTTTTCCATTTATAGTTATGCCAGAGTAAGTGAGAAGTTGAACTATTTGGAATCAGTAAACATCTTTGTAATTGTCAAGTAATATCTTACATTATAAAAATAATAAAAGCATAACTAAAAACACTTAGGAATACTGAGTATCATATAAATATAATACACATATAATACTGACAGAATAGTTGATATATTTTAATTAGGCTAGTCCTAGCCTTTGAATTGGACCTAACAAAATTTATGGCACTTCTGAAGAAGCTTTATTTAACATTCAGTAATTTTATACTGAACAAATTGAGTTCTGCTATGTGAAAGGCACAGCTATAGGGACTAGGTGAATAGCTGGGGATGAAACAGTCAAAAATCCTGGAGTTTACATTTTAATTGGAGGAGACAGATGAATAAAGTAAGGAAAATCGAGTACATGTTCTCAGGACATCCTGAGGGCTGTGTCATGGGAAAAAAAAAGAAAATGTATGCTAGATAGAGGAAAGTGCTGTGGAGAGTAACAAAGCATAGCTGGTTTATAGGGAACGTTAAATGCTCGGGAGTCAAGGCTGCAATATTAAATAGCATTGAAAGACTTCTACTGGGTGTGGTGGCTCACGCCTGTAATCCCTGCACTTTGGGAGGCTGAGACGGGTGGATCACCTGAGGTCAGGAGTTTGAGACCAGCTTGGCCAACATGATGAAATCCCGTCTTTACTAAAAATACAAAAAATTAGTCGGGCGTGGTGATGTGTGCCTGTAATCCCAGCTACTCGGGAGGCTGAGGCAGAAGAATCACTTGAACCTGGAAGGCAGAGATTGCAGTGAGCTGAGATGGCGCCACCACCCCAGGGGCCACTGCACTCCAGCCTGGGCAGCAAGAGCAAAACTCCATCTGGGTGTGGGGGTGAGAAAGGGAAGACTTCCCTGAGATGACATTTGAGTAAAGACTTAAGCTGGGCGCTGTGGCTCAGGTCTGTGATCTCAGCATTTGGGTGGCTGAGATGGGAGGATTGCTTGAGCCCAGGAGTTGGAGACCAGGCTGGGCAAAAAAGTGAGACCACCATCTCTACAAAAAATAAAAAAATTAGCTGGATGTAGTGATGTGGTGATGTGTGCTTGTGGTCCCAGCTGCACAGGAGGCTGAGGCAGGAGGATTGTCTGAGCCCAGGAGGTGAAGGCTGCAGTGAACCATGTTTGCACCACTACACTCCAGCCTTGGTGACAGATTGAGGCTTTGTCTCAAAAAAAAAATAAAAGCCTGAAGTAGGTGAAAAAACAAGCCTTGTATTGTACATTATCTGGGGATAGATAATTTTAGGCAGAGGGTACAGCAAATCTAAAGGTTCTGAGTCTAGAGCAGGCCTGGAATATTTGAGGAAGACCCAGTAAGCAAGGTCGTTGCAGCTAAAATGAAGTGAACTGGAACAGAGTAGTATTGTATGAGTTAAGAGGTGGCTGGAGACTTTTTTTTTTGAGGCAGTATCTCGCCATGTTGCCCATGGATAGCCATATATATATATATATATATGTATATATATTTTAAAAAGAGACAGGATCTTGCTATGTTGCCCAGGCTGGAGTGCAGTGGCTATTCTGGGAGGTCACCATGTTGATGCCGAACTGAGTGTGGACACCCGATTGGCATAGCGCACTGCAGCCCAGAACTCCTGGACTCAAGAGATCCTCCAGCCTCAGCCTCCCGAATAGCTGGGACTACAGGCATGTGCCACCGTGCCCGGCTGGATAGCCATATTTAATGCTACACTGAAACTCAACATGTGGTAGTTTCTTTTTTTAAAAAATCGTTTTATTGAGATATAGTTGATAAGTTACCTAAGTTACATATATTTAATATGTCTGTGAAAGTCAACACAATCAAGATGGTGTACCTTTTAAAGGTAGATTCTTAAAGATTAATTGCAGTGTAGAATTTGAAACCTTCTCAGTAAAGTTTTCATTAAGATCTGTGAATCGAGTTGGTTTATCCTCCACTTTGATTGTATCTTTTTTCCTTGCAGGATTTTTTAACATCATACATAAGTCATTTGCAAAACATTTGTTTATTGAGTTATGCAGATCTTCTAAATGTTTACACATTTCATTATTCATTGTGAAAGAATCACACCTGTTAATATCATCACCATTCTCTACAGAAAAGTGTTTTTGACTAGGGAAGTTGTTAAGCCCATAGTGATAGAAAAAGTTTTGCAAAATTCTAATTTTTTTGAAGCTTAAATATTGTTGGTTGCTTTCCCTGATGTGACAAGCCCACTATTCGTTTTCAAGGAAACCAAAGATTAAGTAACTAGTTGTTCTTTCAAGAGAAATGGTAGTCTGTAAAAAAGCACATAGCTAGCTAGTGCAGCTTGCAACTCTCATAAAATGCTTTTTCTTGAGACAGCCATCTTTCTACCCATTTAAGTGCACAGAATATTAATATTAAGAAGTTGTGTACTTAAGGGCTGAGATTTAATGTGTAATATTTGCAGTTATATCAAGGACATTCTTAAATGAAACTGACTTAAAAAATTTGGTGAGTTTGTGGTGGTGAAGAATGTAGTCACTACTACTATAGTTTGGTGCTTCTGCTAATGAGACATCAACAGTTTTATCCAATGTTCCTTTTTTTTTTTTTTTTTTTTAATTTTTTTGACTTGGAGTCTTTCTCTGTTGCCCAGAGTAGAGTGCCGTGGCCCCCATCTTGGTTCACTGCAGTCTCTGCCTCCCGGATTCAAGGGATTCTCCCGCCTTAGCCTTTCGAGTAGCTGGGATTACAGGCACGTGCCACCACGCCCAGCTAATTTTTGTATTTTTAGTAGAGATGGGATTTCACCATGTTGACCAGGGTGGTCTCAAACTCCTGACCTCAAGTGATTTGGCCGCCTCAGCCTCCCAAAGTGCTGGGATTACAGGCATGAGCTACCATGCTTGGCTCAGTGTTACTTTTGAACCATCAGGGCAAATCCCAATGCAGTGAAAGAAACAAATAATATTTTAGTATTATTATGAAAATGGTTCTGATTTGGTGGACCTTCTGAAAGGTCCTGCAGACTTCTGGGATGTAGAAATCCTTACTTCTTCCTGGGCAATTAAATAAGAAACCAAGAACTCTTATCAGTCTTAATCTTAATCCTGCTGAACAATCTTAATCTCTCTCTGCATACTGACTCCAAGTCCTTCTTACTAACACATGTTGTGCATACTTCTTCCATTAATTACAGTGGCTCATTTTGGCATGATTCTCAAGAGGACCACGGGGAAATGTAATTTATAAATTACAGGTGATTTTATTTTTTGTTCTTCACCTCAAAGTATGGTGACGGATGATTGGAAACCTACTGAATTAGAATTACTGCTAGGTGGGACCCATGTATTTGCATTTTTTTATCATGCACTAAAGGTGGTTTTAATACACAGCAGAGTTAGAGAACTACAGCTTTGAGACTTTAAGAAAACTTAGATTACTCAGAATAGAGGATGATGTCATCATCATTTTTGTATTTATTGCTCAGAGTGGAAGGTGACATCACCACTATCATGTTTGTATTTTCAACACCCAAAGCTATCTGGCACAGAGCAGGAGCTGGCCAAATGCTTCATGAATGATTGAATGACTAATCCGACTAGATTATTATGTTATTTGTCTGATACCAAGTTTCCAAATTGAATGATGACAAATTTAGCCTTAAATTATGTATTAAATTTATAGTTACAAGTGTATGTTTTAGAATTTTAAAAAATGTAAATTGGTTAATGTGACTGTGCTAGTTAAAATCATTAATTTTTTGTTTGTTTGTTTTTTGAGACGGAGTCTCACTCTCACCCAGGCTGGAGTACAATGGCAGGGTCTTGGCTCACTGCAACCTCCGCCTTCCGGGCTCAAACGGTTCTCCTGCCTCAGCCTCCCGAGTAGCTGGGACTACAGGCACATGTTACCATACCTGGCTAATTTTTGTATTTTTAGTAGAGATGGGGTTTCACTATGTTGGCCAGGCTGGTCTTGTACTCCTGACCTCAGGTGATCAGCCTGCGTCAGCCTCCCAAGGTGCTGGGATTACAGGCGTGAGCCACCTCGCCTGACTCATTAGTGATTTTTTAATTGTACGTAAGCGTCTTATTTCAGCCCACATGATTTGGCTTGTGCCTACCCTATCCTTCCTAGTCTTTTATCATTCTCCTTGTTTGCTGTGTTTTAGGATTAATAAGACATTTGTTGGTCTAGGCATGGTGGCTCATACCTGTAATCCCAGCAGTGTGGGGGGCTGAGGTGGGAGGATTGTTTGAGCCCAGGCATTTGAGATCAGCCAGGACAATATAGCGAGACCCTGTCTCTAGAAAAAATAAAAAATTAGCCAAGCATGATTGTACACATTTGTAGTCCCAGCTGCTGGTGAGGCTGAGGTGGGAGGATTAACATGAGCCCAGGAGGTCAAGGCTGCAGTGAGCTTTGTTTGCATCAGTGCACTCCAACCTGGGTGACAGAGTGAGACCCTATCTCAAACAAAACCAAAAACAAACAGAAAACTTTGGCCATTTTTTTTTTCTCCCTAGTTGTTGCAACATGCTACACTCTTTTACCTTAGGGCCATTGCATTTGCTATTCCCTCTTCCTAGACATTTCTTTCCCCAGATCTTTTCTTGACTCTTTTTATCCTTCAGATAACAATTTAGTTGTCACACACTTAAAGGTGCTCTTCCTGTCTGTTTTTTTGGAAGTAGTCTGTTTTTCTCTATTGCACATAGAATAGCAGTGAAATAAATATTTCTGTTTGTTTCTTTTATAGTGTTTATCACAATTTGAAGTTACTTCAGTTATTACTTACTGTCTGCCTCTCTCCTTTAGAATATATGTTCCATGAGAATGTAGACCTGCCTGTCTTATTTACTGTTCTATCCTCATAATCAGAAATAATCCTGGTACATAATAGGTATTTTGCTAAACTTATTAAATAAATTTATAAATGGATGAATGAATGAGTGAAAAGGATATATGGAAGAAAATTATTTTGGTTACACAATAAATAATGAAGGTAACAGTTATATTATTTTTAAATTTAAAAACTAAGTTAGTCAAGTGTAGTAGTAAGAAGGTAAGAAAGACTAGAATAAGGAGTTCAGTATGTAACTGTGAATAATCTATTGAGATAACTCACTAGCCTTCAGACAAGCTATATAAATATATATATAAATATATACATTTAATAGAGTTGGGGTCTTACCATGTTGATCAGGCTGGTCTTGAATTCCTGGCTTCAAGCAATCCTTACATCTTGGCCTCCCAAAGTGCTGGGATTACAGGTGTGAACTGCTGTGCCTGGCTGGTGAAGCCAGTTATATTTATTAGTAAAGGTTTTGCATAAATAACTTTTTTCTGCTAGATTATTAAGTTAAACATTACATATGTATGAGGTGTTTAAAATTGCTTCTGGTGTATAAAATTGCTTGTGGGATAGGACATTTTCTATTAATAAATGAATAAATGTGATTCTAAACAATTGTTAAATCCATGTAAAGGGGAGCGACACTAATTTCTGGTGGAAAATAAGTATGTAAACCGGGTGTGATGGCTCATGCCTGTAATCCTAGCACTTTGGGAGGCTGAGGTGGATGGATCACTTGAAGTCAGGAGTTCACGACCAGCCTGGCCAACATGGTGAAACCCCGTCTCTACTAAAAATACAAAAATTAGCTGGGCATGGTGGCGCTTGCCTGTAATCCCAGCTACTCAGGAGGCTGAGGCATGAGAATCACTTGAACCCGGGAGGCGGAGGTTGCAGTGAGCCAAGATTGTGCCACTGCACCCCAGCCTGGGTGACAGAGTGAGACTCCATCTTACTAAATAAATAAATAAATATGTAAATGAATAAGATAAAATCCTTGCTGTTTATCTAAGAATCATTTTGTTAATTATTTTAGGTGAACACTTTTAGTGTTTATAGCTTTTATTTTAGGGACTTGGAAATAATACATATCTCTTATTTTCTTAAGAAACCAATGGGGGACCATATTTTACTGTGGTGAAAAATAGTGACACTGTCAGGATTTAGTGAGGAATTTGGTGATAATTGCCTGCTCTTTAAACGACTTCAGATTTATGTACTATTCATATTTATTATTATTTTAATAACCTTTTAGTTTTGAATGGTTTTAGATTTACTGCAAAGTTACAAAGTAGTACAGAATTTCTATATATTCCTACCCAATTTCCCTTACTGTTAACATCTTACTGTTAACACCTTACTGTTACATGGTACATTTGTTAAAACTAAAAATAGTAGTTGGTCAGTACAATTAACTCCAGATTTTATTTGATTTCACCAGTTTTTACACTAATGTCCTTTCTCTGTTCTACGATCTAACCAAGGATTCCACATTGTGTTTAGTGATCATGTCTTTAGTTTTCTCTGATCTGTGACAAGTTGTTAATTTTTCTTTATTTTTCATGACCAAGACAGTTTTGAGAAACACTGTCAGGCATTTTGTAGGATGTTCCTTCATTTGCATTTGTCTTGATTTTTTTCCCCCAACCTAGATTGGAGTTACTGGTTTTGGGGATGAGTATCACAGTGGTATATTGGCTTCATTGTATGTTGGGGTTATGTGAAATTGTTGGTGAGGTTAACCCTGATCATTTGGTTAGGGTAGTGAGTGTTTGCCAGTTTTCTCTGCTGTAAAGTTGCTGTCTTCCTCTTCCCATGTTCTATTCTTTGGTTATGAGTTGCTAAAGCCCAACCCACTCTTTTGGATGAGGAAATATCTACATATATTACTTGAGTTCTTCTCTAAGGAAGGTTTTCTCTGCCCCTCCCCCACTCAACTTATTTATATCAGTATAGACTCATGTATATTTGTTTTATACTTTGGAAGGTAATCCAATCCCACACTATTTTGTTGCTCAGAATTTTTCAGCCTTAGCTATTGGGAGTATTTTTAGGTTGGTACCTGAATCCTTTCGGCATGTTCCATTCTTTTGACTTTTAAGCACCCCCTTGCTTTCTTCAAGATGCTCCAAACTCATCTTGTATTTTTCTGCCCTGTGGATAGAATATGCTATTTCTCTAAGGAGACTTGCTTTCTTTTATTATTGGGAAATGGTATTTAGAAACTAAGATTTGGGCATTGGATGTGTTTATGACTACTTGATGTCACTGCTTCTAAGTCCTGTCAGGGGGTAGAGACAGGAACTATATTTATTTGTAGTAACTTATGTACATACATATCTCTGTTTCTGTATCTATGCATTTATATGTGTATCAAACTTTTTTTTCCTTTTTTATTTTTTTGAGACAGAGTCTTGCTCTGTCGTCCAGGCTGGAATGCAATGGCGTAATCTTTGCTCACTGCAACCTCTGCCTCCAGGGTTAAAGCCATTCTTGTGCCTCAGCCTCTCAAGTAACTGGGATTACAGGCTCCCATCACCACACCCAGCTAATCTTTGTATTTTTTTTTTTTCTTTCAGTAGAGATGGTTCGCCATGTTGGCCAGGCTGGTCTTGAACTCCTGACCTCAGGTAATCCGTCCGCCTCAGCCTCCCAGAGTGCTGGGATTACAGGCATGAGCCACTGCGTCCAGCCTATGTATATTAAACTTAACATGAGTTTGTACTCATTTCTCCAATTCTAATCTAGTACCACAAGGTTCGTTTTACTGTTTTCCTTGTACTTATCTGTAACTTCCTTCCTCAACATTGAGAAACCTGGCTCCCACCCACCATCTACTGTTCATTTTACGCATTTGTTCAGTGCCAGTATACATGAAAAACAGGCTTAGAATTGTTACCCTATACCTCTGATTGAAACAAATTTACTAACTAGAGTATAAGTTTTTATGCAGCTTTTGTGCCTTTAGCTTATAATTTCTAATCAAACATCATTTCCCAAAGTTAAGTAACTTTGGAAAGTTACTAAACTTTATAGCAGCTTTTTTTCCCCACTCCCTTCAGTGAGGTCGTATCTTGTATTTGTAATACAGTTAGATTCATTTGTCATTATCTGTATTTCATCCTAAGATTTCCTGACATACTGGTAAATTTTTTTGTTTGGTTAACTTGCATACATTAAAGTTCATTCTTTATGATTTCAGTTCTATGGGTTTGACAAATGCCTAAAAATCTGTTTCTTTGAAAAAAATGTGTGTATATATTTTTAATTTCTTTTAGGTGTCATTATGCCTCTTTGTAGCAGTCCGTCACTTTCCCCTTGGTTGTTGCTTTTCAAAAAAGAACCTGTGGTCCTGAGGTTGGGTGTTTGGAAAATAAATTTATTGGAATTGAGTGAAGTTAAGTCTTGAATTTTCTGGAACTTTCTTTTTTTTTTCTTTTTTTTTTTTTTAAATGGGGTTTCACCATGATGGCCAGGCTGGTCTTGAACTCCTGACCTCAGGTGATCCACCCACCTTGGCCTCCCAAAGTGCTAGGATTACAGGCGTGAACCGCCATGCCCGGCCGAGAACTGTCTTGGGAGTAAAATACATGAGTTTCCCATGTATTATATTAACTAAAACATTGATTTTGTTAATGCAAATGCTTTTCTTCTTTGGTTCTTGTTTGTGGTTTCATTTGAAGTTTGGGTATAAGACTGATAAATATCACAATGTTTAGAAAAATGGGGCCAAATGTGGCAAGGAAGAACATTTGTCTGGTGATTATTTTAACATTTGGATACATGGCTTTCATGCCACAAGTCAGATAATATATTGTCGAGGTTTTAAGGCAGAGAGATAGGTTTACGTTATCTCAAGTAATAGAGATTTATTATGGGAAGGTAAGTGACATAAAAATCCCAACTGCTGCATAACAAGGTATCTGGGAAGACAGAGTGTGGTTGAGGAAATGGGCAGTCATTTAGGAAACCAGGGAGCTCTAACTACTCCACCCCTGCAGTGGTTCTCAACTAGAGGCAGTAGTAAGAATTGTCTGTGGGGCCCTACTTCAGATCTGTTCAGTCAGTCAGACTGCTTTAGCAATGGGGATTGTAGGCTTGTGTATTTTCTTCTAAAGCTCCATATGTGATTCTGATAAACACTTATGCTCTACTGTTTTGACATTAGGTGATTCAAGGTCTGCTTCTTCTGAATTGGTACTATTGACTATTGAAACTATGTGAGGGAGATGGGAAGGAGAGTTGGACACTGATAGTTTATCTAGTCACCATGTTTACTTTGTATAGAATTCTTTGGCTAGTGAGACTGCTGGCTCTTCCTATTCCAGTCACCTGTTACTAGATGGAAGGGTCCTGGATTATGCCTTATTTTACCATGCTTGCCACTGCTTGCCTCTCCATTTGGGTATGGTCAACAAGTAATGCAGAAGTGACTAGAAGTTATTATAAATATGGGTTAAGAGGTGGCTTTTCCGTGCAGGTAGAAATTAAATTGAAATCCCAAATGCTGTGACGTTCTCAGTGGGAGAGATCTCCATTTAGAGGGAATGTATGGCTGAAATATAGTGAAAAATGTTGGAGAAGGAGGCTAAAACTGTGTCATATATAATCTTATATAGGGTTGGTAAAATAGTTTGTGTTTTATTCTAATTATAATAGGAAGCCATGTGAAATGGCAGAGAGAGTTCAAATAAAGAAATTTGACTCATGCATTTAAAATGTTTATAACAGACCAGTCACTGAATGAAGAGCAATGACTTAAAAATAAAAAAAAATTCTAAAAATTATTTATTTATTTATTTTTAGAGACAGTGTCTCATTCTGTCACCTAGGCGCATGTGATCATAGATCACTGTAGCCTCCAACTCCTAGGTTCAAGCAATCCTCCTGTCTTGGCTTTCCAAGTAGCTGGGAATGCAGGTGTGCGTCACCATGCCCAGCTAATTTTAAATTTTTTTGTAGAGTTGGGGGTCTTGCTTTATTGCCCAGGCTGGTCTCCTGTTCCTGGCTTCAAGCAATCCTCCTGCCTCAGCCCCTCAAAGTATTGGGATTACAGATGTAACTCACTGTGCCTGGCAAAATATTTTAAAATTTCATTGCTAATGTAACTTTGGCATCAATATAATTTGATCATTAGTTTCCATTCTTTTTAAATTTAAAATACTGTTTTAAAATAACTGAGTTAAGACAGTTTTTTTTTTTTTTTTTTTAAATTAAGACAGTTTCTGATTTGGACTTGGATACAATCCATTTATAGTTTGTCCATCATCTTTTATATTAATAAATGGCTAGTTTCTATATATCAGTTAATAATTATTGACTAACTACATGGTAGCATTTTACAAGGAGTTGTGGGAAGTAGAAAATAAGTACAAATGAACCCCCCACTGCCGTTCAGGGGAGCCAACACTAGAAGTTATCAATATCTATCTTTAAATTATGGTTTTTCTGACAGTCATGAAGCAATGGCATGGCATTCCAATACCATAGTTTTTAGCTTGCTTTTTGTTTTTTAAAATCCAGATTCACAAATAACACTTTATTTTTTATTAACAAAAATTGTGGTTTAAATTACCTAACATTGGCCGGGTACAGTGATTCACACCTGTAATCCCAGCACTTTGGGAGGCTGAGGCAGGCGCATCACGAGGTCAGGAGTAAGAGACTAGCCTGGCCAACATGATGCAACTCTGTCTCTGTTAAAGATACAAAAAATTAGCTGGGCATGGTGGCATGCCCTTGTAGTCCCAGCTACTTGGGAGGCTGAGGTAGGAGAATCCCTTGAACCCAGGAGCTGGCGGTTGCAGTGAGCTGAGATCATACCATTGTACTCCAGCCTGGGCGACAGGGCGAGACTCCACCTCAAAAAAAAAAAAAATTATATAACATTTACCTTATTAGCCATTTTTAAGTGTATAGTTCAAGGCATTAAGTACATTGACACTGTGCTATCACCACTAGTATTTATCCATAGCAGATTCATAAATTTTGATGACTTTCTGAAAAATAAGAATTAAATATATTTTACTTAATATATATAATTAATAATTGTGAAACCTCATGTTAAGATCAGTTTAGTATTAGTTAACTTTTAAGGACAGCAAAGAAAAATAAAATGAACATTAGGGATGGTTCTTGCATTCAATGTTAGGATTCCTATATGTGATTATTGTTAGTATCTTAATGTCAAGTCATATGGTTAGGCTTTGTGTCCCTACCCAAATCTTCTTTTGAGTTGTAATCCCCAGGTATTGAGGGGAGAGACCTTGTGGGAGGTGATTGGATCATGGGGACAACTTCCTCTCTGCTGTTCTCATGATAGTAAGGGAGTTCTCATGAGATTTAATGTTTTATAAATGGCAGTTTCTTCTGGGCTTTTCTCTTCTCTCTTCCTGATGCCATGTGAAGAAGGTCTTTGCTTCCCCTACACCTTCTCCCATGATTGTACATTTCTTGAGGCCTCCCCAGCCATGTGGACCTGTGAGTCAATTAAACCTCTTTCCTTTATAAATTACCCAGTCTCGAGTGGTATCTTTATAGCAGTGTGAAATACTTCAAGATTTTTTTTTTGCGGGATAGATAAGCATTTCATAGAATGCTAAGATCTGGAAAAATGTGATTCCATAGGCAAATTATTGCCTTATGAAAAAAAATTTGAAACATACTTAATGTGTAAAGTTTGCCAATAATAGAAGTAAATTATTAGATGTTGTTTGGGAAAATATATTTCAAAAGAGAAAAGATACTGAGTAACAAGGAGACAAATTGAGTAATTAATAGTATCCAGTGTTTGAGGCTTTGCTCAATATGACAATACGCATTTTAGGCCCAGTACGATGGCTCACGCCTGCAACCCCAGCACTTTGGAAGGCCAAGGTGGGAGGATCACTTGAGACCAGGTGTTTGAGACCAATCTGGGCAACATAGCGAGACCCTATCTCTACCAAAAATTAAAAAACTAGCTGGTCATGGTGGCATGCACCTTGTAGTCCTAGCTACCTGGGAACAAGGAAGCTGAGGTGGGAGGATTGTGTAAGCCCAGTGAGCTTTGATGATCATGCCACTACACTCCAGCCAACATTTTTTGAGCCTTTATTATATGCTAGGCATTTGCAGTTGCATTTCTCTTTTATTTTTTTTTGAGACAGAGTCTCACTGTCTTGCCCAGGGTGGAATGCAATGACCTGATACCGGGCTCACTGCAGCCTCTGTGTCCCGAGTTCAGGTGATTCTCCTGCCTCAGCCTCCCAAGTAGCTGGGATTATAGGTGCCTACCACCACACCCAGCTAATTTTTATATTTTTGGTACAGACGGGTTTTCACCATGTTGGCCAGGCTGGTCTCAAACTCCTGACTTCAAATGATCCTCCCACTTCAGCCTCCCAAAGTGCTGGGATTACAGGTGAGAGCCACATGCCTGGATGCATTTCCCTGTTAATACAGCAATCATATGAAAAAACTGAGCCTTGGGTTGTTCAAAATCATGCATTTGGTGCTGGTTTTTCAACCAGGTGATTCTGTAGTTGGAGCTCTTTGTCACTATCTCATATTGTTTCTCATACAAGGTTTTAATACAGCAGTATTGTAGGTTATTAAGCATATGTTTATTTGAATATAAAATATTAGAAAATAGCTCGTTATACATACTTTATTTTGTGAAGTTTCATAGTGAAAAATAAAAGCAAGGATAGGTTGGGGGTGGTGGCTCACGCCTGTAATCCCAACACTTTGGGAGACTGAGGCAGGTGGATCATTTGAAGTCAAGAGTTTGAGACTAGCCTGATCAACATGGTGAAATCCCATCTCTAACAAAAAATTCAGAAATTAGCCAGGCGTGGTGGTGGTGGTGGTGGTGGCACATGCTGTAGTCCCAGCTACTCAGGAGGCTGAAGCAGGAGAATCGCTTGTACCTAGGAGGCAGAAGTTGTGGTGAGCTGAGATCGCACCATTGCGCTCCAGCCTGGGTGACAGAGTGAGACCCTCTCTAAAAATTAAATAAATAAATAAAATAAAATAAAATAAAATAAAAATAAAAGCAAGATAATTGTAAGAAAATTCTCTAATGTGTAAAATTAAAGATATTGTTTTCCTGCAGACATTATGGTGACATAAGGTTAAAGATTTTAGCCATGCACTGGGCGCAGTGGCTCATGACTGTAATCCCAGCACTTTGGGAGGCTGAGTTGGGCAGATCACGAGGTCAGGAGACGGAGACCATCCTGGCTAACATGGTGAAACCCCGTCTCTACTAAAACGAAATACAAAAAAATTAGCCGGCTGTGGTGTCACGAGCCTGTAGTCCGAGCTACTCGGGAGGCCGAAGCAGGAGGATCACTTGAACCCGGGAGGCAGAGGTGACAGTGAGCCGAGATCATACCATTGCACTCCAGTCTGGGTGACAGAGTGAGACCTCCATCTCAAAAAAAAGGATTTTAGCCATGCATGTTGCTTAAACTATACGGTGCATATGATAAATTTTTTCAAGTATAAGGAGTCCCAAACCTTCAGTAGCTCCCCCATTGACTGTGTATATAGAAAATGAGCAAACTGCTTAACTAGGCTTTAAAGGACTCACCTATTCCAGCTTTCCCCTTCTCAACTACGCAGGTTTTTGTTTCATTAACTGAATTTGTCATATCCACTTTTATGCTTTTATTCATTGCTGCTTTCTGTTTGAAATACCCTGCCATCTTCTGCTTTTCTATTTCTGCTTTCTAGTTTGTCCCTTTTTCTTCCCAACATTTTCCTTCTTCTGAAGGAAATTCCTCATTAGGTGCTGCATATATCCTACCTTGTTTTATTTAGCTGTTTACCCAACTAGATAGACCTTTTGATGGATGTGGCTGTTTTGTAGTTAGTATCATACACAAAGATCTCAATAATTAATTGCCGATAAAGAGCATAAGCCATATATGCAGTCTCAGTAATGCTGCTTAGTTAACATTTTCATTTTGTTTATCCAGTCTCATTATAAATCTTCTTTATAATCTGAAAATTTATATTTTTGTTTGAAAGATTTTTGGTGTTTAATTTCATCAGGAAATGAAAGACTCCCTAAAGAAAAAAAGCTATATTTTGTATTGATTAGCAAAAAATAGCAAAAAGAAATACGATCAGAGTAACGTGAATTTTTAGAAATAGATATTCTCTTGACAGTTGAGATATTTAATTATCCTTAACTGAAAAATTATTTAAAAGTAATTTTCTGGAATATCTTATATTGGTTTTGAAAATATATTCTTTTTTTTTTTTTGAGATAGTCTTTTCTTTTTGAGATAGTCCAACCCGGGGTTGGAGAGTTCAATGGTGTGATTTCAGCTCACTGCAACTTCTGCCCCCCAAGGTTCAAGTGATTTTCATGCCTCAGCCTCCTGAGTAGCTGGGATTACAGGCATGTGCCACCACGCCCAGCTAATTTTTTATTTTTTGTGTAGATGGAGTTTCACCATGTTGGCCTGGCTGGTTTCGAATTCCTGGCCTCAAGTGATCCACCCTCCTCGGCCTTCCAAAGTGCTGGTGTGAGCTATCAGCCACCACGCCTGGCCGAAGTATATTCTTTATAGTTCTGAATTATACTTTCTAAGTTTGAAATGTACATGGAGAGAGCATTTAAGTTTAGCCTTTTTGTGCTGTTTAGTAGTTTTTCTACTTTCAACTCTATTTAAAAATTTTAAACTGTGAGAATTTGCTTTTCCATTTGCTACTTTATCTTTTCTACATCCGTTGTTCAGTTGTGGAGTACTAATCTCAGAAGAAACATAAGTAATTCAGATTAAATTAGCAGGGCATGGTGATGCACACCTGTAGTCCCAACTTCTCGGGAGGCTGAGGCAGAAGAATCACTTGAATCTGGGAGATGGAGGTTGCAGTGAACCAAGATTGTGCCACTGCACTCCATCAGGCTGGGTGACAGAGTGAGACTGTCTCAAAAAAAAGAAAAAAAAAAAGAAAAGAAGAAAGAAATTTGCTATATTAAGAATCTAGTTGAAACTAAAATTTCATATTTACAGTTTATGGGCCACTTGAAGAGAAAGTGGTTTGTGTGTACAGTCCAACTCTGGACATTGTGGGCTCTTCTTTTTTTATTGTCTCTATATTTTTAATATGAGTATGTATTTTTTAGTAATTTTTAGGAATGTGACTTGTTACTGAGCACTAATGCTTATTTTGGCATCATTTTTGGCATTTTTCATTTTTGCCACTTTAAATGTATCAGAGTTTAAACTCCTTTCTTAGCTCATCATTAAAGTGTTCTGCTTCTTAGGAAGAAATGAAACTAGGACACTACTGTCTTTTTCTAGATACACACTAATGGATGTGGAAGCTAAGTGCTGTACTCTTGAGATCTGGGTGGCACCGTCCATGTGTGTAGGAGATAGGGTGGGTTCAAGAGAAGTATGGGCTTTTACGTAACTGGTCTCCAAAAGTCCCAAAATGTTTTTATATGTTGCCTCCTGCCTGCTCTGACTGTCACATAGATCTGGAGAGGAGAATTTTCTTCAAACTCTAGTTTTGTCTGAAAGGAGCTTTGTTTGTCCCAGGAGAATGCATAATTTAGGTGTCATTCTACTTACCAACCTGGTGTGCATGTGTATCCCTTTTGAAATAATTCTTTTACATTAGTTTTACTTTCCTTTTGCAGATTAAATAGGAATAAACATTATTATTTTTTGAGATGGAGTTTTGCTCTTGTCGCCCAGGCTGGAGTACAGTGGGGCGATCTCAACTCACTGCAATCTCTGCCTCCCAGGTTCAAGATCACGCCACTGCACTCCAGCTTGGGCGACAGAGTGAGACGTTGTCCAAAAAATATAAAAGGCATACTCTGTTCTTAGATGTTTCATAAGTTTATTGGTGTTTTATGGTTTGAGATGCTAGATTTCTGGTGGTGTTGAAGCCACAACAAAACAAACTGTATGCATACACAAATGTTTTAATTTTTACTTAGAAGCAAATTTGAGTCATTAGAAAAGTATGTAACACCTTAGATACTCATTATGTAAATCATCTTTTTAGGGATAAGTACCTTAAATAAGTATATTTCGAATATAAAACTGAAAGTATGATTTTCCCACCATTATATTATAGTAATTGGCATTAAGTGTTGCATATTTAAATTATTAATTGCAAGTGATGTCATACATTAATCTAACTTTGTTGATTATCAGGCAAAAACATGGTGAATAAAGAAGTGCCCCTCTTTTTGTATTACAGAGGAAGTTAGCATGTTTGTGAATGTCCATGATAGGACATTAGAGGGGGGGGGAGCGAGTGAGCGACAATCAATTACCAGTTTTTGCTTCACCTAATTTTTAATTTTTATCATACTTATGAACTACCGCAAACTAAAGATTTATCTAAATTGTCTTTTTTGTTTGTTGGCTTTATTGAGGTGAAATTCATATAATACAATTATAGAGTGTGTATTTCATTTAACACATCCACAGTGTTGCACAACTACCACCTGTATCAGGTTTCAGAACATTTTTCTAATTCCAAAGGGAAACCCCTAAGAGAGCAGTCACTCTCCTTTCCCTTCTCTTATCCCCCATAAACCACAATTCTGCTTTCTGTCTCTATGGATTTACCTATTTTGGATATTTTATATAAATGAAATGGTACAGTATTGTGATTTCTTGTGTCCGGCTTGGTGCTTTTAAGGTTCATTCACATCATAGCGTATGTCAGTACTTCATTCCTTTTTATGACCGAATAATACTTTATGTATATAATAAATTTTTTAATCCATTCATCTGTTGATGGACATTTCAAAAGACTGTCCCGCCTTTTGACTTTTGTGAATAGTGCTGCCATCAGTATTTGTGTATAAGTATCTCTGTTCGAATACCTGTTTTTAATTCTTTTTTTTTGTTTTGTATTTTTGAAATGGAGTCTTTCTCTGTTACCCAGGCTGGAGTGCAGTGGTGTGATCTTGGCTCACTGCAACCTCCGCCTCCCGAGTCCAAGCAATTTTTCTGCCTCAGCCTCCTGAGTAGCTGGGATTACAAGTGCCCACTACCACACCCTGCTAATTTTTATATTTTTAGTAGAGACAGAGTTTCATCATGATGGTCAGACTGGTCTTGAACTCCTGACCTTGTGATCCTCCTGCCTCGGCCTCCCAAAGTGCTGGGGTTACAGGTGTGAGCCACTGTGCCTGGCCTGTTTTTAATTATTTTAGGTATATACCTAAGAGTGGAATTGCTGGGTCAGTGGCAGTTCTATGTTCAAGTTCTTTAGGAACTGACAAATGTTTTCCACAGTGACTTCACCATTTTATAGTTCCACCAGCAATATACAAGGATTCGTCTGTCTCTTAGCTCTCACTTGCCATTTTCCCTTTTTAAAAAATAGCCATCCTAGTAGGTATGAAGTGGTATCTCATTGTGGTTTGATTTGCATTTCCATGATTGCCAAAGAGGATGATCATCTTTTCATGTGCTTATTGGTCATTGTATTTCTTCCTTGGAGAAATGTCTACTTAAGTCCTATGCCCATTTTAAAATTTGGTTGTCTTTTTTGTTGTTGAGTTGTAAGAGTTCTGTATATATTCTGGGCATTAATCCCTTACCAGATACGTGATTTGCAAGTATTTCCTTCCATTCTGTAGGTTGTCTTAACTTTCTTTTTTTTTTTGAGATGGAGTCTTACTTTGTTGCCCAGGCTGGAGTGTAGTAGCACGATCCTGGGCTCACTGTAACTTCCATCTTCCGGGTTCAAGCAATTCTCCTGTCTCAACCTTCTGAGTAGCTGGGGCTACAGGCGCATGCTACTACACCTGGCTAATTTTGGTATTTTTAGTAGAAATGGGGTTTTGCCATATTGGTCAGGCTGGTCTTGACATCCTGACCTTAGGTGATCCACCCGCCTCTGCCTCCCAAAGTGCTGAGATTACAGGCACCTGCCAGCACACCTTATAATTTTTTGTATTTTTAGTAGAGATGGGGTTTTGCCATGTTGGCCAGGCTGGTCTAGAACTCCTGACCTCAAGTAATCCACCCACCTTGGCTTCCCAAAGTGCTAGGATTACAGGGGTGAGCCACTGCACTTGGCCCATAGTATTGTCTTATCTTTTTCTGTAAGTTAATTAGTAATGTCTTTTTTAAATTGGCTTTTAAATAGAGCTTTTAATTTTGTTGTTGTTGTTGTTAGGTTATTTCTTGATTTGGTATGTTTTTGACACAGCCAGCTTTGTTTCACTTGCTTCAGAAGGTGGGGGAATTTGAAAACAAATCAGAAATACAACATCTAAAAGTTGCTTTGTACTGGATTCTCTGTATATCAATTCAGAGAAAGGTTTATCAGACCCCCAGACCATCTTTCTGCTATATCAGTTATAGAAACATTTGAGAGAAAGATTATTATCAAAAAAAAGGTATTTCACATATAATTTTGTGTAGTCTGTTCCTAGTGTGAACCTTTCTGAATATTGTGGCATAAGATACTTGATATAATTTATATTATTGAATCATCCACTTGTTTGGTATTAGTTGTATTTCTTTAAATTAGGTTTTTGTGCCTGTAGTTTCAGCTACTTGCAAGGCTGAGGTGGAAGGTTTGTTTGAGCCTAGGAGTTCTAGTTCAGCCTGGGCAACATAGCAAGACCCTGTCTCTAAAAAAAATAATAACAAATGTTTAGGCTGGGCATGGAGGCTCATACCTATAATCCCAGCACTTTGGGAGGCCACAGTTAGAGGATCTCTTGAGGCCAGGAGTACAAGACCAGCGTGGGATACAGAAAATTAAAAACAAATTATCTGGACATGATGATGCAAGCCTGCAGTCCTAGCTAGTTGGAAGGCTGAGTTGGGAGGATCACTTGAGCCCAGGAGGTCGAGGCTGCAGTGAGTTATGATTGCATTGTTGCATAACAGCTTGGGCAACAGAGTGAGACTCTGTCTCAAAGGAAAAAAAAAAGGTTTATATTTACATTTTTTTCTGGGTGACTGTGCCTGTGTTAGGTTTATGACTGAGAAAGAAGGGTCTACAGTCTTTATAATTTGACAGAGAACATATCCTGCAAATGGTAAGAGATGCATACGAATGCATCAATGAGTAAATTAAAACATCTGAAAATGTAACAGCAGCAAAATTTTAAGGTGGCTTTTGGAGAGAGTTAAACATTTGTGGTCTAAATTTGTAGGCAATTACATGAAATATCCTTGTTTTTTTTGAGACGGAGTCTCGCTCTGTTGCCTAGGCTGGAGTGCAGTGATGTGATCTCAGCTCACTGTAACCTCCCCTGTTTCAGGTTCAGGCAATTCTCCTGTCTCAGCTTCCTGAGTAGCTGGGATTACAGGCATGTGATCCCTGTAAGTCCCCTGCCATAAAAAAAAAAAGAGAGAGAGAGAGAAAAGTGACCTTGCGTTATTTCTATTACAAAAGTAATTCAGATATGTTACAGAAAATTTAGAAAATACAGGGGCCAGGCACAGTGGCTCATGCCTATAATCCCAGCATTTTGGGGGGTCAAGGCAGGAGGACTGCTTGAGGCCAGGAGTTTTGAGACCAGCCTAGGCAATATAGCAAGACCCTTACTCTACAAAAAGAAAAAAAAAAAGTTAGTCAGGTGCAATGCTGCATGCATGTAGTCCCAGGTACTTGGGAAGCTGAGGTGGGAGGGTTGCTTGTTTCCAGGAGTTTGAGATTACAGTGAGCTATGATTGTGCCATTGCATTCCAGCCTGGGCAACAGAGAGAGGGAGCCTGTCTTAAAGCACACACACACACACACACACACCCACCCACCCACCTACCCAGAAAAGATTTAGAAAATGTAGATAAATATAAAGCTGAAAGAAGTCACATGTTATCCTGATATAATCTTTTTAAAACTTTTTTCTGTGTATAAAAATGAGATATATGTGTGTATATATGCGCACATATATACACATATGTATACATGTATACATATACATATGTGTATATATGTGTACACACATGGGTATATATGTGTATATATATAAATTATTATTTATATATTATGGCTTTGTAGCCTGCTTAATTCACTTAACAGTAAGTCTAACATGGGAAATACTGAAATATTGGTGATTAGGAATCCTGCCAGAAAGTTTCCTGTGTATTTAATATAATCTTATTTATCAAATGGCCAGCTGGATGTAGTGACTAGATTTTTCTGTATGTGAAATAGACATTATTGGAAAAATTGGTTTGTCCATATCATTTATCTAAAATCACATTATTAATATTAATAATATGTATTATGCATATACGATAGTCTACTTACCAACTTGTTTGGTATTTTGAACTTCTTAGTAGTTTATCAATCATTTTTTAAACTTTTACTTTAAAATTAACAATTTTATTATAAATATGCTGTAAACTGAATCAGGACTTTTAAAGTATTTTCTAGTTTATGAGAAGAAAGAGTTAAAAATGGAATGGAAATATCCTCTTTAGAGAACATATTTACTGTCTAAAATTTTATGATGGACAACACTGACAAAGATATTTGAATGAAAACAAAAACAAATAGACATTGAATTGTGAAACAAATAGAACACTTAGTTTATATGTTAGGAATTTTTGGGCAAGCATGGAGATTGGAATGCAAGGATATGGAGTGAAGAGTAGTTTTGTTATCAGGGAAACAATTGAAAGGAAAGGAGCCCTCCTTTATAATTAATCTGACACTTCTTGGGGGACTTGTCACTGCAGTTTGGTCACTAACAGAACAGAGGCTACCCATTAATTAACTGGGGGGTTTACTACCAGGAGGTGTCCACAGTACTGGAAATCTGTTCTTACTATTAGTAGTGGCAGATAGTGCAGGATTTAGGGAATTCTGGATCAGGATATCAGCATGAGAGCTCCTGAGCATAGTTCTACCATTCCATGGTGGAAGTGTTTACAGTCGGCCCCAGTTGGGTGTAGACATCTTTGGGCCCCTTGGTGTTACTTGAAGCCAGAAGGAGCTCAGGTCTGCAGATGCATCCTATTCCCATATTTCCCCAGCAAAGGATTTTCATCATTCCTTTTTTTATAGATGAGGAAACTGGCTCAGACAGATGTTCATTGGTTTGAGAACGCTCCCAGAAATTCTACTTCAGTCTTTCTGGGTCAGCCTTTGGAGGGTCTTAATTTTTATTTTTATTTGTTTATTTATTTAGAGACGGAGTCTTGCTATATTGCCCAGGCAGATCTTGAACTCCTGGGCTCAAGCTGTCCTCCCGACTCTGCCCCCCTAAGAGCTGGGATTACAGGGGTGAGCCACAGCGCCCGGCCGGGTCTTAATTTTTATTAAGCACAGCAGCTGATTCTATTCTGTTTGGCTCTTGAACCACAGATTAAGACACACAGGTAGAACTCTTGACTCTTGGTTGGCCATTGTGAGTTTTTACTTCTATTTTATTTTTTTCTCCAGAAATATGCTTACTCATTGTGAGTTTTGATTCATATTGTCTAAGTATCCTGGTCAGTCTCTCATTCTTCCGAGGCCTCAGATGACTCTCCAATATAATATTTGAAGATAGAAGTCATAATAATTTCATGATAACTACTTTTTATACTCTACATAAGCAATTTTTTTAAAAAGTGTGTTTGTGTTTAGTGGGAAAAACCTCCCACTAAAAATCCTCCCAGTAAACACAAACACCCATTTTCAAAAATCTATCAAGTTTTATTAAGAAATTATAATTTTTTTTTTTTTTTGAGATGTAGTCTCGCTCTGTCACCCAGGCTGGAGTGCAGTGGTGTCATCTCAGCTCACTGCAACCTCTGCCTCCCAGGTTCAAATGATTCTCCTGCCTTAGCCTCCTGAGTAGCTGGGACTACAGGTGTACATCAATATGCCTGGCTAACGGGTTTCGCCATGTTGGCCAGGCTCGTCTCAAACTCCTGATCTCATGATCCACCTGCCTCGGCCTCCCAAAGTGCTGGGATTACAGGCGTGAGCCACTGTACCCAGCCAGAAATTATACTTTTATAAGTCTTGGCATGGTGGCTCGTGCCTGTAGTCCCACACTTTTGAAGGCTGAGTTAGGTGGATCACTTGAGCCAGGATTTTGAGACCAGCTTGGGCAACATCATGAAACCTTGTCTCTACAAAAAATAATTAGCCAGATGTGGTGGTGCACACCTGTAGTCCCCACTTACTTGGGAGGCTGATGTAGGAGGATTGCTTGAGCCTGGGAGGTCGAGGCTGTAGTGAGTTGTAATTGTGCCAGTGCACTATAGCCCAGGTGACACAGCAAGACCCTGTCTCAAAGAAAAAATTTTACTTTTATTAAAAATAGTTACTATTGATTGGTAAATGATTGTGATCTATTAATATTTCTCACACAGCAATTTTTATTTAATGAAATTATGTCAATAACTACAAAATAATTTAGTATGCATTATTATTTCTGTCTTGTAGAACAAAGTCCTGTATTCTATATTTATACAAAGCTTTTTTTAATTATAAAAATACTTGGTTATTTTAGAAAAAATTTGAACATATAGAGATGACAAAAGAAAGTATTCTAATTTGACACCCCAGAATAATCGCTGAAAGCATATTGGTTTATATTATTTACAAATGTGGCAGTGTTTACTCAGTTAAGTTGTTTTCGACCTAAATACAATATTATTTCCAAAGATTTTATTTTAGTTCTCTCTTTTTTTTTTTTTGAGGTAGTCTTGCTCTGTTGCCCAGGCTGGAGTGCAGTGGCACGATCTCAGCTCACTGCAACCTCCGACTCCCCGGTTCAAGTGATTGTCCTGCCTCAGCTTTCCGAGTAGCTGGGACTACAGGTGGTCGCCACCACGCCTTGCTAATTTTTGTATTTTTAGTAGAGAGGGAGTTTTCCCATGTTGGCCAGACTGGTCTCTAACTCCTGACTTCAAGCGATCCACCCACCTCGGCCTCCCAAAGTGCCGGGATTATAGATGTGAGCCACCATGCCCAGCCAGACCTAGTTTTAATGCCAAATAGTTATTAAAGACAGAGTTCATACTTACTATACGTCTTTCAGAAAAAGGGTGTCTACTTGGATCTCTAATGACAGATCACCAAATAACCAGTAGCACTAACTAACACTGGCTGGTGAGAACTTAGTAAAATTCTGCACATCCTAAAATAAGTCTCTATTTAAACAGTGGAGGTATACGGAGCCATTTGTTAATGTATTGTGTGGGCATGAAGGGATGATATTTGGAAAGAGGTGCTAACTGCATGTAGACTTGTGAGAATTTTTGCTAGTTTTCTCACTTTTTGAATGAGGAGATTGGGCCAGTTGAGCTCTTGTTTGTTTAGTACTTTAGGAAAGGGTGAAAAGAGTTTACTTTTAGCAAACATATGTTTAATATGTGTTATTCGATTTAATGCTTAACCACTTCACATAAGGTAAGTGTTTTATCCTCTTTTTTTTTTTTGAGATGGAGTTTTGCTCTTGTTGCCCAGGCTGGAGTGCAGTGGCGCAGTCTCGGCTCATTGCAACCTCTGCCTCCCGCGTTCAAGTGATTCTCCTGCCTCAGCCTCCCGAGTAGCTGGGATTACAGGCATGTACCACTATGTCTGGCTAATTTTGTATTTTTAGTAGAGATGGGGTTTCTCCATGTTCATCAGGCTGGTCTCAAACTTCCGACCTCAGGTGATCCGCCTGCCTCGGCCTCCCAAAGTGCTATCCTCATTTTTAAAAGTTTAATTTAATTTAGTTTAATTTGATTGTAAGTTTTGAGGTACATGTGCAAGATGTGCAGGTTTGTTACATAGGTAAACGTGTGCCATGGTGGTTTCCTGCACCTGTCAACTGATCGCCTAAATATTAAGCCTAGCTTGCATTAGCTATTCTTCTTAATGCTCTCCCTCCCCCAACCCCCTGACAGGCCATTGTGTGGTATTCCCCTCCCTTTGTCCATGTGTTCTCATTGTTCAGCTCCCACCTGTAAGGTGAGAACACCCAGTGTTTGGTTTTCTGTTTCTGCATTAGTTTGCTGAGGATAATGGCTTCCAGCTTCATCCATGTCCCGGCAAAGGATGTGATCTCATTCCTTCTTATTCTCATTTTTATAGATGAGGAAACTGAAACTCAGAGAGTTTTGTTTAGTTCACATACCCAGGTATTTCTGGCTTTATCTTCATTTCTTTCCCTTACATTTACTGTGTTCTGATTTCTAATATTCTTTCCGACTCTAAAGTTGTGATTCTATGACAGTGGAAAGAACAGTGTAATGAACCCCATTTACCTATTACTGAACTGCAAAATTGTTATCCTATGGTCGACTTGTTTCATCTGTGTCCCTTTATAGTTGCCTCCCAACATTATTTCTCCCACCACATTACTTTGACACACATGTCACTGTATCCTTCCTTCCTCTCCTTCCTCCCTTCCTCCGTTCCCTTTCCCTTTCCCTTCTTTTCTTGATGGAGTTTTGCTCTTTTTGCCCAGGCTGGAGTGCAGTGGTGCAGTCTTGGCTCACTGTAACCTCTGCCTCTTGAGTTCGAGCGATTCTCCTGCCTCAGCCTCCCAAGTAGTTGGGATTATAGGCATGCACCACCACACCTGGCTAATTTTGTATTTTTAATGGAGATAGGGTTTCATCATGTTGGCCAGGCTCGTCTCGAACTCCTGACCTCAGGTTATCCACACACCTTGGCTTCACAAAGTGTTGGGATTACGGGTGTGAGCCACCACACTCGGCCTCTCCGTATTATTTCATCTCTAGATGTTTCAGTATATAGCTCTAAAAGAAACTTCAACACCTGTGAAGAGAAAGGAATAAAAATAAAAAAATAAACTAGTTTGTAAAAATTTTAAACATAACCAAAATATTGTTATCACTGTAAAAACAACAACATTAATTTCTTCCTGCCTACTCAGTGATTGTCATAATTTATTTTTAAACTGACTGTTTGAGATTCATGTAAGGCCCATACATTTTAATTAGTTGGTATGTCTGTTAAGTCTTTAATCTACACATTTCACCTCTATCTCACTTTCTCATTTTCCTGCATTAAAAAAAAAGTGTGAAAAGAAAAAACAAAACAAAACAAAAAAATGTGCGTGTGTGTTTGTGTGTGTGTATGTATAAAGAAACTGGATCTTTTGACTTCTAAATGTCCTCATACTGTGGAGATTGTGATGGTGTTTAACGTTTTTCTGTCTCATGTATTTTATACAATTTGGTAATTTGATTTAGAGTATTACTGCCTAATACAATGTAAGCCATAAATTTAAGCCATATATCATTTGAATTTTTCCATGTGTACTTTTTTAAAAAGTGAAAAGAAGCAGGTAAAATTGGTTTGAACAATATATTTTTTTGACCTAGTATATCCAAAATGTTATTATTTCAACATATAATCAACAAAATTAATGAGATATATTGCATTTTTTTTTGATATAAATCTTGGAAATTTGGTGTGCATCTTATACTCACAGCACATCTCGGTATTAGCCACATTTCAAGTACCCAATAGCGGAATGTGGCTAGTAACTCCTGTATTGAACAGCATAATAACTATGTTGTAGGACTACTGTGACAGTTAACCAGTATAACTTTTTTTTTTTGAGTCTGGGTCTCATTTTGTGATCCAGGCTGCAGTACAGTAGCACGATTTTGGCTCATTGCACCTTCTGCCTCCCAGGCACAAGTAGCTGGGGCTATAGGTGTGTGTAACCATGCCTAGCTAATTAAAAACAAATTTTTTTTTGTAGAGACAGAGTCTCACTATGTTGCTCAGGCTGGTCTTGAAATTCGAGCTCAAGCAATTCGCCCACCTAGGCCTCCTAAAGTGCTGGGTTTATAGGTGTGAGCCACCGCGCCTGGCCCAGGATAACATATTTTAAAGAATCCATTGGTGTGCCTGGCACATTGTAGGTACACTGCAAATTCTGTTCTTTTCCTGTCCTCCCAGATTGCAGTTTTTTCTGGCATATTGTTGCCTCTTTTTTTTTTTTTTTTTTTTTTTTGATGGGGTCTTCCTTTATCACCCAGGCTAGAGTGGGGTGGTAAGATCTAACCTCTGCTTCCCAGGTTCAAGCAGTTTTTCTGCCTCAGCCTGCTGAGCAGCTGAGATTACAGGCACTTACTACCACACCCAGCTAGTTTTTGTATTTTTAGTAGAGATGGGGATTCCCCGCATTGGCCAGGTTGGTCTCAAACTCCTGACCTCAAGTGATCTGCCCACCTCGGCCTTCCAAAGTGCTGGGATTATAGGTGTGAGCCACCGCACCTGGCCTCTTCCCTCCTTTTTGAATTTAACATCAAGTGTATCTAAATTATCTGAAAATAATATGCTTTTCTTACATTTGTTACTTTGTTTATAGTACTTGCTTAGCAAACTTTTTTTCCTTAATAGACTAAAAAATTTGTTCCTTTTCTGAATTTTTCTGGATGACAGTTACTGAAGTTTAAATTTAGAAGATTTAGCCAGGCTCTGTGGCTCACACCTGCAATCCTAGCACTTTGGGAGTCTGAGGTGGGCGGATCACTTGAGGTCAGGAGCTTGAGACCAGACCGGCCAACATGGGGAAACCCCTTCTCTACTAAAAATACTAAAATACAAACATTAGCTGGGTGTGGTGGCAGGTGCCTGTAATTACAGTTACTTGGGTGGCTGAGGCACAAGGATTCCTTTAACCCGGGAGGTGGAGGTTGCAGTGAGCTGAGATCATGCCATTGCACTCCAGCCTGGGTAATAGAGTGAGACTCTGTCTTTTAAGAAAACAAAAATAAAATAAATTGAGAAGATTTTACTTTTCATTTTGAAGTACTTTATCCAAAGTAACTTTTGTTAATTCCAATTTATTGTAATTATTGAGTATTAATCACAAATAGTCTTAATCATATTTTGTGTGTTAGCAGGGTACAGTGTAATTATTTTCATGCTTGTATTTTGCTACAGTAAACAGGATAGTTTGGAAAGCCCATAATTAATAGATGTTCAAAAGTTGCTTTGATGTCCTTAGATGAAAGCTATGCTTCCAACACCAAATGCTAGTATTTTTAATTATCATTCTACTTTTTAATTTGAAATAATGGCTTGAGAACTGTAGTGCTCGCTATAGGATTGTTAGCCTGTAATGTTTAATGTGAATGTGCAGAGAACATTTTAGAAACTTTTTTTTTGAGAGAGGATCTTGCTCTGTCACCCAGGCTGTAGTGCAGTGGCGTGATATCGATTCACTGCAACCTCTGCCTCCTGGGTTCAAGCAATTCTCATGCCTCAGTCTCCCAAGTAGGTGGGACTACAGGCATGTGCTGCCACACCTGGCTAATTTTTGTATTTTTAGTAGAGATGGAGTTTTGCCATGTTGGTCAGGCTGGTCTTGAACTCCTGGCCTCAAGTGATCCACCTTCTTGGGACTTACAAAGTGCTGAGATTACAGACATGAGCCACTATACCAGGCCAGAAATGATTAATTTTTATCTATCAAGAAATGCACTTTTAGATTCAGATTGTTTCCTATTTGAATGCAGTTGCAGAAGCATGTTGTCAGATACTTTCCCGTGACATTAACAGATAGCTAGCTTTCTTTGTTATAAGGTATAGAAATATGATTGCTATTGCCTGAGGTTGTGTTTCATAAGGTGAATGAATTTTTTTGAGGTTTTGTAGACTTCAAATTGGGAGATCCTTGAGGTGATGAAATAGAAAGTTTAACTACTTTCATTTTTTTTGGAGTAGTTTTCGTTTGCTTTCTCCATTTTCTTGTACCTCATCTTGTCTGTAACTACTTGTAATTGCAGCTTTTACCTGCAGCCCCTAAAAGTAATTGCTCATAGGTTCCTGATTTCTCATAATAACCAAATCAATTGATTGGCATTTTTTTTTCTGTTCTCATTGTGCTTATTCATTAGAGAATCGGCTTTTGTTAATCTTCATGAAGGATCTCATCTCTTTGCTTCCCTTATACTGAATTTTCTCTTTATCTCTTGAGCTGTACCTCTTTTCCCTTCCTTACTGGCTCAACTTCTTACTTCTATGCCCAAGTACCTGTATCTCAGGATCAACTTTTCCTAACATTTCTATTGTCATTATCAGTCAGTACACATTCAGATGGCTCTTACTCATTTTTTTTGTCTTTACCACCATAATTAAATGATTCTGAAATCTGTTTTGTTCCTTGATCTGTTTTCCTGCACTTAAGGCTCTTACTCTTACTAATGGGAATCTTCACCTGGTTGCCTTGTTGTCTCCTATAACTTCTGGTGTGTCCAAAATCAAAGTCTTCATCTTAGAACAAACTTCATGGCCTTCCTTGATTTTGTTATTGGTAGCTGGTATTATTATTCATGTAGCCCCATTTTAATTATCATTGACTCTCTTATCCCCGTTCAGTTTATTTAGGCACACAGTTCTGTTCTAACTTTGATTAACACAGTTTGGGCTGGGCGCGATGGCTCATGCCTGTAATCCAGCACTTTGGGAGGCTGAGGAGGATGGATTGCTTGAGCCCAGGAGTTTGAGACCAGCCTGGGCAACATGGTGAAACCATGTCTCTACTAAAAATAAAAATTAGCTGGTGGCTCATGCCTGTAATCCCAGCACTTTGGGAGGCCGTGGTGGGTGGATCACGAAGTCAGGCGATCAAGACCATCTTGGCCAACGTGGTGAAACCCTATCTCTACTTAAAAAAAAAATACAAAAAAATTAGCTGGATGTGGTGGCATGTGTCTGTAGTCCCAAATGCTTGGGAGGCTGAGATAGGAGAATTGCTTGAAACCGGGAAGGGGAGGTTGCAGTGAGCCAAGATCGTGCCAGTGCACTCCAGCCGGGGCAACAGAACAAGACTCTGTCTCAAAAAAAAAAAAAAATTAACGAGGTGTGGTGTTGCATGGCTGTGGTCCCAGCTACTCAGGAGGATGAGGTGCAAGGAGGGCTTGAGCCAGGGAAGCAGAGGTTGCACTGAGCTGAGATGGTGCCATCGTACTCCGGCCTAGGTGAGAGAGCCAGAGCTTGTCTCAAAACAAAACGAAACACAACAAAACAAAACACCACACACAGTTTGGGAAATGCTGGTTTTTACAAAATTGAGGTTGGTTGATTTGTTATTTACTTAATTCATTTACTGAACTGGCCTAAGAGCAGGAGGCGGTTCTTATTTCTTTAATAGAAGTTTTGTGGTGACTGTGGTTTACAAAAGAAGGTGTCATGGCATTGTGGAAGGCCTTTTAAAGGTGTTGGTGCTTGAGCATGACTGAGACGCTGACCTTTTCTGATACGATTTCTTGCTAATTGGAGAGGTACCACTTCAATCCAGGCACCTGTTTTTACATTAACACATCTGCTTCAGTGTAAGGCAGTTCATTCCAAAGGGACATGAAAAATGTTTGGCAGAGTGGATACAAACATACAACTCAACTTTTATGTTTAACTGTGCCCTTAGTTTCCAAGCGTAGTTTCCCCCCCTAATTTGTCAATATCAGAACCCTCTGGAAAGTCTTCTATCATGATAGCTGTTATATCTGATTAACTTTTTTTATTCCCCTGCACATCTGAAACCTGGCATGCCCATTTCCTATCACTGTCCACAGTAGACATGTTTCTTGGCAAGTTTTAAGGGGAGAGGTTGCTGGATTCTCTTGTGTGCGTCTTACGGTTGCTAAATCAGAAACTTTTTAGATGGATAAGCTGGCACTTGCAGTACCAGTGCTTAGTGAAGGAAGGGAACAGACCTCAACATGCCACAACAAATGCACAAAACCAAAAATTGTATCATGTTATAGTTAATTACTTCAAAAGGCAATTTAACTTCTCTAGATTATTTGTAAATGCTGACGAAGTCGGAGTGGAGAACAGCCCAAGCCCTTGCTAGACAAATAAAACTAATGAAACTATTAACTTTGTTCATTGGAGAAGAATTATGAAGAAAGATATTAATAAGGTGTTTCATGTCTTGACTCTTCTCTAGATTATTCTTTTCTGTGGTATTCCCATGTTCTCTGATTCTTCCTACCAGATATTTGGTGATCGTTATCATACTTACGAAAGTGAAGTAAAAGGAGGAAGTTTCTTTTTGCTAATAGGGAAACTTGGTCACATTGGCCCACATATGATATATCTAGTTACTGTAATGTATATTTTATTGGTTAAATAGCAATTCTCAAAAGTTTGATTTTATGCATTTTAACCTAGATTATTAATGTAGCTATTGTCTGAGGTTCAACAATGATTTGTTTTTAGCTAGGTATAGCATTCAGAGGCCTTTTTCCACATCAGTACACATGTCCTGCCGCATCATTTTTTATGACTTAATGGTATTCTGTTATATGATTGCACTGCATTTTTTATTACTTAATTTTTTGATTGATAATACATGTACATAGTACAAAATACAAATGACCTGAAAGAGTATACAGTAAAAAGCAAAGTGACTCTCTTTGTTCCCTTTTCAGGTTGCAGTAACTTTTACACATTTCTTTTGTGTTCCTCCAGATATACTCTACATAAATACAAAAACCAGTACATAATCATGTCTGATATATATGTACACATAAAAATGGCAACATATTGTACCGTCTGTTCTGTATAATGCTTGTCTTTCCCCCTCAATTAAAAGACATTCCATAGAGGTTCTTAAATTTTGCTTCATTGTTTTCTGGTTGCTTAATATTGTGGTTTATAAGTCTGACATAATTTATTTAACTAGTTTATTTTTTGAGGAACTCTTTGATTTTCAGATTGTTTGTTCTATCAGTTCACACATATGTAATCTGTGCCTCTCTTACCACATTTTACATGGTGTCATCCACTGGGCTTGATCTGCTTCTCCTGATCAAACTGAGTGGGCTGGGTGCGGTGGCTCACGCCTGTAATCCCAGCACTCCGGGAGGCCAAGGCAGGCGGATCATGAGGTCAAGAGATCAGGGCCATCCTGGCCAACGTTGTGAAACCCTGTCTTTACTAAAATACAAAAATTAGCTGAGCATGGTGGCACGTGCCTGTAGTCCCAGCTACTCGGGAGCCTGAGGCAGGAGAATTGCTTGAACCCGGGAGGCAGAGGTTGCAGTGAGCCAAGATCATGCCACTGCACTCCAGCCTGGCGCCTGGTGACAGAGCAAGACTCTGTCTCAAAAAACAAACAAACAAACAAAAAAAACAACTGAGAGTGGAAGCTCTTACAGAAGGAAATCTGTATCACACTGAATAGGGTGAGACAGTGCTTAATGTTTATAAATCTGTTGTGTGGTGGAAATATATGAAAAATAAAAATTCTAACTTTTCATTTTCTCTTAAGAAATTTTTCTTTTTCCTTCCTTCCTTCCTTCCTTTCCTTCCTTTCCTTCCTTCCTTCCTTCCTTCCTTCCTTCTTCCCTCCCTCCCTCCCTTCTCCTTCCTTCCTTCCTTCCCTTCCTTCCTTCCTTCCTTTCTTTTCTTTCTTTCTTTCTTCTTTTTTCTTTCTCTTTTCTTTCCTTCCTTTCTTTATTTCCTTTTTTTCTTTCTTTGTCTCTCTTTATCTCTCTTTCTTTCTTTTTTTTCTTTCCTTTTCTTTCTTTCTTTCTCTTTTCTTCTTTACTTTCTTTCCATAAGAAGTGCTGCATTGTGCGGGAAGTGTTATCCCAGTCCTGATTCTTTCCAATCAGGCAGACTTATTTTATTTTTCCACAGATTATGTTTTTGTTTTAGGATTTGAGTACTGAATTATCCTGATTACTACTGTTGACTAATTGTAAACTCCAAAAAATAAAGAAAAAGAAATATGCTAGCTGAATTTGGAAGGAAATAATGATTTCTGTTTAGATCTGTTTTGGGGAAGTACTGTGGACTCAACTTCAAGCATTTGTGTCACTTGAGGTGGTTGCTTTTATGGTTCCAGATTTATATTTCCCTCACTAGAGTACTGGACCCTTTTTGTCAGAGGGTAAACATGGGCTTTTTGAAACCTTCATTTAAATTGCAAATGGGAGCAAGGAGGAATATTGGAGAGTTTTGAAATAAACATGGATGGCCAGGTGCGGTGGCTCTTCCCTGTAATCCCAACACTTTGGGAGGCCAAGGATGGTGTATCACCTGAGGTCAGGAGTTCAAAACAAGCTTGACCAACATGGTAAAACGCTGTCTGTACTGAAAATACAAAATTAGCTGGACCTGGTGGTGCACGCCTGTCATCTCAACTACTTGGGAGGCTGAAGTAGGAGAATCACTTGAACCCCAGAGGTGGAGTTGCAGTGAGCCGAGATTGCGCCATTGCACTCCAGCCTGGGCAACAACAGTAAAACTCCATCTCAAAAAAAGAAAAAAGAGAAGAAATAAACCTGGATATTTTCAGTTAGACTAGAACATTTTCATGAATTTTTGAACTAAAACAGAAGACTTCTAAAGAGAATTTTGAGTTTAAGTATCACCTAGGGTCTAAGAGTCTGAGTTTTATTTTCTTCTATTATCAGTGTTATTTGGAAAAGCTGGAGAGGAATTAATTGAAGTGAGTCTAAGAAACAGTGAGGGTTACTTAAGGCTTCAGAGTAGCTTGGAGGTAAAATTAATGTGTTTATTGATAATTTATAGATTATATGATTTTTTTTAATATTAAAAAAATAAATTTTCTTTACTTTTTATTTTATTTTTTTTATTTTAAGATGGGGATTCACCATAATGGCCAGGCTGGTCTTGAACTCCTGACCTCAGGTGATCCACCCACCTCGGCCTCCCAAAGTGCTAGGATTACAGGCGTGAGCCACCGCGCCCGGCCATGATTTATTAATTACACTGAAAAATCTCAGTTATAAACCTTCCAGAAGTCTGTTAGCTGCATTCATTGAGAATATACCATGTGCAGATAAACACCTTTAAGGCAGTGGTCCTCACCTTTGTTTGTTTTTTTGTTTTTTTTTTTTAAGACAGGGTCTCTGCAGATTTGACCTCCTGGGCTCAAATGATCTTCCTGCCTCAGCCCTGGAGTAGCTGGTACTACAGGGCCATGCGCCACCACACCCAGCTAAGTTTTGTATTTTTTCGTAGAGATGTGGTTTCACCATGTTACTCAGGCTGGTCTTGGAACTCCTGAGCTCAAGTGATCCCCCCCGATTTGGCCTTTCAAAGTACTGGGATTACAGGCATGAGCCACTGTGCCCAGCCTCACATTTTAATGTGCAACAGAGTTTCCTGCAGAGGTTGTTAAAAATTCCTGGTTGCCATCCCAGAGATTGTGGTGGCACATCTCTGGGATAAAATCTAGGGATTTTTCTTAAACACATTATGTGATTCTGGTCTGTAGACCACTTTTTGAGTTATAGGAGTAAGAATTATGATTTTTTAAAAATTTAATTTTTACAAAAATAGAGACAAGGTCTTGCTACATTAACTAGGGGTCTCACTGTGTTGACCAGGTTGGTTACGAACTTCTGGCCTCAAGTGATCCTCCCACCTCGGCCTTTCAAAGTGCTGGGATTACAGGCGTGAGCTACCAAGCCTGGCCAAGAATTATGATTTCTAAAAGGATGAAAAATCATACCCCATTAGTTAGATTTACAGGCAGGAGCATGTAAACATTTTCACGATTTTGGGTTATTTAAACAACACCCTAGTGCAGCACAGTAAGCTTCAAATTGGTTTGTCTTCTGTGAAGACTGATAGATAGATGCAAGTTGTTCCCTCAGTGTTAGTGATGTGGCTGGCAAGAAGACTCAACAATCACGTTGCTATACATGTCCTAAGTAGCAAATAAATATCTTAGAAGTCAAAATACGTTTGTCTTGGAATTTAAAATGGCTTTGATTTTAAAAAATCAGAATATTTATTTTGAAATGCCAAATATCATTGAGGAGTGGGACATTAGATTTTGTTGTTATCAAATGGGGGCATGGGTTAAATGAGTTAAGTTTTCAAAATATTATTTGCAGAAGAGTAGCAAGATTATGGCGAAATAGGCCTTTTCATGCATCATGCCTGATTTTGAATGGATGCAGCTTTGGATAACATTTTGAATATAAGTATCAAAATCTTACAAAGGTGCTGGGCACGGTGGCTCACACTTGTAATCCCAGCACTTTGAGATACTAAGGCCGGCAGATCATTTGAGATCAGGAGTTTGGGACCAGCCCAACCAACATGGTGAAACCTCATCTCTGCTAAAAAGTTGTAAGCTGGATGTGGTGGCACATGTCTGTAATCTCAGCTACTCAGGAGGCTGAGGTGGGAGAATTGCTTGAACCTGGGAGGCGGAGGGTGTAGTGAGACAAGATCGTGCCTCTGCACTCCAGCCTGGGTGACAGAGCGAGACTCCATATTAAATAAAGAAAAAAAGTCATATAAAAGTTCATACTGATTTACATAATAAGACTTATAGGAGTAAGAATTATGATTTTTTAAAAATTTAATTTTTACAAAAATAGAGACAAGGTCTTGCTACATTAACTAGGGATCTCACTGTGTTGACCAGGTTGGTTATGAACTTCTGGCCTCAAGAAGTTCGTTTCTGAGAATCTCAAAAGGAAATAATCTTTTTTTTTTTTAAATTGAGACAGAGTCTTGCTTTGTCACCCAGGCTGGAGTGCAATGGCATGATCTCAGCTCACTGCAACCTCCACCTTTGGGGTTCAAGCGATTCTCCTGCCTCAGCCTTCTGAGTAGCGGGGATTACAGGTGCACAACCACCATGTCCAGCTAATTTTTGTATTTTTGGTAGAGACAGGGTTTCACCATGTTTGCCAGGATGGTCTCAAACTCCTGACCTTGTGATCTGCCTACCTCGGCCTTTCAAGGTGCTGGGTTACAGGCCTGAGCCACCATGCCTGGCCAGAAATAATCTTAAATATGGAAAAAGCTTTGTAAGTATAGATACATATTACAGAATTGTTTATAATAACGCAAAAATTGGAAACAGTCTAAAGATTTTATATTAATGTTTAAGGAAACTGATCTGTTCACACAAGGAAATATTATTTAATCATACAGTGTTTTTGAAGAGTTTATAATGTAGGGAAATGCTTATACTAGAATGTTATGTAAATAAAAGTAGGCTACAGAATTGTATATCATCTTAAAGACTAGAAGGAAATTTGGAAAATACTAATTTTGATAATTTTTTTATAATTATGGGATTGTGGTTTCCTTCATCCATATTCCCCAAATGTTCTGTACTGTGCATGCTTTTTTTTCTAATGAAAAAATAGCAAGCAAAAAAAATTTTGATCTCAAAAAATAGTTTAGATAAGATACTACAACCAGATATTATCAAAGTATTTAGTGGCGTTGACAGAGCTAGGAAATTGATTTATAAACACTGAACAGGGGTAGGAAGAGAGAATCCAAATAAACGGACTGTTATGGGAATCAGTGCTAAACCCATTTCAGATTAGGCATTTGTAAATGATCTGAAAGAAGTATACTGTGATCTTCCAAATTTGTAACTCTTTTGGGTATAAAATGCCAATGGAATTGGTTTTAGCTGTATGAAAATTTTGAGACTATATATGAACGGGCAGAAAAGTAGTAAGTGATTTCCAGTTGGCCAAATCTAAGAGGTGGTTGGTACACAGTAAATATTATTTATTGGGATTGTTAATTGCCCCCTGCCATTGTATTCTGAAATACAGTGTAGCCAAAAATGTAAACAAATACTTAAAAAGTTTACGTAAATTAGTAGATAATAAGGAATCCAAGATATTTGGATTTAGTCTAACCTTGAGGTTTATATCAAGGTGAACAATCAGTGTTTTTCACAGCATGATTTTAATTTTAATTTTAACTTTTTAAATTTGTTTTGATTTGATACAATACTGCTCTGGATAGGTTTTGGATCAGACTTGCTGTGACAGTTCTTGCACTCCCTAAGGTGCTGTACCAAGGGCATGCGATTTTCTGTGTGACGAACCCTATCATAGATACATAAAAACAAACAACATCCCTTGAGATATATCTAAAAATAAGATGCGAATTTTGTAAAAAGCATAGCAATAAATTCCAAGTGTGTGATCATAGTAGGGCATTAGTAATGAGAGAAAGGATTCGGAGAAAGCTGCTGAAGTGTTACTTGTTTTAAATGAGATTTTGTAGCTGGTAAGGCTTCTCAAAAACACTTTTCATTTTGATGAGAAGCAGTGGTTTGCAAATGCTGATTTTTGGTGAATTTTTCACTGTTTTGCATTGAAAGAAAGAATATCAGAACATCATAGTGATTGGGGTTTTCATAGTGGTATTATATCTCATGAATTTTAAGATGTACATTTTCCCACATTTTTACATTTCTGAAATTGAGATATGTTTTCCAATCAGTGGCAACTTAAAATTGTCATTTGGAAAATAGTTGTCACTGCCTGTTCATTTGGTAGTTAATCCTACTGATATGACTGACTAATATCACCCCATTGATGTTTTAGTCAGCATGCCAGTTAAGTACCAGTTATGGAAGGTGTACCATCCCTGGGTTGTTTACTGAAACTTTCTGTTACATCTTCCAGTGATATCTTTTGATAAGATCAGAAAAGGACTGCATTGAGGCTTGGGCAATATATGTTAGAGGCTTGGAAGAGAGTCCCAGAGCAATAGAGAAACACTTTCAAAAAAATGTTGAATCATGAATTCTCTTAATGATACAAAGGATGATACTACAGAAAAACAAGGATTGCTGATGACTCTGAGTAAAAAGCAATTTAATTATCAGATGGTGAATGTTGAAGAAAATTTTAAGAATACTTTATTTATTTTGGTTTTGTGTTTTATATAATAAGCACAGGAGTTATATGATGGTATATGTCTGAATAAGTTTATTTTTTTTGTTTTTTAAATTATTTATTTCCATTATTTTCTTTTTCTCCCTCCCCTCCCTCCCTCCCTCCCTCCCTCCTCCCTCCTTCCCTCCTTCCCTCCTTCCCTCCTTCCTTCCTTCCTTCCTTCCCTCCCTCCCTCCCTCCCTCCCTCCCTTTTCTCTTTACATGAGATGTTTTGATACCGGCATCCAATGTGAAATAAGCACGTAATGGAGAATGGAGTATCCATCCCCCTCAAACATTTATCCTTTGAGTTACAAACAATCCAGTTATAATCTTTAAATTATTTTAAAATGAGCAATTACGTTATTAGTGATTCTGGCTAACCTATTGTGCTATCAAACAGTAGGTCCTGTTCCTTACACACACACACACACACACACACACGTATTATACCCATTAACCATCTCCACCTCCCAACCCTCCAGTACCCTTCCCAGCTGCTGGTAACCATTCTTCTACTAGGTCCATGAGTTTAATTGTTTTTTTTTAGATCCCACAAATAAATGAGAACATGTATTGTTTGTCTTTCTGGTGCCTGGCTTATTTAACTTAACATAATGATCTTCAGTTCTATCCATGTTGTTGCAGATGACTGGATCTCACTCTTTTTTATGGCTGAATAGTACTCCATTGTGTGTATGTAGCACATTTTCTTTATCCATTCATCTCTTGAAGGACACTTAAGATGCATCCAATCTTAGTTATTGTAAGCAGTGTGGCAACAACCATAGGAGTGCAGATATCTCTTCAATATACTGATTTCCTTTTTCTTTTGGGTATACACCCAGCAACAGAATTACTGGATCCTATAGTAGCTCAATTTTCAGTTTTTTTGAGGAACCTCCAACTGTTCTCCATAGTGGTTGTACTGTAGTGACTGTACTATACATTTCCTCCAACAGTGTACGATGGCTGCCTTTTTTTACACTTCTCTTTGGATATAAGCCGTTTTAACTGGGATGAGATGATAATCTCATTGTAGTTTTGATTAGCATGTCTGTGATCATCAGTGATGCTGAGCACCTTTTCATATGCCTGTTTGTCATTTGTATAACTTCTTTTGAGAAATGTCTATTCGGATCTTTTGCCCATTTTTGATCCAGTTATTAGATTTTTTCCTGTGGAGTTGTTAGCACTCCTTATATATTCTGGTTATTGATGGCATCTTGAAGTTGATGAATTGTGGTTAATTTGTTCAGTTTAAAGGATTTAGATTATCTTAAATTTATGCTCTTCTAACTTTTTGGTGTTAGATTATTTCTTTTATGAAATGATGATGATAGATAAATGGTTATGTTTTAAATGTCCTTTCTTAGCAAAATAAATTGGAAGCTCTGTTGGTTCCCCAAATTTCTTTTGAGTTTTTTTTTTTTTTTTTTTGAGGTGGAGTTTCACTCTGTTGCCCAGGCTGGAGTGCAACTCCCCATCTTGGGAGTTCAAGTAATTCTCTTGCCTCAGCCTCCTGAGTAGCTGGGACTACAGGCATGTGCCACCACGCCTGGCTAAATTTTGTATGTTTAGTAGAGACAGGGTTTCCCATGTTGGCCAGGCTGATCTCAAAGTGCTGACCTCAGGTGGTCCATCTGCCTTGGCCTTCCAAAGTGCAGGGATTACAGGCATGAGCCACCACACCCTCTTTTGAAATTTTATTGGCCTGTGAAAATCAGAGATCCAGGAACCACTGTTTAAAAAAAATCTGGCTTATTCATCTTATTATTTATAGATTTCTCACTATAGATTAGTTTATTTCTTAATTTTGTTTGAACATATTTCACAGAATGCTTAGTAATGAAACACTAGGTGCCAACAGCCTACTTCTATTTGGCTTTTTATGTGTTGCTTCTTGTTACTTTATACCCAATCATGTGGGGCTGAGTTTATTGTGCTTATAGGCAGGTATTACCTATAAAAGAATGGAAAAAGGTTGTGGCAGTTGGTCATTCTTTAACTTACATATGTAGAATAGTTTGAGCAGTACTAGAAGGGTCCCTTGTGGAGAAATGTTTCTCTTATACATTTGTCCTGGTATCTAAAATACATCTTTATCTAGACCTTGGTTTTATCTCTAAAGGAAACTTTGTATGCATATAGATTTGTGAATTTCGTGAGAACCATTGATCTAGACTGGTTGCTGGAATGTATCCTGTAGGCCAGCAACATTGCTGTCACCTGAGAAGCATGTTAGAGCCTGACCAACATGGAGAAACCCTGTCTCTACTAAAAACACAAAATTAGCAGAGCGTTGTGGCACATGCCTGTAATCCCAGCTACTCGGGAGGCTGAGGCAGGAGAATTTCTTGAATCCAGGAGGTAGAGGTTGCAGCAAGCCAAGATCGTGCTATTGCACTCCAGACTGGGCAATAAGAGTGAAACTCCGTCTCAAAAAAAAAAAAAAAAAAAAGAAAAGAAAAAAAAAATGCAGAATCTCAGTGCTACTCTATAATTATAGAATCAGAATCAGCATTTTTAACAAGATTCTCAGATGGTTCATACTCATATTAAGTTTGAAAAGAGTTTATAGAACACAAGACTTCTGTCTAGAGTAAGGAGGAACAGGCTAAACAGCAATAGGGAAGTATAGAAAACCAATTTGCCTTAGTTCATTAGCTTCTTTTAGAATCGTGCTGCTAATAGTTTCAAGGGAATTCTTGAAAAGCAGGTGTGTGTGCATGTGTGTGCGTTTAGTGTCTGGTTTTGTCACCATGCAAATAAACGTACTTGGAAAATATTATTTGAGTCAAGTGGGATTCAAATAAAAGTGTCACTGCATTTCCTGCAGCACATGGTTTGTTACCTATTTCTTGAGGAAATACCTTAGCTTAATTCTTTGGGAACCTACTTTTACTGTTTTATCCAAAAAAGTAAGTGCCCAATTTCCCTCTAAGGGCAAGGTCACACAAACATTAAGTAGTTTTGCTGAGATTTAACAATGCTTTTTCTTTTTCCATTTATCAGTGTTTCTTCAAACCCAGTGGTATTTGAAAAACAAAGCACATATTTCTACATTCTTCATGTATCAAGGATATCATATTGCCAAGTATTGGCTAGTCTCTGTGGAAGAACTCAGATTCATCTTTTTACTTGACACTTTATAGATAATTAAGCAACCATATGTAATAAATAGGTATGCCTAATTATCTTATTCAAAGATGAATGGGAAACTTGGAAGTTTGGCTCTTACCTTAGCATCCTTGGGAAGAAATTGGTTCTTTTACAGAAGTAGCCATATGAAAGCTTGGTTTAGTGCTTAAAAACAGTGAAGTTGGTGGCAGTGGGGTGGATGAATTTAGGTATATAGTTTTTGCTTTTATATGTTTTTCATATTGGTTTTGTAAACTTCTTGTGTTGTGGACTTTTTCAGGGTTGTACAGTCATGTGTTGCTTAATCACAGGGATGCACTCCAGAAATGGTAGTCTGAGCATCATAAGAGTGTAATTGCCAAACCTGGATGGTATAGCCTACTACACACCAAGACTAGATGGTATAGCCTGTTGTTCCTAGGCTACAAACCTGTATAGCATGTTCCTGTATGAAATACCATAGGCAATTGTAACTAAATGGTATTTGTGTATCTAAACATGGAAAAGGTAGAGTAAAAATACAGTATTGCAATTTTTTTTTTTTTTTGAGATGGAGTTTCACTCTGTCACTCAGGCTGGAGTGTAATGGCGCAATCCCAGCTCATTGCAACCTCCTCCTCCTGGGTTCAAGCGATTCTCCTGCCTCAGCCTCCCGAGTAACTGGGACTACAGGCACACCCGCACCCCACCATGCCTGGTTAATTTTTTGTGTTTTTATTAGAGACAACGTGTCACCATGTTGGCCAGGCTGGTCTTGAACTCCTGAGCTCAGGCGATCCATCTGTGTTGGCCTCCCAGAGTGCTGGGATTACAGGCGTGAGCCACCACGCCTGGCCCATCGTTGTCATCTTATTGGGCCACTATGGAATATGTGGTTCATTGTTGACTGAAATGTCATTATGTGACATGTGACTTATTTTTCCTTGAGTTAATAATGAAATTACTTTATATAAGTTTTTTGGTAACTGTTCTTAAATTCAAATTTCAGTATGAACTCTGTTTAATCACTGAGTTAGACTTTTTTTGTACTTTGGCAATTTACAGATTTGCTGTCCATTTTAAACTTGACCTGTTTGTGTGTAACATCCTAAATATATATAGAAGGACTTCTAAATCAGTAGATGCTTGATTTCAGTGGATATTATTGAAATACAAATTAAAAAAAAACAAAACAAGGAATGAATACCATTTCATACCCAGATTGACAAAAAGAAAAATTCTGACAGTAACAAATATTGAAAAGGAGGTAGAGGAATGGGAACCTTTAACTATTGCTTGTGTTAGCAATGATGAAATACAATTAAAACTGAAATCTGCTTCCCCCAGAAACATCTCTTCAAAGGCAGAAGAGAAAGGAAACAATTTCATTTTTGAATAAGTATTAAACCAGAATGACACATGTATCACAAGCAATCTGCTAAAAGATTGCAAAGACCAAAAGGATGTTCACCCTTACCAAGTAGGTGCAACCCATTACAAACCAGTTCTCAAGATAAACAATAAATAGTGTTAAACTAAGAGGACTTGATACCATCTTTTACCACACATAGTTTATCCTAAATTCACTTGGTAATTGGAGCGACCTTTTGTGTGAACGAATTGGCTTTTTCCAAAGGAAAAATGAACTCATATCTTTATGAAAAGATTTAATTTTGCAACTTGGAACTAGATGGCCTGCCAAAGTTAGGCACCCTATCCTCCCACAGAAACTGAGAGATAAGGGCACCATCTCTTTTGATGATCTCATTTGAAAGAGATGGCCATTAGGTCCTTGAGAAAGGCAACTTTGGGCTGCTGCTGGCTAGCTTTTATAAAGATTTACATACATCTCTAAGCGAGCAGAGAAAGAATTTACAAAGTTTTGAAAGTAAACACTGTAAGAAAAGGGCTGGAGGAGTACAGGTAGAATTAGGCCTCTTATTTTAAATTTTCATTTGCCTGTATACTAACGGATAAGTTGATCCAGCTACCTTAGTGGTTAACTTAGCAGTGTTGTAGTTGAGTTGAAGAAGGGTACGCCGTCTGATTCATCACTTTTACTTTTAGATAAGTCTTAGAGGAACTGTTAACACATTTTCGTAAGATACATGTAGCATTATGTATTAATAGTGAAACATTGGTGACAACCAAAATATTTGTAAGTAGAGAAGTGAGTAGATAAATTTTGCTATATTCATGTGGTACAATACTATACAGCATTGCAAATGAATGATTTAGGGGAACATATCAACGTGAGTAATTTTCAAAAACAATGTTGAATTACTAAAGCAAGTTGCAGAAAAATATATGCAATATATTGACATAACATTTAAAAACATGCAGAACAATACCACATTGTTGTTTATTGATACATATACAGTGAAAGTAGAATAGAACGATAAACACCAAAATCAGAAAGTGGTTAACTCTAAGGAGGGAGGTGTACAAAAGGATCAGCAAGGGATTCTTTTATTTCTTAACCAAAGAAAATCTTAAGTAAATAACATAGAATGTTAAGATTTAATTTATTTAGGCAGTGGGTATGTGTGCGTTTGTTATATTATTACCTAGATTCTTTTGTAATGTTTAAATATTTAATGATTGAAAGTTTTAAAAGGAAGAATGGATGCAAGCGGTGGAAGGAAATGAGGACATCTCTTCAAGAAAATTTGTTGTAAAGGGGACCAAAGAAATGGAGAGGTAGTTGAAGGGAAATTAATCAGTGTTAGTATGACACATTTGCATGCTAATAATAATGATCATGTAAAAAGGGAAGAATTGATATAGGAGACCTATAATAGTTATGGGAGCAGAATCTTTGAGAAAGAAAAAAATAATGGGATCCAGTATAGAAATACTATTTGGTTCTTGATAGGAACAAGGATAATTTGTTGAAATAGGAGGGAAAGCAGAGTAAGTGGAGGGAAGATGAAGTAGTTCTTCTCTGAATTTAGGGTGACCAACATCCAGGTTTGCTTGTGATTTAGCAGTTTCTCAGAATGCAGGACTTCCAGTGCTAAAACTGGGAAAGCCTTGGGCCAACTTCTGATTGTTTTTCCTTAACAAAATGAAAAGCATCGATTATCTTCTGGGAGAGATAAGGGGATGAAGGAAGTATTCAGGCTTAAGGTGAAAAGAGAAGCTATGAGTGATAGGAGAACAGATTCACTATGTGAATGTGATAGGATTTTTGAGCATTTCAGGGGTCTGCTGAAATTTATGGTTATTATTATTATTTTTAATTCTTTTTCAATGAATGAGAGTTCTCTGTGTTGCCCAGGCTGGTCTCAAACGCATAGCCTTGCCTCCTCAAGCACCAGGACAACTGGCCTGAGCCACCATGGCTCCCTATGGTTATTATTTTGAAGTTTATATGGTTGTATTTCTCTTCAGTCTCATTCAGCTGTTCAGGTAAAAGTACTGTGTTAAGTGGAAAGTTGGTTTTAAACTATGTTTTGACTGTGATGGTGGGAGAGAGCAGCAGAGAAGTGAGGCCGCAAGTAAGGGAATGATTGTGATGGATTTTTTTGAGTTTCAGACTAGGGACTCAAAAAAAGAGAGATGAAGGATAGTGAAAAAATTTGTAGGGTCTGTTGGAGTTAACAGGTTTCTGGTAGTGAATTGGAAAGATATGTAAGTATATTGAGTAAAGAAGCTGAGATGCTTGAAATTGAGATTTTTAATGTAGTGTAGTTACTGGTTGTCAATTTCATCATGAGACTAAGGGGCTGGAGTGGGGCGGTAGAAAAGATGATTGGGTGTGGAAGTGATTACCTTTGTGGATGTCATTTCAGTGACTAATCTGTAGAGCAGATTTTGGTGCTCTATAACATATTCAATTATTTCTTCTTCATATACTGAGAATCTTTTGTTTCCTGTTTTATTGTGTTTAAATATTGCCTCAACTTGTAAATCACAATTGTGTTGCTCTGAAATGAAGACAGTTGTAAATAAGTAAATGGATAAAGCAAATTTTATTTAATCAGAATTCGGCCTTATTGTGTAGTTGGTAAAGTTAACATTAACATCCCAACTGATGATCCTATTGCTCATTAAGCTGGTTTAGTCCCACGTAAGTTCAGTGAGGGCTCTATGCCATGTGTGGTTATCTGTAGTGCACTGCTTTGCTGACTCTAATTTTGTCTTTGTCTTTTTATAGGACCGCAGCTGAATGCACAGCTAGAAGGTTGGCTTTCACAAGTACAGTCTACAAAAAGACCTGCTAGAGCCATTATTGCACCGTAAGTTTTTTTATTTTTTAATTTTGTTTGTTTGTTTTTAAGGAGTCTCCCTCTGTCGCCCAGGCTGAAGTGCAGTGGTGTGATTTCAGCTCACTCCAACCTCTGCCTCTCAGGTTCAAGCTACACTCCTGCCTCAGCCTCCTGAGAAGCTGAGACTGCAGGCATGTGCCACCATGCCCAGCCAATTTTTGTATTTTTAATAGAGACGGGGTTTCACCATGTTGGCCAGGCTGATCTCATACTGCTGACCTCAAGTGATCTACCCGCCTCAGCCTCCCAAAGTGCTGGGATTACAGGTGTGAGCCACCGCGCCTGGTCTGCACTGTAAGTTTTAAGAGTCTACTTAAAATCTTTTGTATGTTTATTATTAGTAAATGAGTATCTACAGATTGAACTAAAAATTAAAAACAAGTCTATATGGAGCTGAAGAAATTGTATGTAGTAATTTCCACAATTCCTGTGGGTTTTCACTGTAACTTAAGTATAAAAGAATTGGCTACTGTAGCTGGGTGCGGTGGCTCACGCCTGTACTTCCAGCACTTTGGGAGGCCAAGGTGGGAGGATTGCTTGAACCCAGGAGTTTGAGACCAGCCTGAGCAACATGACAAGACTCCATCTCTACTAAAAATACAAAAATTAGCTGGGCGTGGTGATGCACTTGTAGTCTCAGCTAAGCTACTGTGGGTGGGTGGAGGTGTGGGCTGAGGTGGGGGAAATGGCTTAAGCCTGGGAGGTGGAGGTTGTGGTGGGCCAGATCATGCCATTGCACTCCAGCCTGGGTGACAGAATAAGACCCCATCGCCAAAAAAAAAAGAGTTGGCTACTTTATTTCCTCAGATGCAGAGATTTCAATATTTATTTTTGGTAATAAAACAGACTTTTAAAGAAAAGGGTTATTTACATTAGGTAAACTTGCCAATATCAGTAGTCATTGCTATAAATGAATAAGTTCTATTTTAAATATTAAAGAGATCTAATTTAATCCAGATATTTTAAATTTATAATGAAAAAGATATATTAAGCATAGTATGCTACAACATGGAGTAGCAGCTTAATTTTTGAGTAGATTTTTGTTTTTTTTTTTAATTTTAGAGAGTTTAATTTTAGAGATTTTAGAGAGTTTGCTTTTTAGACTGCAAGCTAGCACATACCTAGTTAATGATGTGTGTCTATGTATGATATGAATTCAGTTAATTTTGATTTGGTTTCCAGTGCTAACCTTCACAACATGCTGTTTGAAACACATGGTAGCATTTTTTTCTGAGAAGAGTGAAGGTTCAGTCTGTGCCATTTATCTCGTAGCATGCTGTTTGTGACTTCTATTAGGTTAAGGTTCATGCCCTGATGAATAGTAAATAGTGATGACAATATATAATAACCACTTATTAATATCAGAATTAAATGAGTAAATAGTAAATACACATAAAAAGCCTAGATTAGAAGTGTTCTATTAATGATAGGCATTTTATATACCAAGTATTTTGTTAAATGCCTTTTTTGTATATCTAACTTGATCTCATTTAATGGGTACAGGTGCCTGACTTCCACTTACAAGCTTATTTTATCTGTTGTGATTTCAGCTCCTCATTGGTAAAGGTGGAATAATAATAGTACCTCCTTCATGCTTTATAACAAAAGATTAAATGACTGAATCTTTATAAAACTTTTAGCAAACAACTTACTACTATTTAGTCATTTATGTACCAGGCTAAAGGCCAGGTGCTCTTTGTGCTGCTTTTTGAGTAAATCAAAATTGCTGCTCTGTGGTACTAGCATTTTGGTGCTAGGGAAGACAGGCAGTAAACAAATATTTATTTTCTGTGTCAAGTGCTGATAGGTGCTAATAAGAAAAATAAAGCAGATAGAGGATTGAGAGTGACAGTATGAGTAGGGAGTTACGGTTTTATATAGGATTAGTAAGAAAAGGACTCCCTGGTAAGGTAACATTTGAGTCTGAATGATGTGGGAGAGCAAGCTGTGCAGATACCTGGGAGAAGAGGGTTTCAGGTTGAGGAACAGCAAGCACAAAGGCTCTGGGGCAGGAGTATGCTTAGTGTGTTCGAGGAAAGGCAAGGAGGCCAGTGCAGCTGGAGCGGCAGTACAAGGGGAAGAGTGGTAGATGAAATAGGCGGCAGAGGGCTACATCATGAAGAGACTTTGTAGTCATAACGATTTTGGTTTTTATTCTGAGTGATATGGCAAGCCATGACAAGTTCTGAGCAGTAGAGTGACATAATCTGATTTAAGTTTGAAAAGAATTACACTTGCTGCTATATGGATATTGTATCATGTGGGAACGGGGGAGTCCAGTTTAGGATGCTTATTTCTCATCTCTTTAGAAAAGAGATGAGATAGTGGCTTGGATTGGGGGCTTGAGGTGGAGGTGATGAGAAGTATTATAGTCTGGACATGTTTTAAAGGTTGAACCAACAAGATAGGGAGAAGAAGAGTCAAGAATGACACTTGGCTAGGGGCAGTGGCTCACACCTGTAATCCCAGCACTTTGGGATGCCTAAGCAGGAGTATTGCTTGAACTCAGGAGTTTGAGGTCAGCCTGGGCAACAAAGCAAGACTCCATCTCTACAAAAATTAGCTGGGTGTGGTGGCACATGCACCTGTAGTCCTGCCTACTTGGTAGATTGAGGCAGAAGGATCCCTTGAGCCCAGAAGTTTGAGGCTTCATTGAGCTATGGTCTGATTGCACTACTGTACTCCTGCTTGGGCAACAGTGAGATACCCTGTCTTTAAAAATATTTATAAAGACATGGTTTTAAAATATCACGACTGAATGATTTTTAAGTTTTGTCCTGTGAAACTAGAAGGATGGAATTACTTTTATACTGATAAGGGGAAGACAAGTGGAAGTGTGGAATAGATTTTGAAGTGTTTATATAGAATCTAGGTTTTTGGTTTTGATCTTGTTAATGTTGAGGTGCTTATTAGATATCCAAACAGAGATTACTAATGGGCAGCTGGCTAAATGAATCTGGAGTACAAAGAAGTGGCACCAGACTTGAGATAGAAATAAGGGCTATGTTAGTATATATAATCACAGAGATTGCCTAGGGAATAAAATAAAGATAGACAGGAGAAGAGTTTCAAGGACTAAGCCCTTGGACAAGCCAACTTTTTAGAGGCCAGAATGAAGATGAACATTTGCAAAGGAGATACTGAAGGGAGAAGAAGTGAGGAAGGAGGAAAACCAAGAGCGAGTGATGCCTCTGGGAGGCCAAAGGATGAAAAATGTGTCAGAGAGGAGAAAGTGATCCGCTGTATCAAATGCTGCCAGGGAGGACTGAGGATTGATAATTGGATTTGGCAATGTGGAAATCACTGGTGACCTTAAGAAGAAAAGTTTCTGTGGGTGGTGGAAATGAAAGCGTTATTGGAGGGAGTAGGTTCAGGAAAGAATGAGAGGTGAGGGCAATGAAGACATCAGTATAGATAGTTTTTTGAGGAATTTTGCTGTAAAACAGAGAAATAGGACAATACCTCTATGGTAAGGAGGATTTTTATTTCATTTGAGAGATTTTAAAGTGTTGTATATGAAGAGAGTCAGTAGGAAAGAAAAATTGATGCAGGGATAAGAGAGGGCATTTACCTAAGTGAGATCCTTGATTAGGTAAGAAACAATGGATTAATAATCATTTCTTTATAGTAACTCATGAGAGACATTTTATTTTCATTTCTTACGGTATGCTATCTTTCCAGTTAAAACTTGTTCTAAATTTGGGAGCTGAGTTGAATCAACATATAATTAAGTTGAGGCTAGTATTCATAAAAAAGTAGCCAGACTTGTTTCCTTCTTGTAATTAATTTTAAATTGGAATCATTGGGAGTGACCTGGGAAATGAAGTGTTTCAGCCTAAATTACAAATATGTTGATTTCCAAGTTACGTAGATTTTAAAATGAAAATAGTTTTGGCTTTGGTGTGTTTCTGTTATATACTGACTTTGTATATAACATATAATAAATGTTGTAATAAACATACATAAACATATAAAAACATAAATATAAATGTATAATAAACATATGTAAGTGTGCATTCACAAGCAATTTCTATTTTGTTAACATAGGAAGACTTTAAGTGTAGCCAAGTTTTATCTTACATGGTTTCCAGAAGTAATTATTTTCCTTTCCAAGGTTACCTTTTTTTTTTTTTTTGAGGTAGAAAACAACAAATATTTCGTTGTTACTGGGTGCAGTGGCTCATGCTTGTAAACCCAGCACTTTGGCAGCCTGAGGTGGGCAGATCACTTGAGCTCAGAAGTTCAAGATTAGCCTGGGCAACATGGCGAAACCCCCCTCTACAAAAAATACAAAAATTAGCTGGGTGTGGTGGTATGCATCTGCAGTCCCAGCTACTCCAGAAATTGAGATGGGAAGATCACTTGAGCCCGGCAGGTTGGAGCTGCACTGAGCTGAGATCACGCCATTGCATTCCAGCCTGGGTGATGGGAGTGAGACCCTGTCTCAAAAAAATATAAAATTATTGTTCTATGGCATGAAAGAGTCTTTATGTTATGTAGTAATTAGAAAAATCACGTTAATCAAAAACTTACTTTAAGTTTTATAAATGTTAGCTCTCTAGGACTTGCTTTTGTTAGATTTTTTTTTTTTACCTTTATAGGTATAAATTGTATCATGGAAACTTTAAATAAACTCAGAACCTGGATATAGTTATAACTAATCAGGCTGAGTGAAAATGGCAAATTTTTGAAAGGGCATAAACATATTGTTCATTTTTATGTTGATACAGATTAAATAGGATATATGTCATTAAAGAGTAGATATTGACCTGTCAACTGTTGTTCTATCTTAATGAATTCTAATCTGTATGACATAAGGCAGGCACATTTGGAGGATTTAAAAGAAATTAATTTGATTAAAATGTACTGTGGTTGAATTTAGAACTACCTTATCTTGATGTGTAGGAGACAGTGTGTGTCCCAGGGATATATTGAAATGATCTCATGAGCTAAAAATCTGAAAAGCCTTGCTACGTGACTTCCAGATACCTTGATACCAATCTTCTTGCTTGTCTTGCACTATGCAGAAATATGTCAGCAACCCCTAGAATGAAGCTGTGCAGATATGCATCACTTAAGAAACTTAACAAATATAAAACATAATCAAAGAATTGGTTGTTAACATGATGAATTTTTTTTATTATAAAACAGGTACCTTGAATATTGAAGGCCCCCTCTTACACATTTAAAAAAAACTTGATATTAGTTAACCTAGTAGGAGTTTGACTTGATATTAATTAACCTAGTAGGAGTAGTATGGGAGAAAGGATACTTTCACTGTTCATTGTGTCCCCTTCTTTATTGTTTGACTTTTTTACTGTGTGAATTTATTACTTTTAATATAAAAACTAGTTTAAAAAATGTAAAAGCTTTTATAGAGAAGACCAGTTTGTATATAGTGAAGCATACCTGTACAGCGCTTTACCACTGTATATCATGAGACAATGAATCTTTTGAGATTATATTTTGTGTCCCACTCAGTCTTTAAAAGCTCTTAAAGAACTTTTAAAATTATGTAAAATAGTGTATTTTGTATTCTATTTTGTAAAAATACTGTATTTGCCTTCATGATATGTTAGGTTGGGAATCAGAGTGACTTGGAAAAGCAAGTGGGGATGGCTTTTTGCATTAAGGACTTTAAGAGCCTTGTAAAAATAAGATATTCTTAATAATAATGATATAACTTGGACTTTTTTTGGGCATAATTATCTACTGACTTTTTTGTTTTTTTTTTTTGGAGACGGAGTCTCACTCTGTCACCAGGGCTGGAATACAGTGGCGCAGTCTTGGCTCACTGCAACCTCTGCCTCCCAGGTTCCAGCGATTCTCCTGCCTTAGCCTCCCGAGTAGCTGGGATTGCAGGCATAAGCCATCACACCCGGCTCCTACTGATTTTTTTTTTTTTTTAATCAAAACAGGAATCTTGAGGGCCATTGAGCAATGCCTACAAAATAAAAGAATAAAAGACTAGGTACAGCAAAATAAAATTGAGAAAGGCAATGTGGAAGCTGCTGCTTTTGCAAATTATTTAGGGCCAGTTGTCAATCAAATTGATCCCATCTGTTCAGATGGAGTTTTCTAATTTAGTTTCTAGCTTTTTTGATCTTACCTTAGCTTAAGTAGATTTTGTGACTTATTGTTGGAGATCTCTCCATTTCCTCTGGTTCAGTTTCTTATTTCATCTACTTCAACCTTTTTATTTTGCATTTTGCTACTGTTAAGTAGAACTAGGACTATTGAACTTGACTTTGTTGCATCCTCCTTAAGTATTTCTTTATTATGACTCTTGGCATTGACAATTTATGCTATTCACCTGTGACCTTGAAGGTCTCAGAATGAACAAGTGAAAATCCATGTCCTGTAGTAATTGGTCATTTTTCTGAGGTAAGAATTTGAATCATACCCACACAGCAAGGTTGCTGTGTGGGAAACTGTCACTTAACCAGTAAATGTTCATGAGCAATGAATGGCCTTTGCATCCTCACTTGATTGCAGCTCCACAGGGAAAACAGAAATTCTGGTGTCAGTAACTAGACTTGCTGATATAAAGGGTCTACTGTGTAGGAGCAAAGGGAGAAGCAAAAGCACTCCCTGTTAAAAGAAGGATCAATTTTTAGTGGCAAGGTTCCACTAATAAAAATAATAAAATATTGTAGGTTTTAAGTATAATTTTGCATTTGCCTTCATGATATGTTAGATTGGAAACCAGAGTGACTTGGAAAAGCTAGTGGGGATGGCTTTTTGCATTAAGAACTTTAAGAGATTTAAAAGACTGAGTGGGACACACTTTTACAGTACCTGTTAGAATATCTTAAATTTTCATCATTCTGGCTGTTAGCACAGAAGAAAAAACTTTAGCCATTTTTTAGTGAAGCCTCCTTTATTATGAACCATCTCTTGATAAAACATTGTTTCCACATACATGTAGAATCATAGATTCTGTTAGCAAGAGAATGGGTAGGAAAAGAGCATCTGTAGTGAGATTTGATGGTTATTACTCTGATTTTCTTCATTATCATGTTTCTGGGTTAGGATAAAGGAAAGTACAAGAAATTATCTTCCTTGATTATTATCTTCTTCCTTCTTTCATGAAATCGAGTTCTTTGTGATGGGGTTAAGAAGCACGTTGCACTGAAAGATTTTTTTTTTCAATACTGTGTAGTATAGTCTTGAAGTTAAGACCTTTTCAAGTTAAGACTCTCCTTTTCTCCCTGTAACTGTTTTGTCTTTACTTCAAGCAGACTTGGAAGCCTTCAGCTTCAGCATGGACTGAAACCATGAAATCTGAGTTCCATTGTTAATCATGTATTTACGTTAGCTAATTGTGTTTTCAAAACTTTCATCCTTTCATGTAGTTTTATAGGGTATATGGCTGTGTAAGAATTCTTGTTTTCAGACTTGTTGCTTTTCCTATGCCACAGACTCCTTCCTTTGATCCTTCAAACATGTAAAGATCTCTTATGGTGGATAACAGTATGTATTCTAGAGCCAGGCAGTCCTGGTTTAAGCCCTGACTTGGTCACTGGCTATCTATGTGAACTTGAACAAGTTTCTTAATCTCTCTGTTTTAGTTTCTTCATCTGTAAAATGAGAATAATAATAATTCCTACCTCATAGAGTTGGTGTGAGGATTAAATAATTTAATACTTTGAAGTACATAGAAGAGTGCCTGATACATAGTAAGTAGTCAGTAAATGTTACTACTATTATTATCATTATTCTCCTCATCTCCCATACTCAGTCACTGAGATTTGTCAATTTTTCTTTTTTAGACTCTATAACATTTGCTTCTCTTTGCCCACCAGCACTAATACAGTTCCAGACCATGGCATTAGTACTTCATGCTTGGGCAAGTACTGCCACAATTTCCAAGAGAGCTTCTATTAACACTCTCCTGCCACTAATAGCCAGTTTGTGCCAGTGCTTTTCAGTACTGGACTAATAACAGTTTGATATTGACACAGCCCTGCCCAAGAGCCCATAGCGTTTTTTAGTATCTTGTTTTATCAAGCCCATATTCCTTTACCTGACTCTGGCTTATCATTACTCTTTTCCTCTACTCAGGCCAGTCTTGTATTTTCTCATCTACATTATGTACTTGGACATTTGCTCATGTTCTTCTTTAGTCTTTATGCCCTTCCTTAATGTCCTTACCCTTGTACTCTTACTATTTCTGTCCTAGCCATACTTCAAGAATCCAATGATTCTTTCTTTTCTTGTCTTTTGTTTTTGAAATAAAGTCTCGCTCAGTCACCCAGGGTGGAGTGCAGTGATAGGAAGAATCCAGTGTTTGTAAGAAGTCTTTCTGGATGTAAAGAACTGAGCTTGGTCAGGAACAGGATTGGTAGAAATGGGAGAGACTCAGACTAGAAAGACAGGACAGGTTGATTTAGAGATCAGGGTATGGATTGGGGGATTAGAGCCTTTAAATTTAAGAATGATAAAGAGGAACTGAAGTCTGAAAAGCAGATATAAAGGGGAAGGAGCACTTTAAGATATAAGGATTAGGCATTGAAGGGATGGTATATGAGTGACAACTGAGAGCAAAGTTTCAAGGCAGTGTTGAAAATCTGAAATGTCGTTAAGGTTTCAGATAGACCTGGGCAGATCCAGATGGACCCGGTGGCTTTAAGGTCCACATGGACAGGCAAGATGGCATACTTCTAAATTGGTAAGAGAATCAGTTAAGATCAAGAACTAGGTGTTAGGAGTCTGAAGCAGTGAGCAGTGAGGTCTCAGGAACTCAGAGATTAGAGTCATAACAGAATAAAATAGGTCTCCTGGTTAGGCTCCTGGTTAAGATTAGTGCAGGATGATATCAAAACTGAGTATGCTGAGCTAAAGAATTTCCTTCTGGCTAAGATCAGAACTGGGTTGTAAGAATATTGCTATGTTGAGGCAACTTGATAGGCTCCTTTACCAGAGGTATAGGGATAGAGTGACTACCATTAATTAAGGCCTTCAATGATTTCAGTGAGCTTAGTGTATGTTCCATATTGTTGAGCTCCTGGTTAAGCACCATTACTGTCTTGTATTGCTGTGGTAGAGTGCTGTGAGTCTCATTTTTTTCCATTCATATCTTGGGCTAGTTCAGATTAGGACCATTTTTAAAAAAGAGCCTTATTGTGTGATATGATTGTCATACAGGTGTATACATTTAAGCCACACAATTTGATGTTTGACATATGTATGAGGGTAAAACTATCTCAGTCAAGAAAATAACATATTCATCACCCTCAAAAGTTTCCTTGTGTTCCCTTATAATTCTTCCTTTCTGTACCTCTTTTTCCCCTCTCTTCCCCTTTCTATAATTTTTTTTTTTTTTTTTAAGCGATGGGATCTCACTCTGTCATCCAGGCTGGAGTGTGGGTGTGATCATAGCTTACTGTAATATAGAACTCCTTGGCTTAAGCAATCCTCCTGCCTCAGCCTCTTGAGTAGCTGGGACTATAGGCATGTGCCACCATGCTTTGCTATTTAGAATTTTATTTAAATGGAATCAGACAGAATGAACTCTTTTTGTTTGACTTTCTTCCATTCAGCATATTTATTTAATTATTTTGAGTGTCTGTAATTCATTTCTTTTTTATTGCTGAAGAGTATTCCATTGTATGGATATATATCTGTTTTTTCATATATCTTTTGAGACCAGGAAACAGTCATTCTGTAGGTGACAATTGACTGAATTTGGAGACGAGAGGATGAAAGGGAAGAATAGTATAGAGAGAAAATTAGAATAATTATCTTTGTCTTTATCTTTATTTTTATCTCTAAAGACACAGAAGGTATTTTAATAGTTGTAGGGTATTTGTTTTGGTCTGACTTGACTTCCTGTTGGTTTGTCATTTTTCTGTAATAGTTTGCTAATGCTACTGAAGAAGAGTATTAAAAACTCAATTGTAGGCCAGATGTGGTGGCTCATGCCTGTAATTCCAGTACTTTGGGAGGCTGAGGGAGGAAGATCACTTGACCCCAGGAGTTCAAGACCAGTCTCAGCAACATAGCTAGACCTTGGGTCTGTTAAAAATTACAAATTAGCCAGATATGGTGCCTATGGTGTCAGCTACTCAGGAGGCTGAGGCAGGAGGATTGCTTGAGCCTGGGAGGTTGATGCTGCAGTGAGCCATGATTGTACCACTGCATTGCAGCCTGGATGACGAAGTGAGACTCTGTCTACAAAAAAAAAAAAAAAAAAAAAAAAAAAAACCAAAAAACAAAACAACCACAATAATTGTGTTACATAGCAACTTCAAGTAAACTTTAAACACCTCCAAATTTGTCTTTCAGACAAAAAAAAAATTACAAAATATTTTTAAAGTTTCGAATTGGAACACAGTATAGATCTTGTGTTTCCTAATTTCTTCTAGAAGTGGCATCATTAACTACATTGCTGTTTAACGTATGCTCTCAATTCTGTTGTGTTTACCATAGTTACTATATTTATTTCAAAGGTTTTTCTTTCTAGAAATCTTGATTTTGAATCTGATGATTAAGTTAAAAAATATTTTGTTTTGTAGCCATGCAGGATATACGTACTGTGGGTCTTGTGCTGCCCATGCTTATAAACAAGTGGATCCATCTATTACGTAAGTAATATGGTTTTGTTTTAACTTGGAGAAGCTTGAGAATTGATTGCTTTGTTATAGAAGTAATTTGCTTTTTATACTTACTATTATTATGTACTCAATGTCATGAGGGATTTGACTTTTGATGAATTTCACTATACCTTATATAGGTTACAGAAAACTTCAATACTGTTTTTTTTTTGTTGTTTGAACGTTTGGTTTTTACCTTCCCTTTAAAATGTTTAGTTATTAAGGTTAAATATTTTGGGTTTTAATATTTCTTTGAAAACCCAGAGATGAGCATTCTTAAGAAAAATGCAAAGCCCTCTGATCTATTTTTAATCATTTTGTAATTTAAAATTCTTTATTGTACTTGTTAAAATTGTAGTTACTGAAAGGATAATTTCTCATTGACAGGATAAGGTATTTGAAATATTTTAGAATCTGACAGTGCATTTAATATGGTATTTGAGGCATGTTAACTCTTAATAATTCAATGACAGCTCTGAAATGAGCTTAAAAAAATACTTCCTGGGAACTTGAGACTCCTTTAGTAGTATACTACTCTGTAAGAAACTTGTGAACTTACAAGAGGTTTTGCTGGAAATAGTCACTCAGATTACTTAGTTTGTTGAGCAGCATTGTATTTACACAGTTAATTTACTAGATATGAAGCTGTATCAGTTTCTACTTTGCCAGATGTACAAGCTATGTGAATAGGTAAAGTGATTGTCTTAGTTCTGTCAAATACTGATTGTTAGGTCTGAATTAGTAGAAATGTAGGATAGTTATTCAAAAGAAATAGCTCATAGCAGCCATGATTTAAAAAAGAAAATCATGGCCGGGTGAGGTGGCTCATGCCTATAATCCCAGCACATTGGGAGGCCGAGGTGGATGGATCACCTGAGGTCGGGAGTTCGGACCAGCTTGGCCAGCATGGTGAAACCCCGTCTCTACTAAAAATATAAAAATTAGCCGGGCATGGTGGTAGGTGCCTGTAATCCCAGCTACTCCGGAAGCTGAGGCAGAAGAATTGCTTGAACCTGGGAGGCGGAAGTTGCAATGAGCCAAGATTGTGCCACTTTACTTCAGCCTGGGCGAAGAGCAAAACTTAAAAAAAAAAAAAATCATGCACAGCCAGTCCACTTGCCTTTGAGCAATTTGTTCCAAGTTTTAAAACAAAAAAGCTGTTCTTTCAAATGTTTATGTAGCATTCTCTGTATATTTTATTATAATTCATTGAAAAGTTATTTTTAGCAAGTTTTTACTAATGATAAAACAATAATATTTCTAAATTGGTGAGGTTTTGGCTAGCCCTGTCTTGTTTATGATGTTCTGAGGAGTGTTGTTAACAATTATCCCTTGATACATGTTTAATATATAATCTTAACTAATTTATTTCATCAATAAGAGCAAATAGAAGTTAAATTGAAACAATTTTTTAGTCCAGGCCTGGTGGCTCACATCTCTCATCCCAGCACTTTGGGAGGCTGAGGCAGGCAAATCACCTGAGGTCAGGAGTTCGAGACCAGCCTGGCCAACATGGTGAAACCTGTCTCCACTAAAAATACAAAAATTAGCTAGGTGTGGTGGTGGGCGCCTGTAATCCCAGCCACGCGGGGCGCTGAGGCAGGAGAATCGTTTGAACTGGGTGGTGGAGGTTGCAGTGGGCTTAGATTGTGCCACTGCACTCCAGCCTGGGTGACAAAAGCGAGACTCCATCTCAAAAAAAAAAAAAAAAAAGAATTATTGGCCAGGAGTGGTGGCTCATGCCTGTAATCCCAGCACTTTGGAAGCTGAGGCGGACGGATCACTAGGTCAGGAGATTGAAACTGTCCTGGCTAACATGGTAAAACCCCGTCTCTACTAAAATACAAAAATTAGCTAGGCATGATGGTGTGTGCCTGTAAACCCAGCTACTCAGGAGACTGAAACAGAATTGTTTGAACCCAGAAGGCAGTGGTTGCAGTGAGCTGAGATCTCGCCACTGCACTCCAGCATGGCGACAGACTGAGACCTGTCTCAAAAAAGAAAAAAAAAAAGATTTTTTATAAGCTTCTTTCATTTGACTTGGGCCTATAAACCAGCTGTAATAAAAGTTTGTATAACAGCCTTTTCTTTTCCAAACCTTCCTCTGTTTGGCAAAAGTTTTATTGATAAAACTCATGTGCTGGTGGGACACCCCAGAATTAAATTAGGCTTAGGAATTTGTAGAGGGGTATAGAGTTTATGTTGGTAGAAGTGGAAAGCTTATGTGTTAAATAGGTTAATGGAAAGTGAGAATGGGAGGCAAAAGGAAGGGAAGAAATGGAAGTGAGCCAAGGACTAACAAGAGGAAAATAAAGATGAGTAGGAAGAGGCAAATGATGGATGATGTGATCAAATTATTTTATTTTAATTAATTAATTATTTTGAGAAAGAGTCTGGCTCTGTCGTTCAAGCTGGAGTGCCATGGTGTGATCTTAGCTCACTGCAACCTCTGCCCCCAGGTTCAATTGATTCTCCTGCCGCAGCCTCCCAAGTAGCTGCGACTACAGGTGCATGCCTCCACACCCAGCTAATTTTTTATATTTTTAGTGGAGGCTGGCTTTACCACGTTGGCCTGGCTGGTTTGAACTCCTGACCGCAGGTGATCCGCCCAGCTTGGTCTCCCAAAGTGCTCGGATTATAGGCATGAGCCACTGTGCTCAGCCCAGTGAAATTTTTTTTGTTATTAGTATATAATAATTGAATTCTGAATGAATAAATTTCAAGGTCTAAATGTAAAATTAATAATTGCCAGTCACAGTTGAATTCTCTTGAAAGAGATACTTTCTGGGAATTATAGTGTCTTTAGAGTGCTTTGAGAAGGTAGAGAAAGAATATGCTTTTGGCATCTATGAGAAATACACAGAAAAAAATGAGAGTCCAAGAGAGAAGGTTAAATTCTATACTACCACTTTCTATCCTTACCTTCCACATTAATCCATTTTCATTCTGTATTTCAGCCAGGATCATGTTTTGAAAATGTAAATGATATCATGTTACTTTCCAGAATTTAAAAGTGGGTGGGGGTACAAATAAGATTTTAAAAGACATTACAAATAACAGGTAAAAATTATTCCAAAATTGATGTTAGAAAGCTAACTAGCAGCTTGGAAAAAGAAATTGGTTTAGAATCCCTGCTAACACTGTCCATCAAAGTAAATACTAGTTAGGTAAGGGTATTAAAATATCTGGAGAGGCGTTTCAAGCCACAGCTAATTTGGAACACAATATGTCTTAATATTTATGAGACATTGTTGGGAAGAGCACAAAATGTGATAAATTATAATTAGATTAAATTGCATGGGGGGGGGGGGTGGGCGGAAACTCATGTCATAATGTAACCAAAGGAAGCAATGAACAGAATGGGAAAAATATTTGCCAAAAAATGACAAAGGATTAATATCAAAAATAATAAAAATCTTAGTATTTAGGGCTAATCAAAGAATATTAATTGAAATTACAAAAAATGTAATTAATAAAATAAAAATGGAAATTTTTTTTCTTTTTATATATAAATAGGTATATATTTTATTGCACTTTAGGTTCTGGGGTACATGTGCAGAACATACAGGATTGTTGCATAGGTACATACATGGCAATGTGGTTTGCTGCCTCCATCCCCATCACCTATATCTGGCATTTCTCCCCATGTTATCCTTCCCCAACTCCCTCCCCCTCCGCTGTCCCTCCCCCTGTTTACCCCCGACAGACCCCAGTGTGTGATGCTCCCCTCCCTGTGTCCATGTATTCTCATTGTTCAACACCGGCCTATGAGTAAGAACATGCGGTGTTTGATTTTCTGTTCTTGTGTCAGTTTGCTGAGAATGACGGTTTCCAGATTCATCCATGTCCCTACAAAGGACACGAACTCATCATTTTTTATGGCTGCATAGTATTCCATGGTATATATGTACCACATTTTCCTTGTCCAGTCTATCATTGATGGGCATTTGGGTTGGTTCTAGGTCTTTGCTATTGTAAACAGTGCCACAATGAACATACGTGTGCATGTGTCTTTATAATAGAACGATTTATAATCCTTTGGATATATACCCAGTAATGGAATTGCTGGGTCAAATGGAATTTCTATTTCTAGGTCCTTGAGGAATCGCCACACTGTCTTCCACTATGGTTGAATTAATTAACACTCCCACCAACAGCGTAAAAGTGTTCCTATTTCTCCACATCCTCTCCAGCATCTGTTGTCTCCAGATTTTTTAATGATCGCCATTCTAACTGGCATGAGATGATATCTCAGTGTGGTTTTGACAGTAGTGAGGTACTAATTTAAATGAGCAGTTTGAAGAAAATACAGTTTTGTAATTCTTGTAATCCAGAACTGGCTAGATTATGGCAAAATTAGTTTTTTTTTTTTTTTAATAAAAAAATGCATTTCACTGGACTATATCAGGTTAAAGCAATTTGATAGTGTATAGTAAGAGTCATAAAAATGCATGTAGTTACTGGCTTAGAAATTCAGGTTCAAAAGCTCTATCCTAATAACTCCCCAAATGGAAAAAGTTAAATGTGTTAAGATTTCTACAGCAGCATTATTTTTTAAAGAATCTGAGTTTCTAATAGTGTATTGACTAAATAAATATGATAGTTTACTCAATGGAATTTTATGTAGCTGTTGAAAATGATGGTTATGAAGGCTTTGTAGTAACTTGGAAAATATTTATAATATGGCAAATAGAAAAATCAGGGTATAAAATTGTGTAAAATTGGGAAAAAAGAATGTACTTTATGAGGTTAAATAAATTATAATGGTTGATAATAGTTTGCATATATTTTCTTGTATGATAAATGGACATATTTTTATGGTGAAAAGTACAAAATTTGAAAGCATTTGTGCAAAAATGATTACAAGTTGAGGGGACTAATGATTCTTAAACTGACAGAATGGTTCTTTGATTTATAATATGACTGGTTAGGGCCTAATAAGATTTTTCTTTCCTTTTTTATTTTTTTGAGATGGAGTCTCTCTCTGACACCCAGGCTGGAGTGCAGTGGCGCAATCTCGGCTCACTGCAACCTCCGCCTCCTGAGTTTAAGTAATTCTCTTGCCTCAGCCTCCCGAGTAGCTGGGATTACAAACATGTGCCACCATGCCTCACTAACTTTTGTATTTTTAGTAGAGATGAGTTTTCACTCTGTTGTCTAGGCTCGTCTTGAACACCTGACCACAAATGATCTGTCTGCCTTGGCCTCCCAAAGTGTTGAGATTACAGGCATGAACCACCATGCCTGGCCAAGATTTTCTTTTCACAGTAACTACTAGGGCTGGTAACTTAATGGGGAGTGTAAGAGGCAGCTTTTGAGGTGATAATGAAGATTGCAAACAAACTTGCCTGTTTTATGAAGAATGGGTAACAAAGGTTTTTAGGTGTTGCTTTCCAAGAGAAATGGATGAATAAATTAAAGCATATTTCTTTTAAAAGTTTATTAAATGGCTGCTATGATCCAGATAATTGTGGTAGTGCTACAGACACAGTGATTAATAATACAGACATGATTTTAGCTCTGTGCTGATAAACTGATAGGTGAGATAGATCTTATTAAGCATATGATAACAAATATAGATATCTTATTAAAAGCTAAAAATCTAATGAACAAGTTGAAAGCAAAATACAGTGGTTCTCCAACTTCTTGGTTTCAGGAACCCTGTACACTTTTATTAAGAACAACAAATGTAGGCTACATGTACCTTTGTTGAATGCATTCAAAATTAAAATGAGATACTTAAAAAAATCATTTAAAAAAGTAAACAGATTGGAGGTTAACAAAAATAACATTTTAAAAAACGACAAATAAGTACATTTTCTATTATAAGATAGTGGGAAAAGTGGCATTGCTTTACTGTTTTCTTTCTTTTTTTTTTTTTTTGAAACGGAGTCTCGCTCTGTCACCCAGGCTGGAGTGCAATGGCCTGATCTCGGCTCACTGCCACCTCCGCCTCCTGGGTTCAGGCAATTCTCCCACCTCAGCCTCCTTAGTAGCTGGGATTACAGGCACACACCATCATGCCTGACTAATTTTTGTATTTTTGTAGAGACAGGGTTTTGCCATGTTGGTCAGGCTGGTCTCAAACTCCCGACCTCAAGTGATCCACCCACCTCAGCTGCCCATAGTGCTGGGATTACAGGCATGAGGCACTGCACTGGGCCTTGCTTAACTTTTTTTTTTTTTTTTAAATAAAATATAAAAATATCTGACATTTTTACTAGTTACTAAATTTCCTTTTATTATTTGGCTTAATAGAAGACAACTATGTTCTCACATCTGGTTATGCATTCTCTCTGTTGTGATCATTTCTTTTGGTTGAAGTATATGAAGAAAACTCAACCTCACACATGTATGTAGTTAGGAAAGGAAGAGGAATAGTGTAATTACCTTTCCAGATAATTGTGGATATTTTTCTTTAATACTACACCAAAACTCAACAAATGGTAGTTTCTTAAAGCTTAGTTATAATGAAAAACCTGAAGTTAATATTAATGAATTTTTGTACTTTTTATAAAGTCATTGTCTATTTTACAGTTTGAATAGATCATTTACCCTTGCATGATTTTGTAACATCATGCATAGAACATTTGGAAAATTTTTATTGGGTTATGCAGATATTTTCAATGCTGGTATTTCATTATGTGATATTAAAAGTCAAATTTCTTTCTTTCTTTTTTTTTTTTTAAATTTTTTGAGACGGAGTCTCGTTCAGTTGCCCAGGCTGGAGTGCAGTGGCATTGCACTGCAACCTCTGCCTCCCAGGTTCAAGCAGTTCTCTCCCTCAGCCTCCCGAGTAGCTGGGATTACAGGCGCCTGTCACCACGACCGGCTAATTTTTGTAGTTTTAGCAGAGATGGGGTTTCACCATGTTGGCCAGGCTGGTCTTGAACTCCTGACTTTGTGATCCACTTGCCTCTGCCTCCCAAAGTGCTGGGATTACAGGCAGGAGCCACTGTACTCAGCCAAAAGTCACATTTCTTAATGTTACCAGGTATTTTATCAGAAAAATCATTAATTCTTTTGAGACTATGAAGCTTACAGTGATAAAAGTTTTATGAAAGTCTGATTTTCACTTGAAAACCTCAGTTTTATCCTTGACAACAAATACATTATTTTCTTTAAAGTACTAGATTGTATTTTTTTTCCCCCTTTTGAGACAGGATCTCGCTGTGTCACCCAGGCTGGAGTCAGTGGGATGATCATAGCTCACATAGCCTTGAATTCCCAGGCTCAAGTGATCCTCCTGCCCCAGCCTTCTGAGTAGCTAGGACTGCAGCCCCGTGCCATCATGCCCAGCTATTTTTTAAAAAATTATTTGTATAGAGATGTGTTCTCACTATGTTGCTCATGCTGGTCTTGAAATCTTGGCCTGAAGCTGTCCTCCCACCTCAGCCTCTCAAAGTGCTGCAATTACAGACATGAACCACAATGCTTGTCTTTTGTTTACTTTTGAGAAAACTCCTGCCAGCTACCTAAACTGGAATAGCCATAATTTATCTACAGTCATCTTTTGAAATAAAAATTTTGTTCCATGAGGAAAATGTTTAGTTTAGCTTACAGCTCACAACTACACAAGTGCTTTTTCCTGAGACATACTTCCATATGCAGCAGAAGCGTTTTATTTATCACCACAGATTGAATGCATTTTGTCATATAGAATATTAAAAAGATATCTACTCAACAGTCAAGATTTAGTGAAATTAAGAACTCCCTTGTTTTTAAACTTAGTGTAAGGTTAAAGAAATAGGACTACTAGTACATGTTGATTATACTACTTTGATCTTTGTTCTAATGGACCAGTGGTTTTATGCTCCCTCACTTTTGCACCATAAGTGCAAATAAAAATGGTAAATAACTTCCTTGTATTCTTATAAAAATAATTTTATGGACTGCTGCATAGGATCTTGAAGAGTAATACCAAGAATCCAGAGTTCACACTTTTCGGAAGTATTGTGATAGACCTTAAGAGGGTGACTTGATTTAAATTGTGGGAGAGGTATTGGGGAAGGTGTCTCTGAGGAACAGATTTTGTAAGCCAGGCTAACCAAGTCAAGGGAACAGTAGCATGGGTGAAAAGTTTGAAGTAGGCAAAGTTGTTGGTGTTATCAAGGAACTGCAAGAAGACCAATACACATAAAGTATTATGATCAAGGCGAGCAAGAGTAATAGCAAATTTGCCAGTGCATTTGAGAGTGTAGAACCCGTTTTAAGGATTCTGTATTTTATCCTGTGACCATGAAATGCCGTGAAAGGCTTTAAGCAAGGGAAGTGATATGATCTATGTTTCCAGAAAATCACTCGCTGTTTAAGGAATTTTAAAAATGATACATTTTAGTTCTTTTCCATATTGGTAGTTGCAGTATTCTTTCCTGAGTATAATTAAGACTCTAAAATTTTTACTCAGAATTCAGGATGTACTTAGCTAGTAGTAACTTGATTTGGATACATATTTTTCAGAAATCCTTGCAGGACAGAAAAAGCAAAAGGAATACTTTTTGGGGCCACATGACATTTTATTCTTTGGTTAAAATATCTTCGCTTCCTGTGAAACCTTTATAAAATTACTTACGTTCCATTATTTGGACTATGTGGCTGAAGAAACAATCATGAAGGTACACACTCAGGCAGCTTGTACATTGGGTGCACAGACTACATTCATCATTGTAACTCCACAAATGTGAATTCTCTGGAGCTATTATATATGAAGTACATTTATTTCTAAGAGAATGCCTACTGATCTTGCTCCTTCCCCATTTTTTCCATATTAAAGGTTTCTTTTGCCTGTGTATCAACAATGATGATGTGCTAATATTGAAAAGTTACTCCTTTAAAGACAAAGCACCCTTGCAGTCAAATAAAGGGAGAGAAAGTGGCATTGCTTCTAATGCCTGTATTACTTATTTCTCTTCAAAATATTCCTGTGGCCTTGGTGTTTATAGATCTAGCATTCTAACAAAGAAAATGCATGAACTTTAATGTACACTGTTCATTTTCTTTTGTTAGTATTTAGCTAACAAAGAGACCCATTTTGAGATTACTACTGGTTTAAATGCCCCATTTTACTTTCCTTTCAATTACATTTAACTTTTTTTTGGTTTTGTTTTTAGATATATTGCTTTTAAGAGTTTTATATTGATGAAACCTAAATCTTTTTTTTCTCATTATTTCTTTTAATCAAATATGGGACTTCACTTGGCTATTGGCTACTTTTCTACCAAACCAGAAAGAATCTGTAGGGTACTCGGTTGGTAAATTCAGATTGGTGGGGTTCTTTTCCCTTCATCTAGGTTGGGGCAGACAAAAAGGCAAGCAGGGAAAGTAGGTATCGGAGGAGTTAATTAGGCTTCCAGCAGACCTCTGGTGCTTATTTCTGGAGCAGTGTATGTTTTGGCTATTGTTAGAACCTTATTATACTTAGGAAATTTATGTATGCCTTGAATTTAGATTGATATTTTAAAAATCACTTCATATTTTGACTATGTGTTTTAGATTTTCCAGGAGAGCTCTGATGTTAAATATTCTTTCTCTCTATTTTTTCATATATTCCTCAGTCAGAAAAATGCCCTTTCCCATGTTTGATTCTTGTTTCATATACTACCTGGCTCTCTAGTCAGGTTACCTAAACATTTCTGAGTTACCATTATAAATAGCCCACATTAGACTTTAATTTTAAGAAAGTGTCATGTTATTTATGTGCTATTAAGATAGGTGACCAGAGTGCTGTCTTTTAATTTTCTTCATTTAGAAATCTATAGATTTGACGTTTTTTTGTGAAATGGTTCTTGAATTGATGATAGAGGTAATGACAAGAAATGAGGATTAGCAGTGCTAATAACATACCGAAGGAAGAGGGGGTAGAAAAAAGATTCTGTCGTCTGTAAGGAACTTAAATTAACGAGCAAAAAGCAACCCAATTAAAAAGTAGCCAAAGGACATGAAAAGACACTTTTCAAAAAAAGACACATATGTAGCCAACAAGCATATGAAAAAATTCTCATAATCACTGATCACTAGAGCGATGCAAATCAAAACCACAATGAGATACCATCTTATAATAGTCAGAATGGTTATTATTGAAAAGTCAAAAATTAACAGATGCTGGCAAGGTTGTGGTGAAAAAGAAAGTTTATACATTGTTGGTAGGAGTATAAATTGGTTCAACCATTGTGGAAAACAGCGTGGTGATTTCTCAAAGAACTTAAAACAGAAGTAACTCTGGACCTAGCAGTCCAGTTATTGGGTATGTACCCAAAGGAATGTAAATTGTTCTGCCATAAAGATACATGCACATATATGTTCATTGCAGCACTGTTCACAATAGTAAAGATGTGGAATCAACATAAATGCCCATCAGTGGTAAACTAAAGAAAAGGTGGTACATATACACACCCACACACATACACACACACACACACATATACATGTGTATATATAAACACATATATGTATACACACACACTATGTAATAATACGCAGCTATATAAAAGATTGAGATTATATCCTTTCCAGCAACATGGAGCTAGAGGCCATTATTCTAAGCAAACTCCCACAGGAACAGAAAACCATATACTCCATGTTCTCACAAGTAGGAGCTAAATATTGAGTACATAGCACTGAGACCTACTTGAGGGTAAAGGGTGGGAGGAGGGTGAGGATGAAAAAACTACTATGGGCCAGGAGTGGTGGTTCACGCCTGTAATCCTAGCACTTTGGGAGGCCAAGGTGGGCAGATCATGAGGTCAGGAGTTCGAGACCATCCTGGCCAACATAGTGAAATCCCATCTATACTAAAAAATACAAAAAGTTAGCTGGTCGTAGTGGCGGGTGCCTGTAATCCCAGCTACTCAGGAGGCTGAGGCAGGAGGTTGTAGTGAGCCGAAATCACACCATTGCACTCCAGCCGGGGTGACAGTGCAAGACTTTGTCTCAGTCTGTACACCAAACCCTGGGTGACACATAATTTACCTATATTACAAACCTGTACAGGTACCCTTGAACCTAAAGTAAAAGTTAAAAGAAAGAAAAAGATTGTTTCTGACCAGAAATGGCCTGTGAATGAAGTCTTATGTTTGCTGTGTGTGCTATCTTAAGGAGGTTTTGCGACTCTAAACTGAGAACCACTTATCCACAACTTTCTCCTTTTTTTCATAGCAGAACAACTTAATATCCACAGCTTTATCTCCTCTCTCCCTCCCTGCAGTATATGAAGTAACATATAATAAACAATTGGTTAATTTTCTTTGCTGTGATAGAATTTTATGTGAATAAATACATCGCTAACACACACATTCCCTGGCCTGCAAATTTTTGATAGAAAAGAACTAGCTTATCTCTCAGCTTTTTTTCTTTAATTGAGCAATGAGTAATACTTTTCTAGTTACATAGCATATCATATACTTTCTTCTCATAGTTTTGGCTTTATGAGTCTGTAAGTTTTATATGTGATGTGAGAAGGTTGGTTCATATGAATATTGGAGAACAGAGAACATTGATAGTTTTGGAATTCAGATTGTAGGGCGGGTTTGGATATTTGACATAGAATGAGAGGAAATTGATATTACTCTTGATGTCAAGATAAAGAGATTATAAAGATTTAAGCTACACTTTAGCTCAGTTCTTTTCTTTAGGCTACAGTGCAAATAACACATCATCTAGTTTCTTTGTTTTTGAGAATGACTTCTACTTGAATGGGAATAGAGAAAGCTTATTGTATAGAATTCTTTTCAACAAGATTCCTTTTCCCCTACTGTGGAAGAAATGTGGAAATAGCTTTATTAGAATGCTTCTTTATAATGGATATTTTGTATAGATATTTAGAATTTTATGCTGTTATGTATTTTTATTAAAATCATGGTGGACCTTTTTTGTTTTTTGAGACAGAGTCTTGGTCTGTCACCCATGCTAGAGTGCAGTGGTGTGATCTTGGCTCACTGCAACCTCTGCCTGCTGGGTTCAAGTGCTTCTCCTGCCTCAGCCGCCTGAGTAGCTGGGATTACAGGCATGTGCCACCGCGCCCAGCTAATTTTTGTATTTTTAGTAGAGACAGGGTTTCACCATCTTGGCCAGGCTGGTCTTGAACTCCAGTCGTGATCCACCTGCCTCAACCTCCCAAAGTATTGGGATTATAGGCGTGACCACCACGCCCAACCCATGGTGGATCTTAGATGGTAATTTCAGAATGTGTTAGAATTTTGAGATTTTAATAGCTCAAATGCATAAAATCCAGTTAATAAAATACAGCTTCTGAAAACCTATTAAAACCTATTGTATCCTTGTCAGTGTGAATACAGAGATTATTTTATGCACATTTGATGCATAGTGGATTGGTTTACTGTATTGATAGCTGGTATTTCCAAGTATTGAATATGATTCTCTTAAAGGCCATCTAATAAAGACAAAAATAAGGAATTGAACTTAATGGAGGAGCAAATCATTATTAGGTATATTAGTTTGCTAGGGCTGTCATAACAAAACACCACAGATTGGGTGGTTTAAACAACAGAAAATTTTTTTTAACAGTTTTAAAAGCTTGAAGTTCAATATCAAGTTTCTGTCAGGGTTGGTTTCTCCTGTGGCCTTTCTCCTCTGCCTGTTGTAGGTGGCTGCCCTCTTGTTGCCCCTTCCCACATGATCATATCTCTTTGCGGGCATACCTCTGGTGTCTCTTTTCCTGTAAGGAGACCAGACTCATTGGATTAGGTCCCCACCCTAATGTCCTCATTTGAACTTAATCGCCCGTTTGAAGACCTTATCTCTAAATAGCAATATGGTCTGTGCTCCTGGGGGATTGGTACTTCACCATGTGAATTTTGCAGGGGAACACAGTTCAGCCATTAACAGTTGGTAATTAAATCAATCAAGAAGGAAACAAGTAATTTGTAAGAATTACTTTTTCCTCTTTATTTAATAAGGTTTGTGTAGAAGTGCAATTGTTCTGTTTTTTTGTTGTGTATCTCCTAGCCGGAGAATTTTCATCCTTGGGCCTTCTCATCATGTGCCCCTCTCTCGATGTGCACTTTCCAGTGTGGATATATATAGGACACCCCCTGTATGACCTTCGTATTGACCAAAAGAGTAAGTATATAGAAGTATTATAGCTTTCAAATAGCTAATGTTCTTTTAATAGGACTTGTAAATTAATTAAAAAACTTACAAGTATGAACATCATAACTAATATCTCAATATTTAAAATAAAATTTGTTATAGCTAATCTGCATAAAACAGCCAAAAAAAAAAAAAAAGGAAACTCTTCCATATCCCTAAAAGGCAACTAGTGTTTTTCAGTTAGCTACAGAAATCTGTCAGATCCGCTAGTCTGCAGATTGCAGTGGTTACATTAATATTCAGGAAAATGCCATGTACTCAGTGTACCAGGAGACAAGAAATTAGTACCCATACCAGTTTCATGAAAGATTTTGGGCATGTTAATCTACTTCTATGTAGTGTCACTTTTCTCACTGTAAATAAGTAATGCTGATAATATATTTTCTTTCAAATGATTTTTATGGGAAAAAAATGAGCCTGTAATTATGAAACTCTGAAAGAAGGGTGCTATATAAATGATAAATATATTTTATTTTTAAACATGCCTACAATTTTGATTGACTTATTTTTTCCATAGGATTCCAGTCACATTTTTATTTAGTTGTTCTTATACAATAGATATATAAAGTAAAAACCTTTTGACTTCATAAACGTATTTTTGGAGGGAGAGTAATTATAAAAATATAGAACAGTATAAAGAATAGTATAAGAAATCACTGATGTACTTAACATCCACAATTTATTCAGTTTCTCACTCATCCTGAACTCAGTTTACCTTCCCAGAAGTAACCAGCTCATGAAGCTGGTTATGCGTGTCCCAGAAGTAACCAGCTCATGAACTGGGTATGTGTCCTTTCAGTTCATCAAATTATTCGCACACACACACACACACCACACACACACCCCACACACCCATATATATACTTTTTTGTTTTTAAAGAGTTTCACTCTGTGGCCCAGGCTGGAGTGCAGTGGCATGATTATAGTTCACTGCAGCCTCAAACTCCTGGGCTCAAGTGATCATCCTACCTCAGCCTCCCAAGTAGCTAGGACCCCAGGCACACATCACCACACCCAACTAATTAAAAAAATTTTTTTTGTGGAGTTAGGGCCTTGCTATGTTGTCCAGGCTGATCGTGAACTCCCAGTCTCAAGCAATTCTGTCTTGACCTCCCAGAGTGCTGGGATTATAGGTGTGAGCCACTGTACCTGGCCTCAAATTATATTTTTTAGTACGTTAGGGGTGATATTGTTTCAAAGAATTTTGCAAAAATGTCTTGTGTAGAAGAAAAGAGTAGAGGCCTGGAGTAGTGATTCATGTCTGAAATCCTAGCACTTTGGGAGGCTGAGATGGGCAGATTGCTTGGGCTCAGGAATTTGAGACCAATCTGGGCAACATGGCAAAACCCTGTCTCTACAAAAAAGTACAAAAATCCGATGAGTATCATGGCACGTGTCTGTAGTCTCAGCCACCTGGTGGGAAGGGAAAGGGCGGAGGGTGGGGTGGTGAGGTGAGAAGATGGCTTGAACCAGGGAGGTAGAGGTTGCAGTGAGCTGAAATCATGCTGATATATTCCAGCCTGGCCTGGGTGACAGAGTGAAACCCTGTCTCCAAAACTAAATAAATAAATAAATAAAAATAAATAAAATAAGAGTGAAACCCTGTCTCCAAAAATAAATAAATAAAAATAAATAAATAAATAAAATAATAAAGGAGTCTATTTACAAGAAAAAAAATTCTTTTTTCTTATTTTTGATGTAAATTTTTATGATTTGGAGTTTTAGGTATCACAGAATATTAGCAATTTGTTAATGTATCTTATTAATGAAACTGGAGTATTTCTAACCTTACTTTCTGAGATGGTTTTAGGGAACACATTTTACTTTTAAAACTTTGGGGCATTCACAAAATTTTAATTTTGGGGTAGCTTACCAGGGAAGAAATAGAGAATTTTTTAAAGAAAAGAGGTCATGCAACCATTTAATTCTTTCTTTGGTATAGGTAAACCCATTTAAGGATCTGGTTATAAAGTTGTTGATTCTGTTCTGTGCTAAAAATATTCTTATATATATTTTTACACATTAACTTTTACCTTTTTCTTGTTCTATAGTATTCAGTTTTAAGTATAGTTCATCAGAAGGGCCTGAATTACTAGGTCTTTTTAAGTTGGGATGGTATTTTGGCAAATTTATATTTTGATCTGTCCTACAAGCTTAATTTTGAATTTTCAGGAAAATAGCATTAGTGAGAATTTTCCCTTGGTATGGCAGAAACCTGAGGTGTGAAATAATACCACACATTTTATTAAAAAAAACTCAGAAACTGTACTATTGACCTCATGAGTTAAATAGACCAGTGGTTTTTCCATTTTTCAGTAGGAATTCTAATTATATTCTTGCTAGCATGTACTAATTAAAGTCAAGGAAAAGCCTAGACCCAAAGGTGATTTTAGAAATAACGAAGGGAACTGATGAAGAATTGAAGTGATCATTTTTATATAACTATGTAACATATGCAAATAATGAGTAAGTCTTTACATGTATTACTGTTTTACCTGTTACATAAAAACTAGTTCTGTTTTTTTTTCCCTCTCTCTTTCTCCTTCTTACTCTCCCTCCTTCCTTTCCTTTCTTTCCATTGTTTTGTTTTGTTTTAATAAAAATGAGAATATTATCTGGTGTTTCTGTCTCTTGCCAAAGCATGTAGTTTTGTGTTACTGGATGGAATCTCAAAGGATAAGGATATACATTAATATATTTGTTTTACTATATTTTGAAATCTCTTTAGTTTACGGAGAACTGTGGAAGACAGGAATGTTTGAACGCATGTCTCTGCAGACAGATGAAGATGAACACAGTATTGAAATGCATTTGCCTTATACAGCTAAAGCCATGGAAAGGTATATTGATTGATATAAGAAATCCCCAGGAAATCATAGACATTAATTTCTTTGGTATTTTAGAACTAGTAAATCCTAATAATGATCAGGATAAGGAGATTAAGAAATGAGATTAAAAAATTGAGACAAGAGTGTCTTAATGTGGATTGTTGGTTTCCAGTAGTTTGCCTATGAAGGCTGAACGTATGAATTGACATGATTGTTTTATTAGGTGGAAGTATTAAAAAAAAAAAACCGTGGATATGTGAGTGTATGTGGGTATGTATATATCTTGCTTTGCTTGTATTTTATTCATTAAACATTTCTTTATCTCAGAATAATAATTACATTCTTTTATGGTACCGTGCTATAATTAAACATAAAATTTTAGACTTGTATTTAATTTTGGAGGTCATTTATTTCAACCTTTTGCAAGATACGTGAATCTTTTTACGATATGCATGGCAGATTATTATGTAGTACCTGCTAAATGTCTTCCTGTGATGGGGTACTCACTGTACTGTGAGCAGAACAAGGACAAGGATGATACCTGTTTTATTCTCTACTATATACCCCACTGCCTAGCACAATATCCAGCACATAGTAGTTATTAATGTATTTTGATAAAATGAAAAAATTATTTCAAGAGTTTTCTTCTTTTAGTAAAACAATTGGATTAGGAAGTCTTCTCTTTTGTAGGTTTCTCTGATTTTTAAAACCATTTCTTATATATAGACTTAATATTTCATATTTAGTTGGGCAGTTCTAAGTACGGTAATATTATTCCTTCTCTGGATTTGTTCATTGTATTTTCTTAGTAAAGTACATGATGATGCTCTGTAGGCTCTCAGTAAATATTAAACGTACTAATAAAGTCTAAGATAACATTATATTTTTATGTTGATGTAGCTTACTATTGGCTAATATACTTGTGCTCAGCTAAAACCCAAGGCCTTTTCATAATATTCAATGAATTATTTTCTGTTCTCAGACTTTTGTGTGGTCGATTTTTTTTTAACTCTGAATATGTATGTCTTCTCAATTATTGCTGTTTATTTTTTCTTGTTTAGCTCATTATTGCAGTCTTTTTGGATTATTTCCACTCTTACTCTGTATTCAAAGTATTATTTACTTTTCTCAGTATTTTATCTGCTTCTGCTCACAATGATAACCATGAGGAATTATATAAATCTAAAGAAGTTTCAAAAAAAATCAGTGTAATACTACATTACAAGCAGTATAATTTTAGGGTTTTTAATACATTCTAATTCTTCAGAAATGTGAAACCATATATATTATTTCTTGAATTATTGATGTAATCAGAACTTTCTATTCTTCAACCAGAAAAGATAATCAAATATTTTTATTCACTGAAATGTTTGCATATTTTTGTCAAGAGAAAATATAATTTAGACTTCATAAATACTAATACTCTGGGTGCGGTGGCGCTTGCCTGTAATTCCAGCACTTTGGGAGGCTGAGCTGGGTGGATGGCTTGAGCCCAGGAGTTCAAGACCAGCTTGGGCAATGTGGCAAAACTCCATCCCTACTAAAAATACAAAAATTAGCTGCGTGTAGTGTTGGGTGCTTGTAGTCCCAGCTACTTGGGAGGCTGAGGTGGGATGATTGCTTGAGCCTGGGTGGTTGTGGCTTCAGTGAGCCAAGATTGTGGCACTGTACTCCAGCCTAGGTGACACAGTGAGACCCTGTCTCAAAAAAACAAAAACACACAATAAAACCCCCCTAAAACAGGACCAATAAACGGACAATATTCTCAAGGAGGTTATAGCAAAATAACATTTTATTGTTATTTTAAAAGTAAAACATGTACATTATGGAACATTTAGGAAAACAGAAATTTAAAGCCAGCAGACAAAATTCCTATTTATAATTCCCTGTTTTAAATAGAATCAAATAAACTACTGCCACATTACATTAGGATCCCTAATATTGATAGTACTTAGTACCTTTTCTTTATAATATTAGTTGGACTCATTACCTTATGTCAGTTATTTATTATTAAGTAACAAAAGCTGTTACTTAAAAAGTACCTGTATCAGTTATCTATTACTAAGTAACAGATTTAAACTGTGACTTAAAATTGGGGCAGGGAATGCCTTGTTCCAGTCCACAAGACACTGAGGTGGCTCAATGGGGCTATAGTATCTCAGATAGCATCACTCATGTGTCTTGCATCTTAGTGCCGGCTCTCTGTTGAGACCCCTCATTTCTTCTGCAGCTGACCTGTTCATCAAATATGGTGTGTTTTTTTTGGAGTGGGTGGGTGTTACTCTCTAGAATAATAGCTTAAACTTGTTTTTTTTTTTTGATCATGAGATCATGAGAGTAAAACCAGAAATTTCTAGGCCTCTTATGTCCTAGGCTGGAAACTACATAGCACATTTCCAGTAAACTGTGTTTTTCAAAGCAAATAAGATCACTATGTCAGCTAAGATTTAAGGAAAAGAGCAATATATTGCTTCTCTTGATGGGAGGAATAGCATGTGTATACAGGAATAAGAGAAATTGTTGGCAGCTATCTTTGCTGATGGTCTACTACAGTTCTTCCTCTGGTGGACAATTCATGTCTCTCTAACATGTCATATACACCCAGCCCTCCCAGGATGTTCAGAAATCTTACCTACTATGACCCCAGGCTCAAAATCTATTATTATCTCCATCAAGTTAGGATGTGAATGAGGCTCCTTGAGTGTGGGTCCTCTTTTGGGGGGGCAGGGGGCAGGGCAGGAGGCAGGGAAGAGTCTCAGCTCTGTTGCCCAGGCTGGAGTGCAGTGGCATGATCATGGCTCAACTACAGCCCCCGCCTCCTGGTCTCAAGCAATCTTCTCACCTCAGCCTCTCAAAGCAATGGGATTATAGGCATGAGTCACTGTAATCAGCCTCTTTTTTTTTGGTAAGAGACAGGGTCTCATTCTATCACCCAGGCTGGAGTACAGTGGCACAATTATAACTCACTGTAGCCTTGAACTCCTGGGCTCAAGGGATCTTCCTACCTCAGCTTTCAGAGTAGTGGTACTACAGGTACTACCATATCTGACTAACTTACTACCATATCTGGCTAATTTTAAAAACATTTTCTTAGAGACGGGGTCTTACTATGTTCCTCAGGCTGGTCTTGAACTCCTGGGCTCAAGTGAGCTTCTTGCTTCAGTCTCCCAAGTAATGTCTTAGTTATGTATTACAGCTTAACAAATCACCTCAATGTATGTATTTTTTCTTTTTTTAAAAAATTAAAAGCCTTAATTTTTGTGGGTATATGGTGTATATGGGGTATATGAGATGTTTTGATACAGTCATGTAGTATAAATAATCACATCATGGAGAATGGGGTATTAATTACTTTAAGCATTTATCCTTAGTATTACAGACAATCAAATTATACTCTTTTAGTTACTTAAAAATGTACAATTGAGTTACTGACTATAGTCACCCTATTGTGCTATGAAATACTAGGTATTATTCATTCTGTTTTGTTGTATATCCATTAACCATACCCACCTACTGTGCAGCCCTCCACTATTCTTCCCTGCCTCTGGTAACCATCCTTCTACTCTCTGTGTCTGTGAATTCAATAATTTTGATTTTTAGGTCCCACAAATGTGTACTTTTTCACTTACGATTCTATAGTTTGGAAATTTAGTTGGGTCAGTGGAGATAGTTTGTCTCTGTTTGATCTGCTGTCATTTGAGGCAGCTTGGCTAAGACTTCAAGATGCCCTAGCTTCCTCTCTGGGGCCGTGGTGCTGGTTGTCTTCTTGAGGCCCATCAGTTTTCATCTTGGTTCTCATCTGTCTCTGCCTGTTGACATTCACCCTTCAGGGCTTCTCTCTTCACATGGTGTACCCTCTCCAGCAGGACAGCAATTGAGCAAAAGTAGAAATTCCCAGCCCTCTTAATATATAAGTGTAGAACTGGCACAGCATCACTTATGCCTTATTCTCCTGGTGAAAGTGTGTCATAAGGCTAAATTCTCCTGGTCAAAGTGTGTCATAATGCTTCTTTTGATGGGAGGAGTGACATTGAGCACTGAGAATTGGGAAGAATTTTTGGTGATTAGATTTGTAGAAACTGTGGATAAATACTTGAGGGATTATTTGTATATAAGTCTTTGTTCCTTCCATGGTAGTTCCCTAATGTTTACTGCCTGGAGAAGCTAGTCTTCACCATATCTGCTATGCATAGCACAGTACCTGGTATACAAAAGGATTTCAGTAATTAATTGTTGAATGAATTAATAGCTGTCTTGCCATTTTCAATACTTTAATTAAATATTTTTTCCAAAAAGTGGATCAAATGTTCTTTTTTTTTTTAATTACCTTTTTTAATTTTCAAAAAATAAAAAAAATTCTGAATCATCATTGGCTATAAATATATATTTTTTAAAACTGCTTTTCTTGTCATGAACGTATTTTCCTGTCATTTTTTACTCCATTTTATTGGTTATACATAAGACTTTCTAGTAAAGATCCTTGTAGTGCTTTAATCAGTTCTTGATAATTTAACTTTTAAGCTTTCCCCTCATTTTTCACTATTATAAATCACATTATGTATTTAAAAAAAATTATGTCTAAGATATTATTTAAACTTCTGCATGTTTTTAATAGATTTAAAAATTAGAGCTTTTAAAAAATAGTAATATAAAAAAGAAAACATAAAATGACTCATGATCTAATTTCTCAGTTAACTCTACTGACAAAAAGTATATGTACATGGTTAGAAAATGTAAATAGAATCAAGAAGTACAGAATGAATGGTGAAAGACTCTTGTTCTACTTAGTTTGTGTTTACTGTCAGTAAAAGTTTTTATGCATACATTAACATATTTTTGCATATGTAAGTTTCCATATATATGTAAAATTCATACATACACATGTTTATTGTAAAACATAAACAAGAGATCATATCTTATGCACTTTGTTATGTTTTTTCCATATAGTAAAAAAACTTTCCTTCTTATGATTACTTTTATATGTCACCATATATTATCTTTTATATTGAAATGCATAATTTTACTATTCTAATTACTTTTTAAATTTTTTTGAGATGGAGTTTTACTCTTGTCTCCCAGGCTGGAGTGCAATGGCACGATCTTGGCTCACTGCAACCTCTGCCTCCCGGGTTCAAGTGATTCTCCTGCCTCATCCTCCCGAGTAGTGGGATTACAGGCATGTGCACTGTGCCCAGCCTAATTTTTTTTTTTTTTTTTTTGAGATGGAGTCTCATTCTGTTGCCCAGGCTGGAGTGCAGGGGTCTAACCTTGGCTCGCTGCAGCCTCTGCCTTCCTAGTTCAAGCGATTCTCCTGCCTCAGCCTCCCGAGGAGCTGGGAGTACAGGTGCCCGCCACTATACCCATTTAATTTTTTTGTATTTTTAGTAGAGATGGGGTTTCACCATGTTGGCCAGGCTGGTCTTGAACTCCTGACCTTAAGTGATCCACCTGCCTTGGCCTCCCAAAGTGCTAGGATTACAACGTGAGCCACTACTCCTGGCCTATAATTGCTTTTTATAATTGCTTTTGAGGGAGGTTCAATTAAGATTCAGTTAGGGGCCGGGCACGGTGGCTCAAGCCTGTAATCCTAGCACTTTGGGAGGCCGAGGTGGGCGGATCAGTTGAGGTCAGGAGTTCAAGACTGGCCTGGCCAACATGATGAGACCTCGTCTCTACTAAAAATACAAAAATTAGCTGGGCCTGGTGGCATGTGCTTGTAGTCCCAGCTACTCGGGAGGCTGAGGCAGGAGAATTGCTTGAACCCGGGAGGCGGAGGTTGCAGTGAGCCGAGATTGTGCCACTGCACTCCAGCCTGGTGCCTGGCGACAAAGTGAGACTCTGTCTCCAAAAAAAAAAAAAAAAAGATTCTGTTAGGATATATAGAAATCATCTAGAAAAAATTAGTATCTTCTAAAATTAACAGCATTAGGCTGGGCATGGTTGCTCATGTCTGTAATCTCAGCACTGTGGGAGGCTAACGGAGGAGGATTTCTTGAACTCAGGAGTTTGAGGCCAGCCTGGGCAACAAAGTGAGACCCCATTTTTCCAAAAAGTAAAAAAAGTAGCTGGACGAGGTGGTGTACACTTGTGGTCCCAGCTACTTGGGAGGCTGAAGTGGGAGGAGTACTTCAGCTGGGGAGAGTCTAGTTATGTTTATCTGTTGTATTTATCCATAATGATTATATTTTTGAGTTCCCTAAGTGAGAATGCTACATTAGATGCTTTTATATGGCATTAAATACCACTCATACCTAAGCAGTTTTTCCTATTCTTAACATCTCAAATTAGTATGGTACATTTGTTACAACTGATGAACCAGTATCGATACATTACTGTATTAACTGAAGTCCATAGTTTAATTAGGATTTACTCTTTGTGTTGGATAGTCTTACGATTTTTGCCAAATGCCTATTATGTCTCTATTGTTACAGTACCATACAGAATGGTTTCACTGCCCTAAAAATCAGTGCTTCACCTATTCATCACCTTCTTCTCCCCCCTCCCTGAACTCCTAGTAACTACTTATCATTTTACTGTCTCAATAATTTGCCTTTTCTTGAATGTCCTGTACTTGGGAGTCATACAGTATATATATACTTTCAAATTGGCTTTCATATAGCAATATACCTTCAAGATTCCTCCATTTCTTTTTAGAGTTTGATAACTTCTTTTTATCACTGAATAGTATTTCATTTTATAGATGTATCATAGTTTGCTTATCCATTCCACCTACTGAAGGATTGTTGCTATGGTAAATTAATATCTACCTTACTTATTACCTTTTTCCCTCCCCTCCCCTCCCCTCCCCCCCTCCCCTCCCCTCCTCTTTTTGAGATGGAGTTTCGCTCTTGTTGCCCAGGCTGGAGTGCAATGGCATGATCTTGGCTCACTGCAACCTCTGCCAAGGGTTCAAGTAATTCTCCTGCCTCAGCTCCCCGAGTAGCTGAGATTACAGGCATGCGCCACCATGCCTGGCTAATTTTGTATTTTTAGTAAAGATGGGGTTTCTCCATGTTGGTCAGGCTGGTCTTGAACTCCTGACCTCAGATGATCTGCCCACCTCCGCCTCCCAAAGTGCTGGTATTACAGGTGTGAGCTACCATGCCTGGCCCTTATTACCTTTTTCTAATCATTGCCTTTTTTTTTTTTTGTGGTCTTCCACTTTTTTCCTGACTTCTCTGGTTTTAATTGTGCATTTTATATGACTATGATTTTTTCCTCTCTTAACATATTATTTATACATATATATGTTTATATTTTTTTATTATGAACAAATGGCTCCAGATATGTTTATACTTTTTTATTATTGTCTTTTCTTTTTGCCATGGAGTCTGCAGCATACATTTACAACTAACTAACAACTTGCTTCATTTTTTATTTTATTGAGACAGGGTCTCACTCTTTATTCAGGCTAGAGAGCAGTGGTGCCCAATCTTGACTTATTGCAACTTCTACCTCCTTGGCTGAGACATCCTCCCGCCTCAGCCTTTTAAGTAGATGGAACTGCAGACATGCACCGCCATGCCTGGCTAATTTTTAAATTTTTTGTAGAGACAGGGTCTCACTGTCGTGGCCAGGTGGTCTTGAATTCATGGGTTCAAGCTATCCTCCTGCCATGACATCCCAAAATACTGGGATTAAAGGCACAAGCCACTGCCCCTGGCTAACAACTTTCAAATAACACTGTACTACTTCATGGGTAGTAGAAGCATCATCTAAGGGTCTTCCTAATTTTGCCCTCCTGTCCCTTATGACATTACTGTCATTTATTTCACTTTTCCGTAAGCTACAGGTAAGCTTATATCCATAAGCTATAATCATCAAATACATTGCTGTTTTTATTAATTTGAACTATTTGTTAGATCAATTAAGAATAAGACAAAAATGAAATAAAATATTTTATTTTACTCTCATTTACTCTTTCTGTAATGTACTTGCTTGCTTTATGTAGATACACTTTTCTGACGTATGTCCTCGTTCTTCTCACTGAAGGAATCATTTTAACATTTCTTGCAAGGCAGATCTAATGTCTAAATTGACAGACTCCCTCAATTTTTGTTAGACTAACAAAGGCTTTATTTCTCCTTTAATTTTGAAAGAAATTTTTAATGGATGTAGAATTCTAAATTAGTGTTTTTTTTTCTTTCATTATCAGTACTTTATTTTATCACTTCTTGCATGATTTCTGAAGAGAATCATTTTTTTATTCATTTTCTCTATAGCTAAAGTGTTTTTGTCCTCTGGTTTCTTTCAAGATCTTTTGTCTTTTTTTTTTTTTTTTTTTTTTGCAGTTTTAATATAATATATCTCAGTGTCAGTTTATTTGTATTTATTCTTCTTGGAGTGCTCTGAGCTTCCTGGATTTGTGGTTTGCTGTCTGTCATTAATTCTGGAAACGTCTCAGCAGTTACCGTGTTTCTTTTCTCTCTTTCTGGTTTTCTCATTTTATGTGTATTATATCTTTTATAAATTTGCATTTAAAAAAATTCTTTGAAGAATGTTGTTGGTATTTTGCTAGGTATTTTATTAAATATTTAAATTGCAGTGGGTAGTATGGACATTTAAATAATATTAATTCTTCCAATCCATGAACATGGGATATCTTTCCAGTTTTTGTGTCCTCTTCAATTCTTTTCATCAGTGTTCCAAAATTTTCCTTGTATAGATCTTTCACTTCTTTGGTTAAATTTATTCCTAGGTATTTTATTTTTTGGTAACTATTGTAAATGGGATTGCTTTTTTGATTTCTTTTTCAGTTTGATCACTGTTTGCATATAGAAATGCTACTGATTTTTCTGTAATGATTTTGTATCCTCCATCTTTACTGAATTTGTTTATTAGATCTAAGAGTTTGTTGGTGGAGTCTTCAGGTTTTTCTGAATATAAGACCATGTCATCTGCAAACAAGGATAATTTGACTTCTTCCTTTACATTTGGATGCCCTTTATTTCTTCTCTTAACTAATTGCTCTGGCTATGTCTTCCAGTACTATGTTGAATAGAAGTGGTGAAAGTGGGCATCCTTATCTTGTTCCAGATCTCAGTGGAAAGGTTTTCAACTTTTCCCTGTTCATTATATTAGCTGTGGGTTTGTCATATGTGATCTTTGTCATGTTGAAGTATGTTCCTTCTACACCCAATTTGTTAAGAGACTTCTTAGATAAGGTCTGAGTCTTGCATTTTTTTCAGTTGCTTTCCCCTATTATTATACAGGTGCCCTGTTGATGTGGTGGTAAGATTTTTGGTGAGCCTATGCCACTGGTCTGTGACTTAACAAGTTCTTCTCAGATTTTTTCCCACTTTAGGTCAGATAAGATGGCCGGAGGGGGGCTGGATTTGGGTATTACTTTTACTCCAAGTCTGTTAAACTCTTGTAAGGCCCAGTTTTTTTAGGCTCTGGTAAAATATCTTCTCTTGCAGTTAGACATTTTTGTAAAGATAACAGAATACTCAGTGAAGTAGGTATTTGTTGGGGCTCTTGGAAGTAAAACTTTCAAAAAGCCTTTTATGGCTTGATCCCTTTGGTTCCCAGGAGTTTGTATCTCTCAGGGTAGTCCACATTTAGTCTCCAGCAGTTAGTTCATTACCCTTTAAGTATTCCTGCTGGCTCCAAGGGTGGTTTATGATTCTCTGACTCTGTCTGTGTTTCCAGTTTTTGGGGCGTTGGTTTGCTGTCACCTCAATTCTCTGATGGATCTGGTAAGAGTTATTGGTTTTTAGTTCAGCTGTTTTTCTTGTTAGGATAAGAGTAATGCCCTCTAAAATTTTTCCATTTTGGATCAGAAACTGGAAATCTCTTTCATTTTTTTCTTTTCTTTCTTTCTTTTTTTTTACTTCCACCATATGGGAGGAAGTCTGAAGTTTCCTGAAATCTTAACTAGCACCTGTTTATATCACTACCTGTTTTCATTCTTAAAGAAGATTCAGTGCATTCTATAGACAGTTGCTTTAAGCACTGTGTGGGTAGGACTGGAGTTAGGAAGAGAGGGTCAAGGGTCAAAAATGTTTAGGAAAAAAATGTAGACACAAATCTGAGCCTCTTACATTTTCTTAAAGAAAACTCCTCTAAATGAATTATTGAATAACCCAAGTACCACGTAAAAGTATTATACCAGTTTATAGGTCTGATTTCACTATTTAAAATTTGCTATTTTGTGGTGGTTATAAACAGAATTTTTTTCCCTTTAACTTTACCTCCTTCTGAAAAATACACAAATAAGAGACTCTTTTCTGATGTTTCTCTTAAACACAGATTAAGAATAATGCATTTTATATGTGGGGAGTAAATGAATAGGTTAATGAAACTCATTTTGGCTCCTAAATGGTAATTTTTCATCTTTTCTGTTTTACTAGTTGTACTAGTTGTGTGTGTGTGTTTTTTAGCAGGGTCTTGCTCTGTTGCTCAGGCTGGAGTGCAGTGATGTGATCTTGGCTTACCGCAACCTCCACCTCCTGGGCTCAAGTGATCTTCCCACCTCAGCATCCTGAGTAGCTGGGAACCTAGGCACACACCACCACACCTGGCTAATTTTTGTATTTTTTGTAGAGACAGAGTTTTGCCATGTTCCCCAGGCTGGTCTCGAATTGGGCTCAAGCAGTCTGCCTGCTTCAGCCTCCTAAAGTGCTGGCATTAGACGTGTGAGCCAGTGTGCCTGGCCTTACTAGTTATGTTTTATAATAATTGGATTGTTTTTAAGATGACATTTACTCTCAACATTTTAAGATTTTTAAAATTTTGGTTAAACTGAATTTTTCAAATATAATAGATGTACCTAATTGTACTAATCTATGTTTAAGGATGGAGAATACAAAAATAAGAAAACACGCTGTTTGTTTTCTCATCTTATAGTCTGGTAGAATAGATAAGAAATGTACATAGATGATTATAATGCAATTCAAAATGTAATAAGTATAATTAAAGAGTTGCAGGAGCAGAGAGTAGGGAGTTCGGAGGAAAGAAGTAATAGTTGAGTTAGGGAAGCACAGAGAAGGCTTCATTGAGGGGATGGTGTTTGAATGGATTTTGAAGATGCCTGCGATTTTCATGGAATTGGGCATAAGATTTTCATGAGAAAGGGAGTTATGTAAATACAAAGTATAGGAGTAGGAAAACCCAGAGCTTATTTTAGTAGCAGGAAAGTATTTGGCTTAACTTGTAGGCATTGTGAAAGGCTTGGCTAGTAACTGAGATCTGTTTGTAGATGTTTTTTGTTTGGCTTCCATAGTTAGAAAAAAAATGTTTTATATAGATGTTTATAGTTAGATATTGGTCCTACCATTCCCTATTATCTTACACCTTGTCTACCTTTTCACACATACGTAACGCCAACCTGGGGCTGGAGAGGTGACCTATAGAGATATAGTGTAAGAGGGGCAGAATTAGAGAGTTGGAAAATAGATTGGAACCAGATTATGGAGGGAATCAAATGCCGTTGTAAGATACTTGTGTTTTATTCTATGATTGGTACAGAGCTAATGCAAGTTCTTAGCAAAGGAGGGGGTAATGATTGGAACTGAATAAGAATAGCACTCCTGGCCAGGCATGGTGGCTCACACCTGTAATCCCAGCACTTTGGGAGGCTGAAGCAGGCGCATCACGACATCAGGAGTTTGAGATTCATCTGGGCAACGTAGTGAAGCCCCATCTCTACTAAAAATACAAAAAATTAGCTGGGTGTGGTAGTATGCATCTGTAATCCCAGCTACTCGGGAGGCTGAGGCAGGAGAATGGTGTGGACCCGGAGGCAGAGGTTGCAGTGAGCTGAGATCGTGCCATTGCACTCCAACCCAGGTGACAATGTGAGACTCCATCTCAAAAAAAGGAATAGCACTCCTTGCTGGTGTGATGAAAATATGAAGGATGGATTGGAGTTGGAAGAAATAAATAGAAATAGTGAAGTAAAAAAATCATGGGGGCTTCGAACCAAGGCAGTGGCAGGTGGGGTAATAAACTGAGCAGATGTGGGAGATGTTTAAGGGTTAAAATCATCAGGATTCTACACGGCATTCTATGCAGATAGATATGTTTCTGTGTGAGAAAGTTAAGATGAAACGAAGAGACTATGAGGTTCAAGGCCTTATAATATCACCATTATCAGAAATGGTAAAGCCAGAAATGAATGTAAGTATAAGAGAATGTAGGGTATGGAAATGTTGACTTGTTTTTAACAACATAGTGGAATTTCTCTATGATTCTGACAGCAAACTTGGCCAATTTATGATAAGATTGTGTTACTTCATAGCTTCAAAATGGTTGAGTTTTAAATACAGAGTTTGGAATGGCTCTGTAGTACCTGAAGTATACCCTTTCTTAGAAAACTTTTCTTATCATTATTCCTACTTAAATAGAAATTTGGAAATATATAATTTTAAAAATTAATTTTGGGAATCTCATTAGATTCATTTAACTGATCAAACAATAAAGATTTATAATGACTTAAATGTTAATTTTAGTTAAGTCATTGAAAGCTAGTTTACCCTTCTTCCCCTATCCTCTACCTCTCTCCATAGTTCCTTGCCTCTGATGTTTTCTGGGTGTTTTTTCTTTTTTTCTTTTCTGGAGACAGGATTTACTCTGTCACCAGGCTGGAGTACAGTGGCATGATCACGTTTACTACAGCCTCCACCTCCCAGGATCAAGTGATCTTCTCACCTCAGCCTCCCAAATAGCTGGGACTGCAGGTGTGCACCACCACCCCTGGCTAATTTTTGTATTTTTTGTAAAGATGGGATTTTGCCATGTTGCCCAGGCTTGTCTTGTCCTGGGCTCAAGGAATCTGCCTACCTTGACCTCCCAAAGTGCTAGGATTACAGGTGTGAGCCACCATACCCAGCCTGTTTTCTTGATCTCTGTAGTTTATTTTTTTCTTACATGAATCACAGTGTTCTGCTTAAATTCTGTATGTACGTGTCTTTGGTCTGAAAGTCAGTTTGATCAAGAGAAAAAGATACGAGAAGTTCTTCCTTACAGGGCTCTTTAAAACTGTAGTTATGATTCTTTTAAGTCAGTTTGCCTTTAACACCTGTTTGAGACTTTCATGACCACCTTCACATTTGTTGACTCTCTAGAGCAGGGGTCTCCAGCTGGTCCGTGGCCTGTTAGGAACTGGACTGTGCAGCAGGAGGTGAATGGTGGGCTAGCAAGTATTACCACCTGAGCTCTGCCTCAGCGGCATCATTAGATTCTCATAGGAGTGTGGACCCTATTGTGAACTGCACATGTGAGGGATCTGGGTTGTGTGCTCTAGAATCCAGTTACAGGTGTCTAATGTTCTCCCTTCCATAGAGGTGGGCTACATAGAAAGTACACAGTATTTTTTGCCCAAGGAAGGCTGCTTTAAGATTCAAAATCCAGAATTTTTATTGGGTGCTGGTCATATATTGACCATGCCATGGGAGTGGCAACCTCCACCTCCCGGGTTCAAGTGATTCTTCTACCTCAGCCTCCTGAGTAGCTGGGATTACAGGTCCATGGAATTTTGCACTCTGCCTACAAAATTCCAGGCTCTCAGAATTCCAGGCTACCAAAATTCCAGGCTCTCAGAAGGAAAGTGTTTACTATATGTAATTACATTGTTTACAAACAATCTCAGCAAGCTGGTATAGCAGAATTCAGTGTCCCAAATGGGTAAAACAGCTTTATCAACATAAGGAATATTCTAAAAACCAAGTTCCCAGATGCCAACCAAGGACCAGTCTTACTACAAACAGGTGCTTCTAAAGATTGTAGCATCAGGCCTGCTATGTTAACTCTCCTGTAAAGCTCCCATGCCTCTTACCCAATTTCAGGCTACCATGTTGCCATTCTGGATTTTTGACTCTCTGAAATGCCATCTTAACCTTTATTATAGCCTAGGTTTCACTGCATCTCAAGATTTTACTTGCTTTTCTTATTGTGGCCTCAATGAAGGTCTTCAAATATTAGAAATAGAGAAAAGTAGATCAGCTCTTATATAAGTAGTCTTTAAGAGAATGGAATGGCTTCTCTCTGGATGTAGAATAAAAAGAAGCCAGAGATTCTCTTCCTTTGCCCAGAGCAGTGGCATTTTCAAGTGTTTTCTTATTCTGTGACCTTTATATTTATAGTTATTTGTATATATCTGCATATGTCTTACAGTTAAATATTTTTTATTGTGGGTTTTAGAGCAAATGTAACATTTATTTATGTTTCTCAGTTTTCCCTTTTTCTGTATGTTGATTCTCTTTGAGTATTACCTTATCTCCTATCAGCAGGAGAGCATTTTTAAGAAGTATAGAACATGGATGAGCTCTGGAATAATAGGAAATCATTCTTTGTTGGTGGTAATGGAACAATTTCAGTTTCTATGACCATGAAAAGCATAAAGAAGAGGTAGCAAAAGACATTTGAGAAGACTAGAATATATCTTATCAGAGTCAAGATTTTTTGTATTTACCCACATAATTTTTGTCCCCCCTCTTTTTTCTGTATTTTCAAACTGAAAGGGGAGAGGAGAATAAATCACAGTGGTGTTACTATGACAACAACCTTGGTACCTTAGGGATAAGGATCATGTCCCTTCTGACTGGCTAATTGTAGTTGTTGTTATAATTGGTTTAATTCCCCTCGCATCTTAAGAAATTGGACTGTTTCTAGACTTACTAGGAAACTGGAAGAATTTGTATAGGAAGGAAAATTTGCATATTCATCAGTGTTATCCAGAGGAGAAATGTTCAAATTAATGGCAGGGGGAAGATTAAGCAAATAAGTATTTGTGTATTTAATGCATATATAAATATTTAATTTGTATATCTAATAAATATGTCAATATTTACACATTTAAAATTTTAAGATTTTAATTATATACCACAAATTAATAAACCACTTTCAATTAAATTATAATGTTTTCTTACCACTTGTAGTATTTTTATTAGATTTCATCTTTTTATGTTAGAATTTAGAATTTTCATAGTCTGTTTTAGTAAGAGCATTGGTAATATGGTGTTTCTGTTTTTGTTTTAAAGTGAGGGGCTCCAGGAGTTTGAGGCTGCAGTGAGGTGTGATGGCAGCAGTGCACTACAGTCTGGGTGACAGAGAAAGATCCTGTGTCTAAAAAAAAAAGTGTTCTTGGATTTCAGCTCTTTTATCTTGGATTGATACATTTCCTGCAACAGGGTTTAAGCTATAAGGCAAAAAAAGAAGGACTAAAATGTTCTTCTGCGTTAATGAAGTGTTCACAAGAACCTGGTGAGGTATTAACTTTTTTTCATATGGCAAAATTGAGGCTTAGGATCGTAATCTGCTATAGGTGGCAAGTTTGTGAGTGGCAGAGATGGATTTTCTTTTCTGTTTTTCTTCAACAGCTTTATTGAGGTATGATTTACATACTAAAATTTACTCATGTAAGAGTTCAACTTGATGATTTAACTTTTTTTTTTTGAGGCAGAGTCTTGCTCTGTTACCCAGGCTGGAATGCAGTGGCATGATATCGGCTCATCTCGGCAACCTCCACCTCTTGGGTTCAAGTGATTCTTGTGCCTCAGTCTCCAGAGTAGCTGAGATTATAGGTGTATGCCACCACACCCGGCGAATTTTTTAGTAGAGATGGGATTTCACCATGTGGGCCAGGCTGGCCTCAAACTCCTGGCCTTAAATGATCTGCCCGCCTCAGCCTCCCAAAGTGCTGAGATTACAGGTGTGAACCATCATGCCTGGCCTATTTTTTTTTTTTTTTTTTAAGATTAGGGGTCTTGCTGTGTTGTCCAGGCTGGACTTGAACTTCCGGGCTCACCTTCCCAAGTAGCTGGAACTTACAAGCACGTGCCACAGCACCAGGCATTAACGCAATGTTTTTTTTAGTAAATTTACAAAATTGTGTAAATGTTCTCACAGTCTAGTTTTAGAACATTCTCTTTTCCTTTTGAGATGGAGTCTTGCTCTGTCACCCAGGCTGGAGTGCAGTGGTGTGATCTCGGTTCACTGCAACCTCCACCTTCCTGGTTTAAGCAATTCCCCCGCCTCAGCCTCCCAAATAGCTGGAATTACAGGCACACACCACCATGCCTGGCTAATTTTATTGTATTTTTAGTAGAGATGGGGTTTCACCATGTTGGTGAGACTGGTATCGAAGTCCTGACCTCCCTCAGGCAGTCTGCCTGCCTTGGCCTCCCAAAGTATTGGGATTACAAGCATGAGCCTCCACACCCGGCCAGAAGATTTTCATCACCCTAAAAAGAAACCTGGTGTTTATTTGAGGTTAATGCTTGTTCCTACCCTCACAGACAACCACTGATTTGCTTTGTTTCTAGATTTGCTTTTTCTGGAAATTTCATATAAATGGAATTGTACAAAATGTAGTCTGTTCTTTTTCATTTAGCATACTGTTTTTGAGATTCATCCCTGTTGTTGCATATGTTGGTAGTTCATTTTTTTTTTTTTTTTTTTTTTGAGTTGGAGTCTCAACTCTGTCACTCAGGTTGGACTGCAGTGGTGTAATCTCAGCTCACTGCAACCTCCGCCTCCTAGGTTCAAAGATTCTCCTGCTTCAACCTTTCTAGTAGCTGGGACAAGGAGCGTGCGCCATCACACCTGGCTAATTCTTGTATTTTTACTAGAGATGGGGTTTCACCATGTCGCTCAGACTGGTCTTAAACTCCTGAGCTCAAAGTGATCCGCCCACCTTGGCTTCCCAGAGAGTTAGGGTTACAGGCATGAGCCACCACGCCTGGCTCATTCTTTTTTATTGCCAAATAATTATTCTACTATATGAATATACTACATTTTATTTATCAGTTTACCAGTTGATAAACTGTTGAACCATTTCCAGTTTTTGACTATTATGAATAATGTTATAAAAGTTATTGTGCAAGTCTTTATGTCAAAGGAAATTGTTGGGTCATATTATAAGTCTGTGTTTTAACTCTTTCAGAAATTTCCAAAGTGTTTTCCAAAGTGACTGTACCATTTTATATTTTAGGAACAGTGCGTGAGGGTTCCAGTTTCATTACTTCCTGGCAAACGTCTGTTATTGCCAGTATTTTTGATTATAGCAATTCTGATAGACATGTAGTGTAATTGTGCTGTTAATTTGCATCTCCTTAATGACTAATGATGTTGAGCAACTTTTTTTTTTTTATACTTTTAAGTGTTGGGATACAAGTGCAGAACCTGCAGGTTTGTTACATAGGTATACACGTGCCATGGTGGTTTGCTGCACCCATCAACCTGTCATCTACATTAGATGTTTCTCCTAATGCTATACCTCCCCTAACCCCTGACCCCCCAACAGGCCTTGGTGTGTGATGTTCCTCTCCATGTGTCCATGTGTTCTCATTGTCCAACTCCCACTTATGAGTAAGAAAATGTAGTGTTTGGTTTTCTGTTCCTGTGTTAGTTTGCTGAGGATGATGGTTTCCAGCTTCATCCATGTCCCTGCAAAGGACATGAACCCATCCTTTTACATGGCTGCATAGTATTCCATGGTGTATATGTGCCACATTTTATTTATCCAGTCTGTCATTGATGGGGATTTGGGTTGCTTCAAAGCCTTTGCTATTGTGAACAGTGCTGTAATAAACATACATGTGCATGTGTCTTTACAGTAGAATGATTTATAGTCCTTGGGTATATACCCAGTAATGGGATTGCGGGGTGAAATGGTATTTCTATTTCTAGATCCTTGAGGAATCACCACACTGTCTTCCACAATGATTCAACTAATTTACACTCCCACCAACAGTGTAAAAGGGTTCCTATTTCTCCACATCCTCTCCAGCATCTGATGTTTCCTGACATTTTAATGATCACCATTCTAACTGGCGTGAAATGGTATCTCATTGTGGTTTTAATTTGCATTTCTCTAATGACCAGTGATGATTAAATTGTTTTAATATGTTTCTTGGCTGCATAAATGTCTTTTTTTGAGAAGTGTCTGTTCATGTCCTTCGCCCACTTTTTGATGGGGTTGTTTTTTACTTGTAAATTTGTTTAAGTTCTTTGTAGATTCTGGATATTAGCCCCTTGTCAGATGGATAGATTGCAAAACTTTTCTCTCATTCTGTAGTTACCTGTTCACTCAGGTGGTAGTTTCTTTTGCTGTGCAAAAGCTCTTTAGTTTATTTAGATCCTGATTGTCAATTTTGGCTTTTATTGCCATTGCTTTTAGTGTTTTAGTCATGAATTCTTTGCCTGTGCCTATGTCTTGAATGGTATTGTCTAGGTTTTCTTCTAGGATATTTATAGTTTTAGGTTTTCTTTTTAAGTCTTTAATCCATCTTGAGTTATTTTTTGTATAAGGTGTGAGGAAGGGGTCCAGTTTCAGTTTTCTGCATGTGGCTAGCCAGTTTTCCCAGCATCATTTATTAAATAGGGAATCCTTTCCCCATTGCTTGTTTTCAGGTTTGTCAAAGATCACATGGTTGTAGATGTGTGGCATTATTTCTGAGGCCTCTGTTCTGTTGCATTGGTCTATATTCTCTGTTTTGGTACCAGTACCATGCTGTTTTGATTACTGTAGCCTTATAGTATAGTTTGAAGTCTGGTAGTGTGATGCCTCTCTCTTTGTTTTTTCTGCTTAGAATTGATTTGGCTATGCGGGCTCTCTTTTGGTTCCATATGAAGTTTAAGGTGTTTTTTTCCAGTTCTGTGAGGAAGGTCGTTGGTAACTTGATGGGGATAGCATTGAATCTGTAAATTACTTTGGGTAGTATGGCCGTTTTTACGATATTGATTCTTCCTAACCATGAACATGGATTGTTTCTCCATCTGTTTGTGTCTTCTCTTATTTCGTTGAGCAGTGGTTTGCAGTTCTCCTTGAAGAGGTCCTTTACATCCTTTGTTAGTTATATTCCCAGGTATTTTATTCTCTTTGTAGCAATTGTGAATGGCAGTTGGTTCTTGATTTGGCTGTCTTTAAGTCTGTTATTGGTGTATAGGAATGCTTGTGATTTTTGCACATTGATTTTGTATCCTGGGACTTTGCTGAAGTTGCTTATCAGTTTCAGGAGATTTTGGGCTGAGAAAATGGGGTCTTCTAGATACACAATCATGTCGTCTGCAAATAGAGACAATTTGACTTCCTCCTTTCCTATTTGAATACCCTTTATTTCTTTTTCTTGCCTGATTGCTCTGGCTAGAACTTCCAGTACTATATTGAATAGGAGTGGTGAGAGAGGGCATCCTTGTCGAGTGCCAGATTTCAAAGGGAATGCTTCCAGTTTTTGCCCATTCAGTATGATACTGGCTGTTGGTCTGTCGTAAATAGCTTTTATTATTTTGAGATACGTTCCGTCAATACCTAGTTTATTGAGGGTTTTTAGCATAAAGGCTGTTGAATTTTGTCAAAGGCCTTCTCTGCATCAATTGAGATAATCATGTGGTTTTTGTCTTTGGTTCCGTTTATGTGGTGAATTACGTTAATAGACTTGCGTATGTTGAACCAGCCTTGTATGCCCGGGATGAAGCCTACTTGATCATGGTGGATAAGCTTTTTGATGTGCTGTTGCAATCGATTTGCCAGTATTTTATTGAAGATTTTTGCATCTATGTTCATCATGGGTATTGGCCTGAAGTTTTCTTTTCTTGCTGAGTGTCTGCCGGGTTTTGGTATCAGGATGATGTTGGTCTCATAAAATGATTTGGGAAGGATTCCCTCTTTTTGGATTATTTGGAATAGTTTCAGAAGGAATGGTACCAGCTCTCTTTGTATGTCTGGTAGAATTTGGCTGTGAATCCGTGTGGACCTGGGCTTTTTTTGGTTGGTAGGCTCTTACTTGCTGCCTCAACTTCAGACCTTGTTATTGGTCTATTCAGGGTTTTGACTTCTTCCTGGTTTAGGCTTGGGGGGGATGCAAGTGTCCAAGAATTTATCCATTTCTTCCAGGTTTACTAGTTTATGTGCATAGAGATGTTTGTAATAATCTCTGATGATGATTTGTATTTCTGTGGAATCTGTGGCCCCTTTATCGTTTTTTATTGCATCTATTTGATTATTCTATCTTTTCTTTTTTATTAATCTCGCTAGTGGACTATTTTGTTGATCTTTTTGAAAAACCAGCTTCTGTATTTACTGATTTTTTTGAAGGGTTTTTCGTGTCTCTATCTCCTTCAGTTCTGCTCTGATCTTAGTTATTTCTTGTCTTCTGCTAGGTTTTGATTTTTCTTGGTCTTGCTCCTCTAGCTCTTTCAATTTTGACTATAGGGTGTCGATTTTGGATCTTCCCTTCCTTCTCATTTGGGCATTTATTGCTATATATTTTCCTCTAGACACTGCTTTAAATGTGTCCCAGAGATTCTGGTACGTTGTATCTTTGTTCTCGTTGGTTTTGAAGAACATCTTTATTTCTGCCTTCATTTCATTGTTTATCCAGTCAACTTTCAAGAGCCAGTTGTTCAGTTTCCATGAAGCTGTGCGGTTCTGAGTTAGTTTCTGAGTTCTGAGTTCTAACTTGATTGCATTGTGGTCTGAGAGACTGTTACGATTTCCGTTCTTTTGCATTTGCTGAGTAGTGATTTACTTCCAATTATGTGGTCAATTTTAGAGTAGGTGTCATGTGGTGCTGAGAAGAATGTATATTCTGTGGATTTGGGGTGGAGAGTTTTGGAAATGTCTATTAGGTTTGCTTGGTCCAGGTCTGAGTTCAAGTCCTGGATATCCTTGTTAATTTTCTGCCTCGTTGATCTAATATTGACAATGGGGTGTTAAAGTCTCCCACTATTATTGCGTGGGAGTCTAAGTCCCTTTGTAAGTCATTAAGAACTTGCTTTATGTATCTGGGTGCTCCTGTATTGGGTACGTATATATTTAGGATCGTTTGCTCTTCTTGTTGCATTGATCCTTTTACCATTATGTAATGTCCTTCTTTGTCTCTTTTGATCTTTGTTGGTTTAAAGTCTATTTTATCTGAGATGAGAATTGCAACTCCTCCTTTTTTTGCTCTCCATTTGCTTGGTAAATCTTCCTCCATCCCTTTATTTTGAGCCTTTATGTATCCTTGCATGTGAGATGGGTTTCCTGGATACAGCACACCGATGGGTTTTGTTTTTTTATCCAATTTGCCAGTCTGTGTCTTTTGACTGGGGCATTTAGCCCATTTACATTTAGGGTTAATATTGTTATGTGTGAATTTGATCCTGCCATTTTGATGCTAGCTGGCTGTTTTGCCCGTTAGGTGATGCAGTTTCTTCATTGTGTTGATGCTCTTTACCATTTGGTATGTTTTTGGAGTGGCTGGTACTGGTTGTTCCTTTCTAGGTTTAGTGCCTCTTTCAGGAGCTCTTGTAAAGCAGGCCAGGTGGTGATGAAATCTCTGAGTACTTGCTTGTTTGTAAAGGATTTTATTTTTCCTTCACTTATGAAGCTTAGTTTGGCTGGATATGAAATTCTGGGTTGAAAGTTCTTTTCTTTAAGGATGTTGAATTTGGCCCCCACTCTCTTCTGGCTTGTAGGGTTTCTGCTGAGGGATCTGCTGTGAGTCTGAGGGGCTTCCCTTTGTGGGTAACCCGACCTTTCTCTCTGGCTGCCCTTAGCATTTTCTCCTTCATTTCAGCCCTGGTGAATCTGACGATTATGTGCCTTGGGGTTGCTCTTCTTGAGGAATATCTTTGTGGTGTTCTCTGTATTTCCTGGACTTGAATATTGGCTTGCCTTGCTAGGTTGGGGAATTTTTCCTGGATGATATCCTGAAGAGTATTTTCCAGCTTAGATTCATTCTCTCCATCACATTCAGGTACACCTGTCAAACGTAGATTAGGTCTTTTCACATAGTCTCGTATTTCTTGGAGACTTTGTTCATTCCTTTTTACCCTTTTTTTCTCTACTCTTGCCTTCTTGTTTTATTTCATTGAGTTGATCTTCAACCTCTGATATCCTTTCTTCTGCTTGGTCAATTCAGCTGTTGAAACTTGTGTATGCTTTGCAAAGTTCTCGTGTTGTGTTTTTTAGCTCTATCAATTCACTTATATTCCTAAGTTGTTTATTCTCAGTAGCATTTTGTCAAATATTTTTTCAAGGTTCTTAGTTTCTTTGCATTGGGTTAGAACATGTTCTTTTAGCTCACAGAAGTTTTCTTATTACCCACCTTCTGAAGCCTGTTTCTGTCATTTCATCACACTCACTTTCCATCCAGCCTTGTTCCCTTGCTGGTGAGGAGTTGTGATCCCTTGTAGGAGGAGAGTTGTTGTGGTTTCGGGTGTTTTCTTCCTTTTTGCGCTGGTTTCTTCCCATCTTTGTGTATTTATCCACCTGTCATCTTTGTAGTTGTTGACTTTCAGATTGGGTTTCTGAGTGGATGTCCTGTTTGTTGATGATGAAGTTATTTCTTTCTGTTTCTTAGTTTTCCTTTTACCAGTCAGGCCCCTCTGCTGTAGGACTGCTGAGGTCCACTCCAGGCCCTGCTTGGCTGGGGGTCATCTGTGGCAGGTGCAGAATAGTAAGGGTTGCTGCCAGTTTCTTCTTCTGCTATCTTTGTCCCTGAAGGATACCCGCCTGATGTCAGTCTGAGCTCTCCTTTATGAGGTGACTCTTTGGATATACGGGGGTCAGGGAGCTGCTTGAGGAGACAGTCTGTCCTTTATAGGAGCTCAAGTGCTGAGCTGTGAGCTCTGTTGTTCATTCAGAGCTGCTGGGCAGGTATTTTTAAGTCTGCTGCAGCAGAACTCATAAAGCCCCCTTCTTTTTCCCAGGTGCTCTGTCCCAGGGAGTTAGGGTTTTATTTGTGAGTTTCTGTTGTGCTGCTGCCTTTTTTCAGGGCTGTCCTGCCCAGCAAGGAGGCAGTCTAGTCGCTGTCTGCTGCAGAGGCTTTGCTCAGCTGCTGTGGGCTCCGCCCAGCTGCCATGTGAACTTCCCTGCAGTCCTGTTTATACAGGTATAGTTAGAACTCCCTTGGCAATGGCACCCCACCTCTGTAATGGCGGACTGTCTCTGTAATGGCAGGCTGCCTCGGCAATGGTGGACTGCCTCAGCAATGGCTGACTACCTCCATTTTGGTGGAGTGCTGCGGTAATGGAGTGCCCCGGTAATGGAGTACCCCTCCCCCCACAGAGCTGGACCATCCCGGGTTCAGCTGTGCTTGCTGTGAAACTTTCAATCCAGAGCGTTTCAGATTGCTGTTTTTTTTGTGGGGGGTGGGACCAGCCGAGCCTGATCACCTGGCTCCCTGCCTCAGAGCCTTTTTTTTTTTTTTTTAGTTGAATGGTCGACTGTCTCCCAGGTGTTCCAAGTCGCCTGTTGAAAAGGCGCTGGGATCTGTGTGACTTCCCGTGCGGGGATCCACTCCGCTGGCTGAAATAGCCGTGCTGAGATTCATGGTGCTTTTTTGCCCGGGAATCTCCTGGCCTGGCTCCCTGTTTCAGTCCCCTTTTCTATCAGTTGAATGGGCGACTTGTCTGCCCAGAGCTCCAGTCGCCAGCTAAAACGGTGTCTGGACCCGTGTATTTTGTACGGAGAACTGCCACGCTGGGGCACTGGCCAAAACAGCTGCGCAGGCTGAAACAGCCGTGCTGGCCAAAACAGCCGCACTGGCGACCCGTGGGGCTCCTCCACCTGGGAATCTCCTGGTCTGTGGGCAATAAAAATCCGTCTGGAAATGCGGCGTCCACTCACCCTCCGCGCTTTTGCTGGGAGCGGCAATCCTGTGCTGCTCCTAATTGGCCATCTTGGATCCTTCCATGAGAAGTATCTCTTCTGTTTTTAACTGTTCAATTATGATATATCTAGGTGAGGATCTCTTTGTGCTTACCTTACTTCGGATTTTTGTTGAATTCCTTAGATCTGTAGGTTAAAATTATTTTCATGAAATTTGGAAAGTTTTCAGCAGTTATTTCTTCTAATATTTTTACTGTTCCCTCTCCCAAGCTACCATTATATGCATGCTGGTATGCTTGATGTTGTTTACAAGTCTCCAGTGCTCTGTTCTTTTTCTCTTTACTGTTTAATTTCTTCATCTGTAATTTCACAGACTGCTTCTTATGTAATATCAAGTCTGCTCTTCAGAGTGTCTGTAGAACTCAAGTGAATTTTTTATTTCTTACTATTCAACTCTTAAAATTTCCACTTGGTTCTTTTTAATAGTTTGCATTTCTTTGTTGATATTCCCAATTTGTCTAGTTATATCATCATAACTTTGAGCATGGCTTCCTGTAATTCTTCACATATATTTATAGTAACTCCTTTGAAGTTTTTGTCTGCTAAATCTAATATTTGCTCTTACTCAGATACATCTTCTAATGGCTGCTTACTTTTCCCCCCGACTTTGGGTCATAGTTTGCTGTTTCTTTGCATGACTTATAATTTTTTCTTGAAACTGTACATTTTGTGTAGTATGTTACAGTAACTTTGGATTCTGTTTTTATTCTTTTTTTTTTTCCCTTGCAGGTTGTATTTATTTATTCATTTAGTAACTTTCACGGACTTCAGCTGCAGAATCTGTCCCTGCCACTATGTGTAGCTACTTATGTGTGTCCCCAGCTTTTTAAAAGTTTTTAATGTTAAGGTTGGTTTTGTATGGTTCCCACTTGCAATTGCATGATTTAGTGCTTAGCTAATTATTGGTTGAATGCTGTACCTAAACATCTTGAGCCAGTAAGGCTTTCACCCTCTGTTGGGAAACTGTATGGAAGGTGTGAAGGGAGGATCACTTGGGCTCAGAGTTTGAAGCTAGCCTGGGGAACATAGTGAGACCCTGTTTCTAATTAAAAGAAAAAATCAACCAAGTGTAGTCTGTTTTCATGTTTGTCTTTTTTACTTTTTACTATGTTGTCTTTGACCTAAGACCCTGTGCGTGCCCTCAAATTTTTTGTTAGCCAGGGGTATGTGGAGAGCTAGGTCTCTCAGGTTTCCAGCTTCCCCTGTGCATACACTGCCAGTCTCTCAGTTGGCCTGCATTTTGTGTGGAACTTAGCACCTTATGGGGCTCCCCTGTACATGTGCACAGTCTCCTAGTCAGCCAGTGTTGTATGGAGGGCATAGGCTATCTTTTTAGGATAGGTGGAAAATTAATCAGGTGTCTCTGTGGCTTTTCAATTTCCAGGATCTTTCTATTAAATTTCTAGCTAGTCCTTCAGGTTTCTGGCTCACCCTGACAACAGCAATCTTGGGCTAGGAAATCTGCAAGCTTTTCCGTTTCCTACTGAATGTGGGTTTTCCACCCTCTGCTCCAAATCAAAGTCATCCCCCTTTTTGCAATGAAGGTGCTGGTTTCTTGATGTAACTTTTACCTCAGTGGAGCTGGGGTAGGGGATGGAGGCAGCTCTTGGTAAGATGCCAGATTTCCACTGTTGTTACCAAGCAGTTCTATAGGTTTTCATAAATATGCTTCCATCATTGTGGGTTTTTTTTTGTTTTGTTTTGTTTTTTTGTTTTGTTTTGCCTTTGGTCGATTTCCATAGCACAAAGATGGTTGTTTTTGGTGCTTTTATTCAGTTTTATAATTACTTTTTGGGAATGAGATTTTGTATTCCTTTACTGGAAAGTTCTGCTTCAGATCTTGGATTTTAAATCCTAGTAGTATCACATTTCAAAGCTAAGTGATCTTTTCTCTAATTAGAACAAGTAATTTTTTAAAAAGAGAGATGACAGAGGGGTGGATGAATGAGCCTCGATTCAAATCCTAGGTTTCTACAGAGGGCAGAGTTTTATATCTCCTTATAGATTTGCAAGCTCAAACTGAGGTTAATTGAAGGGATTAATGGCTCTTGTGGAGAGTAGACATGTTGTTTATTCAGAGTGAGCCAACTGTTATGACAGAGTACCTTTCCTATAGTGTTCTTCGGTTCATAACAATTTTATGAAATAAGTATTGTAATTATGATCATTTTGCAGATAAGGAAATATATTTGCAAGTTGGGAACTTACCTATGCTCTGAACATTTGTATGTGGTGGGGATGGCTCTTGAATGCATTTCTTCTGATTTCTCCCTGTTCTTTATACTCTGTATAACTGCTTCCCAGTCATATCATAATTACTTGCAGACTCTTTGATGGTCTTAATGTATTTTTTTATGTAGGTAGTAGTTGAGGTTAGAATAATTAATTCTTTTCTTTCAATTGATAATCACTTTTAACTAATTGAAGAGCCCCATTCAGTCAGGCAGTTATTTAGCAAACTGGTAAGAGTTAGAGAAAGAATTCCTGTGGCAGCTTCCTCTGCCAGCTTCCTTTTTTTCTCTTACTCCCTAGATGCAGATTCTGCCCAAGAAGCCCCTGCATTGCAGAGGGACTGGAGATCTGTATGATCTGTTTATTTCGCAATTGACAGGGTAAGGGGGCCTTATGGGGGAGGTGCTTGGGTGCCCTAAATTTAGCTTTATGCAGCTGGGCTAACATTTATTTGGGGATTACTTAAACTTAATATTTTTAAAAACTTTTATGAATTTTGTTTGTCCTACATCAGTTAAGTGCCAGAATATCATATTAAAAAGCATTTATTGTAATGGCAATTGTTTTTAAAAGGTCCTGTTCAGAACAACTCAGACAAACATGATTCATGCTTCAAAAATATCAAATCTGGGATCATTCAGAATATACATCACTGAATATATATAAGTAAAATTTCATGACAATAACATTTTAAAAAAAGATTTTGAGTGAGCATCTGTTTCTGTAGCTCATTGTAGTTATTCTTTGTTAATCTACCTTGTTTCTTTTCCATGAATCTGTCAATCTGTAGAGTGAAAAAGGGACTTGTGGATATGCCATAAACATTGTGGGTGGGTGTGGTGTCTTTTTCTTGCTGCTAGAAATTAATACTTACTTCCTTTAATTCTTTGTCTACCCTAGATGCCAATGGTATTTGAGTTGTATATTCAGACTGTCTTGTATCTGATCATTAGAATAAGTGTAAAAGTGCAGTTGATGAATCTTACGGGAGCCAAGATTAAGTTTTGTAGGTCTCAGTTGGTAGGTTTATAGAACAAGTGCCAGAAATGATGGTTTTTATAATAGGATAGAATTAAAATAGGTGAAGAAGAGTTTAATGCTCTTTTAAAATCACAGAAAGATTTGGCAGGTAACTGTAGCCTTGATGAGTACTTGAAAAGAATTGAGTTGGTACTGTTGTGATAGGCTTGTTTTTTTTTTCCTCGAGATATTATTATACCTGGTAGTAAAATAGCTTTCTTTACCTAAAGTAGTAATATGCATTTCTCTAGTTTAAATGGTTATTTTTAGTGTTCTGTATGTCTCATTTTTAATCGTACCCTCGTACCCTTTAAGCATTTAATTTATGGGTTTTAAGAATTCAACAATAATATTATGTATGTTATCCTTATCACTATTAATAAATATTCCACTTTCTAATGCCAACACAATTGGAAAACTATTTTTATTCTTAAGCATCTTAAATGACTTTTTTTTTTTTTCTGTTTTCTTTAAGCCATAAGGATGAGTTTACCATTATTCCTGTACTGGTTGGAGCTCTGGAGTGAGTCAAAAGAACAGGAATTCGGAAAACTCTTCAGTAAATATCTAGCGGATCCTAGTAATCTCTTTGTGGTTTCTTCTGATTTCTGCCATTGGGGTAAGTTCTAGATTTTAACATATCATGGTAGATATTATATACTTCTGGTTAAAGGTATCTTTTCATTCTGACTTCGGATTTTCAATTCTTTATCACTTTCCTTGGAAAGTTTACTTCTGGCAGCAATGTTTAAAAGTGAATAACAAAATCTTTTTGATCCTTTAAAAAGGATCAGATTACAATAGTGGATTATGGGTACATTTCCAAAGGCGACTGGTATAATTGGATTCACACTGTGAAGGCATCCTTGCTTAGACACTTATTTAGTGGGAGTTAAGATCTTTTTTAACCTCATTTCCAGGTAAGTGTGTATGGTAGATTTTCTGAAGTTAGTTGTGTGGATAAATCCAGTGTTCTTTAGGATACAGAAGAGCACTGTGTGCTATGCCAGTCCTTTTCCATGTTTCCTTTTTTGTAATTAGTCTTTCTTTTTTTTTCCTTTGGTGCTTAGTTTTTGCTTACAATTGCCATTAGTTTAAAACTACCCTCCAAAGATTATAACACTGTGGACTTCATTGGTAATGCTTTTATACGGGTAAGGATTCTTGAGTAGTTTTTGTAATTATTGTGAATTAGAGTAAGGACACTTCACAGTGAATAGACCATAAGAGAAGTGAGGTGTTTGTGGATGCCTCTTTTAGTAAACTTGGCTTTTATAGTCTTTGGATGAAGTTTGCTTTCCTTTATCCATTACTGTCTTAGAATATTTCTAAAGTTTTGTTACTTTTAGGACATCTCTTTGACCTATTAATTTATTGGTTTAAGATGCCAATATCTGTTCATTTATCAGTTATTTCTTTGACTATAAGGAAACCTAAAATGTAAGACCATAATAAGATACAATGCTAGGACAGCCAGAAAAACATCTTGAGTGAAATATAGGGAGCCCATTATATGTCTTACCCAATATATGTCTTACCCATTGATTGCCAGAATTAATTCAACATTTATCTGGCCTGGTTTGGCTGGTGTCTTCTCTTGCTTCTGTCTCTGAATCGCCTTTTCAAAATTGAGATCTTAGTTTGAGAGAACTATCTTTCATAATGGTATAGATTTGTTTTTTGCATAAGGTACTTATCCTCAGCTAGGAGTGATTTTACTCTCAGTTGCGTTTGAAAATGTCTGAAGACATTTTTGATCACCACAGCTGGGATATGGTTTGGAGGGTGGCAATACTAAAGGTATCTAATGAGTAGAGTCCAGGGTAGCTGCTAAACAAGCATCCTATAATGACACAGGACAGCTCCCACATCAGAGAATAACCTGGCCCAAAATGTCAGCAGTGCTGAGGTTAGGAAACCCGGATTTTTAGGGTATGCAGGTAGTTGTGCTTCCTTTCCAACCCTCAAAGAAGCTCTTAGCGTTCTTCTTCTTCTTCTTTTAAATCCATTTTTAATATTCAGGGTTCTTTACTTACTGATTCTGTTGGTTAGCTGGTTTTCTACCTTTGGCAGAAGTTATATTTTATGGCTATAAGTATACTACTTAGACATGAGGACTAAGTAGATGCTTAAAAGGAGTTCCTTTCTGTGGAATTTTGAAATTTAATAATAGGTGATCTTGAAAACTTAAGTATCATTACTGCGAAACAGGGTGTTTTCCTTAATATTGTGAATTTGTGTTGGTAACACAGCATGTCCATATGTTTTGAAAATTAAAATTCTTGAAGCAAGTGCCCCATACCCCTTTCATTTTTAAGGCTCTTCTGAATCACTTTATTTAAATAATTAGTTCCCTTGATACTATTTTTCAGAACCTGGACTTTCTCTTTAGGTTGGCAACTTGTGCAACCATAACATAAATTCACATAAAATAACAGTAAACATCTCAATATTGCTCTTTTCTGTGGAATCATCCTTTTTAACCTCATTAATAAAGAATTCTAAAGCAAGCACAGTCTAGTCCACTGCTATATGTAACTGCAATGGCTGAGAGAGAAAAGTAAATTTGTTTTTCCTTCTACCTAGATTCTCAGAAAATTACTGAGGTTGTTTTGTCTCCTGATTTCTTGAAAATTTTGGTATCTAAATTGTAAGATAGGCTTTCCAGGTGATAGCTACAAAAAAGGACTAAAGAATTTTAAAGATTCATAAATAATAGTTATAAGAATTATCCAGAGACTAAAACATTTTTATATTTTGTTTAGTGGTTAAGTAATAGAACTGTTCAAGTGTTGAATTTTTAGTATCACCATCATTACTAATACTCATTAAATGTTTTCTTTGTACTTATGGAAAGCACTGTGCTAGTCCTTACTGAGAAATATGTTGGGGTTTTGGGGATAAGTGAAAGGTATAACATAGATAATATTCCAAAACTGATAGTCTTCTCACTACCATAGTAATTCTTGTAAAGTAAGATACTTTTCTCTTTTGCATACCTACTGAAGTAATACGAATTATTGACCAGTTATGGGTGAAGCTATCTTAAGAGTTAGATTTCATGTTTCTCACATTCATACTGTATTGGCGCTGGGCATCTTTCCTAAATTAGTAAGCGTGCCATATTACCATCTTAAAAATTCAGCTTTTTCTTATGAAGATAATACTTAATGGTTTTTCTTTCTATTTAAAGAGATACTATACAGATTGATTTTTATTATATAAAAGCAATCATAACACTAACTTCTAAATAATTTCACAGGAGGAATTCAGTACCTCATGCAGAGGTTTTAAGGGGTTCATTGAGTTTCCTCTTAACACACTCTATATTTATAAATACCTGAATTTTTGGGGAAAAGTAATTTATGATAATATACTTGAAAAATCACTCAGATATACACAGTAGAGGTTTCTTTGTTTTGATTATTAGGTTACTAGCAGTGACTACATTTTTCACTTCTAGTCATTGGTTCTTTTTATATTGTATCTACGTTTTGCAGAAAGTAAAGTGAAAACCGTGGTGATAGAGACATTTCAGATTCTTATGTGTAAATTGGAAAGATTTTTCTTGTTGACCTTATTTGTTAGCCAGTGTTCTTTATAAAAATGATTTATTTTCTTAAATTTATTTTACCCTAAAGGTGCTCATTTTTCAGATGCCTTGTAGCTTTTATTTAGACTTGAAAAGAGACATTAGAGAGATAAAGGTAGAAATACTGAAGTGTACTTTCAGGTTTTCTTTCTAGTTGAGGTAAACCAAGGGAGAGACAGGAATCTTGATTCCATTATCCTCCTTCTTTCTATCCTCTGAGTTCTCCAAAAGAAACCCTGCATTTCAGTTCCTGCTTTGTATTACATCACCAGTCTTGTACATATAGAAATGCCAGGTTATGTTTCTCAGGTAACAAAATAGATAGTTCTACCTCATTTCATCCTGTTACTAGCAGGAAGTAGAATAAGTGAAAAGACATTTGCCGCTAGTCTGTGTGCTTTACCATGGTTAAGTAAATTGTTCCAATACTTCTTGTGCTTATCAAGTTCTGTATCCTATAGGATGACTCCTCCGTAGAAAGAATTTTGTCTGGACCTATTTTAAGTTTTCAAATAGTAGAATTTTCATTCTGTTTTCTCAAGTTTCAGTTTTGGCCTTCATATATATGATTGATATTTGTGTTTTCCTGACCTTCCTGAAATTTATATTTTGAAATTTAGATTATTGGCAGCTTTCAATAACATAATTTTTACTTCTAAGAAGTTTCTAATTAAAATTGGATTTAACAAAAATTGATTTTTCAAAAGTGGAGTTATGAGCCTGGTATGGTGGTTTGTGCCTGTAGTCCCAGCTACATGGGAGCCTGAGACAGAAGGATTACTTGAATTCAGTCTGGACAACAAGTGAGACCCCCATCTCTAATAAAATGTAAACAAAAAGTGAAGTCATGATTTATTTGATTTGCCTTTTATGCTGGTTTTGCAAATCAGTTTAGATAATTTACTTGGTAAATGTTTATGACATTATATATATTTTTAAATATGAGAAGTTTACTGTAGTCTTTTTCAGCAGTTTTGAATTTTTATGCATAAATTTATATTTGTCTTCGTTTCCATGACTAGCTTTTTACACATACCTACCACTTATTAAAAGTGGCATTCCCCTAAATATTTATGACATTTATAATTTACTCAGATTTCTTCTTTAATGTATATTAACATGATTATTCATGCATAGTCTTTCTGTTAGTCTCTTGGGTATAAGGCTGTTGCTATTTTCTTAATAGTTAAATTGGTTTGAGTGTAAGTTAGCTAATTCTTAAAATATACCTTAACCAAGCCATCATATTTGTCTTCTCAAATAATTGCACATACTGATTTTACATATTTAGTTTTTGACTTTTTGCAGATTTGAGATAAGGCTAATGCTTATATAACTAGGACTTCAGCGTGAAAGCATGGTAGTATTTAGCTTTTAAAAGTGATTACTGAGGCCGGGTGTGGTGGCTCACATCTGTAATCCAAGCACTTTGGAGGCCAAGGCGGGTGGATCACCTGAGGTCGGGAGTTCAAGGCCAGCCTGACTAACATGGTGAAACCCCGTCTTAAAAAAAAAAAAAAAAAAAAAAAAGTGATTACCTTATTTGATGCTACTTAGAGAATATTTCCTTTATGAAATACACTTTTTTGTTGGTAGTAATTTCAATTATGAATGTCCCCAGGTTGGGTCCTTAGTATAGAATGGCCTAATATTCTATCTCACAAGATTGTTGTGAGGTTTAACTCAAATATTTAAAAGTGGTTTAACATATAAACAATGTGATTAAGTAAATGTATGACAGTATAATTTTTAATGGCTATGTGTCTGAAAAATCTTTCTTACTGACTAATCTTTTGGGGGCTTTATAGATCAACTTTCCAAGGTCATTATTTATTTTTGCAGTTCAGTGCATAGCTTAATGTTGAGGTATTTAATATTCTTATACCTCTTGTTTTAAGGGACTTAAAAAGTAGCATTGGTTCTTGTACCATTCATTGTTATGTTTGTCCTCATTAGTTGATTGTTGTGTGTTAAACAGACATCCCTGGAGCTTATTCTCCACACTCTGTGAATCCACTCATTAATCACCAGTCACCTTTGGAGATGGGAAAATTACTTACCTGTATTTCTTTTTCTCAGAAAGCGTGCTCTGGAATGGATTCACAAATGAGCTACCCTCCTTCCCTCAAAGAGTAAGGTTTCTGCTTTACAGGATTTTTTTCTTGGGTTATTTTTCCTCTCATCTTTTGAATTTGAAAAGAACTGAGGGAAGGCACCTGAAGAAACTACTGACATACTCACTAGGGGAGTTCCAAAGCTTGTGCTGCCCCTAGGGGCAGTGTCAATGGCTCTTAAAGCTAGAAAGCTCATACTTGGAGTTGAAACAGGGGCTCAAAGAATCCATTTTCCCAGTGTACCTTCTGAAAGGATAAGTTTCAGGTAAGTAATTTTCTCTTACTATGTGATACGCTTTATTGATACTTATAAAAGTACCAAAGTCCAGTTCACCAGGTACATGGACAATTGTATTTTTTATAGTTTAGCTTCATAACCTTTACTGAATGTCAGAAACATAAAAACTGATAAAAATAAAATATATTTGCTCATGAGATACATAAAATTATAATTTAAGTCAGTAATACATTTTTAGTTAAAGGTATATTTGTCATCAATTTATTGTGCTTGTGCTGTCATTTTCTTTACTATTAAATAAAATTTTGAGATACTTAACTTTTTAATAATAAAAACCAAAGAATGTTATTTTAAACTCAAGTTTCTAAGTGGTGATTGACTAAAGTTGTGTGTATGTATGCACGCATATGTAAATACACACATACATGTAGGTTATGATGATAGCAACTATTTACTTCAAATTAGATGCCTTCTGTATTTATATTGACCAGAATACATTGCTCAAGTGATTTTTAAGTATTTGTATAATTTAAAAAAATTACCATGAGACAATTTGAGCTGTTACAAGTAAAATATTTATTCGGTGTAGTAGCTATATGTAGTATGGATTTAGTTACTTAGTTGAAACGTTCTTTAGAGCCCTTCAAATATTTAAGTCAGTTTTTCAGTTACTAAATGTGAGGTGGCTACTAAATAGTAACAAAAAGTAGAGCATTTACTCTCATTGGTTCTCTGTGCATTTTGGCATTCTCATTAAATCGCATGCTGATTCAGTATTTTAAGGTATTTCAAACATTTCCTCTTCTTTTCCTTCAGAACCAGTTTTTAAGTGAAAGTTATATAGAAAATGGTCTATATGAACAAGATAGCAATTTAAAGTATAGACTTTTCACTTACTGTTAAGGCTTGGTTGACCAACTTCAGCCATTTTGGAACAGCAACTCTTGGAATTAAGCATAAAAGACTTTTGAGTAGCAAATGACTGTCACAGAGTATATGCATTTTTCTCTGCACCTGGGAGTAGCAGTAGATTATGTCCCAGTCACAAGGCTTACTGATAGTAGCCAAAACAAATAGCTATGTCCAGAAGCAGGGAAAAGAGAATGTATTAGTGTAAACTTAAAGCAGTTCAGGTTCAAAGACAGAGTTGTATACTACCTTGATTTCCTCCAAGAATATTGTTCTTACTGTAATGACAGTGAGTCAGAATATTCTTGGCTAAGGTGTTCATTTGTTTCAGAAAGATTTTGGACAGCTTTCTCAAAATGACTTTGAAATAGAAGTAAAAATTTAGTATCAATGAATTGAATCGAGAAATTATTATATAACTGCACCTTAGATTTGGCATTGAGCAGCCTTCTCACAGCCACTTGGCAATGAGAAAAGTAGTGTCAGGCTGGGCGTGGTGGCTCACGCCTGTAATCTCAGCACGTTGGGAGGCCAACACAAGTAGATCACTTGAGGTCAGGAGTTTGAGATCGGCCTGGCCAACATGATGAAACCCCGTCTCTACTGAAAATACAAAAATTAGCCAGATGTGCTGGCACATGCCTGTAGTCCCAGCTACTCGGGAGGCTGGGGCAGGAGAATCACTTGAACCCGCGAGGCAGAGGTTGCAGTGAGCCAAGATTGCACTACTGCACTCCAGCCTGGGCAACAAGGTGAGACTCTGTCTCAAAAAAAAAAAAAAAAAAAAAGAAAAAAAGAGAAAAATAGTGTTAGTTATATAGTTATTGGGTAATTCTTATCGTTATGTATGAAATATTAATATATACATTCCTTACAGAAAAATAAGGCTATATATAACTAAATTTTGAAAGAAATGTTTGATGAATTATCAATCTAGAGGCATTGAATGATAAATTATCATTGTTTAAGAATTTTTTTTTTAGTTCAAGGACTATAGTTGATCTCATAGCTAAAGTAACATGCAGTAATCTTTATTGTTATATTCAGAAAGCAGATATTACTTTAGACCCTATTGCCCAATTAATTCTAGGATATCATCAGTTAAGTTATAAGATGCAATATTGATTGAATAATGGCTCTTGGGAGAGAATAAGGACTGCTACATTGAATAATTATATTACTGTATATGAAAGTTAAAATGTGAAAATTAAGGAAATAATGATATTTTAGAAAAGTGACCATCAAAGGTGATCAGTATCAACAAATGAATGAAGTGTTTAAGTTCTGTGATGTGTGGTTTTTCAAAAAAGGACATCAAAGAGGATTTTAGAATTTTGCACTGCCCACTATTTACATATTTTTTTTAGTAAGATGAACAGAAAACTTAAAAATCTTAATTAATCCAGCTGAAGAGTTCTATGTCCTCAGATGTGAGGGTGGTAGCTGGATATATCAATATTGCTCTAAACATGAAGCACAGGACACATGATGAGTGTACATGATTTGTATACTCTAATTCCTTTGGAAATGCATTTTGGTCAATCTTTAACAATAAGGAAATATAAAAGTAATGAGTTCTTAGAAGAAAGGCACTGGTGAAAGATAGATTTAGGTGTATCTGGAATATGTTGCAGTCGGTTGAGTAACAATCCATAATTAAGAAAATGTTTAACTTTTGATTTTCATATATCTATAGTAGGAAAAAGAATTTATTTTCTGAGCCTTTTGTTTTCTGTCTTCGCTTTAAGCTTCTTCCGTTTTACCCTCTCTGTTCTTTGGAGAATAGCCAAAACATTAAATGTTCTATGCTTATACTCTTATTGAGATTTTATGTCAGGGTAGGAATACTTATTATATTTATGTTATGTTTACCCTTTTGTGTATACTGTTAACATTGCATAAGGCACTTGTATTGATCCTTTTCCAAGTAGCACAAAAATGAGATAAATTTTTTAAAAATTGCATCATAAAAATCACACAAGTCACAGTATTTGTGACCTATACAATTTTTTTTTCCTGTAAGAGACATCAAATCTTGCATTTGTACAGCAAAACCTAAGCTTTTAGTGATTTGCTATACCAAGATAGTTTTCTCAAACCAAATTTTCTTGAGTAATATTCCTTGGGTTTGCTTTCCAATATAGACTGATAAAATGTTTAACAATGCTTCTAACTTTTAAGCTATTTTGTTTCCTTAACCTTGTATTTCTGGTGATTTTAAGGTTTCTACAATTTGAAATAGTTTTTAACATCATAAAACACTGGTGATATCATTTCTTTATTACCTTCCCAAATATGCCTTTTATTTTTATGTACAAGGGCTCTTGGGAATGATTCTCTCAGAGGCTTAAGCTGTGCTTTGCCTTTCATGAGAACTTAAATTATTTGGTAAGCGCTTGCTTTCTTTTTAGCTTCTAATTTTTCCCTATTTTATTTTGTACATGATATTTGTTTCAAGGTCAAAGATTCCGTTACAGTTACTATGATGAATCCCAGGGGGGAGATTTATAGATCCATTGAACATCTAGATAAAATGGTAAGTCTTTCAGGTGTGGGATTTTAATGCTCTAAGGCTTTTTCTTTAATTTCAGATTAGTAATTCAAGACTTAATATGTTGAAATAATATAATGGACTAATTTTTTCCCTATCTTTAAATGTGCAAAATGCAATGTGTCATCATATAAATACTGACTAAAAGAATAATCCCTATTCTAATAGGAATTTCCTTCTTCATAATTTTATTTGATTAATGAGAATATTTGAGAATAATTATATATGGATTTAAAATACTTTTTAGAGAAGTACCTTAGCTTTAGGGACAGGTAGGGTACTAATATTATTATTTACTGTTAAGCAGTAATAACCATAGCAGATGATGGGATACCTTGACTCTAATTCCTGTTTGTTTCATGGCTTTCTGAAGTATTTCTTCTGACTCTTTCTGAACAGCATTGTTGTTTCTGACAATTTATTAAATAACTTAGTATATTTTTAGTTTTGATAGCAGGCCAAATTACTGTTCTTAAGTGATGATGAAGATTTTATGAATTAGCTAATAAAAATTTGTGTTCTTTGGAGGAACTATATGTAAACTATAAATTGTTGACCCTTTACCTCTGGAAGTAAAGACATCATAGCCTTATAATGACAGTATACAGGAATTCCAGTGTACATAAAATTTAGCTAACTTAAATCTTGTCTTCTGTGCTGAAGGGATTTATACAAATACTTTATTTTAATTTTTAAAATTTCAGGCATGTTTATTTTGTTTTGTTAATTTATTTTTATTATTTCCTTGGGTCAGCAGTTTGACCTGACAGAGGCATGTTTATTTTGGAACTACTTTTTTTCCTTCAAATTTTTAGAAGCTTTCAAAATGATCTAAAATTTAATGGAATTAATATTTTAAACATAAACTCATATCATTGATAATATTTCTGTAAAATATCCTGTAAATCAGACTGTTAGATATAATTCCATTTTTGTTTTGATTTGTATTTCCCATTGCTCTTAAGTATGCATATTAAGACATTTCTTTTTTCCTTTTTTTAAGAGACAAGGTCTCACTCTGTTACCAAGGCTGGAGTGCAGTCACACATCATAGCTCCCTACAACCTGGAATTCCTGGGCTTATTGCTGCCTAAGCCTCCAGAGTAGCTGGGATTATAGGCACATGCCACCATACCCAACTAATATTTATTTATTTAGAGACAAGGTCTCACTCTGTGGCCCAAGCTGGAGTGCAGTGGTGTGATTTCGGCTCACTGCAGCCTCTAACTCCCTGGCTCAAGTGATTCTCCCACCTCAGCCTCCCGAGTAGGTGGGACATAGGCGCCTACCACCAAGCCCATCTAATTTTTGTATTTTTTGTAAAGACAGGGTTTCACCATGTTGCCCAGGCTGGTCTCAGACTCCTGAGCGCAAGTGATCTGGCAGCCTCAGGCTCTCAGAAGTCCTGGGATTACAGGCATGTGCCACTGTGCCCAACTTTTTGTGTGTGTGTGTGTGTGTGTGTGTGTGTGTTTAGAGACAAGGTCTTGCTTTAATTGCCCAGGCTGGGTTTGAACCCTTGCCTTCAAAGAATCCTGCTGCCTCCCAAAGTGCTGGGATTACAGATGTGAGCCACCACACTTGGCACATAGTAAGACTTGTACTTTATGGGCTGGAGCCTTTAGGTGTCTATTAAAAAGAGCTATTAAAAAAGCATAAGAAAAAACATTATTTTTACGGACGCAAAAATTTTTTTTCCTCTTCGTTTGTCCTTTTGCTCTTTTCACAAATTCTTAGTTTATTATCTTGTTTTTGGGCCATTTAGATTTTTCTTTTTCTTTTTTTTTTTTTTTTTTTTTAAAACAAATCTCACTTTGCCACCTAGGCTGGAGTGTGGTGGCACCATCATGGCTCACCGCTGCTTCAACCTCCCAGGCTCAGGCAGTCCTCCCACCTCAGCCTCCTGAGTGGCTGGGAACACAGATGCGCACCACCACACCTGGCTAATATTTTTTGGTAATTTTTTGTAGAGACGAGGTTTCGCCTTGTTTCCCATAATGGTCTGGAACTCCTGAGATCAAATGATCCACCCTCCTCCGCCTCCCAAAGTGCTGGGATTACAGGCATGAGCCACAGCACTTGGCCTGGATATTGTTTTTTTTTGAGATGGAGTTTTGCTCGTGTTGTCCAGGCTCGAGTGCAATGGCGCAATCTTGGCTCTCACCGCACGCTCTGCCTCCCAAATTCAGGTGATTCTCCTGCCTCAGCCTCCCCGAGTAATGGGATTATAGGTGCACACCACCATGCTCAGCTAATTTTGTATTTTTAGTAGAGACAGGGTTTCTCCATGTTGGTCAGGCTGGTCTTGAACTCCCGATCTCAGGTGATCCTCCTGCTTCAGCCTCCCAAAGTGCTGGGATTACAGGTGTGAGCCACTGTGCCAGGCTGGCCTGGATTTTTCTTGAAAAGAGTTTCAATTTGTTGTTTTAAAAACAAAATTTTAAAATATAATTTTTTTTTTCAAGAGACCTTCAAAGCTACTGGAAATCAAGAAATATAATTATATTCTTACCTAGCTTAGGAGTATAGTAGATATTTATTGATCCTGCTGTCATTGTTTTTCTTGAAGTGCTATGATAGTCATAATATTTCTTTTTTTTTTTTGAGACGAAGTCTCACTCTGTTGCCCAGGCTGGAGTGCAGTGGTGTAATCTCGGCTCACTGCAATCTCAGCCTCCCAGGTCTAAGCGATTCTCTTACTTCAGCCTCCTGAGTAGCTGGGGCTACAGTCGCCCACTACCACGCCTGGCAAATTTTTTTTGTATTTTTAGTAGAGATGTTTCACCATGTTAGCCAGGATGGTCTCAATCTCCTGACCCCGTGATCTGCCCGCCTCGGCCTCCCAAAGTGCTGGGATTACAGGCGTGAGCCAGCGTGCCCGGCCTTTTTCTTTTCTTTTCTTTTTTTTTTTGAGACAGAGTTTCACTCTTGTTGCCCAGAATGGAGTGCAGTGGTGCTATCTCAGCTCACCGCAACCTCCGCCTTCCAGCTTCAAAAGATTCTCCTGCCTCAGCCTCCTGAGTAGCTGGGATTACAGACATGTGCCACCATGCCCAGCTATATTTTGTATTTTCAGTAAATATGGAGTTTCTCCATGTTGGTTAGGCTGGTCTCAAACTCCTGATCTTGTGTGATCTGCCCACCTCCGCCTCCCAAAGTGCTGGGATTATAGGCATGAGCCACTGCGCCTGGCTGGCCTGGATTTTTCTTAAAAGGAATTTTAATATGTTGTTCTAAATACAGAATTTTAAAATATAATTATATTCTTAATTAGCTTAGGAGTACATATTAGTCTTACTGTCTTTTTTTCTAGAAGGGCTATGATAGTCATAATATTTCTTTTTTCTTTTTTTTTCTTTTCTTTTCTCTTTCTTTCTTTTTGTTCTTTCTTTTCTTTATTTCCAGTGTCTCCCTCTGTCACCCAGGCTGGAATTGAGTGGCACAGTCACAGCTTACTGTAGCCTCAACCTTCTGGGCATAAAATATCTTCCCATCTCAGCCACCCAAGTAGCTGAGACTATAGGCATGCACTACCATACCCAGCTAATTATTTTTATTTTTATTTTTTAGAGACGGGGTTTTGCCATGTTGCCTAAGCTGATGGTATTTATTTTAATTTTTTAAATAACACAAATAATTTTGCTATTTACTCATAAACAGTATGAAATATAGCAGAACTGTCTCTAACTTGCTCTCTGTGACTGTTGACAGATTATTTTAATACTTTAGTCTTCATTTCTTTATCTGGAAGAAACAGACTTCGACTCGATGGTCTCCAAATTGTCTTTAAATTCTCAGCTTTTAAGTCTGCACTTTGTTCAAATCAGCTCTACCAATGTGTTAAGCCTTTTGCATATGTTTTAGTGCAAGATTATTTGGTCTAAAGTATATCAAATATTTTAGTAAGGAATCTGGATTTGAATGTGTAAACAGAATATATCATGTAGTATATTTTATTAAAGCGAAATGTAATGAATGTAAAGTTGGTTACTTAGTGTGTTTATCATATTCAAATTTACCTTAGTTGCTACTTTAAGTCAAATTTACCTTAGTTGCTACTTTACTGTCCAATACTTTTACCTTTAGAATTTTATTTGGATTTTAATGTATTACCTTTCCTTTTGGCTTCTTGATGTTTTCATTACAGTTGATTAACTCTCCTTTGACTTCTAGTTCTAGTCTTCTTATTCTGAGGTTTAGTTCTCAGTTGCCTCAGAAAACTTTTTCTGGCTTTCTCCATATAGCAAATGATTAATGATTGTCAAAGCAAATGGTGAATGGGTATGTGCTATATGTCTGGTACTCTGTGCAGTATTGAAGATACAAAGAAGAGAACACATAGTCCATGACTTAATGGAAGTTAGAGTACAGTGGTTGAACACACTTACAAAGAAGCCATTACAATATAGAGAGCTGAGAGACATTTAGGAGGTAGAATGAAAAGGACTTTAGTGATTAATTAGGTATGTCATGTTAAGGGAGTATTGGCATGTGGGATGATTTCTGGGTTCTATGTATACTTAGATGCTGTTACTCATTAATACAGGGAATATAAGAGGGACAGATTTAAGGAAAAAGATGAGCTTAATTTTAGACATGGCTTTTATGTTATATTTAGAACTGCACTTTTTTTTTTTTTTTTTTTTTTTGAGACAGAGTCTCACTCTGTCGCCAGGCGCCAGGCTGGAGTGCAGTAGCACAATCTCGGCTCACTGCAACCTCTGCTTCCTGGGTTCAAGCAATTCTCCTGCCTCAGCCTCCCGAGTAGCTGGGATTACAGGCACACGCCACCACACCCAGCTAATTTTTGTAGTTTTAATAGAGATGGGGTTTCACCATGTTGGCCAGGATGGTCTTGATCTCTTGACCTCGTGATCCACCCGCCTCGCCTCCCGAAGTGCTGGGATTACAGGCTTGAGCCACCGCGCCCGGCCAGAACTGCACTTTTTGATACCACCAGTCACATGTATTTATTGAGTACTTGAAGTGTGGTTATACAACTTGAGATATGTCATAAGTGTAGAATCTACACTGGATTTTGAATATGTAGTATGAAAGGAACAAAACAGATCTCAAAAATAATCCATCTTGATTATATCATAAAATGATACTGCCAGATTGTGTTTAATAAAATATCTTAAAATTAATTTTTTAAAAATATGATTACAAGAAATTTTTATTTTTAAAATATGGTTACAAGAAATTTTAAAATTACATATATGGCCTGCATTTTACATATATATATGTGTGTGTGTGTGTGTGTGTGTGTGTGTGTGTGTGTGTGTGTGTGTGTGTATATATGTATATATTTTTTATTTTATTTTTTGAGATAGAATTTTGCCCTTGTTGCCCAGGCTGGAGTGTAATGGTGCAATCTCGGCTCACCACAACCTCCTCCTCCTGGGTTCAAGCAGTTCTCCTTCCTCAGCCTCCCGAGTAGTTGGGACTACAGGCAAGTGCCACCATGCCTGGCTAATTTTGTATTTTTAGTAGAGATAGAATTTCTCCATGTTGGTCAGGCTGGTTTTGAACTCCAGACCTCAGGTGTTCCGCCTGCCTTGGCCTCCCAAGCTGCTCGGATTACAAGTATGATCCACCGCGCCCGGCTGGCTTGCATTATATTTTTATTGAACAGTACTGGTTCAGCACATGAAGGTAGGTCTGGATGGAGATAAACATTTGGAAGTTACCAGTGTATGAGGAGTGGATGGGAAGAAAGGATGTTAATGTCATTGTTCAGAGAGTCAATCTCGAGAGAGAGTATAAGGCGTAGGAAGAAAGGGAGAGTTAGATCAGGTGGACATACCAGCATTAAGTGGAAGAGGAGTTAAAAAATAGCCAGTAAAATTCTACTTAGAGAGAACTGAGAATGAGCGGTACCACAGAGAGGATGAGCTTTAGCAAAGAGAGAGGAAGAGTATCAAATGCTGCACAGAGGTGAATTAAGAAGCTTGCAAGAGCAATTTCAGTAGAATCAGGTTAGAAGCTAAATTGGAATGAAGAGGCAAAAATCAAATGTGAGAAATTGTTCTCTACTAGTTTGAGTATGATAGAAAGGAACAATATTTAAATGTTAACTGATGTGGTAGATGAGGAGATCCAGGGAAACACAGTCAAAGGAGGAGTTCTTAAAGATGGAAACTGTGAGATTACTTTAGAATTTCTAGTAACATTAATTCCTAATTTTAGGTCTTGGAGAGATTTGCCTCAAGATTGTATCAGCTGTATGATTCTCATTTCTCCCTGGCTTAACTTTTCTTGTCTTATATTTTATTCATTTAGGAAAGAATCTGTAAGGAGGAATGGGTGTATGTATGTGAAATATAAATTATTAATGGTATGCATGTAAATTTTCCCCTGTCATTAAAATTACCCTTTTTTGGTTAGGTAACCATACAGAAAATAATTTTAAAAGATACCTCAGTACTAAAAATTTTCAAAGTAAATAGTCTTCCTGGACATGATCTTTAGCAAGTTTGTACTAAATTTTATGAAACAGCAATGCTTTTTGCACCAAAAATAGTAAGAGTAACTCTAGTCAGAACCACATCCTCAGACACCATACATAATTTACATTTGGATGTCTTATAAACAGCTTATACTAAACATACCCAAACTGAATTCGTCATTTTCTTCCCACCAACACCTGTTCTACTTATAGACTTTGTTAATTCAGGTGATAGTGGTCCTATCCTTCCACTTTCCTAACTGGTCTTATTAGACCTGCCTTTGTCTTCTTTAGTGTCAGGTAGCTTAAAGTAGGAACCAAAGCAATTCTTTTAAAATCTAGATCAGATCATATTACTCTTCTGCTTCATATCTCCTGTAAAATTGCCCCTTTTTCAGTCAGAATAAAAGCCAGTGTCTTTACAATGGGTGGGCTGAAAGGACCAACCTGATTTGCAGCCCCCAAATGTTAAGAGCCCTCCGTTTTCTTACTTTTACTCTTTCTTCACTCTTCTGTGGACACAGTAATCTCCTTACTGTGTCTTGATAATGCCATGTGTGTGCCCAGCGTAGGGCTTTGGCTGTTTTGCACTTGACTGTCTCATTTACCTCAAGTCTGCTCAGCTCTCACCTTTTCAGTGGGGCCTTCTGACTACTCTATTTAATTTTACATCCTACATCCTACCCTTGTAGCATTCCCAATCCATTGTACCCTGTTCTACTTTTTCTTCTAAAAAACTAAATAATTTACTTACTACATTTCTGTCAATCAGGATATTTGTATACAGAATGCCTAGAGTAGTGATGAGAACATAAGTAGGTGCTCAGTACTTATTATTCAAATGAATAAATTAATGGATATAATCTTCCTGTACACAATTTAAAAACATGACTATCCTAACTGTAATATGCAAGGGAAATAAAAGGAATTTATAATAAATATATATTTAAGAATGTAAATACCCAGGCACAACTAAATTAGAAGGTACAATGAAGTATTTAAATGTTTATGAATAGTATTATTTATGTAAAAACAGCTACAAATACAAACTTACACAGTTATATATTTGTGACTGAAATTACCAAGTGCCATTGCTAGTGACTTGATTTTCCAAAATATTGAACAATTTTTATTAAACTTGTAAACAAAACAAAATACAGTCTTCCCTCACTTTAAATGATAGTTTTATTCCTGGGAAACTCATTGTATGTTAAAATAAATGCAAAACTTCTTTCTCATTGTATATAAAGTGGAATTATTATAAAATTAAGGCTGTAGATATTCTATAAGTCTTATTGATGGAGAACAATCTTTATGTGTATGAAACTGTCTGTGTCAGCATCCCTTGAATCCCACTGAGTCCCAACAGCATCTTCAAATTAGTTTGACAGCCAAAAAGTGTGCATCATTTTTTGTTATGCTCCTTGGATGAACAGTTGTTCATTGACCTTACCCTGCTGTATTTTTATTCTCAGTACTTATTACTGCATGACTTATTCATTTGCTGATTTGTCTTGGGGTAATCTCCCTCATTGGATTATATAAGCTTCATGAGATCGGGAACTTTATCCATTTTCCATCCCAGTGCCTGTCAGTGGGCACGCAATATACACATTTGTTGAATGAATGATGGATAAATGGATAGGGAGAGTGGTGAGAAATGAAGCTTGAAGACTCTAGAACAGCTATTTTGAAGGATTTTAAATAGAGAAGTGATAAAATTATTTTGTATTTGAATAGATCATATGAGCAGGATAGCCAAGGGGTTGGAAGAAGGCTGGAGGAGTTACATAGTCCAGATGAGAAATGATGGTAATGTAGACAATGGGTGGGGTGGTGGTGGTAGAAGAGAGGAAAAGAAATGTATATATTCAATGTATTTAGGAGACAAATTGATGATGGGACTTGGAGGTGGATTGAGGTTGGGGTTGAAGGAAATGTCAAAGATGACGCCTGAATTTTTGGCTGTGCTGCTGGTTGGGTGGTTGTATTTACTTAGGCCATAAACACAGGAAGAAAGGACCAAAATTTTTTGGGGGGGCAGGAAGATCGTAAATTCTATTAGGGATATGTTATGTTTGCTGTTGTCTTTAAGACATCTAAATAGAGATGTCAGTCAGGTAGACATTTGGGTTTTCATTTTGCCAATTATTTTTGAGTGCATGTACATCCTGAGGTGTTGGTGGAGATACAGCAGTAAACAAACATGGCTCTTGCTGTTATAAAACTTCTAATTGGAAGAGACATGTATTAATTTTAAAAGGTAAGGAAATATGTTAATTAGTGTCAAGTAGTAATGTGTGCAGAAAATAGCTAAAAAGGTTTTGAGATGGTAAATGATTGGAGGCTGTTTGGATTGAGTGGTCTAGAAAGGTGTAATTTCATACCGTGAGGATGAAAATTACAGGGAGTTCTGAATGGTAAGAAAGAGCAAAGCAAGTAAAGATCAGAGGGAAGAGCATTTTAGACAGGAGAAGTTGCCAGTGCAAAGACCTTAAGATTGGAAAGAGACTAGTGTGTTAGAAGAAAAGGAAAAAGCCAGTGTTGTGGAAGTATGGTGCCTAAGAGGAAGAAGAGTGGTGTGTAACCTGTGGTAAAAGAGGCAGGGATCTGATAATACAGGGTAATAATTGAGGGTAAGAACTTTAAGTACAATAGGAAGTGAAATGATATAATCTGCATTATTTTAAGATCACTCTGGTAGTTGTATGGCAAATGGATTATACAGGAGGGTCAGAAGTAGCAACAATGGGGCCGAGTGCAGTGCTTCACACCTGTAATTCCAGCAGTTTGGGAGGCTGAGGTGGGTGGATCACTTGAGGTTAGGAGTTTGAGACCAGTCTAGCCACCATGGCAAAACCCCATTTCTCCTAAAAATACAAAATTAGCTGGGCATGGTGATGCACGCCTGTAGTCCCAGCTATTTGGGAGGCTGAGGCAGGAGAACTTTTTAAACCTGATAGGTGGAGGTTACAGTGAGCCAAGATCGCACCACTGCAGTCCAGCTCCAGGGACAGAGCGAGACTCTGTCTCAAAAAAAAAAAAAAAAAAAAAAAAAGAAGCAGCAACAATGGGCCATTGGTAGAAGGAAGTTCAAGGGAGAGATTATAGTAACTTGGACTGTGGTGGTGTTGGTGGAGATAGAATGAAGTAGATGAAGTTCAGATCTTTTCAGAAATAAGGGTCAAAGGGCTTTGCTAATGGGTTGACTGTTCTGGTTTGGAGCTCAGAGAAGGCTTTCAACGGGACTAGAGATGTACGTTTGGGAGGTCTCAGTAGATAATTAAGGTCAGGACAGAGATGAAATTGGCTACTATAGTAATCATTAACCCTGTCATTATAACAGAACTCACTTGTGGAACTTTGTTGAAATTTGCTGAGAACCTGTCTCAAAAAAGAAAAAAAAGGAAAAAAATTGTGCAGTAGAACCAGTTTGCTTCTGCGTTTGCATCTGATTTACCTTACATTAGATATCCCAAATTACTGGAACATAATTTTTAAAATTTTATTTAAATACCCTGGAATATAATTTCTGAATAAATATTGAGTATTTGCTTCATATTAATATGATTGAATTTAATGGTTGATTTTAACATTTGGACTTGGAGTTGATTTTTGTGGTTCATTTGTTGAGATATTTTTATTTATATATAGAATTTTTAAATGGCTCTTAAATAAGGGTTCTATTTTATTAATGTACTGTTGATTCAACTTACAAGTCAATTCTGGGAGTTAGAATATAGGAGTCAAAATAATAAGAATGGTTAGCTCTAGACATAAATTTAGGTGTGTTTGTGTTACCTTTATGTATGTATACTTGCTGTTAGGCAGACTTCAATAATGTATTGTCTTAATTGATGTATATAATCACATGGTAAATATACTTTTGCATATTTCTTTTCTAATAGATTATATTATAAATAATTTAATTCATTTGAGAACCATTATCTTAGGTTTCATATGTGATATTTTCAGCCAAAATGTACTTGGATGGTTTTCCAAAGAAGCATTAGAAAAATGTTAAGAATTTTGAATTGTAGCATTTCAATTCAAATGTTACAATTAATAAGTAATAAGTATACATTTTGAAAGTTTGATAGAGTAAAAGAAACTAAGCATAAAATTTTAGATTACATCTCTTAAAAATTAGCATGTTAATTAAGTTTTGATCCTTTTTAACAGAAAACTATTACTAAATATAGTTATTACAATGCTGGAAAATAAAACCATTTCTAAGTTGCCAAAGAAAAATAGCTGTTCTTCTTATTGCAAAATGTTTATATTTCTAGCGCTTGAATATCTTAGAAATTAAGTATGTGAAGAAAACATAAAATATAGGAGAACAAACTATCAAATATAGTTGGGAAAAATTATGTAACTGTAGCATAGGATATCTAAACTCCGAAAGTCTTATAATTTTATTGGCTACAGACCAGTTTTTTGGGTAATTAGTACTTTGCAATGTAATTAATTACTGTGACTAAAGTGGAACCTATTTGGAGATACTGATCTTGTGAATTTTACTTGAAGTAACAACCATAGTTATTCATATTTTGTGTATATATGTATGAGGTGGTCATAGGTTATCATTTTTATTATACTACTTTTTTTGGTATAGACCAGTGTCTCATTGTGGATATTGGCAAATTATGATTTGGCAAGGATAATCTGAAAATGTCATTGTATTCATCTGTTATAACTTCTTTTTCTTTTAAATTTGTCAGTTACGTCACTTAATTTGAACATGAACTACTTTTCTTCCTTCCTACTATTTTAAAAGTGAAAATTGTTCCTTTTGTCAACTCATACTTCTTTCTCTTGAACCTAAGCCAGCAGCTTCTTAGTAGGTTTTATAACATTTTCTGTAAGATAGCCATTTATTAGTACATTACTTAGCACTGCTATTTTTAAGGTGAGGTTTTTCTATAGAACTTTCACCATTAGGATTTTATGTTGATGCCTCTTAAAGAAACTAGAATATTTCCTTTTCCTACTCCATCTCATTAAATGTGTACTCATCGCAAATATAAATGTATATCCTTTAAAAAATGAGCCCAGAATTCTATTGATTTGATAATATGGTGTTAATTATGTGGTTGGAATTAAAAGATGTGATTCTTGTTTTTATTTCATAAGTGTCTCTAAAATGTTTTGCTACTCCTTTGCGTTTGTTATTTTTGGGAGAGATTTACTTCTGGGTGATAATTTTTAGATTGCCATTTTATTAAATATAGATAAACTTTTTTTAAAAAGAGAAGATATTTGTTGTTTTATCAGAGTCCTGAATTTGAGCTTTGTCTGTTAATACTGCCTATTTAGTTTAGGGTTGCCACTTGAAATTTGACACAGATATTCATTGATTACTTGAAGAGTCAACACAATGATGGTTCACCCTCTAAATTTAGGGAGTTAGCTTTCAGTCTGCGTATTTCTTGCTGAAACTTAAATTCCTCAGAAACCCATAATCCTTGATGGATGGGCTTTTGGTATTTATGTCTGCCTTATATCTTAGAGCTGAATGGGTAGTATAGTAACCCATTCTACTTCTCCACATTAAGTTTATGTGAACAATCAAATTTTCACTATTCTAGGCCTTAGGAAGCTCTCATTGCCTGGACTTCAGAGACACTGATCATATCTTCTACCGTTTTAATAAATAAAAAGTTAATTCAGCATACTTGGGGGAAGGACATTCTTTTTCACCTTCTTGGACTTTTGCCAACAGCATTGAACTAGCATTTCTGTCTCTTTGGAATTTTCCTAATAGTAATCTCATAGTTGTTAACCTAAAAACATAGGTATATCTAAAAGTGTATTTGCCAGTATTCTGTATTAGTTAATGTTGCATTTCTAAATTTTATCATTATTGCTTTTGTTTGCATACTTAATGAATTTTTCAATAAGAGAGGTTCACCTATGAGAAAAGCCTTTATTTTCCCCTCTGTATTTCCTTATAAAGAGGCATACCTCTTAAAATATCACTTGTGTCAGCCAATTGAGTATAATTGAATTAATTTTTACACTAGTAAGTTTATATCACACATATAGGCAAGAATTAAAATTATTGCATATTTAACTTCCTAACTCCCATCATCTCAATTTTTAAATTTTCTCTGTTGTAATTTAACCAGTATATCTTCATTTTGAACTCTTTACTTAGTAGTATCTTCTCTGCATTTATAATCTCCTGTTTTTCTATATTAGGGTTTCTTGCCCAGTTACTTTGAATTCTTTGTCTTCTGAAATGTGATCATTAGTTTTCTTCTGTTTAAATTCATATCAGTATATAAATGTGATGTTTGTTCTGAATGTGCTTTGAGATTTTAACATTAAAATGTACATTAAAATCTCAGTGTCACATTATTTATTAATGAGTGGATTTATATTTAAGGTAAGGTGTTCTAGATAGACTTCATTCAGGAGCATTAAAAGTTCACCTACTATATGTATGCAAGTTGTAGCTATGTGGGTGTTCAAAGAATTGTTAGTATGACTCTTGTTAAACTTTAATAAATCAGAGTAGTCAATGAAAAGAGAAATTTAGAGCCAGGACTTTTGCCTTTTTTGTGCCTCCGTTCATTTATCTCTAGGGAGTTATATCTTGATCATCCATTGTTTATGGAAGAGATTTAGAATTCCATCTCTGCATTACTATAATCCATTCTTGGATTAGAAATGTACTGTAATATTTTTGGCATCAGAATTATGATATTTTTTATCTTAGGTTTAACTTTTTTGTTTGTTTTTTTTGAGACAGAGTCTTGCTCTGTTGCCCAGGCTAGAGTGCAGTGGTGCAGTCTTGGCTTACTACAACCTCCACTTCCCAGATTCAAGTAATTCTCCTGTCTCAGCCTCCCAAGTAGCTGGGATTACAGGCATGTGCTACTATGCCTGGCTAATTTTTGTATTTTTAGTAGAGACGTGGTTTCACTATGTTGGCCAGGCTGGTCTCAACTCCTAACCTCAGGTGATCCACCTGCCTCGGACTCCCAAAGTGCTGGGAGTACAGGCATGAGCCACACTGCCTGGCCCATCTTAGGTTTAACTTTTAAGTTAGTATTTCTCTGAGCTTATATTCCAAGTGTCAGTGAAGGGTGTTGACCTGGAAGCCCCCTGGTTGGCAAGGGACAACCAACTTAGCATTACAAACTGGTTGTGGACCAATCTGAGAGTGGCTAATTCATGTGCAAGCAATTCAAAGTTGGTTGTACATGTATATGTCTATGTTTCAGATGTGTATATTTATACACATATATGTGGAATATTGATAGTGTTTGTGAAGGACTTGGATTCTGAAGAAAAGGTTTTTTTTGTTGTTTTTTTTTTTTGGTAGAATTAAATTTTGATGCTGCCACTGTAAAAATTTCTGTCACCCACTGATTACTGTCATTTTTCAGATGAGTTTTTTTTAAGCGATGTTTATCTGATTATTCTTGGTGCTTTTACACTGTACCTGTTTTGTTAAAATGTGAAATAAAAACAGAAAACAAAGAATAACCAGTTAAGTCCCTAGTTAAACCATCATTTACATTTCTCCCAGAGGGTATGAATCCAATTTATTGAATAGAAAATATTTTAACTGAATAAGAAAATAATATAATTGGTGAATGAATTAGCTTGAATCAATGATTTATTTCCCTGACTTGGTGATTTGCTCTATAAAGTTATTAATATATTATTTAATGTATTTGGAGATTGTAGAATTTAGTGTAAACTAATGTTCAAGTCTTAGTGGTTGTTTTAACAGTAGTCTAACAAGTTTTATTCTGTATTAAGATGTTGAAAACAAGGCATTCTAGTTTAAAGAACAAAGAGATGAAAAGCTTTCATTTATTATTAATCTCGTTCGTAGAGATCTGTGTTATAAGCTGGGCTCGGTGACTTACACCTGTAATCCCAGCACTTTGGGAGGCCAAATCGGGCAGATCACTTAAGGTCAGGAGTTTAAGACCAGCCTGGCCAACATGGTGAAACTTGGTCTCTACTGAAAATACAAAAATTAGCTGGGTGTGGTGATGCGTGCCTGTAATCCCAGCTACTCTGGGGGCTGAGGCAGGAGAATCGCTTGAACCCAGGAGGCGGAGGTTGCAGTGAGCTGAGATCATACCACTGCACTCCAGCCTGGGTGACAGAGTGAGACTCCATCTCAAAAAGAAAAAAAAGAGAGATCTGTGTTGCTTAAATCTGCTTTTATCGTGAGCTTTAAATTAATTAAAATATGTTAACTATTTCTTAGTTTGTGTTTTTTTTCCCCCACATACCTAGATTATTTAATGCTGGTAATTTAAAACACCTTACACTGTTGATATTGAAGTATATGTTATGGAAATAGTTCAATTACAATTAACTCTTGATTTTTCATGCCAAAAGCAGGAAAAATATAATGGATATGGAGAAAAGAGCCATAAATTAAATTTTAGGTTCCATATACAAATTTTCAGAGTAGACTTACTTTTGTGTATTCTTTCTGTGAGGAAGATAAAATATTATGAAATGTTTGAGGATTATGAGATAAATGACAACTGGTTAAAGTAGTATAGAAACATACTTGGAGGTTGGAGAAAATAAACTGGGGATTAAAAGTTTTCTGTTAATAGAGTTAATTTTAATGGTATTATCTTTGCTGACTGAGTTTGATGTTTCACAAGGTTTATTTAATCTGTTTTCTTTGTGTCTCCCTAATGAAGAATTATGTTTAAGTAACAGTTTTAAAATATGATTAGGAAATAATATTGTCCTTTTTGTTTTATTTTTTTCCCCCTCTTGTTCTTTGTTGTTTTTTTAGGGTATGAGTATCATAGAACAATTAGACCCTGTATCTTTTAGCAATTACTTGAAGAAATACCATAATACTATATGTGGAAGACATCCCATTGGGGTGTTATTAAATGTAAGTATCCTTAGGAAGCCTTGACTTAACATTTGGTCATGTGATATTACAAAATATCTTATTATCATTGTAATACAGTGGCATCACTGGTTTTATGTACCTGTGGTCAAGTTTCTTTTTAGTATCTTTAACATAGTTTGGAGTTTCATTGCTTTTAGTTACTTGAATAAAGTTATTTATCGTTGGAATACAGTTTAATACTTTCTGTTAAGTACAGAAAGTTATTTAGAATAGAGACCTTTATTTTCTCTTGATTCTTAGTTCCAATATGCTCTTTATAAATGAAAACTAAAGTGACCTCTTAATTTTCTGGTTTTATTTAGTGGTCTAGACTCTATAAAAAATAAATGGAAGATTCTGCTCTTACACTTTAGGTGTTCATAAGGTCATAAAGCAAGACAGGTGATGTTTTTTTTTTCTAATTAGTAAAACTATTAATTTACTGAATGAAAATATGACATTCATTAAGAAAGAAGAAAGTGAATGGGAGGAGAAAGTAACAATGGGCTTATTTGGAGAAGCTGGGAAATAATGGAGAAGATAATGTAGTCCAGAATAGGCTAGGGTAGGATCCTAACTCCAATGTTATTTTAATGTGATTTGAAAGGTAATGTATTATGGGTTTTTAGGAAGGGTTTTTCTTTTAAGCTGTATTGGTTAGCTCAAAGAAAAGCTTTTCAAGAGCTTAAACTAATTTTTGAAATTGAAGCTAGAATAAACTGTACTAATTTCCTAAAATCTGAATTGAATCAAATAATATTTTTATTATAAAGTAAATGCTGAACCAATCTACAATTAAGGTAAAAATCCTAGCATATACCTCTTATATCTGGATTTTAATTTATATACATTTCAAATATAGTCAAAGTCAGACAAAGACTGTGACATCTTCAGACAGAAGTGGCCAGGGATTTGGTTTATACAGTAAAGAGAAATATATTTAAAAAGTTAAAAAGGGTTTAAAAAGTGGCATTATTACAGGGAGAGGGAGGGTAAATAATGACTGATATTTAATTATCAAGAAACAAGATTAGAAGTTATTTGAGAGAATGACATTAGGAATTCTTTTTTTCTATTTTAATATGATGCAACAAGAGAAATTCAAGAAACAAAAGAGCAAAAGAGGAATCTAGGCTTCAGCTGTGAAGTGGACAAAGTCAAACCATGAACATATTGAATGGCCACTTTTTTATGTGGTGTGTGTCTAACCAAATTTTTCTTTTTCTAGGCTATCACAGAGCTCCAGAAGAATGGAATGAATATGAGCTTTTCCTTTTTGAATTATGCCCAGTCAAGCCAGTGTAGAAACTGGCAAGACAGTTCAGTGAGTTATGCAGCTGGAGCACTCACGGTCCACTGAAGCTCTGACTCCTCAGGGATGCCACCTGCACATTCTCATACTCTGTCCGGGGTCCCAGCCTAGCCTTTACCAACATACTGGTCCTGGTTTGGGGGGATTCTGAAACCTCAAACTAATAGAACTTTCTTCTCTTTTTTCTAGTAGGTGTAGTCCTTCCTTAATTTCAACTCATTTAAAAATGCTTTATAGTTTAGGGCAGTATAAGGAAGGCTGGCATCAAAGTATTTTGATCAAAAAAGATGACAATGTAAAGGCTCAGTTGTGGCAGACAGTTTTTTGAAAGTAACTTGTAAAGCATTTACCATATCCTAAATTTGCACTCTTTGCAGACTTGTGCACATATATTCCGCTTTCAGAATAGTTTTGCAAATTGTACACAAACAAACAAAAAGGTGGAAGCTTTTTAATAAAGAAATTGCATTTTATAAATGATCTGTATTAGAATATAATAAATCTCCAGTTATAGTCAATTACTACCCATGTTGTACAACAGATACCTTCTATTTTAGTTGCTAATAAAGGGCTACACAACTCAAAATAGTCTGATTTAAACTTATTGCTCTGTGGTATATATGAAAATTGTTTTTTTATTAATTCCATCTCAGAATTTTTGTTAAAAATGGTAAACCTCAGCTCTTACGTAAAAATATATTAGGATGTATTTTATATTTTATATATTTATATGATTTTTTTTAAATTAGAAATTAGAATCATATAATCTTAAAGTTAACTTTTTAAATTATATGCAGTTTGCTTTTTTGTGTGTGACATCCCTTTGTGTCATTACTGTATTGTAACAATATATATTCAAGATTGGTAAAAGAACTTAGATATAATCCTTGACTTCAAAGAACACGGTTGATAGTCTGCAAATGAGGAAACATTGAAGAGTGTTCTTAAGTGTTTTTCATATCATTGCAGACCATACACTGCTGTGTGCTTTTTTAGTGCTTTAAGCAGTTTGACTCTTTTACTTGAATTTTTAGCAAGAGATCATTAACGTCATCAACAACAAGTCACTGGATTTTCTTATAGTTACACAATTTTTTTGTCATGATTTTTGGTGCGGCTCTTCCAACTAAAATAATGGTATGGTGTTGTATTACTTTCTTTCTTTAGTGTAGACCGGTTCTAGTCACTTGGCCAAAAAAAAAAACAAAAACAAAGATATAATTCAGTTAATAATTCAGTCACCATGTATGTACTGCATTATACCTATTTTAACTTAACACTGAGTGTCTACATTATATTGGCGAGAGTGTTTATATCTTCAGTGTTATGCCCGAGTAGCACAATATTTAGATGCCTTGCACCAATTTTATTTAAACATTTATGTTTTTTATTTATTAAATATCAACTTTCTATACTCGAGTGAGATAAAATAATGTTACTCTTTTAGATTCAAAGTCGTCTACCTATGTATGTGTGGAAATTATACTTTTACACATTAGTGATTTATTTTCCATACTTTAGATACACTTTTGAGTACATTAGTATTTATTTCCTGTTTAATATGAACTATAAAAATTTTAAAATTGACAACAGTGAATTTTTAAAATGTTTTCTGAGTATAAGACTAATACATGATTATTATAGACAATTTGAAAAATACTGAAAAGTTATAAAAGAGAAAAAATTATCTGCAGTCTCACTACCCAGAGATAACCCTGTTAATATTTTTCTGTATTTCTGAGTCTTTGTCTATGCTATTTCTATGTATGAGTGTGTGTACATGTGTTTGTGTGTGTGTGTAATAACAAACTTGAGATTATACTGACCATATAGTTATGTACCCTGTTTTTTATAACTTAACTTCATAAATATTTACCCATGTCTTTGAAAATGTGACTTTTAAAAATGGCTGCCTAATAGTCTATTGTATGAATATGCCATAATTTAATAACTTTTCTCTTTGGAAATTAGGTTGTTCTAATCTTTCACTATTATAAATAATAGTGGGGGGAGACATCCTTGTTTGTAAAATTTGATCTCTGCATTAGACTCTTTCTTCAGGATATACTCATGTAAGTGGAATAAGTGGTTCAGGTTGTGAGAACTGTTTAGGCTCTTTATAATATTTCCAACCTTCAGAACGATTGTGCTAAACTAACAATGTATGAGCACCCGTCATACTGCCCCTTCACCAGCATCAGTTTTTTGAATCTTTGACAATTTGTTAGCATAACATCATCAGTTGTTTATTTGATCATTCTAATAAGAGTTGCTTTACAAGTAAACATTTTTGTCTTTCTGTAATTTTATGGTTGATTTTTAAAAAGACAAGACGGTTGCCTAAGTTGGGTGGACTATAGTACAAGTATGTTTCTAGCACTTATAAAACCCTAGAAGCTGGACATGGTGGTATGCACCTGTAATCCCAGCTACTTGGAGTGCTGAGGCAGGAGGGTCACTTGAGCCCAGCAGCTTGAGACCAGCCTGGGCAATGTAGTAAGCCTCAAAAAACCCTCTAAACAAACAAACAAACAGACCTGCAGAATATTTTGATATCACTCTACCCTTTCCTAGAATATGAACATACCTGGTCATGAAGTAGAAAAAGTTCCAAACTGATGGTTGAATGTTGGGTTCTAGTTCTGTTTCTGCCACTGATTAGTTCTCTGAACTTAAGTGTTCCATGTCATATTGAAACTTTCTCATTTGTAAAATGTGGGAGGGGGATCTCTTAAGTGCTCTCTAGTTTCAAAGTACTTTGATATTGTGACTTTGTTTTTTAGAGGTTCTGGTGTCATTTATTTTTAATAGCTACATGAGTAATGTAGATTAGAGAGATTATCTTTTGATTTCAACTTCACATACATGGAAATGAAAGTCTTGTTATTTAACACAAAAGGAAATTAGTTTGCATTATTTAATGCAGTTAATATTACCTAAAATGTTGAACTTAAGCTTTTCTACTTTAAGTGCCTTTAAAAGTTTTGTATTTGGAATCTAAAATATAAAGGAAAATTGCTTATGTAGCTCTATACAGTTGCTTCTTTATTATATACTTTTGAGTGTTTTGTAGCAACTTTTTTTTTTTATGTTAGATTGCACAGAGCAGCATATTCATGGGTTCTTCACTATTCTGCTAGTGAATCCTTGAGAAATGTATGTTAAGGTTAGCTCATTGAGCAGGTAAGTGCTCTGTCTTGGGTGGGCAATAAATCTTCATACAGAGTAGGATAAAGCACTATTCAGATATACCAGTATTTGTATTTAGATGTTCCCATTTGGATGGTTGGTGTTCTGAGCTAGTTAATGGTTATTGTTACAGATCTTAAATATTGCTTTGGTATATTTATTCCAAACATAGTTTATTCCCTGAGATTACGGGTTGGTAAATGTTTCTGTAAAAGACCGGATAGTGAATATTTTGGGCTTCACAGGCCATGTAGTTTCTGTCCTATTTTCCTTGGCAATTGTAGCACAAAAACCGCCATAGACAATGTGTAATCAAATGAATGTGAATGTGTTCTAATAAAAGTTTATTTATACAAAGACGGTGAGCTGGATTTGGCCTGTGGGCCATAATTTGCTGTCTCCTGTCATAGATGGTGTCATTTGTAGTTGAAAAGTTGGCAAATAACCTAAACTGCAAAAAGTGGTGGTAAGTTTCTGCCATCACAGTCCTCTCTCAATTTGATGTATTCTGACTGACTGGGTTAGAGTGTGATTTAGGATCATAAAGGTAAGTGGGAAATGGGTATGGGAAACTAAAAAGTCTTAGAAATTAGTGTTAAGTAACTATATAGCCCTTTTGTTTGCGGGAACACATTGGGAGGTTTACTTTGGTTCCATAAACCAATCAAAAAAGTGATCAGTGGAGCTTGTGATTAGTTGTTGCAAATTCTTTAAATTATTCTAAGTGCTTGGCTACCTAGATGATATCAGAAGCTAGATCAGATGAACCTCTTTACCTGAGTATTTTAGGACACTAGACCAACATTTTTAAAAAGGATTGTGAAATGTGAAAATTTTGCCATATGAGGACTTTTAAAAAGACAACTACCATTTTCCATTACTATTTTATTTTAAAAGTGACTCCCATTATTTAGGAAGGACTTAAACTCAGACTCATAGAGTAATTTAACTTGAATAGCTTTAAGTTGATGAAAAAATTACTACACTGGTATTTTCTCATTTACTTTGCATCACCAAAAAATTCAACAGGTATTAGTGTCAGTCCATAGATGGGCATTTGGGAAGTGCTGTAATATGGTTGTTGGCAGACCTGTTATACTTACAAAGCTGTTATTGACTAGTAGATTAGTAAGCCACATGTACACTGTTATTGAGATTAAAACTTTTAATTTTAAATGCCATGTATTAAGGGGGAGGCACTAAGAACCATAGTGTCTACAGGGAATGATAAAAGGCCTCAATAGTCTAGAGAGTGAGAGATGTGGTTGAAGAAATTGGTGAGTCTTATTTTGGAGAAGGTAAGTTTAAAGATAGGGAGTTTTCTTCAGATATTTGAGTGACTTTCATATATGAGAAAGAATAGTATTTGTTGTTCTAGGTAGAAAAATTACGAATAGGAAATGGGAGCTTCCCGGTTTTACATTGAATGTTCTATAATGAGAATTCCTTCCTTTATTTTTACCTTTCCTTCCTCCCTTTTCCCTCCTCTCCCCTTTCCTTTCCCTCCTTTCTCCCCTTTCCTTACCCTCTCCTCCCCCCCACTCCTCCCCTTCCCTTCCTTTCTCCCCTCCGCCCCACAGTCTCTCTTACTCTATAGAGTGCAGTGGCATGACCTCTGCTTACTGCAACCTCTGCCTCCCAGGTTCAAGCAATTCTCCTGCCTCAGCCTCCAGAGTAGCTGTGATTACAGGCATCTGGCAACATACCATATCTGGCTAATTTTTGTATTTTTAGTAGAGATAGGGTTTCTCCATGTTGGTCAGGCTGGTCTCTAACTCCTGACCTCAGGTGATCCACCTGCCTAGGCCTCCCAAAGTGATGGTATTACAGGTGTGAGCCACCACGCCCGGACTCTTTCTTTCTTTTCTTTACTTCCTTTTCTTCCCTCTCTCCCTCCTTTTCTCTCTTTCTACCTCCCCCACCTCCTTCCTCCCACCTTTCTGTCTCTCTCTCTCTCTCTCTCTCTCTCTCTGTCTGTCTCTCTGTCTCTTTCTTTCTTTCATTCAAGACGGGGTTTCACCATGTTGCTCAGGCTGGTCTTGAACTCCTGGACTCAAGAGATCCACCAGCCTTGTATAATGAGAATTTGTAATAATGAAGATTTGCTGTGTCCTCATAAAAGCATAAGAATTATTCAGACAAAAGCTAGATTAGTGATTATCAAAGTAGGGTCCCTGAACTGTCAAGATCAGTATCACCTGGAGATGTATAACTATGATCACCAAGCTGAAAAAAAGCTGGTATACAAATAAAATGGAACTTATTTGTATAAAATTGTTGAGAAGTAATTTTTAAATCAGAATGAATTTTGATCATTTAATACTAACTTTTAACCAAATTATAAATTGATTATAGCTTAATTGTTACTGGGTGAACACTGGTGCACCAGTTACTGGGGAAACCTTAGAATAATTAATCTGTTTTAGTTAAAACATTTAAATACAGGGCAGAGTTCCACCATTTCCTAAAATAAAGTTGTTCTTTGAATAAATGACTCAAACAGAGCTGCTGCTTCAATCTAAAACACAGCCATATCAGTTAGCAGAAAAGGAATTTGAAGGATTATGTTTTTTTTTTTTATACCCATTAATGTCAAAGTATTAGGAGCAGCTGTCACATAAGATGTTTTCCTGTCTACTTCCGGTTCTGGTACCCCATCACATACCAGTAAGTACAGCTGAGTGGCATGGCATACTGTCATCTCTGGCTATGCTATACATTTTGGCAAGGCCCTCTCAACTAATGCTGATAACTGGAACCTCTACTTCTTTAAAGTTGAGGATGGATTTGTTTGCCCATCCTGCCTTCAAGTACTATGTAAAGAACTTTGGAGTTTCAGATTTGTCATTTATTCTAGGGTTCTCTGATGGTTCCATAGTGGTTTATACCCAGGACGTATCACATTTACTCTGTGTGTGTGTGTGTGTGTGTGTGTGTGTGTGTGTGTGTGTGTGTGTGTGTGTGGGGCGCGCGTATGTAATTCTAATGCAAAGTTTTGGCAATCACGCTATAAAAATAATGGAAAGAATTTTAAAAGACAGTTTATCTGATTTTGAAAGCTATACGATAATGGAGTTGTTTTTTCATTATTGATTGTAAATTATATGTTCAAGTGAACATTTCTCACTGTAAAGTTCAGTTTGTAATTTTATTAAATGTCATATTTTTTCCTTATCCTAATAATGACACCAAAGAGAATCTAAATACCATTATTAAGCTTTTGAAGGCCAAGTGAGGCAACTATAAGCAGGACTGAGATCTGATCTTTATGTAACTTTTTGAAAAAACTTAATTTTTTTTGTCTACGATATTCTGAATTACTGAATGTGATGTTACATTTTAGTATAAGTAGTAAAACAAGATGAAAACAAAAATTAGATCATACTGAGTTTTGTGAGTTTTTGAAAATTAAATCCTTAGACTTGAATTTGATTTAATAAAAGTATTTTTAACTTAGCTAATTTATAAATGGAAGTTTTTTTCTGAGAATTTTTTTTTCCTTTTTTTTTTGGGGGGGAGGGGGCCGGGCAGGGAAGAGGAGGAGGAAGACAGGCGGACTGTCAAGGGAGGAAGGAAGCAAGACACTTTTTTTCACTTAAATTTTTTTATTTGGCCAGACACAGTGGCTCATGCCTGTAATCTCAGCACTTTGTGAGGCTGAGGTGGGAGGATTGCCTGAGTCCAGGAGTTTGAGACCAGCCTGAGCAATATAGTGAGACCTTGTCTCTACAAAACAATTAAAAATAAATAAAAAATTTAAAAATGAGCCGGCTGTTATAGCATGCACCTGAAGTCCCAGCTACTCAGGAGGTTGAGGTGGGAAGATCGCTTGCGCCCAGGAGGCAGAAGTTGCAGTGAGCTGAGATTGCAACACCACAGACTACAGTCTAGGTGAGATCACAGCACCACGGACTACAGAGCGAGACCCTGTCTCAAGAAAAAAAAAAATTACTGTCAATTTGAATTTAGCACAGAATAGGTACTCGGTGTTTGTTCAGTTTCAATGAATTGAATTTTGAAGCAAGGAGAATAAGATAGTCTTCATGTGAAGTGTTTTCTAAAGGTTAGGAAAGCATAAACCTTTAACTGGAAGCATTTTTTAATTGGCTTTTGTCAGTTTTCAGGTTTTGATTGTGGAAATCATCTTCCTGACTAATTTTAAAGTAGGGTAGAATTTAATATTTCTAGGCTCTATATGGGATGCTAAATGAGATAAATGGTAGTGTAAGTTATCTGGTACAATTGAACCCTTTGGCCCATGATTCCTAGCTCATATTTGTCAGTGTCCTATGATGTTTACCATTACTTGAAGGTGTCAAAAAATTTAAGAACGTTTAATAAAATGTCCTTTAGCTGCATGCCCAATGACATGTCCAGCCAACTCTCAAGTAAAAAGATACTTAGGGAGTGTTACAAATTCTGGACTGGAATCTGTTTACAACTTTGCTGGTGAGTTGCTACTGGTTTGCTAGAACGAGTCACTGTTTCTTTCTAGATAAAGAGTTTATTTCTTTATTAATGTCAGTTAGAATAGAATAGTATTACTTCTAAGGGTCTTTCCACCTTTGACTTTTTAGGACATGAATGAAAACACCTTATTTATTTAATGTATTGTACTTAAAAGTTTTTTAATGTGTTTCACAGCATTTTCCCCCTCTCTTAATCTCAAGGATTACAAGCCAGACATTGTTACCCTAATTTTACTGTTATAGTATCTGAGACACATACAAATTTCATAACTTTCTTTTGTTTATATAGCTAGTTACCATCAGATATAGGATAAACATTCAGTTCCTCTGATTTATTGTATTTACTTATTTATTTTTTTGAGACAGTCTTACTCTATTATAACCATGCTGGAGTGCAGTGGTGCGATCTTGGGTCACTGTAACCTCTGCCTCCCAGGTTGAAGCTATTCTCCTGCCTCAGCATCCCAGAGTAGCTGGGATTACAGATGTGCACCACTATGCCCAGGTAATTTTTGTATTTTTAGTAAAGACGGGGTTTTGTCATGTTGGCCAGGGTGGTCTCAAACTCCTGGCCCAAGTGATCCACCCACCTTGCCTCCCTTAAGCTGGGATTACACACATGAGGCACCAGCATGTATTTTAAATATGGTAGAGTATTTAAAATGTGGTATAGTATTTAACTTTTAAAAAGAGTAGATCTAGTAGAAAGATTTATTTCTAATCATACAATAAGAGTAGATCTAGTAGAAAGATTATTTTTAATAACCACACATTATTTAACCATAGGGTGGTTATGTGAATGACTTAAGGACAAAACTGATTATTTATTTTCATTGAATTGATTTAAAACATGGAATTTAGTTCAACTAAAACTGTAGATTATTTTGTAGTTGAATCTAACTTTCTCATTTCTTCTGGACCTTCTTATTCACGATCAGGGAGCAGGATTAGGCTTGCCTAACATTGATTGTAAGGATAAATTTAGCTTCACATGAAGATTATTAATTTTATCAAATAGTATTCTGTGATTTTGGTTAAAGCAAAACTTTTTGTGATTTTTATTAAAGATTAAGGAATATGTATGGAATTTATAAATTGAACAAGCTTTACACTAAATTGATTACATTGTTGTAACTCAAAAAGAGGAGGAGGATATGTAGTCAGTTCTGAGTTGGGTTCCTCTATAGAGTATTCTGCTTGGATTTTTTGTTGCTTTTATCTGTGTTCTTGCTTGCAGCTTTGATAGCATGTTTTTAAAATTGGAAATACTAGTTTTTATGTTTTCTAAGAATTGATGTAGGAAATGTGTATGAGTTCTCTTGTTTCTTTTCTGGTGTAAAAATTGTAATTTAATGTCTCAAGTATATTTTCTATTTATTTGGTTTTTGAGGTAGAACACAGATGAAATTTAAGGAAGCTTAATAGTTCTATTTATAGAGTCATCCCAAGATTAGTGGACACAAGCATCTTCCCATAAGAACAACAGAGCATTTAAAGAATATATTTAATTAGTTATCCTGGGTTCGGCTGGTGGCTCACGCCTGTATCAGTACTTTGGGAGGCTGAGGTGGGCAGATCACTTGAGGTCAGGAGTTCAAGACCAGCTTGGCCAACATGGCAAAAACCCTGTCTCTACTAAAAATACAGGAATTAGCTGGGTGTTGTGGCAGGCACCTGTAATCCCAGCTACGCAGGAGGCTGAGGCAGGAGAATTGCTTGAACCCGGGAGACACAGTTTGCAGTGAGTCAAGATCATGCCACTGCACTCCATCCTGGGTGACAGTGTGAGACTCTGTCATAAAATAATAAAATAATAATAATAATAATCCTGGTTATAAAGTGACATCTTTAAACATATTTTGCTCTCTCTACATATCTATATTTCTATGTATATAGCTATATATTGGTGTAGATAGAGTCTATGATACGATCTCTTGAATATATGACACGATATTTCTTGACCTTTGAGGTTGTATTTCTTAGGAATGGTCAAAGATCAGCTGAGTGATTAGACTGGATAATAAGGTTTAGGGAAGGAATGTTAGTTATAAAGAATTAAGTTGCCTTTCTTGTGCTTTAAAATGTCCCCACCCCAGAGCGCCACAGTGGCACATAGGAATAAGCTTATAGTTTAAGTAACTGTTTGTTAATATCACTTGTACTATTGAAAATTAATCTTGTTGCTTTTTAGACATGTTACATCCAAATACCTACCTAATTTATTATGAAATTCATAGTTCTTTGACATATCAATTATCTCAGTGTGGTAAATTGAAAATCTGTGTAAAAACCAAGAGACAGTTTAAAAAATGTGTTCAGAAAACCAGGTCATTTCCTGAACGCTAAATCCTTTTCTTGAGACGGAGTCTCACTCTGTTGCCCAGGATGGAGTGCAGTGGTGCAATCTGCTCACTGCAACCTCTGCCTCCTGGTTCAAGCGATTGTCCTGCCTCAGCCTCCTGAGTAGCTGGGACTTCAGGCACGTGCCACCATGCCTGGCTAATATTTTTAGAGATGAGGTTTCGCTGTGTTGGCCAGGCAACTCCTGGCCTCAAATGATCCGTCCCCTCAGCCTCCCAAAGTGCTGGGGATTACAGGCATGAGCCACCACACCTGGCCTGAACACTAAATACTTTCTATAAGTAGTGTTAAGATAGTGTGATGAAAAATGGAGTGTGTCCTTTTAAAGTCTTAGCTGGAAGCTGAATCCATGTGTTAAATGTGCAGTCTCATGATAACTTGTAAAACAAGCCTGAAAAAGTCTCTCTTCAAAAGTTTACAGGTATTTCATCACCACAGGCCACTTATGCAATACCTCTGTACTAAGCACTGAAGGACAGCCAGGTCTTTATTGGGTTTAAAAAGTGCCTCTTTCCTTTTATTAATGTCAGCTACTTATATTTGACAGTGTTGTATCTTTGGATGTTTGTTATTTTGGTGAGTAGCAAACAAGGTTAGTCTATTCCTAGAAGCTCTACTTGCTACAGTTGGGGAAAATTAACTTGGATGAAACAATGGTCATGTTTTAACAGTTAAATAGTTTATAATTTTATATTTAAAAAAGCAGGTGTCCTTAATTACTATAGATAAGTTTCTAATTTCTGGTTTTCTTTGTTATTTTGTGTTAGAAGAAATATACCTTGCAGTAATCAAGTCCCTGATGTGTGTGTGTGTTTGCCATTTAAAAAATCTTCACATTTATTTTTAATAACAAGCAATTTTTAACTAATGTTTACATTATTGACTAAGGATAAACCAGTTGTTAGTACTAAAAGAATTTATGCTGAAATTTAGGTCTGGGGACTCAATGTTGAAAGGATATCATCTTTCACTCAGATATTTACAGTAGAGTTAATATTAGATTCAAAATTGCCTGATTGTAATTTGTATTTTAAGTGTAACTTAGAAATTTTTACATTATTTACAACTTTATTTTCACAATTCACTTACGGGTGTTTTTTAAATGGAGACTTAATTTTTAGATGCTAGAAATGTAGGTACATATGTGGTATTCAAGTCACTACTAGTTTATTACTTGAAAGGCATTTTGATTAAGTGTGTGATACCCACTTTTATATGGTACAACCAGATGTTCTTTTGTTTTTCCTTGGAATTTCACCTTTTTAACTGAAGAGACGTCTGTCCATACATAATAGCTGGAGGTTTCTGTGCCCAACTCATGACAAAATGGCTTTAGAAAGATATTTTTTAGCAGTAATTTTATAGTAATTTCAATAACACATGGTAACAAAAAGCTTGTGGGTTAGAATCTTTAGCTTTTCTTGGCAGCTTCTACCCAATTCTTACTCCGAACCCCCCCTGCCCACCACACACTTGTTTTTTAGTGGTAGCATTGCCAGCACCTTCTCTACAAATTTAGGATAACTAAATATTTGAAAGTGAAGTTATTTTCAACAAACTTTAGTATATCTGCCCAAGATGAACAGTATTTTGATGAGGTTACTTTACTTCCCTCATAACAGAGCTTGCATTGCTAAATATTAAAGAATAAAATGAAAAACCTTTACCAAGATTTGTACTCATTTTGCAAATCAGCTTAGGAACACTCTCAGGAAAGTAACAGATGGATTGTTTTGACAAAATAGAGACATTGAAATTTTTGATCCTGGGAATTACGTCATGTTCAATGAAAAATGTTCTGGCAAATGAAGATAATGAGGTTTATAAATGGAAAAATATAAGCCAAAAATTAATATATTCAGCCAAAATACTTTAAAAAAATCTAAACTATTGAACATAAATTGGTTATCCCTGGGAAAAGATACTGCATATTTTGATGATCTCTGTGTATTTGGGAACTACAGCAGTAAATGCAAAGATAAATCTTGCCTGTCTCTCCCCCTTTTAAGTTAATTGACACAGATATTTCAATAGTAGTATTACTGGTTAAAATTCTGCAATACTAATTGCCTGGTATCTTAGAGAAGAAGAAGTTTTCTCTAAGATAGAAAGACTAATAGGAAGATAGAAGACACCAGTCTGTTTCTATCCTCCTTTTCTCTCTTGTGTTTTCCTTCTGTGTATTAGAAACAACAACAAAAGGCTGCTTTAATAGTCTTGACTAGTCTTTTGTTACCTGATAGGAACTTGAGTTTTCGATTTTTAAGCTAGCTCTAGGTCTGTAGCTTCTGATAGCAAGTAATCCCTTCATTCTCTAGTATCCTTTGCCAATATTTAAAAATGGAGACTATAGCTTAATAGATTGACTACTCTGACCTAGCAGTCCCATGTTTGAGTGCAGGGATGGTGTTGGGCATTTTCTCCCCTGGTAGTGATATTCTAGAATGCTTTATGTTCCCAACCCCTAAAAAATCCTCCAAATCCTTCTTATTCTCAAGTAGCACTTACAACTTTAGCATTATCTCCTAATATAACAGTTCTATCATTAATCATACTACATGTTCATCCTTCTAAATATCACTGTCAATTTAGCCTGTAAGAGTTGAATTTAAGGAAAAGGGTAAAGGAAAGAAATAACTGTTTATATAAAAGTGCTGAGTTTCATTGCTTATGGTAATGTTTTAATCTTTGGCCAAATGAAAAAAAATCTTTTAAAAGGAAAGGAAAACAATTATTTTATAGAAATATTTTGTAAACATGTATGTAAAGACGTTGTTTTCTTTGCCACCAACAAATTGTTAATAAAATTTTTTTTTTAGTTTCTTCTTGAATGGGGTTCTTTTGTGTATAGTAGGGCAAATTATGCTGGCCTAAAGAAAAAAAAACACTTCAATCTGAGTTTATTTAATCAGACGTCAACAGAAAGATTGCAACTTCTTCCATATTGTTGTCTTTTCAACCAGTGTCTTTCCCTCTTTTTAAGAAAAAAGTCATTGTTTTTTTAAATATTATTTTTGGATGAATTATGTCTATAGACTGGTTGACCAATAGCTTTTGCTAAACCATTGAAAACTAACCCTTGGTTGGTCATCTCTATGATGTACTTTTATTCATGAAAAGCAATGCGTTCTCATGATAAGTAACTTCCTGGAAATAGAAACTCTACTTATTGCATGTACTTGCTGAGGGTAATAATCCAGGATTATACATACAGTGTATGAGGGGAGGGGAATTGCTATCCTAACAGTGTTTTGTGGCATTCTTACACATTGTACTCATCATTTTAAGTCTTTCTATAGAATTGTTCTTGGTTTTGGACCCCTAACATAAAAAGAGGAGAAAAAGTTCAAGGTAAGTGGCAAACATGAATGTCAATTTGAGGAAATTGAATTTGGAGGAAAAGTTAAGTAACAAATACTGAATGAAAAAGTTGATTTTATCATTAGATTTGAGAAGAAACATGTTCTGTGTGATGGTGAGGAGCTGTTTTCTGTTTTAGTCAATAATTAGTTTTCTTCATGAAATAAGGTAGTGTGGTTCATCAAATATTATTGAGTATCTACCACATGACAGACTGTACATTTTTATCTAAGAACCATATGAAATTGCTGACATTTAACTGTTGTTTACTTATACAAACTGCAACTTAGTGTGATGCAATCTTATACTTTATATTATTTAATTCTTAAAATAACCCTATTTTTAGGTAGATGTTTTCACAGCTAGGAAAACATTTCTGACCAAGAATAATCCCTATACTTTTGGAGATATGACCAAAAACTGGGATGGTCTAGATTCCCTTGGTCCCCCCAAATAAACCTTTGTCTGTTTAAGATGTATAGAGAACATGCCTCCAAGATGACCCTGGTGACTCCTGTGCCTCTTGGTGTTTATGACATTGAATATGCCTTCCCCTTGAGTAAATTCCTTCTAATCATCATTACAGGTATGTCACTTCTTGCTAGCAGACTCTCTCCCTTGCTGGCTTTGATGAAGCAAATTACCATGTTGGGAAAGCCCACACAGCAAGGAACTGAGGGCAGCTTCTGCCCAGCAGCCAGCTAGGAGGACCCATTTAAAAAAAAAAAAAAAAGAAAGAAAAATTAGGCTTCATTAATATTGAAAACTAATGCTCAGTGTCAAAAGACAATGTTACAAGAATGAAAAGACAAGTCACAAACTGGGAGACACATTTCAGTGCAGGAGTAAGCCTATTCAAAGGCATTCACCTATTAGGGAGGCAGAGTTGGGATTTGAGTCCAGCCTAACTTGCTCCAAAGCCAATGTTCGTTGCAGTAATTTCAATTGTTCCCTCAACTTTTTGAAATTTGTGAATTTGGTAAATTTGCTGCTCAGTGTTTCCTCATTTTGCTATCTAAGAAGATGCCATTTTTTTCTTCCCCATTTTCTATATGCCTTGCCTTTCCGTATGTGTCACCTTTCCTGGAACGCATTATTTGTCAACCAGTTCTGTTGTTTTCTCTACCCTCCTTTAACTGATACTCCTCTCTGAATTTCTGTAGCCTGTTTTCCATGCAGTTTTAGCACTCTTTTCTTAACTATTTCCTGAACACAGAGCTTAATGCTTTCATACTTCCTATAGTTCTGGCCTTGCATTCAACATTTAGTAGAACCAATAATAACTGTGTTATTCCCCCAAACATGGGCTGAGCATAAAACAAGACTTGCTCTGGTTACCTTTAGCCAGGTTCTCTGTGTTCTGGTACTGGATACTTTGAAATGGTGACTCTTGGAAATCCCTCTGTACTCCTTTCCTTCCTGAGAATGTAAACATTTGGCTATTTAAGTCAAGGCATTCACTTTAGCAAGTATTTTGAGACATTGTCTTTGGCTAGAGTCACAAAAAAAAATTAAAGAGAAAAAAAATTTTTTAAAAAGTTTTGAGACATTAGCTGGGCATGGTGATTGATGCCTGTAATCCCAGCACTTTGGGAGGCTGAGGCAGGCAGATCACTTGAGGCCAGGAGTTTGAGACCAGCCTGGCCAACATGATGAAAGCCCATCTGTACTACAAATACAAAAATTAGCTGGGTGTCGTGGCATGTGCCTGTAACCCTAGCTACTCAGGAGGCTGAGACAGGAGAATTACTTGAACCCGGGAAACTGAGGTTGCAGTGAGCCGAGACTGCACCACTCCACCCTGGGCAACAGTGAGATTCCATCTCTAGGGGGGTGGGGGAGTTTTGAGACTAAGAATAAACTGCTGCTCTCCCCACCAACAAGGCAAATGCTAGCTGATACTGTAAGCTCAAAAGTTTCCTTTATCCACACCTTGGCCATATTCGAATCTATAAATACATTAAAAATAACTTTTCCAGGGAGAAATCAAATATAACACCTTAAATAGAAGGATAGGAAAAATAGTCATATATAGTCTCATTCTCCAGAGATTATCACTGCAAATTTTTATTTAAAATTTTTCTGGGTACATAGTAGGTCTGCTAATATTTTTTGAGCATACGATATGTGTGTTTCTGTCTTTTAAAGTAGAATTCCACCATATATACTGTGTTGTGGTTTTTAAATTCAATTTTTATTTGTTTTTTTTTCCTGATGTTAGCTTATTTTAGAAAAAAATAGCCAATTCAAAGTTTTCTTAGTCAACTCAGAGATTGTCCCATTCATTCATTCTTTCTACATGATATCTATATACAAAAGTGTAGATATACCAGCCAAGTGTTAGAATTATGCCTGGTCCTTTTTTGCCCCTTGCTGGGTCTTGGATATAACATTTTTCTCTATAAATATCTGCTCATATGTTTGCCTTTCCATCTGCTGAATTTATATTGTGTTTTATATCCACCGATGTGTTCCATCTTACCCCTTATTGGACCTTGGAGTCACTGTCAGTTCTAAATCAACTTCTATGCTGCCTAACTATGCTGAACTGAGTGTTTTTGTCTTCGGACCCTTTAGTCCATCTCTTTGGCACCATGCTTGGGAGGGGGGGGCTTCTCACCATAATTTACTTCTCTGTGGGGAAAAAAACAAAACCCCCAAAACCTAATGCCCACTCTTTTGGGAGATCTAAAATTCCAAGGGGACTTTCTAGTTTTCCTTTGGGTTAGATGTGAGGGAGTGGTGGATAGTGTTGCACAATACTGGTCTTACCTCCTTGTGTCTGTGACCCATTTCCTTTGTCTCCTGTTTACAACTCCTACTCTTGTCATCCTCAACTGGAAGGAATCTAGTCAGTGGATTAGGGACAGAGATTGATGTCCCTAATGATACTTTTTTCTTGATATTTCCTATCGTGTACCTACATTATGACTTTTGAATTTAATACCCTAGAAGTTGATGGTGATAATTTTGTCATCCTTTTGCCAGCGGAGTAACAGAGAATACAACAGATACTATTTTACCTGTCATCATGGGAGATATGAAATACCATAATTTACTTCACAAATTTTTTATTCCTGGATGTTTAGACGTTCTCTTTTTTTCTCAGTGTCATAAATGGTGTTCTTATTCTTACACCTGTTTCTAGCTTTTTCCTTAGGATAAGCTTTTTCCAAATGAAATTACATTTTAAAGTTTTAAGGCCTTGAAATGCGTTTATTCCACATCTTCAAACATAAATGGGAAGTTCTAGATCTATATGACATCAAGAGTCTTTTTCAAAAATATTGCCTTGCTGGATGGGCACAGTCACTCAGGCCTGTAATCCCAGCCTTTGGGAGGCTGAGGTGGGCATATCACCTGAAGTCAGGAGTTCAAGACCAGCCTGGCCAACATGGTGAAACCTTGTCTTTGCTAAAAATATAAAAATTAGCCGGATGTGGTAGTGTGCTTGTAATCTCAGCTACTCTGGAGGCTGAGGCAGGAAAATCACTTGTACCCAGGAGGTGGAGGTTGCAGTGAGCCGATACCACACCACTGCACTCCAGCCTGGGCGACAGAACAAGACTTTGTCTCAAAACAAGAACAACAATAACAAAACTATTGCTTTGTTTTTTCTCTTCCAGTCAAGAAGGAGTAATTGGTACTGGATTTGCCCTTCTGCTTAAACAGCTAGAAAAAGGGATAAAATATAACAGTTTTTAGACACAACAACAGCTAGTGCAGTAGTGGAATCCACAAGTGAAGGGAAACAAACCAGGATGGCCATTTGTACCAGGTTACTGCCTGGAGGCTATTTCCAGATGTCAGCTCAGCAAATGGAATCCAAGCAGCACAAGAGATGAGCACAATAGAGGAAGCAGGTCAGAGATTGGGGGAAGCCACAAGGATTTGAATTTATAGAGCAAAATACCAGAGAGGAGGTTTGTTTTACAAAGAAGGGGCTACAGAGATCTACAGGGGCATTCCATTGAGTCTTTGGTTGATTACTAATCTGTGCACGTTTGAGAGGAGATGATCTGAGTTCAGGAAGAGAAGGATTGCAAAGGAGTAGAATAATCAGTTACAGCACCGAAGGGACTTGGAATTTGTTTCTACCAAAGTGGAAAGACCTTATAACACACACACACACATTCTGGATTCTTCCCGTATTATATATATATATATATATATATATATATATATATATATATATTTTATGGGAAGAATCCAGAATGTGCTTAATTACCTCTAGACTAGGGCTTTGGTATATACTAGTCTTTAAAAAACTTGAGAGCAAGACTCAGAGAATCCCACTGATTGCAAACAACCATGTTAGAATAATATGCAACCATGTTTGAAGGACTGTAACGAAATTTAGTATTCAACAATGTAAGGTTCAGATGTCCAGCATACACATGCATGCATACACACACAGAGGTATGCAAAGAGGAAAAAACAAAAAAGACCCATAGCAGGGTGGGTCAGGGAATCTATCAATAAGAGATCCAGAAATGCCAGAGATGCTGGAACTACAAGACAAGGACATTGAAATTGTTAACACATAGGCTCCATGTGGTCAAGAATGTAGGAGAAAACATGATATACATAGGAGATATAAAGATCAAAAGGAAATTCTAGAAATAAGAAAATATATAATACCTGCAATGAAAAATATACTGAATGGGAGTAACAGCAAATTAGACACTAATTTGAATTTGAAGACAGGACAGGTTGGTGTGGTGGCTAATGTCTGTAATCTCAGCATTTTGGGAGGCCAAGGTGGGTAGATCACTTGAGTCCAGGAGTTCAAGACTAGCCTGGGTAGCAGTGAGACTGTGTCTCTACAAAAATTTAAAAAAAAATATTAGCTGGGCCTGGTCGTACATGCTTGTGGTGACATACATCTATAGTCTGGATACTTCGAAGGTTGAGGTGGGAGGATTGCTTGAACCCAGGGGTGTCAAAGCTGTAGTTAGTAGTGATTGCACCACTACACTCCAGCCTGGTGTCAGAATGAGACTCTTGTCTCAAAAAACAAACAAAAAACCTAGAAGATAAATAAAGACAGGGCTTTCCAGAGTAAAACACAAAAGCACTGAGGGGAGGAAGAAGAAACATCAGTGACCTGTGGGGCAATGTCAAGTAGTTTAACGTATAACTTGAAGTCCCAGGGGGGGGAGAGGGGCAGAAAGGAAAAGGATAGAAAAAATATTTGATGCAATAATGTCCAAAATCTTGTCAAATTTCATGAAAACTAGAAACACTTCCAAGATGCACAGTGAACCTAAAGCATAAATATGAACCATAGCAAGACACATTATAGTCAAAGTGCTGAAAACCACGGATACAAAGAACATCTTTTTATAAAAATTAGAGGAGAAAGGACACTGAAGGTACAGAGAAACAAAAATACTAATATCAAATGACTTCTTATCTGAAATTATGGAAACTGCAACACAATGGAAGAATGTCTTTGAAAGTAAAAAAACAACCCTGTAAACCTAAAATTTTTGACCCAAGAAGACACTTTAAAATTGGAATACTTTTTTAGACAAGCAAAAGATTAGGAAATTCATTGTTAGTAGACCACACTGTTTAAAAAAAAATTTCCCCTTAGAAAGTAATACCAGATAGAAATTTGAATTCATACAAAGAAGAAAGAGTACTAGAAATGTTAAATATGTGGGTAGATAAAAAGGATTGTTTTTTCTCACTGTTAAATCTCTTAAAAATAATTCATTGGCCAGGGAGTTCAAACCGTCCTGGGCAACATAACGAGACCCCTGTCTCTACAAAAAAATTAAAAAATTATCTGGGGATGCTGGCACCTGTAGTCCCAACTACTAGAGAGACTGAGGTCACAGGATTGCTTGAGCCTGATAGTTGAAAGCTGCAGTGAGGTATGATTGCACTACTGCACTGCAGCCTGGGTAACCCTGTCTCAAAGTAATAATAGTAATTCATCCTGTCTCAAAATAATAATAGTAATTCATTGTTTAGAGCAAAAATATTCACATTGTGTTTGGAGTTATATGTAGAAGTAAGATGTCTGAAAGCAGTATCACTAAAGTGTGGAAATGGAATGCGAAGTACACATTTGCAAGGTTCTTAATGCTCTATGTGAAGTGGCATAATCTTATTTGAAGATTTACTGTATATTATAAATCCTTGAAATTACTAAGACTGAAGAAGAAAATGAAGTATAGCTAATTAGTCAATACTGGAAATAAGGTGGAATATATTTTTTTCTTTTTTGAGAGTGAGCCTCATTCTGTTGCCCCTGTTGGAGTCAGTGGTGTGATCTTGGCTCACTGCAACCTCTGCCTCCCAGATTCAAGAGATTCTTGTACCTCAGCCTCCTGAGTGGGTGGGATTATAGGTGTGCACCACCACATCTAGCTAATTTTTAATTTTTTATAGAGACGGGGTTTCACCATGTTGGCCAGGGTGGTCTTGAACTCCTGACCTCAAGTGATCCACCTCAGCCTCCCAAAGTGCTGGAATTACAGGCGTGAGCCACTGCTCTTGGCCAGGAATAATTTTAAAAGACAAAACTCAGTGAATCCAAAAGTACTGAGAAAAGGAAAGAACAAAGTTCATGAGACAACTATGAAGCAGGTAAGATTTTATGTTTTATTTTTATTTTTTTGTTTTTGTTTTGCAGGTAAGATTTTAATACAACCATATTGATAATTATATTTAATGAAAATGGTCTAAACACAAAAGGTAGATATCAGATTGGATATGGAAGGAATACCTAATTATATGCAAAAATTAATCCAAAGAAAGCTGGAGGGGGCTATATTAGTTCCATAAAATATAATTCAAGATAAATGTTACCAGGAATAATGAAGGACATTTCATGTTGGCAATCTCATTAACTGATCATGAGGAAATAAGAATTTTAACTCTTACATACCTAATAAAAGGGCTTCAAAATACATAAATTAAAAGTCTATAGAATGGAAAAGGGAATTAGACAAATCTATAGTCACAGTGGGATATTCCAAAAGTCTTACAATTGATAGATTGAAAGAAAATTAGGGTCTAGAAGACTTGAACAATTTAACAACTTAATCTAATTGACATAATTCATTTAGTCAAACAATAGAACACATATTCATTTCAAGCTTACATGGAATGTTCATTAAGATAGACCTAATATGCTGGGCCATAAAACAAGTCTCAAATTCCAGAAGGCCAAAATTATTTAAAGTATTTTTTTCTGATTACACCAGAACTAAATGAAAATTAATAGCAAAATTATCTGGGTGAATGTCAAACATTCTGATATTAAACAACTCCTCCCACCCCCTGCAATGGTCTCCCTCTGTTGCCCAGTCTGGAGTGCAGTGATGTAGTCATGGTCACTGCAGCCTTGATCTACTGGGCTCAGGCGACTTTCCTGAGTAGCTGAGACTACAGGCGTATGCCAGTATGCCCGGCTAATTTCTGTACTTTTTGTAGAGATGGGGTCTCCCCATGTTGCCCACGGCTGATCTCAAACTCCTGAGCTCAAGCCATCTGCCCGCATTCACCTCCCAAAGTGCTGGGATTACAGGTGTGAGCCACTGTGCCCAGCCATAAAAAACATATTTTAAAATTATTATTTTTTTTGAGAACAAGTCTTGCTCTGTCACCCAGGCTGGAGTGCAGTGGTGCAATCTCAGCTCACTGCTACCTCCACCTCCCAGGGTCAAGTGATTTTCCTGCCTCAGCCTCCTGAGTAGCTGGGAGTACAGGCACATGCCACCATGCCTGGCTAATTTTTGTATTTTTAGTAGAGACAGGATTTCACCATGTTGGCCAGGCTGGTCTCAAACTTCTGAACTCAGGTCTCCCAGAGTGCTGGGATTACAGGCCTCGGTCTCCCAGAGTGCTGCGATTACAGGCGTGAGCCACCACACATGGCAAAAAAATATATTTTAAAATAATCCATGAGTCAAATAGGAAATATGGACTGAATGAAAAGAAAAAGATTCATGGGATGTAGCTAAAGCAGTACCTAGAGAAAAATTTAAATGTTCAATTTAGGAAATAAAAATTTTGAATTAATTATCTAAGTTTCTCTCAGAAATTAGAAAATGAAGAGCAAATTATGCAGATGGAATGTAAAAATAGCAGAAATTAATGATACAGAAAGCAAAACAAATGGAATCAAAGTTGATTTGGTGAAAGATTAGTACAATTGAAAAATGTTTATCTAGTTACACCAGAAAATGAGTGAAGGCACAAATAACTAATATCTGGAATGAATGAGGGGGATAATACTACAAATCCTATAGCTATCAAAATAAAATATAAGTAGATCATACCAATATATTTGGCAACTTAGATGAAATAATTATTTGCGAGACACAGATGGCAAAGCAGGCAAGATTATACATAACTGGAAAAGAGCCTTTTATCTCTGAAAAGAAATTGTTAAATACCTTCCCACCTAGGAAATTCCTAGCCTAGATGAGTTCAATGGCAAATTCTACTAAACATTAAGAGAGAATGTCAAGTTTACACAAACTCTTTTATCAAATAGAAGAGGATGGGACATTTCCCAGTGTAATTTATGATTCCAGCATTACTCTGATAACAACAGAAACCCAGAAAACCCATTACAAGAAATTGAAACTACAGACCAGTATTCTTCCTGAACTAGAAATAGAAGAGAATTTCCTTAGCCCAGTAAAGGATGTCTATAGAAAACCTATGGCTAATGTCATGCTTAGTGGTTAAGACAGAAATCATGGAGCTTTAGCATATTACTGGATTGGGAGACAGTAAGATACTATTCTACCCACATTTACGATAGATTCAATGCATTCACAATATCCTAGCAGGTTTTTAAAAATAGAAATTGACAGGGTAGTTCCAACATTTATATGAAAATCAAAGGGATAGAATAGTTAAAATATTTTTTAAAATTTATTTTTTGTTTTTGGAGATAGGCTCCACTCTGTCACCCAGGTTGGTATGCAGTGGTACAGTGATGGCTCCCTGTAACCTTGAACTCTTGGGCTCAAGTGATACTTCTGCCTCGCTGTTGAGATGGGGTAGAGCCTCCTGAGTAGCTAGGATTATACGTGTGCACCACACTACCTGGGTGTAGAGCCTCCTGAGTAGCTAGGATTATACGTGTGCACCACACTACCTGGGTGCTTAAAAAAAATTTTTTTTGTAGACATGGGATCGTGTGGTCCAGGCTGATCTTGAACTTCTGGCCTCAAGCCATCCTCCTGCCTCAGCCTCCCAAAGTATTGAGATTACAGGCATGAGCCACCACACCTGGCTGTCAAAACAATTTTAATTTCAAATAATGGAATTCTTATATTAATTTTAATACTACATTAGTCAGCACAGTGTGGTGTTACCACAAGGATAGACATGAGGTCAATCACAGTGGCTTACACTTATAATCCCAGCTCTTTGGGAGGCCAAGGTTGGAGGATCACTCTAGGTCAAGAGTTCGAGGCTGCAGTGAGCTATGATGGCACTGCTGCACTCCAGCCTGGGTAACAGAGTGAGAACCTGTCTAAAGACAAAAACAAAAAACCATAGACATAGATTTGTGGAATACATTAGTGAGCCCAGAAAAAGACCTGTACATTTCTCTTTAATTGGTTTTCAATAAATGTGCCAAGGCAGTTTAATGGGGGTAACTGATGTCTTTTCAATAACTATTGCTGGATCAATTGGACATTCATGTGCAAAAGAAAAAAATAGCTCGAGCTTTATATATACATATATAGAGATTTATTTATTTATTTTTTAGATGGAGTCTCGCTGTGTTATCCAGGCTGACTGTAGCGGCATGATCTTGGCTCACTGCAACCTCTGCCACCAGGTTCAAGCAATTCTGCCTCAGCCTCTGGAGTAGCTGGGATTACCAGCATGAACCAATGCACCACCAAGCCCGGCTAACTTTTTTTTTTTTTTTTTTTTTAAGTAGAGATGGGGTTTCACCATGTTGGCCAGGCTGGTCTCAAACACCTGACCTCAAGTGATCCTCCTGCCTCAGCCTTCTGAAGTGCTGGGATTACAGGCATGAGCCACAGCTCCCAGCCATATATAGCTTTATATATATGTTATACTTGAGCTTTATATATACATTGAGCTCACACTATATACTAAAATTGATATAAATCTAAATGCTACAGTGAAAACTATAAAACACTTTGGAGAAAACTTCTGTCTTGGTTAGGCAAAGATTTCTTAGATAGAACACAAAAAATACTATAAAAAACAAATTGGACTTCATCCGAAAACTTATCTTTAAAAGATACTATTTAAAAAATGAAAAAATGGGCCAGGCGTGGTGGCTCACACCTGTAATCCCAGGCCAAGGTGGGCGGATCACTTGAGATCAGGAGTTTGAGACCAACCTGACCAATACGGTGAAACCCCGTCTCTACTAAAAATACAAAAATTAGCTGGGCATATGGCACATGCCTGTAATCCCAGCTACTGAGGAGGCTGAGGCAGGAGAATCACTTGAACCCAGGAGGCAGAAGTTGCAGGAGTCTCAAAAAAATAAAGGAAGAAAAAATGAGCCACAGACAGGAGAAAATATTTACAGCAGGCACATCCAATAAAGGACTTGTATTTGGAATATAAAGCTAATTGTTGAGAAAGTCAGTAAGACAACAGGATAAAATAAGTGGGTAAAAAAATTGAACAGACACTATCAGGAAGATACGATGAGTAATACCAAATGATGGTGAGAACGTGAAGCACCTGGAACTCTCATAAAACATAAAATAGTAGAGCTATTTTGTGTTTTAACACTTTCTCATTAAGTTACCCTTACTACACAACCCAAAATTTCCACTTACAGATATTTAACCAAGAGAAAATGATCACATCAAGACCCCTATACAGATGTTCATAGCAGCTTATAATAGTCACAAACTGGAAAAAAATCCAAACATCAACTGTTGAAAGCATCAACCAATTTTTGTACATCTTTACGATGGAATACTAATAATATAGAGGAATAAACTATACATTCAACAACATGGATAAATCTCAAAACTATTTTGCTAAGTAAAAGAAGTCAGTCTCAAAATTCTATTTGCTGTATAATTCTATTTACACAACATTTTTGAAAAGGCAAAACTATATTGATAGAAAGCAGGTTAGTATTTACTAGGTGCCACAGGTAGAGAAAAAGTATTCATTGGCAAAGTGATGAGGAATTTTGTGGGTAATAGAAATACACTATATCATTTTTGTGATGGTTACACAACTGTACATCTTTGTCAGAAGTCATCTAATGTATTCTCCCAACTTATGAATTTTATTCTATATACATTATACCTCTATAAAGCTGATTAAAAGAAAACAATTTATTTTTGCTTTTCAGGGTCAGTGCCAGGGCTTGTTCAGCCTACATTTCGTACCATTATTCATGTATTATATTCCTGTCAGCTTGAGAGATACATTCAGAGAGTACCTCAAATCCCTCAGTCTTTCAGCACAAATACCAGGGCAAGCTGGCTAGTTTTGTTCTACTGCTTTCTCAGCAAACCGTAATAGGAGGTGTAGCCATTTATCTCAGCATCTTGTGGTGGTCAACACATATTGCACTGTCATAAGAACATTGGTATTGGTATCTTCTTATGCTCAGTCACCTGAAGGCAGGTGATCAAATCCTTCAGGTCAGGACTTTCTTAAGATACTGGTTTTCCCTTGGGGTTCTGGCAGGGTAGTGAAGAGATGTGAGGAAGTTGTATATAATGATGATTAAAAGTGTCATGTTTAAGAAGAATTAGTGCACATACCTTTAGGTGAAAAATAAATGCTTAAACTTTGTTTGAATGCAACTCATATGAAAAGATTTGTGAGTTAAAAAATTATATGCTTAACTTAGCATCAGAAGTATTATGTAGTTGTCAGAAAGGTAATACTAATACAGTCTGGCATCAGTAGACCTGGACTTTTGCCACATTTCGACTTCTTTTTATTTGTTTTTTATTTTATTATTATTTTTTAAAGGTGAAGGATCTCGCTGTGTTGCCCAGGCTGGAGTGCAGCAGCAGGATCGTAGCTCACTGCAGCCTTAACCTCCTGGGTGAAGTGATCCTCCCGCTTCAGCTTCCCGAAAAGCTGAGATTACTGGCACAAACTACTATGCCTGGCTTCTTTGTTAATTTCTGAGTAAGATGTTTGAAGAGACCTAACTAGTGGACTTTCTCAGTAGAAGGATCATGTTATACGAGGGCAGAGAGGAGGAACTGAAAATTTATCGCTTGGAAGCTAAACGACTATTTTTATTTATTTTTTGGTGTATATATCTGATTAGTCAGACACCAAGAAATTGTGATACTTTAAAATATGTTTTGTAAGGTTGTTACTAAACCTTGTTATAGGAAGTTGTAAAAGATACCTTTTAAAGGTCTAAAAATAGAGGAATGGATAAATAAATGATACATTCATGCCATAGAATATATTGCCATAAAGGTCCAGAATATTAAATATGAAAATGCTGACAACCATACTAATAAGTAGGAAACTGTAGCACAAAACACTATGAAGAATATGATTCCATTTTGTTCCCCAAAATGGGCACTTATGTACATATAAGTAGCTAAAGGACAGGAAGATATATTTGACAAGATGTTAACAAGTATGGTGGGTTATAGGTAATAATGTTTTTGGCTTATCTGTATTTCCTTCAATGAACATGTATTATTTGGTTATGCAGGGAAAGTAAAACATTTCTTAAAAACTAGTCTTTATTGTGTCATAAATGGATGTCAGAAATATGCAGAATCAGGCAGTGTATTTTTTATTTCACTGAAATTTGAATATAGTGAGAAGATGCTGGTTTTTTGAAAACTTCTGTGGCCTGTGTATAACAAAGGGCAAATAACTTTGAAGATCTGAGTTTCTGTGTTTTTCCTTATATATATACACACACGTACACACACACACACACACACACACACACACACACACACACACACATATATATATATATAGAGAGAGAGAGAGAGAGAGACTTTAGGTTTGGGATACATGTGCAGAACGTGCAGGTTTGTTACAGAGGTATACATGTGCCATGGTGGTTTGCTGTACCTATCAACCCATCATCTACATTAGGTTTTTGTCCTAATGCTATCCCTCCCCTTACCGCCACCCCCCCAACAGGTCCTGGTGTGTGATAGTCCCTTCCCTGTGTCCATGCATTCTCATTGTTCAAGTCCCACTTATGAGTGAGAACATGGGGTGTTTGGTTTTCTGTTCCTGTGTTACTTTGCTGAGAATGATGGTTTCCAGCTTCATTCATGTCCCTTCAGAAGACATGAACTTTCTTTTTTATGGCTGTATAGAATTCCATGTTTTCGCTTAAGCCATAAAGGGAAGTGTTAGAGGCTTGATGGATCTCTAAGTTCTTCCTTCCAGTTTTTAACTGAAAATCAATTGTCAAGGTTATAACCAATTAGGACCACATTTACTGCAATTTCTCACACACCAAGGTAAATTACATGAAATGTAGATTCCTAGGCCCCCTCTTCACTGGAAGGTGGGCCTGGGAATATGAAGTTAACACCTCTTCCTCCCACTCTGCTCAGGTAGGAGTTATGATCAGGCAAGTTTGAGAAATGTTGGGTAAGAAAGGTGATCCAAAGGGACGGCATAGTGGAACCTCTTAGCAATGACATTCTTTTGTTCTGTAGCATCAGCCACCGTATGTCTCATTGTCCAATCTGTGTTCCATCAATTCTACCTGTGATCTCAGTTCTCTTCTATATGCTATTATTACTTAAAAGTTTTCTAGCATTTCTACCCGAAGAGTTTATTTATGAATTAATTCCACCTACATGTCACCTAAATTAATCTGGCTATATTCCCCCCCCTCACCATATGTCTTTAATATATTGCTGCCTTGTGGGGCACCTGATGAAAAAATGAAAAACAATGAGTTTCATCACTGAGATGTCAGAATGTGAATCTGCTGCTGAGCCTGCAGTGATTGTTAGGCACATGCATGAGTCACAAGGTTTAAATGACATGATTTAAAATGAGACTTTTACTCTCTTTCTATGTCCCTCAATTTAGATTCCTCAAGATGCTTTAGGCATCTTTATGCAATGACTTTTTCAATTTTTTTCCTTTTAATCTTTTAAAGCCATTTTAGGATATCTTTGTTTTAATTTTTTTGTCACTTGTAAGTAATTAGGCCAATGTTTCTAACAAGCTTTGGTGAGCATACAAACTCTTGGCTGTATGACTTGATAAAAAAAATGGACCAGTCTTTCAAAAGACTTAAGGTGACAGACAGCAGCCTCTGTTCCAGAAGGCAATGATGCACTTAGTTTTCCTAAATATTTACATCTTCTTCACCATATTATTTGAGTGACTATTGCAGAAAATTTTAAAAATATGTATTTGACTTTTTTTATTTCAAATAAATTTTTTTTCAAAACATGGTTCAGAATTACTTTGGGTGCTTATTAAACAGTAGATTCCAAGCCCAATACCATATCCATTGCATGAGAATTCTCTGAGTATGGCCTGGGAATCTCAGCTCTTTGTAAGCTTCCTGATTATAGGAAGCCTGAGAACTACTGAAGTGATTATAAAATGTACCATTGGGAGTGTGATGAAATTCATGTGATAATACCTTGTCAGATATTAAATATCTTTAATATGGGCAGTTTTCAGACAAAGGAGTTGACTTCCTTGGAACAGACTGTAAGTCAGTGATGCCTGATTTTCTGTAAAAGGAGATTATATTTCTAAATATGGACTTGTCAAACTTTTGTAGAAATAATATGGTATTAAATCAACTCTAAATTTCTTTCTATTTCATGTAAAAGGTCCATAAATCAAGCAAACACAATATTAACCATGTACATTTTCATTTGAATTAATTTATTGCAGAGATTCCCAGGAGAGGGACTGCAGGATGCCCTGCATCCAGCATAGAGAAGAGATATTTTTGAGGCCAAAAGGGCAACACTATCTGAATCTAGTTTCAAGTGGATCTTGAGAACAGTTTCAAACTGTAGTCCAGGTGTGACACCATGTAGAAGACTCTTGCTTCTCTCAACCAAAAGGGGTAAAAGAAAGCTTACTTTCGGGTAGGGAGGGAGGGGACGCTGGGGAGGGGATAACATGGGGAGAAATGCCAGATATAGTATGCACCTAAAGAAAAAAAGAAAAAAAAAATGAAAAATAAAATGAGACACGTTAAAAAAAAAAAAGCTTATTTTTGGACTTGGGATTCATAGTTGTGAAGAGTGTGGTTTTAGAGTCATATATTAACCTGGATCCTCCCTTGGAGGTGTTACTTAATTTCTCCAAGTCTGTCTCATACTCTGGTAAAATTGAAACAATAATAAGTTTTATTTTTGTATTGTGAAATGACTTGTGTGTGCTGTGTCAGGCTAAGAAGTTGCGTATGCCACATATTTGATCAATGTTAGCTTTTATTGTTTTCTGTAATGTTAAATTCACATTCATTGAGAATCCATTTATACTACCCAGTGGAAATGGAGAGTAAAAACTAGTCTAGAAGAACTAGTCAGCTGGGCATCGTGGCTCATGCCTGTAATCCTAACACTTTGGGAGGCTGAGGCGGGTGGATCACGAGGTCAGGAGTTTGAGACCATCCTGGCTAAAATGGTGAAACCCCATCTCTACTAAAAATACAAAAAATTACCTGAGCAGGGTGGCATGTGCCTGTAGTCCCAGCTACTTGGGAGGCTGAGACAGGAGAATCACTTGAACCCTGGAGGCAGAGGTTGCAGTGAGCCAAGGTTGCCCATTGCACTCCAGCCTGGGTGACAGAGAGAGACTCTGTCTCAAAAAAAAAAAAAAAAAAAAAAAAAAAAAAAATCTAGTCTAGAATTGTTTTGACAAGTTTTTTTTGAGTCAGAGTCTCGCTCTGTCACCCAGTCTGGAGTGCAGTGGTGAGATCTTGACTCACTGTAACCTCTGCCTTTGGGGTTCAAGCGATTCTCATGCCTGGGATTAGAGGGGTGTACCACCACACCTGGCTAATTTTCGTATTTTTAGTAGAGACAGGGTTTTTTACCTTGTTGGCCATGCTGGTTTTGAACTCCTGACCTCAAGTGATCTGCCCACCCGGGACTCCCAAAATGCTGGGATTACAGGTGTGAGCCACTGTGCTTGGGCTTGACAGTTTCTTTTAAGGTTTAATTACAAGCTGATCCAAGAAAATCAAAAGGGAATCCCTCAAAGCAGCTGAGTCATGCTTTGTCAAGTGAACTAAAAAGCATGATACTGCATTTGTTACCACTTTTATATATTATTTCTATCTTAACTGTTTTATTCCCATAATATTAAAACATTTGATGCATTTTAACATCAGATTGTAAAACAATGGCATTGTGAGGATGTAGGAAAAGAACAAAGGGAAATAAAAGTCTCTCTTAAAAGAGCCCTTGGGGCTGGGCATGGTGGCTCACGCCTGTAATCCTAGCACTTTGGGAGGCCGAGGCAGGCGGATCGCTTGAGCTCAGGAGTTCAAGACCAGCCTGGCCAACATCGCGAAACCCTGTCTCTACTAAAAATACAAAAATTAGCTTAGTGTGGTGGCGCTTGCCTGTGGTCCTAGCTACTCAGGAGGCTGAGGTGGGAGGATTGCTTGAGGCTGGCAGGTGGAGGTTGCAGTGAACCAAGATCATGTCACTGCACTCCAGCCTGGGTGACAGAGTGAGGTGCCATCTCAAAGAAAAAAAACTAACAAAACCCTTTGATGGAGACAGTGGAGACACCATCAGGGGACCATTTTTTTTCCCACAGAGAATCTGAGAAGCCACTTGGGGAGTGAACTCAACAACCGTAGTCTTCTTAGCACTTGTGTATTCTAAGTAAAAGGTGCGAAGAAAATAACTTTAGAAAATTAGTACAGATTCTCAGCCTTTAATGAGTGTATATAACACATTATTGAATACCCACTATATACCAAGCATTTTGTCTTAAAAAATGGGAAAGGCACAAGCTCTGCTTACTTGGAGCATTCAATCTAGAAGCACAAATAGATAATTTGAGGAAAGGTAGGCTCACCACATGAAGAACTACGCTATAATATATATTGCTCACAGGATAACAGTTCTCATATTTTAAATACCAAGACCTGGAAGACTCAGTGAGATTGCTCTCTGCCCTCAAAGGGAGAATGAAAGGGAAAAGGACTTGGATTGGATAACTCTAGGGCTAACATCCTGCCATAGAAAGAGACAAAATCAAGAGGAGACATGGTTTAAAGCTGTAGACATGAGATTTGTCTTTTTTCTTTTTTTTCTCTCTCTCTTTCCTTTTTTCAGACAGAGTCTTATCTGTTGCCCAGGCTGGAGTGCAGTGGCATGATCTTGGCTCATTTCAGTCTCCACCTCCTGGGTTCAAGTGAGCCTCCTGCCTCAGCCTCCCAAGTAGCTGGGATTACAGGTACGCACAACCACACCCAGCAAATTTTTGTATTTTTAGTACAGATGGGGTTTTACCATGTTGGCCAGGCTGACCTTGAACTCCTGACCTCAAATGATCCACCTGCCTTGGCCTCCCAAAGTGCTGGGATTACAGGCATGAGCCACTGCACCTGGGCAGATTTGTCATCTTTTCTACTTGAATGCCTACCTACAGTCTTGAAGCAAGTGTGTGCAAATGTCTTCTAAGTGAATACAAATAAACTAACCTATTTCATAACACAGTCCTACTTGATTCCTTTACAAATGTGATTCAGAGCTCCGGTTCCAGAGTCAAGCTGATCTGGATTTGAATCCCATCTTTTGCAATAATAAAATTCAACATAACTCTTTAAGCTTCTTTTCCCTTGTTTGTGAAGTAGAGATGATGATAAAACATTGTTCATAGTTGAAGAAGGTAAATGAGATGATACATTTAAAGTGCTTAGCACTATATTTAAGTTTTCAATAAATTTTTACTATTATTAAAATATAACCTAATAGCCATTCTTTAAAGAAGCAGGGAAGGAGGGAGGGAAGTAGGAAAGGAAAAGAAAATCAGTCAATACACTAGATGTCAGCGTTGCGCTTCAAATAGTGAAGCGCACAAAATGCTTACTCTGGTTTTATTTAGAATGTGTCCAAGTTGAACTAACTTAGAATAGAAACATACTTAAGCAGATCTGGGAAAGTCAGAATTTTAAAACTCAAAAGAATATAATAATGTGCTGGCTTGGGGCACTATACACTGATTATCTTTTAAAACTGCCAATCTATCAAAAATAAGAGCTGCCTACCCCACTTGGCTACTGCCATCTCCATAGACTCAGCATGGAAATTAAAATTAATCTCACCTTTGTCCAGGATGCCAGCCTTTTTCTTATATCTATGCTCTAAGTCTTGGAGTCATTTTCTAGGAAGAATTGTGTTTGAATCCTGTCTTTACTACTTATTGTCTATGTAGATGATAATACCTGTTTTACCTACTCCATAGGGTCATCAGAATGACATTTGTATAATGTGTATTTTGAAAAAAGACTTACTAAAATGTAAAATATTCTTATTCTGTATAGTTGGCAAACAAGAAGGAAACACAGATGGAGAGAGGAAGATTTTCCCCACAATTCTTGAGTTGCTCTGAAGCCTCAATTTTTTGAAGAGAGAATTTGCTCTTAAATGAAACTTAGAAGGAACTGATCGAGATTATTTAAATATTGTTTATGACCCAATCCCCGAATGGGATTAATCCACAGTGTAATAAACACAATCCTATGTATTTCTTGTTTTTTCCCCCCTCCTTTCCTTCCCTTCCTCCTTCCTTCTTTTCTTCCTTCCTTCCTTCCTTTCTTTCTTTCTTTTTTTTTTTTTGGCAGAGTCTCACTCTATAGCCCAGGATGGAGTGCAGTGGTGCAATCTTGGCTCAGTATAACTTCTACCTCCCAGATTTAAGCAATTCTTGTATCTCAGCCTCCTGAGTAGCTAGGATTACAGTCGTGTGCCACCACACCCAGCTAATTTTTCTATTTTTTTTTTTTTTTTTTTTTTTAGTAGAGACAGGGTTTTACCATGTTGGCCAGGCTGGTCTTGAACACCTGGCCTTGAGTGATTCACCTGCCTTGACCTCCCAAAGTGCTGGAATTACAGGCGTGAACCACTGTGCTCAGCCAGTCCTATGTATTTCATAGTATATTCTGATCATCTTAGAGTGAATATGAAAAAAGCCTCTAAACTTCCTTAACACAGACTGTCAATCATTTAATAGCTGAATATTGGTCTGACTGGGATAATATCTGATACAGCATTCTTTGGGTATAGGCCTTGAGTTTTTCATAGGTTTTCTCATGATTTTGCATGTAAACTAAACTGTTACATCTTTATCACATTCATTGAGAATCCATTATATACCAGACATTTGAAAAGGAGAGTAAAAACTAGAAGAACTAGTCTGGAATAATTTCAACAGATTTTTTAAAGGTTTAATTACAAAGGTTTGATTGTAGGCTGACTCAAGAAATTAAAAGGGGGAGTTTTAACTTTTTAAAGTTCTACTTCAATGACATAAGCAATAGTAAAGGTTGACAATCCCTAATCCAAAAATTGAAATGCTCCAAAATCTGAAAGTTTTTGAGCACTGACATGATGCCGCAGGTGGGAAATTCCACACCAGAGCTCATGTGACAGGTCACAGTCAAAAAGCAGTCAAAACTTTGTTTCATGCACAAAATTATTAAGAATATTGTGTAAAATTACCGTCAGGTTACATGTATTAGGTGTATATAAAACGTGAATGAATTTTATGTTTAGTCTTGGGTCCCATCCCCAGGATATCTCATTATGTCTATGCAAATATTTCACAATCTGAAAAAAATTCTAAATCTGAAACATGTCTTGTCCCAAACATTTCAGATAAAAGTTACTCAACCTAGTATCATTTATAAGGTCGTAGAAGTGGCCCTATAAATGCCTACTGAGAGTATCAGAAAGATAGTGTTAATTTGCATGTTCTATTTTTTGGTTGCATTTATGAAAATCTCTGGGCAAGGACAAAACCAGACCTTTATGACCTTTATAGACTACTAAGACTACCTTCATATATGTATAAATAGATATATATTACATGTATACACCTCTCCCCCATAGGGACACTATTATTGCTAATCTTAGTGTTTCAGTACTAGATATAAATGATGATATAAACACCATAATGTAAAAAGATGTCTATTCCAGTAGAATCTACTCAGTGAGCTAAATCAGACTGATATAAATTCTATCATGTAGATTATAAAATGTACATGATATAAATTTAATTATATAGAATTATAAATTTTAAATAACATTAAGCCACAACAATATGCAAACATTAAAGAGAAGTGTATTATAGTAGCCATGGAATTAAGTAAACAAGAAGCCACTCTTTTTGGAAACATATGAAATGCTCATTTGGGCTGAGCGTTGAGCTAGCTCTCTCTTAACATAGTTACAGAAGATTTAGCATTACTTAATTATTATAGAAGTTTATAAATTATTTTGCTTTAGAGATTGTTGTGTAGCACCCAGCACAGTGACTTAAACATTGAATGGGAGAGAGTACAGAGTGGTAGTGAAGAGAATGCAGCCTTTGGATTATTACCTGTGTGATTTTATGCAAATCTTAAGTGCCCTTGTCTGCAAATTGGGCTTAACATTAGGTTGGTGCAAAGGTAATTGCTGTTTTTGCCATTACATTTTTTTTTTTTGAGATGAAGTCTCACTCTGAGGCTGCAGTGCAGTGGTGTGATCTTGGATCACTGTATCTGTCCCCTGGGTTTAAGGAATCCTCCCACCTCAGCCTCCCAAGTAGCTAGGATCACAGACATGCACCACCACACCTGGCTTTTTTTTTGTTTTTTTTTTTTTTAGTAAAGATGGAGTTTCACTGTATTGGCCAGCTGGTCTCAAACCCCTGACCTCAAGTGATCTGCCCTACTTGGCCTCCCGAAGTGCTGGGATTACAGATGTGAGCCACCATGGCTGACCTTGCCATTACTTTTATGGCAAAAACTGCAATTACTTTTTGAACCAACCTAATAGCACCCATCTTATAGGATTGTGAGGCTTAATAAATGAATTAACCTACAGAGAGAGTGATCAGAACAATCCTGACATATAGTAAGAACCAAAGAGATGCTATTCTAATTTTATTAACATGATAAATATTTGCTGAATTTAATTGTTTTCTTGCAGACAGTATTAGTTGTTTTAAAAAGACTTCAAATGGATTCCCAGGCAAGATGGCTGAATAGGAACAGTTCCGGTCTGCAGCTCCCAGCGAGACCAATGCAGAAAGCGGTGATTTCTGCATTTCCAACTGAGGTACCCTGTTCATCTCATTGGGACTGGTTAGACAGTGGATGCAGCCCACAGAGGGTGAGCCAAAGCAGGGTGGGGCATCACCTCACGTGAGAAGTGCAAGGGGTCAGAGAACTTCCTCTCCTAGCCAAGGGAAGCCATGAGGGACTATGCTGTGAGGGTTGGAGCTATCCAGCCTAGATACTACGCTTTCCCCCACAGTCTTTGCAACACACAGGCTAGGAGATTCCCTCGTGTACCTACACCACAAGGACCCTGGGTTTCAAGCACAACACTGGGTGGCTGTTTGGGCAGACACCAAGTTAGCTGCAGGAGTTTTATTTCATGCTACAGTGGCGCCTAGAATGCCAGTGAGACAGAACCATTCACTCCCCCTGGAAAGGAGGCTGAAGCCAGGGAGCCAAGTGGTCTTGCCTTCCACGGATCCCAGAAAGCTAAGATCCACTGGCTTTAAATTCTCACTGCTAGTACAGCAGTCTGAAGTTGACCTGGGACATTCAAGCTTGGTGGGGGAGGGGCGTCTGCCACTACTGAGGCTTGAGTAGGTGATTTTCCCCTCACAGTGTAAACAATGCTGCCAGGAAGTTCAGACTGGGCTGAACCCACTGCAGCTCAGCAACGTCACTGTAGCCAGACTGCCTCTCTAGATTCCTTCTCTCTGGGCAGGGCATCTCTAAAAGAAAGACAGCAGCCCCACTCAGGGACTGATGGATAAAACTCCCATCTCCCTGGGATAGAGCAGCTAGGGGAAGGAGTGGCTCTGGGCGCAGCTTCAGCAGACTTAAATGTTTCTGCCTGCTGGCTCTGAAGACAGCAGTAGATCTCTCAGCACGGTGCTCAAGCTCTGCTAAGGGACAGACTGCCTCCTTCAGTGGGTCCCTGAACCTGGTGCCTCCTGATGGCGAGATAGACATGTCATACAGGAGAGCTTTGGCTGGCATCTGGCGGGTGCCCCTCTGGGAAAAAGCTTCCAGAGGAAGGAGTAGGCAGCAATCTTTGCTGTTCTGGAGCCTCAGCTGGTGTTATCCAGGCAAACAGGGTCTGTAGTAGACCCCCCAGCAAAATCCAGCAGACCTGTAGAAGAGGGTCCTGACTGTTAGAAGAAAAAGTAACAAATAGAAAGCAATAGCATCAACATCAATAACAACAAAAAGACCACATAAAAACTCCATCCAAAGGTCACTAACAGAAAAGATCAAAGGAAATAAATCCACAAAGATGAGGAAAAACCAGCACAAAAAGGCTGAAAATTCCAAAAACCAGAGTGCCTCTTCTCCTCCAAAGGATCACAACTCCTTGCCAGCAAGAGAACAAAACTGGATGGGGAATGAGTTTGACAAATTGACAGAAGTAGGCTTCAGAAGTGGGTAATAACAAATTCCTCTGAGCTAAAGGAGCATGTTCTAACCCAATGCAAGGAAGCTAAGAACCTTGATAAAAGGTTAGAGGAATTGCTAACTAAAATAAACAGTTTAGAGAAGAACATGATTGAACTGATGGAGCTGAAAAAGACAGCACATGAACTTCATGAAGTAAACACAAGTATCAATAACCAAATCAATCAAGCAGAAGAAAGGATATCAGAAATTGAAGATCAATTTAAAGAAATAAAGCATGAAGACAAGATTAGAGAGAAATGAATGAAATGGAATGAACAAAACCTCCAAGAAATATGGGACTTTGTGAAAAGTCCAAACCTATGTTTGATTTGTGTATGTGAAAGTGACAGGGAGAATGGAACCAAGTTGGAAACACATCAGGATATTATCCAGGAGAACTTCCCCAACCTTAGTAAGACAGGCCAACATTCAAATTCAGGAAATACAGAGGACACCACAAAGATACTCTTCAAGGAGAGCAACCCCAAGAAACATAATTGTCAGATTTACCAAGGTTGAAATAAAGGAAAAAATGTTAAGGGTAGCTAGAGAGAAAGATTAGGTTACCCACAAAGGGAAGCCCATCAGACTAACAGGAGATCTCTGTGCAGAAACCCTACAAACCAGAAGACAGTGGGGGGGCAGTATTCAACATTCTAAAGAAAAGAATGTTCAAACCAGAATTTCATATCCAGCCAAACTAAGCTTCATAAGGGAAGGATAAATAAAATCCTATATAGACAAGCAAATGCTGAGAGATTTTGTCATTACCAGGTCTACCTTACAAGAGCTCCTGAAGGAAGCACTAAATATGGAAAGGAAAAACCGGTACCAGCCACTGCAAAAACAAACTAAAATGTAAAGACCAACAACACCGTGAAGAAACTGCAACCACTAACGGGCAAAATAACCAGCTAGCATTGTAATGACAGGATCAAATTCACACCTAATAGTATTAACCTTAAATGTAAATGTGCTAAATGCCCCAATTAAAAGACACAGACTGGCAAATTGGATAAAGAGTCAAGACCCTTCAGTGTGCTGTATTCAGGAGATCCATCTCACATGAAAAGACACACATATGCTCCAAATAAAGGGATAGAGGAATATTTACCAAGCAAATGGAAAGCAAAAATATCAGGCATTGCAATTTTAGTCTCTGATAAAACAGACTTTAAACCAACAAAGATAAAAAAAAAAACAAAAAAAAAAAAAAAAACAAAGAAGGGCATTACATAGTGGTAAAGGGATCAATGCAACAAGAAGAGCTAACTATTCTAAATATATAAGCACCCGGTACAGGAGCATCCAAAATCATAAAGCAAGTTCCTAGGGATATACAAAGAGACTTAGACTCCTACACAATAATAGTGGGAGACTTTAACACCTTACTGTCAATATTAGACAGATCAATGAGACAGAAAATTAACAAGAATATTCTGGACTTGAACCTAGCTCTGGACCAAGCAGACCTAATAGACATTTATAGAACTCTCCACCAAAATAAACAGAATATACATTCTTCTCAGCACCACATAGCACTTATTCTAAAATTGACCACATAATTGGAAGTAAAACACTCCTCAGCAAATGCAAAACAATGGAAATCATAACAAACAGTCTCTCAGGCCACAGTGCAATCAAATTAGAACTCAGGATTAGGAAGGGGGCCCCCCGGCCAGGGGGGCGGGGGGCCGGGGGGGGGAAGAGAGGGGGGGGAAAAAGGGGGGAAGCGGCGGCAAAAAAAAAAAAAAAAAAAAAAAAAAAAGAAACTCAAAATCACACAACCATATGGAAACTGAACAACCTGCTCTTGAATGACTACTGAGTAAATAACAGAATTAAGGCAGAAACAAATAAGTTATTTGAAACCATCAAGAACAAAGACGCAATGTACCAGAATCTCTGGGACATATTTAAAGCAGTGTTTAGAGGGAAATTTATAACACTAAATGCCCACAGGGGAAAGTGGGGTGTCCCCTAAAATCAACACCCTAACATCACAATTAAAAGAACCAGATAAGTAAGAGCAAACAAGTTAAAAAGCTAGAAGACAAGAAATAACTAAGATCAGAGCAGTACTGAAGGAGATAGAGACACAAAAAACCCTTCAAAAAATCAATGAATCCTGGAGCTGGTTTTTTGAAAAGATGAGGAAAATAGACTGCTAGCAAGACTAATAAACAAGAAGAGAGAAGAATCAAGTAGGCACAATAAAAAATGATAAAGGGAAGCTCATCACTGATCCCACAGAAATACAAACTACTGTCAGAGAATAGTATAAACATCTCTATGCAAATAAACTACAAAATCTAGTAGAAATGAATAAATTCCTGGACACATACACCCTCCTAAGAATAAACCAGGAAGAAGTCAAATCCCTGAATAGACCCATAGCAATTTCTGAAATTGAAGCAGTAATTAACAGCCTACCAACCAAAAAAAGCCCAGGACCAGATGGATTCCCAGCCAGTTTCTACCAGTAGTACAAAGAGGAGCTGGTACCATTCCTTCTGAAACTATTCCAAACAACAGAAAAGAGGGACTTCTCCCTATCTCATTTTATGAGGCCAGCATCATCCTGATGCCATAAACTGGCAGAGACACAATAAAAAAAGAAAATTTCAGGCCAATATCCCTGATGAGTATTGATGTGAAAATCCTCAATAAAATACTGGCATACCAAATCCAGCAACACATTAAAGAAGCTTCACTTCTGGGATGCAAGGCTGGTTCAACATACGCAAACCAATAAATGTAATCTATCACATAAACAGAACCAATGACAACAACCACATGATTATCTAATAGATGCAGAAAAGGCCTTCGATAAAATTCAACACCCATTTATACTAAAAACACTCAATAAACTAGGTATTGTTGGAACATATTTCAAAATAATAAGCTACTTATGACAAACCCACAGCCAATATCATACCAAATGGGCAAAAGCTGGAAGGATTCCCTTGGAAAACTGGCACAAGAAAAGGATGTCCTTTCTCATTACTCCTATTCAACATAGTATTGGAAGTTCTGGCCAGGGCAGTCAGCCAAGAGAAAGAAATAAAGCATATTCAAATAGGAAGATAGGAAGTCAAATTATCTCTGTTTGCCGATGACAGATTTGTATATTTAGAAAACCCCATCATCTCAGTTCAAGCTCCTTAAGCTGACAAGCAACTTCAGCAAAGTCTCAGGATACAAAATCAATGCACAACAATCACAAGCATTTTTATACACCAATAACAGACAAACAGAGAGCCAAATCATGAGTTAACTCCCATTCACAATTGCTACAAAGAGAATAAAATACCTAGGAATACAACTTACAAGGGATGTGAAGGACCTCTTCAAAAAGAACTACAAACCACTGCTCAAGGAAATAAGAGAGGATACAAAAAAAATGGAAAAACATTCCATGCTCATGGATAGGAAGAATCTATACAAAGTAATGTATAGATTCAATGCTATTCCCATCAAGCTACCATTGACTTCCTTCACAGAATTAGAAAAGACTACTTTAAAGAACAAAGCTGGAGGCATCGTGCTACCTGACTTCAAACTATACTACAAGACTACAGTAACCAGAACAGCATGGTACTGGTACCAAAACAGATATATAGACCAATGGAACAGAACAGAGGCCTCAGAAATAACGCCACACATCTACAACCCTCTGATCTTTGACAAACCTGACAAAAACCAGCAATGGAGAAAGGATTCCCGGACCCCTTCCTTACATCTTATACAAAAATTAACTCAAGATGGATTAAAGACTTAAACCTAAGACCTAAAACCATAAAAATCCTAGAAGAAAACCTAGGCAATACAATTCAGGACATAGGCATGGGCAAAGACTTCATGACTGAAACACTAAAATCAAAGCAAAAAAAGCGAAAAGACAAATGGGATCTAATTAAACTAAAGAGCTTCTGCACAGCAAGAGAAACTATCATCAAGCAACCCACCGAATGGGAGAAAAAGTTTGCAGTCTATTCATCTGACAAAGGGCTATTATCTGGAATTTACAAATGACTTAAATTTATAAGAAAAAACAACCCCATCTAAAAATGGGTGAAGGATGAACAGACACTTTTCAAAAAAAGACATTTATGTAGTCAACAAACATATGAAAAAAAGCTCATCACTGGTCATTAGAGAAATGCAAATCAAAACCACAATGAGATACCATCTCATGCCAGTTAAAATGGCAATCATTAAAATGTCAGGAAACAACAGATGCTGGAAAGGATGTGGAGAAATATGAACCCTTTTACACTATTGGTGGGAATGTAAATTATTTCAACCATTGTGGAAGACAGTGTGGCAATTTTTCAAGTATCCAGAACTAGAAATATGATTTGACCCTGCAATCCCATTACTGGGTATATACCCAAATGATTATAAATCATTCTACTGTAAAGGTACATGCACATGTACATTTATTGAAGCACTACTCACAATAGCAAAGACTTGGAACCAACCTAAATGTCTTATCAATGTTAGACTGGATAAAGAAAATGTGGCACATATACAGCATGAAATACTATGCAGCCATAAAAAAGAATGAGTTCATGTATTTTTCAGCGACATGGATGAAGCTGGAAACCATCATTCTCAGCAAACTGACACAAGAACAGAAAACCAAACACTGCATGTTCTCCCTTATAATTGGGAGTTGAACAATGAGACCACATGGGCACAGGGAAGGGAACATCACACACTGGGGCCTGTCAGGGGTTGGGGGGTAAGGAGAGGGGATAACATTAGGATAAATACCTAATGTAGATAACGGGTTGATGGGTGCAGCAAACCACGATGGCACATGTATACTCATGTTACAAACCTGTACAGAGTTCTGTACATGTATCCCAGAACTTAAAAAATAAAATAAAAAAATTAAAATAACCTTCAAAAACTACTTCAAATGAATAAAAATAAATGTGGTAACTGTACTATTACGGTGAACTTGAGGTTTAGAGAATGGTCTCTCCATGTCTGACTTGCAGGCATATTTGCTTACTAATACCATACAAGAATAATTTCTCCTTCTTTTCTCTCTCAAGTGATAGATAACTGTCTTCTCATGAGACAGAAACTTTGGGCTCTCCCTTTTAGTTAATAACCAATTTATAGCTGTCTTTAAAGTTTGCATTTTTCCTTTCTAAAAACAAAATCTGAAAAGGAAACCTAGCCTGGTTAGTATAGCCGTGTTTTCAAGTGTTTTAAAAATATGGGTTGTAAATGGAATTAGTGGTTTGCAGTGAATTTTTAAAAAAGTGTAATAAAATAGAAAATAGAGTGCACCACACAAAATAAAGGTAAGTATTTTATCAATCAATACACACACATGCATATACATAAATATATTACTCCATATGCAACACATGAGAGACAGTGTGTAAAGTGATTAAGAGAATGGGCTCGATCCAAGTTCCTTTACATACATATAGATAGAGATATGGATATCCTGTATTCAAATCCTGGTTTGGTTATTCATCTTTGGACAAGTCACTATGTGCTTCAAGTTACTCATTTTTAAAATGGAGATATTAATTATAAATTATTAATTATAAAAGTACCTACCATATAGGATGTTGTGAGAATTAAACTCAATGCCATGCAACATATATGAAAACTAACTCAAAATAGATCATATATGTGAATGTAAATCCTAAACTCTTAGAAGAAAATGTGGGAGAAAATCTTCATAACCTTTGGTTCAGCAAACATTTCTTAGATAAAACATCAAAATCAGCCTGGTGCGGTGGCTCACGCCTATAATCCCAGCACTTTGGGAGGCCGAGTCGGGTGGATCACTTGAGGTCAGGAGTTGGAGACCAACCTGGCCCACATGGTGAAACCCTGTCTCTACAAAAAATACAAAAATTAGCTAGGCATGGTGGCATGAACCTATAGTTTTAGCTACTTGGGAAGCTGAGGCACTAGAATTTCTTGAACCTGGGAGGCAGAGGTTGCAGTGAGTCAAGATTGTGCCGCTGCACTCCAGCCTGGGCGAGAGTGAGATCCTGTCTCAAAAACAAACAAAAAACAAAACAAAACAAAACCCCACCAAAATCGCAACTGATAAAAGGATGAACTGATAAATTAGACTTCATCAAATTTAAAATTTCTATTTTTCAAAGACACTATTAAGAGCATGAAAAGCACATATTGAGATAAAATCTTTGGCAAGAATACATATTTGATAAAGGACTTGTATCCGAAAAAGATAAAGAACACTTGAAACTCAACAATAAGAAAAGAAATAATCCAATTAAAATATGGACTAAAGATTTGAACAGACATTTCACCAAAGAAGATACACAGATGACAAGTAATTACATGAAAAGGTGCCCAATATTACCCATTAGGGAAATGCAAATTTAAAACTGCAATGAGATACTACTACATATCTATAAAAATGATTAAAATTAAAATGATTGACCATACCAAGTGTTGGTGAGAATGTGGAGGAACTAAATATCTCATATACTGCTGGCAGAAATGTAAAATGGTACAATCACTTTGTAAAGCAGTTTGAGAGTTACTTTAAAAGTTAGATATATAGTGGCAAGATGATAGAATAGAAGCCTACACTACTTGCTCCCCGCCACTGGAATGCCAAATTTAACAACTATAGAGAAAAGCACATCACAAGAAGTAAATATTGGGTGCAGAATACTAGACTTTAAGTTCATATCACTGAAAGAGTCATTGAGGAGGGCAGGAGAGACACTTGTTTTGAATTGCCGATGCCACACCTCTCAATCCCCATCTCGTTTCCTTAGCACAGAGAATCTATGCATTTTGGGGAGGGGAGAGTGCAGGAACTGGGGGACTTTACATTGAACTCAGTGCTGCCCCGTCACAGTGGAGGATAAAGCTATGCTGGGCTTAGCCAGTTCCTGTGCATGGAGAAAGCATTTGGACAACCTTAGCCAGAATGGAATTGCGCATTCCAGTGATCAGAACCTGAGTTTCTTGGAGTGTGGGCTCTAGTGCCCTACGGGTTCTAGGCAAAGTTTGAAATACAATCTAGGGCACAAACAGTGCAATTGCTAGGCAACTCCTAGTGCTAGACTGGGCTTAGAGCCAGTGGACTAGGGTGGCATGTAACCTAGGGGACATCAGCTGATGTGGCTAAGGGAGGGCTTGTGCTCACAGCAACAAAAGTAACTCCTTCCTTCTGCTTAAGGATAGGAGAGTGAAGAGTTAAGAGGATGATGTCTTGCATCTTGGATATCAGCTCAGCCACAGTAGGATAGGCCACCAGGCAGAGTCCTGAGGCCCTCATTCCAGGCCTACTTTAAAGATGACATTTTAAGACACACACTGGTGCAAAAGGATCTGCTGCCTTGAAGGAAAGAACCTAGTCCTGGCAGGATTAATCATCTGCTGAGTAAGGAACCCTTGGTCCCTGAATAGCCAGCAGTGATACCCAGGGAACATGCTGGGGGCCTTGGGCTCTGCGCTGTGCTGGCTTCAGGGGGTGACTTGGCACATTCCAAGCTGTGGTGGCTATGGTGAAAGTCTCCTTCTGTTTGATAAAAGCTTTTTATCAAAGTCTATGTATGTCTTTATAGGTGGACACCATTTCTGGACCTGTTTTGGGTCAGAGGGGAGCCTGCTGCCTTGAAGGGTGAGTCCCAGGCTTGGCAGCATTCACCACAAGCTGACAGAGCAGCCCTTGGGCTTAAAGCAAACATCAGCTGTGGCCCGGCAGAACCCCCTGTGGACTGGTAGTGGTGTTGGCCACAGAGAGAGCTCCTCTGTCAGTGGGAAGGGAAGAAATTTCTATTGTGGTTTGAATGCCAGCTTAGCTGCAGTAGAATAGAATTTTAAATAAATTTCTAAGGGTTTTGACTCCAATCCTTAGCTCACAAACAGCATCTGTGGACACACCTGGAGCCTGGGGGGACTTCACCACCCTTAAGAAAATGGCCCTGGGCAAGGTTCAGTGCAGTGCTGGCTTTGGGTGTGACTCAGCACAGTCCCATTGGTGGTGGTCACAGGGATACTTGTGTCACCGCACCTCCAGTTCCAAGTGCCTCAGCACAGAAAAACTCCACGTTTGGGAGAAAATAAGGGTAAAGAGTCTCTGTCTGGTAATCCAGATAATTCTTTTGGATCTTATCTAAGACCACCAAGGCAGTACTTCTACTAGTCCGCAAAAACCACAGCATTATTGGATTTGAGGCCCAGGTCCCTTTGAATACCTGGAAAACCTTCCCAAGAAGGACAGGCACAAACAAGCCCAGATTGTGAAGACTACAATAAATACCTAACTCTTTAATGCCCAGATACTGAAGAACATCTACAAGCACCAGCACTTTCCAAGAAAACATGACCTCACCAAATGAACTAAATAAGACACCACAGACCAATCCTGGAGAAACAGATATTTGACCTTGCAGACAGATAATTCAAAATAGCGGTTTGGAGGAAGCTCAGTGAAATTCAAGAGAACACAGAAAGTGAATTCAGAATTTTAATAGATAAATTTAACAAAGAGATTGAAATAAAAAGAAGCAGAAATTCTAGAATTGAAAAATGCAATTGACATGCTGAAGAAGGCATCAGAGTCTCAACAGTAGAAGTGATCAAACAGAAGAGAGAATTAGCGAGCTTGAAAAAAGGTGATTTGAAAATGGACAGTCAGAAGAGACAAAAAAGAAATATAAAAAACAATGACGCATGCTTGCAAGATCTAGAAAGTAGCCTCAAAAAGGCAACTCTAAGAATACTGGCCTTAAAGAGGTGGTAAGAAGAAAAAAAAAGTAGAAAGTTTATTAAAAGGCATCATATCAAAGAACTTCCCAAACCTAGAAAGATATGAACATTCAAGTACAAGAAAGTTAGAGAACAGCAAGCAGATATAACCCAAAGAAAACTACCCTAAGGCATCAAATAATCAAACTCCCAAAGGTCAAGGATAAAAAAAGGATCCCAAAATCAGCAAGAGAAAAGAAACAAATGACATACAATTGAGCTCCAATACATCTGGCAGCAGGCATTTCAATGGAAACCTTACAGGTCAGGAGAGAATGGCATGACACATTTAAAGCGTTAAAGGAAAAAACCTTTTACCCTAGAATAGTATACCTGGTGAAAATATTCTTCAAATATGAAGGAGAAATACAGACTTTCCCAGACAAACAAAAGCTGAGGGATTTCATCAATACTAGACCTGTCCTACAAGAAATGCTAAAAAGAGCTCTTCAATTTGAAGAAAAAATGTTAATGAGCAAGAAGAAATCATCAGAAGCTACAAAACTCACTGGTAATAGTAAACACACAGAGAAACACAGAATAGTATAACACTGTAATTGTAGCATATAAAGTACTCTTATTTTAGGTAGAAATACTAAATGATGGACTAATCAATAGTAACTACAACTTTTCAAGACACAGACTACAATAAGGCATAATAAAAAGCAACAAAAAGTTAGAAAGCTGGGGGATGAAGTGAAGAGTGTAGAATTTTTACTAGTTTTTTTGGCATGTTTGTTTGTTTATATAATTAGTGTTGTCTTCAATTTAAAATAATGAGTTATAAGATAGTATTTGCAAACCTCACAGTAACCTCAAATCAAAAAACACACAATAGATACACAAAAAACAAAAAGAAATTATAGCACCAGAGAAAATCACCTTCAGTAAAAAAAAGAAAAAAGGAAAAAGGGAAGAGAAGACCACAAAACAAACAGAAAACAAATAACAAAATGACAGAAGTAAGTCCTTACTTATCTATAATAAGATTGTAAATAAACTAAACTCTTCAATCAAATGACAGAGAGTGGCTGAATGGATGAAAAAATAAGACTCAATGATCTGTTGCTTATAAGAAACATGCTTCACCTATAAATATACACATAGGCTGAAAATAAAGGGAAGGGAAAGATAGTCTATGCAAATGGAAACCAAAAAAAACCAGGAGTAGCTACATTTATATTAGACAAAATAGGTTTCAAGACAAAAACTATAAAAAGAGACAAAGAAAGTCATTATATAATGATAAAGAGGTCAATTCAGCAAGAGGGTATAATGATTATAAAAATATATATGCATTCAATATATTTATATATTATAAATATATATATGCATTCAATATCCAGATATATAGAGCAAATATTAATAGAGCTAAAGAGGGAAATAGATCTCAATACAATAATATCCAGAGACTTCAACACCTCTCTTTCAGCATTGGACAGATCTCCCAGATAGAAAAGTAACAAAGAAACTTTGGAGTTAATCTGCACTATAGAAAAAATGGATCTAATAGATATTTACAGAACATTTCATCTAATGGCTGCAGAATACACATTCTTCTCCTTAGCACATAAATCATTCTCAAGGACAGGCCATATGTTAGATTACAAAATAAATCTTAAAAGATTCAAAAAAACTGAAATAATATCAAGCATCTTCTCCAACCACATGGAATAAAACTATAAATCAATAAGAGGAACTTTGTAAGCTATACAAACACATGGAAATTCAGCAATATAGTCCTGAATGACCAGTGGGTCAATGAAGAAATTAAGAAGAAAATTGAAAAATTTCTTGAAACAAATGATAATGAAAACATACAAAAACCTTTGGGATACAGTAAAGCAGTACTAGGAGGGAAATTTATAGCTATAAGTGCCTACATCAAAAAGAAGAAAAACCAGAGAAATAATCTAATGATTCATCTTAAAGAATATAAAAGCAAGAGCAAATCAAACTCAAAATTAGTAGGAGAAAATAAATAATAAAAGTTGAAGCAGAAATAAATGAATTTGAAATGAGGAAAATAATACAAAACACCAATGAAACAAAAAGTTGGCTTTTTTCAAAAGATAACAAAATTGACAAACTTGTAGCCAGACTAAGGGAAAAATGGAGAGGACTCAAAAACAGAGATGAAAAAGGATACATTACAACTGATACTACAGAAATTCAAAGGATTATTAGTGGCTAATTTGAGCAACGATATGCCTATATACTGGAAAGTCTAGAGGAAATGGATAAGTTCCTAGACACAGACAGCGTATCAAAATTGAACCATGAAGAAATCTAAATTCTGAACAGTCCAATAACAAGTGACAAGATCAAAGCTGTAATGAAAAGTCTTCCAGCAAAGAAAAACCTGGAATCCAATGGCTTCATTGCTGAATTTTACCAAACATTTGAAAAAGAACTAATATCAATCCTACTCAAACTACTTTGAAAAATAGAGGAGGAGGGAATACTTTCAAACTCATTCTATGAGGCAAAAATACACCAGGCAATACTGTGCAGCCATAAAAAAGAAACAAGATCATGTTCTTTGCAGGGACATGAATGGAGTTGGAAGACATTATTCTCATCAAACTAACTCAGGAACAGAAAACAAAACATCGCATGTTCTCACTTACAAGTGGTAGCTGAATGATGAGAACACATGAACACATAAGGAAGAACAACACACATTGGGGCTTATTGATCGGGGTGGATATGGGAGGAAGGAGAGCATCAGGAAGAATAGCTAATGGATGCTGGGCTTAATACCTAGGTGATGAGATGATCTGTGCAGCAAACCACCATGGCACACATTTACCTGTGTAACAAACCCCTTGACTTAAAACAAAAGTTGAAAAAAAAAAGCCTCTTAGCAAAGGAAAGCATGGGCCCAATGGCTTTATCACTGAATTCTACCAAACATTTAAAGAAGAGCTAATACCAATTCTACTCAATTGTTCCAAAAAACAGAAAAAAAGTGATTACTCTCAAACTCATTCTATGAGGCCAGTATTATCCTGATACCAAAACCAGACAAAGACACATCAAAAAAGGAAAACTTACAGGCCGAGTTTTCTAATGAATACTGATGCAAGAATCCTCAACAAAATGCTAGCAAACTGAATTCAACACTACATTAAAAAGACCAATCATCATGACCAAGTGCGATTTATCCCAGGGATGAAAATATGGTTCAATGTATGCAAATCAATCAATGTGATATATCATATCAACAGAATGAAGGACAAAAACCATATGATAATTTCAATTGATGTTGAAAAAGCATTAGATAAAGTCTAACATCCCTTCATGATAAAAACTCTAAAAAAAACTGGGTATAGAAGGAATATACCTCAACATAATAAAAGCCATACATGATAGACCCACAGCCAGTATTATATTGAATGGCAAAAAACTGAAAGCCTTTCCTCTTAGATTTGGAACATGGCAAGGTTGCCCACTTTGATCACTATTCTTCAACAAAGTACTGGGAATCTTAGCCAGAGCAATTACACAAGAGAAAGAAATAAAATATATCTAGATTGGAATGGATGAAGCCAAATTATCCTTGTTTGCAGATGATATAATCTTATATTTAGAAAAACCTAAAGACTCCACAAAAAACTATTAGAACTGGTAGATAAATTCAGTAATGTTGCAGGATACAAAGTTAACATACAGCATTAATTTATACAAAAATTCAGTAGCACTTGTATGCTAATAGAAAACAATCTGAAAAAGAAATCAAGAAAGTAATCCCATTTACAATAGCTATGAATAAAGTTAAATACTTATGCATGAACTTAACCAAACAAGTGAAATCTCTACAGTTGAAACTATATAATACTGGCCAAACATGGTGACTCATTCTTGTAATCACAGCACTTTGGGAGGTTGAGGCAGGTGGATCACCTGAAGTCAGGAGTTTGAGACCACCCTGGCCAACATGGTGAAAACTCTACTAAAAAGACAAAAATTAGCCAGGCATGGTGGTGCTTGCCTGTAGTCCCAGCTACTCAGGAGGTTAAGGCAGGAGAATTGCTTGAGCCTGGGAGGTGGAGGTTGCAGCCACTGCACTCCAACCTGGGTGACAGAGTGAAACTCCATCTCAAAAAACAAAAACTATATAACATTGATGAAATAGACTGAAGAAGACACAGAAAAATGGAAAGATATTCCATGTTTATGTATTGAAAGAATCAATATTGTTAAAATGTCCATACTAGCCAAAACAGTCTGCAGACTCAGTGCACTCCATATGAAAAACCCAATGACATTCTTCACAGGAATAGAATAAACAATCCTAACACTGACATGGAATCACAAAAGTCCTAGAATAACCCAAACTATCCTGAGCAAATTGAATGAAACTGGAGGAATCACACTATCTGACTTCAAATTATACTATAAAACTATAGTCACCAAAACAGCATGGTACTGGCATAAAAATAGACACATAGACCAATGGAACAGAATAGACAACCCAGAAACTAATCTATACACCTACAGTGAACTCATTTTTGACATAGTTGCCAAGAACATAGATTAGGGAAAAGACAGTGATATAGTTTGGATGTGTGTCCCTGCCCAAATTTCATGTTGAATTGTAATCTGTAGTATTGGAGGCAGGACCTGGTGGGATTGATTAAATCGTGAGTTAGATTTCTCATGAATGATTTAGCACCATCCACTTGGTGCTTTCCTCACAATAGTGAGTTCTCATGAGATCTGGCTGTTTGAAAGTGTGTGGCACCTTGCTCTCCTTCTCTTGCTCCAGCTCTGCCCATGTCATGTGCATTCTGTCCCTACCTTCTGCCACAGATTGTAAGTTTCATAAGGCATTCCCAGAAGTTGAGCAGATGCCAGCATCATGCTTCCAAACATGGTGTACCATGCATGGCATATAATGCGTGGTACACAATGCAATACTACTCAACAACAAAAAAGAATGCACCGTGGATACATTCAACAACAAGGACTAATCTACTTATGCCTTATGAGTTGAAGAAGCTAATCTAAAAAGAGTATATACTATATGATTTAATTCATGTGAAACTATAAAATGCAAAAAAATCTATATTGACAAAAATAAAATCAATTTCTTTGGGCATGGGAGGGTCAGCTAAGGGAGGGTCTGTGGTGAAGAGTGAGAGAGGAAGTGATTATGAAAAGACATGAGGAAATTTTGGGCAGTGAGCTATATGCTTGTTATTTTCATTGTGATGATTTCATGGGTGTATACATATGTCAAAATGTATCAAATTGCACATTTAAATACATGCAGTTAATTTTATATCAATTATAACTCAATAAAACATTATTTTAAATATGTGGTTACAACATCTGTGAGTATTTAAGATGTTATTCAAGTGGGAATGTTTCCAACCTTGAAGTTGGAAAAGTGAGTCTGGAACTTGGGGGGAGAAGCTGGGGAAAATATTTTAGGAGTAAGGTGTCCTTCCCTCTGTCTGTCTCTCTCATTCTCTTTCTCTCTTCTTTTTTTCCTTCATCTCTCTACCATAGTGATTTGTTATGGTGTTACTTTTTATATAGAGTTGATAATGGGAGGTGTGTGAAAGACTAATTTCACACTAAATGAGTGTAAAGAATTGTTATTGAGGAAAGAAAAGTGGAAACAGTTTAGGGGATGTTGAAGAATAAGAGAAATCAGTAATAATCAGAAGAATGGTCAGCACACAGGAAAATAATTAGTAGAAGGGAATGTCATGGAGTCCAAGGAAGAAGAAAGTTTTAAAAATAGTGGGTGATTATTACTGTCACATGTTATAGGGTTTCATTTAACTTCTTTAATAAACTTAACTATAAAATTCAATTATTTAGAGCACTCCATTACCACCCACCATTGTAGTTAACTGAGATTTTATAACATATAACCCTATCTATATTTTAAAGCCTATCTATGGAAATAATTCCCTGGTCTAACAGGCTTGTTCATTTGCAAAGACATCAAAATACAAAGAAAAATAATTTAGAGTTTTAAAATAAGCTTTGATTGTTCATATGTATTCATACACAAATAGCAAATCACAGACACTTCTAGAGTTATTTAACAGAATCCTACCATGGAATCAAGTCAATATGCCTAGGTCAGCTTTGCTTTTCTAAAACAAAATTAATCTTAGCAAAACTTTTATGTTGAGTGCTAAGTTGCTTGCATCTAGCTTATGTCCTAAGTATTAGATCAGGCATTTTTGTTGACAGCATATCAGCATACCACCTCAGTTCTAGGGCTTTCTGACTTGTAAACTGTTTGCTTGTTTTCTCTTTCAATTACTTATCTTATGTGTTTGTTTTTGGGGGAAAACACTGGACAACTCTGGCAAAAATATAGAGTCAGTCATCAGAAAATTAAGAACAATTGGCTACTAATTAAAATAAAGTTGGTTACTGTTGCCAGGAATAATACAACAAACAACAGGAAAATGTCTAGATGATGAATTTCAAACTCTAAGCAGATTAATGAACATGTTGATCTATCTAGCTCCTAGTATTTTGAAAGTGCTTGTTGATTACTGGAAGATGAGAATGAATGAACTACAATGTGTTTTTGCTTAGTGCTATTTCTGTGAATGATGATCTGTCTTTTCAGGGCTCAAGAACATCTCCAGTGGGTGACTGAGATTATTGTGGAAAATCTTTGGCAATTAGTAAAATTAGGATACAACTAGGAATATTTTCAGAGTGTGTGTGATCTGGGTATAATCTCACAAATTAATGGAACTGCAATGATTATAAACTGAAATTAAGTGATTAACATGTATATACTGTGTTGGGGGACACTAAAGGAAAACAGATACTTGTCCTAGAAAAACATGTCTTAGAATACATTTTCTATGAGGTAAGTGTGTCCCAGGTTTAAATTTTGAAGCACAAATAAAGTTATTTTTTTCTTTTATTATACTTTAAGTTCTGGAGTAAAAGTGCAGAACACGCAGGTTTGTTACATAGGTATACATGTGCCATGGTCATTTGCTGCATCCATCACCCCATCATCTACATTAAATATTTCTCATATTGCTATCCCTCTGCTATCCCTCCACCCCCTGCTATCCCTCCACCCCCTGCTATCCCTCCCCCTAGCCCCCACTCCTCTGACAGACCCCAGTGTGTGATATTCCCCTTTCTGTGTCCATGTGTTCTCATTGTTCAACATCCACTTATAAGTGAGAACATGTGGTGTTTGGTTTTCTGTTCTTGTGTCAGTTTGCTGAGAATAATGGTTTCCAGCTTTATCCATGTCCCTGCGAAAGGACATGAACTAATCCTTTTTTATGGCTGCATAGTATTCCATAGTATATATGTGCCACATTTTCTTTATCCAGTCTATCACTGATGGGCATTTGGGTTGGCTCCAAATCTTTGCTATTGTGAACACTGCTGCAATAAACATATGTTTGCATGTGTCTTTATAATAGAATGATTTATAATCTTTTGTGTATATATCCAGTAAAGGGATTGCTGGGTCAAATGGTATTTCTATTTCTAGATCCTTGAGGAATCACCACACTATTTTCCACAATGATTGAACTAATTTACATTCCCACCAACAGTGTAAAAGCATTCCTATTTCTCCACATCTTTTCCAGCGTCTGTTGTCTCCTGATTTTTTAATGATTGCCATTCTAACTGGTGTGAGATGGTATCTCAATGTGGTTTTGATTTGCATTTCCCTAATGACCAGTGATTATGAGCTCTTTTTCGTATGTTTGTTAGCTGCATAAATGTCTTCTTTTGAGAGGTGTCTGTTCATATACTTTGCCCAGTTTTTGATGGGGTTGTTTGTTTTTTTCTTGAAATTTGTTTAAGTGCTTTGTAGATTCTGGATATTAGCCCTTTGTTGGATGAGTAGATTGCATAAATTTTTTTCCCATTCTGTTGGTTTCTTTTGCTGTGCAGAAGCTCTTAAGTTTAATTAGATCCTCTTTGTCTATTTTGGGTTTGGTTCCCATTGCTTTAGGTGTTTTAGTCATGAAGTCCTTGCCCATGCTTATGTCCTGAATGGTATTGCCTAGGTTTTCTTCTAGGGTTTTTATGGTGTTAAGTCTTATGTTTAAATCTTTAATCCATCAGGAGTTAATTTTTGTATAAAGTGTAAGGAAAGGATCCAGTTTCAGCTTTCTGCATATGGGTAGCCAGTTTTCCCAACACCATTTATTAAATAGGGAATCCTTTCCTCATTGTTTGTTTTTTTCAGGTTTGTCAAGGATTAGATAGTTGAAGATGTGTGGCATTTTTTCTGAGGCCTCTGTTCTGTTCCATTGGTCTATAGCTCTGTTTTGGTACCAGTACCATGCTGTTTTGATTACTGTACCCTTGCAGTATAGTCTGAAGTCAGGTAGTGTGATGCCTCTAGCTTTTTTTTCTTCCTTAGGATTATCTTGGCTTTGTGGGCACTTTTTGGTTCCATATGAAGTTTAAAGTAGTTTTTTCTAATTCTGTGAAGAAAGTCAATGGTAGCTTGATGGGGATAGCATTGAATCTGTAAATTACTTTGGGTAGTATGGCCATATGATATTGATTCTTCCTAACCATGAGCATGGAATGTTTTTTCATTTGTTTGTGTCATCTCTTATTTTCTTGAGCAGTGGTTTGTAGTTTTCCTCAAATAGGTCCTTCACATCCCTTTTTAGTTGTGTTCCTAGGTATTTTATTCTCTTTGTAGCAATTGTTAATGTGAGTTCACTCATGATTTGACTCTCTGTTTGTCTGTTTTTGGTGTATAGAAATGCTTCTGATTTTTGCACATTTATTTTGTATCCTGAGACTTTGTTCATGTTGCTAATCAGCTTAAGGAGATTTTGGGCTCGAGATGATGGGGTCTTCTAAATACACAATCGTGTCATCTGCAAATAGAGACAATTTGACTTCCTCTTTTCCTAACTGAATACCCTTTATTTCTTTTTCTTGCCTGATTGTTTTGGCCAGAACTTCCAATTCTATGTTGAATAGGTGTGGTCAGAGAAGGCATCTTTGTCTTGTGCCAGTTTTCAAAGGAAATGCTTCCAATTTTTGCCCATTTGGTATGATGTTGGCTGTGGCTTTGTCATAAATAGCTCTTATTATTTTAAGATATGTTCCACTGGTGCCTAGTTTATTGAGAGTTTTTAGCATAAAGGGCTGTTGAATTTTGTGGAAGGCCTTCTCTACATCTATTGAGATAATTGTGGTTTTTGTCTTTGGTTCTGTTTATATGATGGATTATGTTTATAGATTTGCATATGTTGAAGCAGCCTTGCATCCCAGGGGTGAAGCCCATTTGATTGTGATGGGTAAGTTTTTGATGTGCTGCCTAATTCAGTTTGCCAGCATTTTATGAAAGATTTTCATGTCTATGTTGATCAGGGATATTGGCCTGAAATTTCCTTTGTGTTGTGTGTCTTTGCCAGGTTTTGGTATCAGGATGAGGCTGGCCTCATAAAATGAGTTAGGGAAAATTCTCTCTGTTTCTATTGTTTGGAATAGTTTCAGAAGGAATGTTACCAGCTCCTCTTTGTACCTCTGGTAGAATTCGGCTGTGAATCTGTCTGGTCCTGGACTTTTTTTGGTTGGCAGGCTATTAATTGCTGCCTCAATATCAGACCTTGTTATTGGTGTATTCAGGGATTCAACTTCTTCCTGGTTTAGTCTTGGGAGGGTGTAAGTGACCAGGAATTTATCCATTTCTTCTAGATTTATTGGTTTATTTGCATAGATGTCTTTGTAGTATTCTCTGATAGTAGTTTGTATTTCTATGGGATTGGTGGTGATAGCCACTTTATCATTTTTATTGCATCTGATTATTCTCTGTTTTCTTCTTTATTAGTCTGGCTAGTGGTCTATTTTGTTGATCTTTTCAAAAAACTAACTCCCAGATTCATTGATTTTTTTGAAAGTTTTTTTATGTCTCTATCTCCTTCAGTTCTGCTCTAATCTTAGTTATTTCTTGTCTTCTGCTAGCTTTTGAATTTGTTTGATCTTGCTCCTTTAGTTCTGTTAATCGTGACATTAGGATGTCAATTTTAGATCTTTCATCGTTTCTCCTAAGGGCATTTACTGCTATAAATTTCCCCTAGACACTGCTTTAAATGTGTCCCAGAGATTCTGATATGTTGTGTCTTCTTTTTCATTGGTTTCAAACAACATCTTTATTTCTGCCTTCATTTCATTTTTTATCCAGTAGTCATTCAGGAGCAGATTGTTCAGTTTCCATGTAGTTGTGCAGTTTTGAGGGAGTTTCTTAATCTTGAGTTCTAATTTGATTGCACTGTGCTCTGAGAGACTGTTTGTTATGATTTCTATTCTTTTGCATTTGCTGAGGAGTGTTTTACTTCCAATTACATGATAAATTTTAGAATAAGTGCAATGTGGTGCTGAGAAGAAACAAGTATATCCAGGACTTGAACTCAGATCTGGACCAAGCAGACCTAAGAGACATCTACAGAACTCTCCACCCCAAATCCACAGAATATAAAGTTTTTTTTTTTTTAAATTGGAAATAAAGGGAACATCTCCAGTGAGATAAGAACAAACCAACCAACCACAGGAACTAAGATAGTTAATGTACTTGTTTCTGGTGGAACAATAAGTTGTTAAAGAAATAAAAAGCTCAAAAACTAAACCTCCATTAAACATTATTAGCAAAGAGGATTACTTTTACATGTAATCCTTCAGTTCCCTCTACAAAGCAAACACTATGGGGTTGAAACCTGAATCTTCTGTTTTCATAACTCAGACTACATGAAATTCTGAGAGCCTTTAAAGAGGTATAGCATTTCACCTCCTGCTGTTTGGCATAAAGTGGATGAAAAATTGGAAATAATTTTTGTGGTGAAAAATAATGGAACAAGGATAGAAAAAAAAATTATATAGAAGCATATATGACCGCTTTAAATGGGTGTCCTGGCTGCAGACCCTTTGAGATTCTTTCAGCCTTTCCTTCTGCCTGCCTGAGAAGGCCTAATTATCATTTCTAAGGAATGCTCAGTTTTTGGGTTCATATATGAATGCATCAAGGAGAAATTAGTTCATTATTTAGATAAGCCCCAGGCACTTGTGGGAAAAGCCCAAAGGGGTTAGAATTTCCACTTTCTTGATTTCTTTACATTTCTTATGGTAATAAAGATTATTGAAATCTGAAGACTTCAGAAAAGATTTAACATTAAGGTCCAAGTATTGATATGGACAGGAGGCAGGGAAATACTGTTAAGAAGAGGGTGGCTTCTCTGGAGAGGGCTTCACCCTCAGGCCTGGACCCATGGCCTTAAATGAGAACAGGCATTCCTGTTTTCCTGCCTAAATGTTGCCTTTTCCAAAACGACCTTGGCCTACCATGCCCCCCATCCTGTACTCATAAAAGGCTCAAGCTCCACTGGCAGAGGAGCAGAGTGGCATGGCAGAGAAGGAGAGAAAAGAAGCATCTGAATGTTGAGAGGAGTTCAGTTGGGGATGGTTGGGAGCAATTCACCCTGGCTCCTGCACCTGCTCACCTGCTTCCCCATCTCCTGCAAGGGGGAAGAGGAAGATTATCTTCCTACTCCATCCCCTTTCCACCTCCCCATCCTGCTGAGAGTCACTTCTATTGCTCAATAAAATCCTCTGTATACACCATCCTTCAGTCTGTTCACGTGACCTGATTCTTCCTGGATGCTGGACAAGAATTCAGGATACAATGGGTGTGGGAACCCACAAAGGCTGTCACACTGACTCATTACTGAACTGTTTAGGACTTAAGCCATCTGTGGATGGCAAAGCTAAAAAATCATTGTTTGTAACAACTGCTTTCTGGGGCTCCAGAGGTCATGGGCAACACTTAGATGCTGCCATGGGCTGGCTGGCGGCCAAAGGCACTTGCCCTGGCTCCTGCACTTGCTCATCTGCCTGCTCCTCTTCAGACGAGCTGTTTGAGGGTGGCAGCTGAGTAAATGAGACACACCACTGTCACAAGTCCCATGAAAGGGTCAAGGGGTCTTGCCCATCTCAGTATTTTATCCAAACTCTTTTAAAAAGAAGTGGGTTGGATTTATATCTATGACTTAATAGTATTCAGGGGAGAATAAGAGCCCCGCCCCCCCCAGATTAACTAACTGACCAAACAAACAAAACCCCAAACTCACAAAAATGAAAACACTCTACCAAATACAGAATTCTATGTTGACTGGTTTTGTAAGATGTCAGAAAGACCTGTGTTCCAGTTTCTGTTCTGATTCAGTTGTGTGGCTTTGGACAGCTTGATAGTCTCTCCGAGCCTCTGCTCCTCACTAAAAGAGAAAGTATAATACTTTACCAATAGAGATATGGTGAGGGGTGAGAGAATCAATCTCTGGGAGAGTGCCTGGACCACATGATTCATAATACTTATTTAGAGCCCTCTCCTTTACCTTGGAGAATAGCCAGGGCTGACAGATCAGGGTGCAGCCACATAATTTGTTTCAGTGTGTAAACCAAGTCCCATCTCTCCTTTGCTTTTTCTGGTCCTGTACCCTCTCCTGTAGTGTGAAGGAGAGGAATTCTTTTCTTTTGGTATACAGGTTTGGGTGGAGCTAGTCAGGAGAGTGACCTGTCTGTCTTCTTCTTGCTGTACTGTGTCCTTGCTTGTTTACAGAAGGCTGTAGCCTCAGTGCTCTGGCCAAGCCAGGCTGTAGTGTTAAGTCATCATTACTGAGATAACAAAGGGTGAGTTGACAAGCTACATGGGGTGCTCAGAGCTGGTGTTTTCAATTGAACTGCTCTAGAGAAAGGACTGGCCTTGGTTTAGGCAAACTTCCTCCCTATGCCAGTCAGACTTCTCTAACCTTCTAGATATCATATGCTCTCAGTGCAAGGAGTGGTCTGTGGTTTCAGCACTAACAGAGAGGAGATGTCTCAGCTTCCCAAGTAGTTGGAACTTACAAGCATGTGCCACAGCACCAGGCCTCAATTCAATGCTTTTAGTTTTAGTAAATTTACAGAATTGTGTAAATATTCTCACAATCTAGTTTTAGAACATTCTCCTTTCTTTTCTTTTTCTTTTGAGACAGTGTCTTGCTCTGTCACCCAGGTTGGAGTGGCGTGATCTCAGCTTACTGCAACCTTCGCCTCCCAGGTTCAAGCTATTCCCCTGCCTCAGCCTCCTGAGTAGCTGGGAATACAGGTGCATGCCACCACACCTGGGTAATTTTTTATATTTTAGTAGAGACGGGATTTCACCGTGTTGCCCAGGCTGGTTGCAAACTCCTAAGCTCAGGCAATCTGCCCACCTTGGCCTCCCAAAGTGTGCTGGGATTACAGGCATGAGCCACCATGCCCGGCTGCTAGTAGTTCTTAAAATTTAATGTGCACATAAATAACACGGGATCTTATTAAATGCAGATTCTAATTCAGGAGGTCCAGGGTAAGGCTTGAGATTCTGTATTTTTAACTAGTTCTCAGATAATGCTGATGCTGGGAGTCTAGGACCACACTTTGAGTATCAGAAAACTAACTAAACCTAAATTTTCTCATCTGTAAAATAGGGATAGTGATTGCTACCTGGGAAGATTATCAGCAGCATTAATTGAGTCCATGAGGTGAAGCATCTGACATATAGGAGGATTGCCACAAATATAAATGTTCCTACGATTCCCTTTCACCCATTTTGTTCCTACTTAGCTCAACAGCTTGTTCAACTCTTTATGCAAGTTTTCTCAGCCCATTTTCACAAGGGTCATTTCCATATTTGTGTGGGACAATCAGGTTTATGGCAGAAAGGAATGTATGACTAAGAGCTCATCTCTGTACTCTTCCCCCAAATCAGTGTTTTATGTTACATCCAATGTTATATAGAAAATCTAAGCCAGGGGGTCCAAGATGGCCGAGTAGGAGCAGCTCTGGATTGCAGCTCCCAGTGAGAGCATGGAGGGTGAGTGGTCGCTGCATTTCCAGATGGATTTTTATTGCCCACAGATTAGGAGATTCACGGGTGGAGGAGCGCCACAGGTCTCCAGTGCGACTGTTTCGGCCTGCGCAGTGGGTCTCCGCACAAAAACTCACATGGGTCCTGGCACCGTTTCAGCTGATGACTGGTGTGCCTGGGGGACAGAGTTGCCCACTCAACTGGTAAAAAGGGGACTGAAACAGGGAGCCAGGCCAGGAGATTCCCGGCTGGAAAACAGCCACAAGTCTCCAGCACAGCTATTTCAGCTGGCGCAGTGGGTCTCCACACAAAATCTCACACAAATCTGGGCACCTTTTCAACTGGTGACTAGAATGCCTGGGAGACAGAGTCACCTATTCAACTGAAAAAATGGGAACTGAAACAGGGAGCCAGGCCAGGAGATTCCTGGGCAAGAAAGGGCCATGAGTCTCTGGCATGGCTGTTTCAGCTGGCACAGTGGGTCTCCGCACAAAACTCACACAAATCCGGGCACCTTTTCAACTGGCAACTGGAACGCCTGGGAGACAGAGTTGCCTGTTCAACTGAAAAAAAAGGGATCTGAGGCAGGGGAGCCAGGTGATTAGGCTCAGGTGGTCCCACCCCCACAAAGACCAGCAATCTGAAATGCTCTGGATTGAGAGTTTCACAGCAAGCACAGCTGAACCTGGGATGGTCCAGCTCTGTGGGGGAGGGGTGTCTGCCATTACTAAGGCAGTCCACCAGTACTGAGGTAGTCCGCCATTGCTCAGGCAGTATGCCATTACCAAGGTGGCCCACCATTGCTAGGCAGTCCGCCATTACAGAGAGAGTCCACCATTACAGAGGTGGGCTGCCATTGCCGAGGCAATTCTAACTATACCCCTATAAATAGGACTGCAGGGAAGTTCACATTGCAGCTGGGTGGAGCCCAAGCAGCTCAGCAATGTCTCTGCTGGCAGACTGACTAGGCTGCCTCCTTGCTGGGCAGGCCACCCTGAAAAAGGCAGCAGCATGACAGAAACTTGTAAATAAAGCCCTACCTTCCCAGGTCAGAGCACCTGGAAAAAAAAAGATGGTTGTGAGTTCTGCTGCAGCAGACTCAAACGTACCTGCCCAGCAGCTCTGAGCAGAACAACGGAGCTCACAGCTCAGCACTTGAGCTCCTATAAAGGACAGACTGTCTCCTCAAGCAGCTCCCTGACCTCCGTATATCCAAAGAGTAACCTCATAAAGGAGAGCTAAGACTGACATCTGGCAGGTATCCTTCAGGGACAAAGATAATGGAAGAAGAAACTGGCAGCAACCCTTACTGTTCTGCAGCTGCTGCAGGTGATCCCCAGGCAAGTGGGGTCTGGAGTGGACCTCCATCAGTCCTACAACAGACTGTTAGAAGGAAAATTAAGAAAAAGAAAGAAATAACTTCATCATCAACAAACAGGACATCTACTCAGAGACCCCATCTGAAAGTCACCAACTACAAAGACCACAGGTAAATAAATCCACAAAGATGGGAAGGAACCAGCGTAAAAAGGATGAAAACACCCAATACCAGAATGCCTCTCTTCCTCCAAGGGATCACAACTCCTCACCAGCAAGGGAACAAGGCTGCATGCAGAGTGAGTCTGATGAATTGACAGAAACAGGCTTCAGAAGGTGGGCAATAAGAAAACTTCTCTGAGCTCAAAGAACATGTTCTAACCCAATGCAAAGAAACTAAGAACCTTGAAAAAAGGTTTGACGAAATGCTAACAAGAATAAACAGCTTAGAGAGGAATATAAATGAATTGATGGAGCTGAAAAACACAACATGAGAACTTTATGAAGCATACACAAGTTTCAGTAGCTGAATTGACCAAGCAGAAGAAAGGATATCAGAGGTCAAAGATCAACTTAATGAAATAAAACGAGAAGGCAAGATTAGAGAAAAAGGAGTAAAAAGAAATGAACAAAGCCTCCAAGAAATATGGAATTATGTGAAAAGATCTAATCTATGTTTGATAGGTGTACCTGAATGTGATGGAGAGAATGAGTCCAAGCTGGAAAACACTATTCAGAATATTATCCAGGAAAACTTTCCCAACTAGCAAGGCAGGCCAATATTCAAGTCCAGGAAATACAGAGAACACCACAAAGATATTCCTCAAGAAGAGCAACCCCAAGGCACATAATCGTCAGATTCACCAGGGTTGAAATGAAGGAGAAAATGCTAAGGGCAGCCAGAGAGAAAGGTCGAGTCACCCACAAAGGGAAGCCCCTGAGACTCACAGTGGATCTCTCAGCAGAAACTGTACAAGCCAGAAGAGAGTGGGGGCCAATATTCAACATCCTTAAAGAAAAGAACTTTCAACCCAGAATTTCATATCCATCCAAACTAAGTTTCATAAGCAAAGGAGAAACAAAATCCTTTACGAGCAAGCAATTACTCAGAGATTTCATCACCGCCTGGCCTGCTTTACAAGAGCTCCTGAAAGAAGCATTAAACATAGAAAGGAACAACCAGTACCAGCCACTTCAAAAACATACCAAATGGTAAAGAGCACAGACACAGTTAAGAAACTGCATCAACTAACAGGGAAAATGAACAGCTAGCATCAAAATGGCAGGATCAAATTCACACATAACAATATTAACCCCAAAGGTAAATGGGCTAAACACCCCAATCAAAAGACACAGATTGGCAAATTGGATAAAAAGCTAAAACCCATCAGTATGCTGTATCCAGGAAACCCATCTCACATGCAAGGACACACATAGGCTCAAAATAAAGGAATGGAGGAAGATTTACCAAGCAAATGGAGAGCAAAAAAAACCAGGAGTTGCAATTCTCATCTCAGATAAAATAGATTTTAAACCAAGAAAGCTCAAAAGAGACAAAGAAGGGCATTACATAACGGTAAAAGATCAATGCAACAAGAAGAGCTAACGATCCTAAATATATACGCACTCAATACAGGAGCACCCAGATACATAAAGCAAGTTCTTAATGACTTACAAAGAGACTTAGATGCCCATACAATAATAGTGGGAGACTTTACACTCCACTGTCAATATTAGACAGATCAACGAGACAGAAAATTAACAAGGATATCCAGGACTTGAACTCAGACCTGGACCAAGCAAACCTAATAGACATTTACAGAACTCTCCACCCTAAATCCACAGAATATACATTCTTCTCAGCACCACATGACACCTACTCTAAAATTGACCACATAATTGGAAGTAAATCACTATTCAGCAAATGCAAAAGAACGGAAATCATAACAAACAGTCTCTCAGACCACAGTGCAATCAAGTTAGAACTCAGAATTCAGAAACTAACTCAGAACCGCACAGCTTCATGGAAACTGAACTGCCTCTTGAATGTTGACTGGATAAACAATGAAATGAAGGTAGAAATAAAGATGTTCTTCAAAACCAATGAGAACAAAGACACGACATACCAGAATCTCTGGGACACATTTAAAGCAGTGTCTAGAGGAAAATATATAGCAATAAATGCCCACATGAGAAGCAAGGAAAGATCTAAAAGATCTAAAAGATCATCAAGATTGAAAGAGCCAGAGGAGCAAGATAAAAAACTCAAAAGCTAGCAGAAGACAAGAAATAACTATGATCAGAGCAGAACTGAAGGAGATAGAGACACAAAAAACCCTTCAAAAAAATCAATAAATCCAGGAGATGACTTTTGGAAAAGATCAACAAAATAGACAGACCACTAGCCAGATTAATAAAAAAAAAAAGAGAATAATCAAATAGATGCAATAAAAAATGATAAAGGGGGATATCACCACAGATTCCACAGAAATAAAAACCACCATCAGAGATTACTACAAACAACTCTATGCACATAAACCAGTAAACCTGGAAGAAGTGGATAAATTCCTGGACACTTGAATCCTCCCAAGCCTAAACCAGGAAGAAGTCAAAACCCTGAATAGACCAATATTAAGTGCTGAAGTTGAGGAGCAATTAATAGCCTACCAACCAACCAAAAAAAGTCCAAGTCCAGATGGGTTCACAGCTGAATTCTACCAGACACAGAAAGAGGAGCTGGTACCACAAATTTCCCTCTTAACACTGCCTTAGCTTTGTTCCAAAGATTCTGGTTTGTTGTATCTTTGTTCTCAGTAGTTTCAAAAAATGTCTTGATTTCTGCCTTAATTCCATTATTTACCCAATAGTCATTCAGGAACAGGTTGTTTAATTTCCATGTAATTGTATAATTTTGAGCAATTTTCTCAATCTTGATTTCCAATTTTATTGCACTGTGGTCTGAAAGAGAGGTTGGTATGATTTTGATTCTTTTGTATTTGCTAAGTAGTGTTTTATGTCTGATTGTGTGGTCAGTTTTAGATTATGTGCCATGTCACAATAAAAAGAACATATATTTTGTTTTTTTTTGGGTGGAGAGTTTCTGTAGATGTCTATCAGGTCCACTTGGTACAGTGTTAAGTTCAGGTCCTGAGTGTCTTTGTTAATTTTCTGCCTTTATGATCTGTCTAATAATGTCTGCAGAGTTTTGAGGTCTCCCACTATTACTGTGTGGGAGTCAAAGTCTCTTTGAAGGTCTCCAAGAACTTGCTTTATGAGTCTGGGTGCTCCTGTGTTAGGTACATATATTTTTAAGATAGGTCTTTTTGTTGAATTGAATACTTTGCCATTATATAATGCTCTTCTTTCTCTTTTTTTGATCTTTTTGGTCTAAACTCTGCTTTGTCTGAATTTAGAATTGTGACCCCTGCTTTTTTGTTTTCCATTTGCTTGGTAAATTGTTCTCCATCTCTCTATTTTAAGCCTATAAGTATCATTGCATGTGAGATGGGTTCCTTGAAGATAACATGCCATTAGGTCTTTCTGCTTTATCCAACTTGCCACTCTGTGCCTTTTAAATGGGACATTTAGCCCATTCACATTCAAGGTTGGGTATTGATTTGTGTGGATTTGATCCTGTCGTTGTGTTGTTAACTGGTTATTATGCTTGCTTGTGTGGTTGCTTTATAGTGTCACCAATCTATATATTTCACTGTGTTTTTGTAGTGACTGGTAAGGGTCTTTCCTCTCCATATTTAATGTTTCTTTCAGGAGCTCTTGTAGGGCAGGTCTGGTGGTAATGAATTCCCTCAGCATTAGCTTACCTGAGAAGGATGTTATTTCTCCTACACTTATGAAGCTTAGTTTGGCCAGATATAATATTATTGGTTGTATTCTCCCCTCCCCTCCCCCTCCCCCTCCCCCTCCTCCTCCTTCTTCTTCTTATTTTTCTTCCTCGTCCTCTTCCTCTCCTTCTCCTTCTCCTCCTTCTTCCTCCTTCTTCTTCCTCCTCTCTTCTTTTTCCTCTTCTTTTCTTCTTCTTCTTCTTCTTTTTTGAGATGGAGTCTTTCCCTGTTGCCCAGGCTAGAGAGCAATGGTGCGATCTCAGCTCACTGCAACCTCTGCCTCCCAGGTTCAAGCCATTCTCCTGCCTCAGCCTCCCTATTAGCTGGGACTACAGGTGCCCACCACCATGCCTGGCTAATTTTTGTAATTTTAGTAGAGACAGGATTTCACCATGTTGGCCAGGCTGGTCTCAAACTCCTGACCTCAAATGATCCATTTACTTTGGCCTCCCAAAGTGCTGGGATTTGAGACATGAGCCACTGTGCCTGGCTGGAGTTTCTTTTCTTTAAGAGTGTTGAATTTAGGCCCCCAATCTCTTTTGGCTTGCAGAGTTTCTGCTGAGAAGTCTGCTGTGAGTTTGATGGGCTTGCCTTTATAGATGACCATAGTTTTCTCTCTAGCTGCCTTAACATTTTTTCTTTTATTTTGACCTTGGAGAATCTGATGATTATGCCTTGGGGATGATCTTCGTGGGAAGTAGTTTATGGGTTCTCCGCATTTCCTGAATTTGAATATTAGCCTCTCTAGCTAGGTTAGGGTGGCTGTGAATTGGAATATTAGCCTCTCTAGCTAGGTTAGGGGGGCTCTGATGCTTGATATCCTGGAATACATTTTCCAAGTTGCTTCCATTCTCCCTATCTCTTTCAGAGAGATCCATGAGTCATTGATTCAGTCTCTTTACATAATTCCATATTTTACAGAGGTTTTGTTTATTCCCTTTTATTTTTTTCTCTATTCTTTTCTGAGTGTCTTGGTGTATTTTGAATTTTTTTGCTTTCTTTTTAAAAAATTAATTTTAATTTTAAGTTCTAGGGTACATGTGCAGGATATGCAGATTTGTTACATAGCTATACATGTACCATGGTGGTTTGCTGCACCTATCAACCCATACCTAGGTATTAAGCCCAGAATGCATTAGCTATTTTTCCCAATGTTCTTCCTTCTCCCACCATACTCCCTGAGAGGCCCCAGTGTGTGTTGTTTCCTTCCCTGTGTCCATGTGTTCTCATTGTTCAGCTCCCACTTATAAGTGAGAATATGTGGTGTTTGATTTTCTGTTCCTGCATTAGTTTTCTGAGGATAATGTCATCCAAATCCAGCTCCTCCCTGTCCCTTCAAAGGACATGATGTTATTCCTTTTCATGGCTGCATAGTGGTCCATGGTGTGTAAGTACCTTATTTTCTTTGTCCAGCCTCTCATTGATCAGCATTTGGGTTGATTCCATGTTTTTGCTATTGTGACTGGTTCTGCAATGAACATACACATGCATGTATCTTTGTAATAGAGTTATTTATATTCCTCTGGGTATATACCCAGTAATGGGATTGCTGGCTCAAATGGTATTTTTGTTCTTGATCTTTAAGGAACCCCCACACCATCTTCCACAATGGTTGAACTAATTTACATTCCCACCAACAGTGTAAAAGTGTTCCTATTTCTCCACAACCTCACCAACATCTGTTACTTCTTGACTTTTTAATAATCACTATTCTGACTGGCATGAGATAGTATCTCATTGTGGTTTTGATTTGCATTTATCTAATGATCAGTGATGTTGAGCTTTTTTTAATTTTTTTTTTTTTTGGCTACATGTATGTCTTCTTTTGAGAAGTGTCTGTTTATGTCCTTGGCTCACTTTTGATATGCTTATTTTTTCCTTATAAATTTGTTTAAGTTCCTTTTAGATTCTGGATATTAGACCTTTGTCAGATGGATAGATTGCAAAATGTTTCTCCCATTCTGTAGGTTGCCTGTTTCCTCTGCTGATAGTTTCTTTGGCTGTGCAGAAGCTCTTTAGTTAGTTACATCCCATTTGTCAATTTTTGCTTTTGTTGCAATTGCTTTTGGCAATTTTGTCATGAAATCCTTGCCCATGTGATGTACTGAATGGTATTGCCTAGATTTTCTTCTAGGGTTTGTATGGTTTTGGGTTTTACATTTAAGTCTTTAATCCATCTTGAATTAGTTTTTGCATAAGGTGTAAGGAAAGGGTCCAGTTTCAATTATCTGCATATGGCTAGCCAGTTATCCCAGCACCATTTATTAAATAGGGAATCCTTTACCCATTGCTTGTTTTTGTCAGGTTTGTTGAAGATCAGATGATTGTAGATGTACAGTCTTATTTCTCAGTTCTCTATTTTGTTCCATTGGTCTATGTGCCTGTTTTTGTACCAGTACCATCATGTTTTGGTTACTGTATCTTTGTAGTATAGTTTGAAGTCCCGTAGTGTGATGCCTCCAGCTTTGGTCTTTTTGCTTAGGATTGTCTTGGCTATATGAACTCTTTTTTGGTTCTATATGAATTTTAAAGTAGTTTCTTCTAAGTCTTTTTTTTCTTTTATTCTATTTGATGGCCTTGGGTGTTTGATTGCAGTATAAGGTGCATTCAGTTGTCTGACTTAAATTCTGGAAGGTTTTGGGGGGGTCAAGGCTTGGGACAGTACTCCTGAACTTAGTGCTCTAACTCTGAGGGACTGGTATGGAGCTCTCACTTTGTTCTCTGGCTCCTCGAGGTTAGGAACTTGCTGCTCTAGAAGGGCCAAGTGTGCTTCCAGACTGCTGGTTATAACGCTCTGATGGGTGTTGCCAGCCAATGTACTTCATAGGGCAGTGGCATCAGGATCCTTCCTAGTTCACATGTGCCAGTGGCAGATGCAGCTGCAGTGTGGTGGGGTGTATGCTTCTTGGCTGCAGTAGAGTACTAGTGTGTGCTGGGTTGTCAGCCTCCATGCAGACATTTGCAGCAGCCACTGGCATCAACCGCGTGGCTTGTGGGGGATTGCTGGGGTGAGGGTGGGGGCACCAGCAAAATGTGTGTGTGTGTTCATGCTTGTGATGGTGTTAGCATGGGAGTGGGGTGCTGGTTGGCACAGGACTGTGTGACTCCTCTGTGTGTTCTCCTGTGGGCAGTGGTGGCTGCTCAGGGTAGGGGTAGATCAGTTTTTCTCTGTGCCTAGTTTTGCATCATGGCAGTTTTGGAGCAGAGGTGTGGTGCTGGCAGGGGTGGGGCTGGCAGGCTCTATGCCTGCCAACTCTCTGATGACAGTGGCGGGGTAGTGGTGGGGTGGGGGGGTGGGGGACTGGGACGGGGTATACTCACAATGGCAGCAGTGGCATGGCTGGATGCACTTGCACACACGTGCTGGTTGGGGAGGGAATGTGGGGCCCGCCTGTGCACACACATGCTGGCAAAGCAATGTGGGTGTGTGGCCATGGGCCAGTGTGTGCAGGCAAAGCAGCACACAGGAAGCCACTGACTGGTGTGTGTTTACTACGGCCAGCTCTGCTGGAGCACTCTGTTGGTCAGGGATGCTACATCACCCACAGGAGCTATGATGTGAACCTCAGGAGGTACCTGGGGGCTGCATGGTATGCAGGTGCAGCCAGATTGGGGCTCCAGGAGAGACCAGCAGACCAAGGGGTGCTCAGGTTGGAGTGGCCCTGTCTCATGGGCAAGACCACCCTGCAGAGTTCAGGTGCAACAGTTCCCGTAGGGCTAAAGTCTCCTATAGGAGCCAGTCAAGCCTAACAGACACTCCCACACCAAACCCTCTGTGTTCCACTTTGTCTGGATTTCTGCTCCTATCACTTCTCTGGGCAGCTCTCTCTGCCAATTCAAGTGTCTGTGGTGGCCAAGGGGTCTCCCCCCTGCCAGGATTCCAGAGCCCATGGTGAGAGTGGGTTTCCCCTTGCCTGTTCAACTCACCTCTTCTCCTGGAGTCACTGGGGGCCAAGAATGAGTCCAGGGCATGATTCCCAGCTTCCTCCCCTTTCAGCTTAGCATCTGTGTCTTCTCTTCATCCTCTCTGACTGCCTTCCCCCTGAAGATCTGCTAGGAAAGCACCAGTCTTCCTGATGGTCCAGACCCTCCATGGGAGAAGTTCCTCCTGACTCTCATTGGCCACTTTTCCCCCTGCATCCATCCTGGAATTTTTAACTCTCAAAGCCTCCTGCAATTAATTCACACTGAATTGCAAGCAATTAGGCAATTACAGTTCAGGTTTTCCTACCCTGGCACTGATTTCCTTGGAGGTTTTTGCTTATATATTTCTGCTCTCATAAATTGTGATTCTCTGTATCCACTTGTCTGTCTCTCCAATTTTTGAAGCAATGGGTTTCCCTGTGGCCTTGCTTTTCTGATGGATCTGTGAAGAGTTGTTGATTTTTCAGTTTGATCTAGTTTTTACTCATTAGGATTGGGTTACAACTTGTAAGCTTCTTAACTGTCAGCCAAAATTTGAAAGTGTTAGGGAGATGTTTTAAAATGATGATTCTTAAATAGTTAATAAATACAATTTTTAATTGGTGGTTAATAAACCAATATCTTGCTCATAATAAAAGTGAATGAATGAATCAATATTTTTGCATTGGTTATAATTTGTTGCAGATTTCATATCTTTCACTACACTGTAGTATCCAGAATGCCATTGCCATGTTTTGATCAGTGTTAATTTTCAGTGTATTTAGGATTGTGCCTGGCATTTGAAATCCATAAAAATATTGATTGAACAGATTGTGACATTGAGAGAGGGGATTAAAATATAGTTGCAAAGTAAGAAGAGAACAGTTCATTCAAGAGTTTTTTATTGAGTGCCTACAGTGTCAAGCACTGTTCTAGGTACTAATGGTAGAACAGTCATAAAACAAAGATTCATACCCCCATGGAGCAAATATTCCAACAGGAGAAGGGAAAATAATTAAACTTAACAAATAGGTTAATTATATAGTATATTAGAAAGTGCTAAGTGCTAAGGTCAAAAGAAAAAAGTACAGTGGATAAAGGGAAACTGGAATGCTGGAGTTAATAAGATTGGGATTGCCTAGATTAGGCCTTATTGAGAAGGTTATTGGTTATTCAAAGCACAAGAAACTGCTTCTACAAAGGTCATGAGGCAAGATCATGTCTCAAGTACTTGAGGAACAGCAAGAGGGCTAATGCGGCATTAGAGAGTAATGAGAGGGGAGAAGAAGATGAGATTATGTAGATAGTTGTAAGAATAGTATGTCCTTTCCCCCCCCCATATATGTTGAGTTTGCTTTGTTAAAGGGTCTGTTTCTGGACTCTATATACTGTTACATTCATCTACTTGGCTGTGTTTATGCCAATACCACAGTATGGAGTGCCTACTATGTGTCAAGCACTGGTCTGGGTACTAGTGGTAGAGTAGTCACAAAACAAAGATTCATATCTCCATGGAGCAAACATTCTTATTTAATAAGAATATTTGTTGTAATAAAAAGCTTACTTGTTGTAATAAAAAGCTTACTTATTGTAGCTTTTTATTGAGTCTTGAAATCAGATAGTGTTAGTTCTCAAATGTGTTCTTCTTTTTTACTTGTTTCCGCTATTCTAAGACCTTTGTATTTCCAGTATGGATTTTAGAATCACCTTGTCAATTTCTACAAAAATGCCTGCTGGGAATTTACAAGAATTGCTATCTTAACAATACTGAGCTGTCTGACCCAGATATGAGTGTGTTTCTCCGTTTATTTGGGTCTTCTTTAATATCTCTCAGCGATGTTATTTAGTTTTTAGTGTACCAGTCTTTCCCATCTTTGGTCAGATTTATTCCTATGTATTTCATGTTTTTTTGATGGTATTGTTTTTTAAGTTTCAGTTTCCAATGGTTTGTTCTAGTATATAGAAACACAATTAATTTTTGCATATTGCTGTTGAATACTACAACTTGTTTGTAGTTGTAAAATTCAAGTTTGCTAAATTCATCTATTGTATTAGCTTTTAAAAATTAGATTGGGTTTTTTATATAGACAATCACATCATCTACAAATAGACAGTTTTACCTCTTTCTTACAAACCTGTATGCCTTTAATTTTGTTTATCTTATCTGCTTGCACTGGCTAGGAACTTCAGTATTATGTTGAATAAGAGTGGTGAGAGCAGATGTCCTTATCTTGTTAGTGATCTTAGAGGGAAAGCACTCAATCTTTCACCATTAAGTATGATGTTAACTAAGTTTTTTTGTAGTACCCTTTATCAATTGAGGACATTTTCTTGTTATCCTACGTTGCTGAGAGTTTTTATCAGAAGCGAAATCTGGTTTTTGTCAGTAGCTTTTTCTGTGCCTATTAAGATGATCATGTGGTTTTTCTATTTTAGGTGGCTAATTGTATCAGTGAGCGTTCTCTAGAGGGACAGAACTAATAGGATGGATATATATAAAGGGGAGTTTATTAAGGAGTACTGACTCATGCGCTCACAAGGTGAAATCCCACAATAGGCCATCTGTAAGCTGAGGAGCAAGGAAGCCAGTATCTCAAAGGAAGCCAAAATCTCAAAAGTAGGGACTCCAACAGTACAGTCTTCATTCTGTGGCTGAAGGCCTGAGAGCCCCTGTCAAACCACTAGCATAAGTCCAAGAGTCCAAAAGCTGAAGAACTTGGAGTCTGACGTTTGAGGTGGGGAAGTATCCAGCACGGGGAGAAAAATGAGGGCTGGAAAACTCAGCAAGTCTGCTCTTCCATCTTCTGCCTGCATGCTTTATTCTAGCCACACTGGCAGCTGATTAAATGGTGCCCACCTAGATTGAGTTGGGTCTGCCTCTCTCAGTCCACTGACTCAAATGTTAATCTCTTTTGGCAACACTCTCACAGATATACCCGGGAACAATACTTTGTGTCCTTCAATCCAATCAAGTTGACACTCAGTATTAACCACCACACTAATATAGTGAATTATATTGATTGATTTTTGAATCAATTGCTTTCCTGGGAGAAACACCACTTGGTCATAGCATGTTATCCCTTTTATATATTATATATTGGAATTTAAAATTTTTGCTTAGAATGTTTGCATATATACTTAAAAGAGAGGTTGATCTACAGTTTTCTTTTCTTGTAATGTATGGTTTTAGTGTTAGAGTAATGCTGGACTCACAGAATGAGGTTAGAGAAGCATTTCTTAATTTACAACTTATTGGAAGAGTTTATGTAGAATTGGTAGTATTTCTACCTTAACTTTACTAGTGAAGACATCTGGGTCTAGAGATTTTTTTTTTTTTTTTGGTGGGAAGGTACTTAAGTACCAATTACATTTCTTTGATAGATATTATCAAATCTATCACAGTTCTTGAGTGAACCGTGATAAATCGACAAACAAAGAATTTGTCCATTTGACCTACATTGTCATTTTTTGGACATAAAATCGTTCATTTTGTATTCCCTTGTTATCTTTTTAATTCTAGAGCATTTGTGGTGATGTCACATCTTTTTTTTTTAAATTAGCAATTGGCATCCTCTTTTTCCTGATTAAAATAACTAAGGATTTATTAATTTTATTGAACCTGTCAAAGAGCCAACTTTTGGTTTAATTAATGTTCTCTATTGGTTCTGTCTATTCCTTTGATTTCTGCTTTAATCTTTATTATTTCATTTCATCTGATGATTTTCAGTTTAATTTGCCCTTCTTTTTCTAGTTTCATATGGTGGAAGTTGAGGTCATTGATTTGAGAACTTTCCTTTTTTCCATTCCAGACATTTAATACTATAAAAATCTCCATAAGTACTGTGTTAGCAGCATCTCACAAATTCTAATATGTTAAATTTTAGTTTTCAAATTTGGTTTAAAATATGTTTGGTTTGCCTCTTTGATTTGTTGCTTTGACTTATGGATTATTTAGAAGTGTGTCTTTAGTTTTCAAATATTTAAGAATTTTCCAGATAACTTTTTTTTTTGATATGGGGTCTCACTCTGCCACCCAGGCTAGATTGCAGTGGTGCGATCACAGCTCACTGCAGTCTCAACTGTCTGGGCTCAAGTGATCCTCTTGCCTCAGCCCACAAGTAGCTGGTATCACAGGTGTGTGCCACCATGCCTGGCTAATTTTTAAACATTATTTGTAGAGCCAAGGTCTTGCCATGTTGCCCAGGATGGTCTCAAACTCCTGACCTCAAGTGATCCTCTCACCTCAGCTTCTCAAAGTGCTCACATTACAAGTGTGAGCCACTATGCCTGGTCCAGATAACTCTCTGTTATTGATTTCTCGTTTAATTCTTTGTTGTCACAGAACACATTCTGTATGACTTCAGTGCATTTAAATCTGTGTCTCGTTTCATGGCCTCAAACATGATCTTTCTTGGTTTTTGTGTATAATTGAAGATAACATGTATTTTGCTGCTGTTGGTTGGGGTGTTCTATAAATGTCAATAAGTTGAATTTGGTTGATAGTATTATTCAAATCTACTATATCCTTACTGATTTTCCTTTTACTTGTTTTATCAATTATTGAGAGATGGGTATTGAAATATATGACTATAATTGTGTATTTGTATGTTTCTTTTTGCAGCTTTATCAGTTTTTGCTTAATATATTTTGAAGCTCTGCTATTAGGTATGCAAATATTTAGATTGTTATGCCTTCTTGACAAATTGACACTTTAATCATTATGAAATGTCCTTTTTATTTCTGACAGTATTTTTGCTCTGAAATTTATTTTGTCTGATACTTGTATAGTCCTCCTAATTTTTCCTCTGGTCTAGTGTTTTGTCTGTATCCATTTGTGATGGCTAATTTTATGTGTCAATTTGGCTAGGCTATAGTGCCCAGTTATTTGGTCAAACACTAGTCTAGATGGTGCTGTAAAGGTACTTTTTAGATATGATTAATGTACAATCAGTTGACTTTAAGCAGATTACCCTCCATAATATGGGTGAGCTTCATCCAATCAACTGAAAATGTTAAAAGCAAAAACTAAAGTTTCCTGAAGAAGATGAAATTCTCCTTCAACTCTATCATATAAATCCTTCCTGAATTTTCAGCCTGCTGGCCTGCTCTATGAATTTTGAACTTGCCATCCCCCACAATCATGTGAGCCAATTCCTTAATATCAATCTATGTTGTATATGTATACATACAAATGTATATATTATATATATAATCATTTATATCTTATTTTTTTGACATACCATCTTTTTACTTTTAAGCTGCTAGTCTCTTTATATTTCAGTTGCATTACTTGTAGGCAGAAATAGGTGGGGCTTGTTTTTTAATTCAGTCTGGTAATCTCTGCCTTTTAATTGGGGTGTCTAGAACATTTACATTGAATGTGCATATTGGTATGGTTGGATTTATTTGTAATTTTGCTATTTTTCTATTTGTCTCATTTATCCTTTGTTCTTTTTTTTCTCTTTTCCTGTATGCTTTTATATTTATTATTTTCTAAAATTTCATTTGATATCTTTTTTGAAATGTTAGCTATAATTGCTAATTTTGCTATTTTAATAGTTGCTTTACTGTTTACAGTATAATATGTTCCTTCTTATATCATATACTGGCAGGGTTTGTGAGTAAACAAGAGATGTCAATGCAAGAAATGTGTAATTACATTTTTGGGGAAAAAAGAATAAGGACTTTGAATATTAAGGAATTCAGGTACTAGATACAGAAGATGAAAAAATGAGAAGGACCCAGCCCTAAATATAGGAAGTTACTACTACAGTGGAAGATGCTTAAATGAAAGCAAATAATTATAAATCAATATGACAAATATCATTATAAGCCAAGTGTCTTGTATATAGTCTCATTGACAAAAATACTCAACTCCCATGGTCTTTGACTTTATGTTGCCTAATACCATGGGGAAACATGCTCCCAAAGGTTTTCCAGAAATCTCAAGTTTGCTATTCCTTTCTAGGAGTCAGTGGGTAATGTAGTTTTCTACCAGGATCACAAGTGATTGAATCAGAATTTGACTCCTGGCCTTATCAAAGGCAAAAATATTTTTTCTTCTAGTAATTGGGGTACACTATATCTAGGTATTTAGATACTATGATAGAAAGAATATTTATGGGTAATCGAGGCAGCTATTTCCAGTATGTGTACAGTAATCTCAAAAAACAGGTCTGCACAGGGATCTGTCCTTGTCTTATAACATTGCCTAAGACCTCCAGTAGAAGTAGTAATAGTAGTGATCATTTTTGTCTTGATCATGACATTAAAATAAATGTTTGTACTGTGTCACCTAGTTTCTGGTGAATAACTTCAATCAATTTAACACTTAAATTATAAATGTAGAATTTTATTAAATAAATTTAAAAAATATACTGAGATGATTATATGGTCTTCTTTGTATATATGTTTTGAGAAAAATTAGTATATTGTTTTCTTTATGTATTATCCTTATTTGATATTGGAACAAGAGATGTGACAATTTCTCCTTTTTATAGGCTCTGCAAATCTTTCTTGGCTTAGTGGTTTGTTTTAGTAGTAAATATTTTAGTTCTTTATAGGATTTTATATGATTATTATTCTATTAAGTTTTCAAAAATTTCAAAAATATTATCTATGTCTTTCTTTAAATGTCTTTGTTGAGATACAATTCAGGTACCATAAAATTCACCTATGTAAATAATGCAATTTAATAGTTTTAGTATATTTAGAGTTGTACACTGTGATGGGTTGAATAGTGTCCCCCAAAAGATAGATCCATCTAGAATGTCAGAATATGAGCTTATTTGGAGTAAGGGCCTTTGCAGATGTAACTAAGATAAGGATCTTAAGATGAGATCATCCTGGACCAGTTCTGCTTCTAGTTAGCCCACCTACAGCTTCCTCACATGGATAGCCTCGAATCAGGGGAGCTTCTCAGTCCTTGCCAGAGTGCAAGTGATGGTGGCTGACTGTCTTGCTCTAACAAGCCCTGAATAGATAGACCTTACTTGTTTTCATTTGATTGATCTTCATTTATTTCCACAAAAGTGTGTATGTGTGTCTGAATGCCACTCCTGAATAGAAATGTATTAAAGTCATTGTTGATAATTACGTGGAATTTGTAGATTCTGTCTAAAGAGATAATGAGTTAAGATTAAATAGATAAAAAATAAGATATATTTTATACAATTATAATTATTTTATTAAATATTTTCAGCTGCAAATTACCAGAAAAAAACCTCAGTTTAAAAAATGAGCGATTTTTTCCTTTATGGAGAGTCTGCTTCTTCCCATGTGCTCATTTTAGATCAATAAGGAAAACCTTCCTCCTTATATCTTCTTCTTATGTTTCAGTTGGCCAGAAGGGTATAGACTGGGAAGAGAAATGGGACCATCCTGCTTGACTTAAACCATTTATGACTTATGCCTCTGGTGCTGGAAGAAAAGGTCCAATTTACAGTAGCAGCAAATACAATAAAATACTCAGAAATAAATAACAAGAAATGTAGACACCTCGTAAAAAGAAAAATTTTAAATTCTGTTGAGGGAAACAAAAGAAGACTTGGACAAATGGAAAGGCATATTTTGTTCTTGGACATAAAGACTCGGTTTCACAAAGATGTAAATTTTGTATGTAATCTATAAATTTAATGTAACTTCAAAGGAAATGCTAAAAGATCTAATACTAGCAAACAAATTCTAATGATTAGATGGAAAAAAAAGACATGAAAAAATAATCAGAAAAAAATTCTAGAATTCAAAAACTGACTTTTTCTACAAGAAGGGTGGTGAGCAGTGCTGGGAATCAATTATCCCTTCACTGGGCAGAATTTGCATGACTATGGAAAATATCATTTGCATTGCTCTTGATTATCTATAATTTATGGAGTAAAACAGCTGAAAAACATGGAAAGGTTAGAGATAACCTGGATAAATGAGCTAGACAAACACTCACTATTGTTTTTTTGTCTACTTTCAAGGGTTCCTGATTTTTTCTGACAGTATCCCTCCACCTCTGCCTTGTAATTAGAATAATTCTTTAAAAAGAGAGATCATTTTGTGATTGAAATAAGCCTGACATTAGATTTGGCTTGATTATTAATTATGGGTAAAGGAAGAGTGTTAATTTACTGTTTAGCTCTCTTTTAAATTTGCTTTACCAAATCAAGAGCCACACAGTATTGAAGAATGACATATTTAAGTTCTTTTGGAGGTTTCTAAATGGAATCTTACATTGAGCTTTTTTATGTTTTTCTTTGAAATGGAGTCTCACCCAGGCTGGAGTGCAGTGGTGCGATCTCGACTCTCTGCAACGTCCACCTCCCAGGGTTCGAGCGATTGTCCTGCCTCAGCCTCCTGCGTATCTGGGATTACAGGTGTCCACCATCATGCCTGGCTAATTTTTGTATTTTAGTAGAGACTAGGCCTTGCAAAATTCTGGGATTACAGGGGTGAGCCACCACACCCAGCCCTCACATTGGGCTTTTAAAAGCCTCTTTTTATTTGTGATCTTGAAGCTAGGAAAGCAAACCTAACAAACCCCACCAGATATCACCTGTAATATCTATAAATTTGTGGGAATTTCTCTCTTCTTGAGGTACCCCCCCAATACCCTCAGTCTTCTGGTTAGCCAAGTAGAGAACTTCTTCACACCTGTAAGGCTGGGGCACCCTAAAACCAAGGAATAGCTAGTTTTTCTAAGAAAGTTTTGTAGACACTAAGTAAAGTTAACCTTAGTTCTTTAAAAATGGCTTGCATAACCCAGTTAAATAAGCATCATTTTCAAATATGACACTCCGGGCTTTGGTTACATAATTTATTTGTCCAATTATATCTTGGTAAGAGAGAAGAAAAAATTTTATTTTATCTATGCAAACACCTACATTCCCATAGGAAGTAATAAGACTTAATAAGAGTTTATGATTTCTAGGTGAGGAGGGCCAGTGAAAATCATTTAAGAATGTTTTATCTCAGTTTTAAAAGTAGAGTTGGCAAATTGTTGTGAATTACACACAGTCTAAAAGAGAAAGGGCTTTTTTATATATGCAGAAAATATAACATTGTCACAACATCAAAAAATATTCCAAACAGCCACAGTACAATTTCCCTAGTCAATTTGCATATTCACATATGATTAATTCTTGTTCTGCCAGATCTTAGGTTAGTATTCTCATGAAGCCATTTGCTCCTAGACTGAAAAGTTTCCTGGACATGTTGATGTAATCCCTTGGTAGGGTCTCAAATATGTCTAAGTGATGTCAGCTCATCTTTGCCATGTCTATAGTTTCAAGTAGCTTTACTATTTTTTTCTTGATGCTGTGAGATTGTCCTTTGTTGAAGACACAAACTTCAGCCTGTAGCTTATAGCAGTGGCCTCAGGCATGCAAAAGACTAAAATAAAAACTATCTGTAGATGACAGAGAATAAATCGTTATGGTTAATTTATTACTGATCATTTTCAAATTTGCAAAAGTTCTGATGCAGGTTCATAATAAGAATCATGCAGCTGATAAGGAAATTTGGTTGTTTTCAATGGCTTGCCAACAAAGCCAATTAAAAAATTTTTAGAAAAAAATTGCTAAGAATAACAATAAAATCTCTTTCCAAATATTTCAGTGAATATTACATTTACCTTATAAAAATGGATGACTATAATTTTTATAGATTAAAAAGTCTTAGGTCATACCATATACTAATCATGAGACATAATATACTTAATATATCAAGAATATACTAAGAATATTAAGAAAAGAGATTCCATAAACCTGGGGGTAGAGCCTAGACATCCGCATGTTTTTTCTTTAATAAAACTCTATGTGTTAGACTGATGTGCATCCACAGTTGAGAATTACTGAAACCTTGAAGATGTTAGATTCAAATTAAAGAAATAAGACTGTGACCAATCAACATTTTAAATAATAAATGAAATTATCATTGATCATACTTTGCTGTTGTTGCCTAATATCATCAGGAAAAGCTATGCCAGAATGCTGATAAATACAGGAAAACTAGAAAGAATCATTTCAAATGTTTTGTTGATGTTTCCCTTAAGATTAAAACAAATTATGTCAAGTTTTCCAGGGAATTCCCATGAAACATATGACTTTTGAAATCTTTATATTAAAAACATATTGTTATAAAAATTTAACTTAGAGATGATGTCTGTTCTGATTTGACAATTATTTTTGCATGAAATTTTACATTAGAAGCATTAGAAGGAGATCAAGTAAACCTAATTATTTCTATTACTTTTTTTTTTTAAGGCAAAAGTACAAATATTTCTGATTTTCCAGGGTCTTTCTGGGAAGTCTCAAATAAAATGTTAGGTGCAAAGATATCTGAAACATTTATTCATTTATTTATTTACTCTATTTAGGATCTGATTTTGGGATGGTTGACAGATAAGATTTGAATTATTGATGGAGATAGGATCACGGGTGCCTGAGAAACAATACTTGCTACCTGTTTAATTAAAGTGACAATAAGACATTTAAAAATAAGCACAAAGGATAACACAATGAAAAAGAACCTTAAGTCTCTGTTTCATGAGTGAGGAAACTTTTGTCAAGAACTGAAAAGTTTGAGTTTATACCCTACTTGCCAGCTAACAAATTACCTGCCAGTTGCATGGGTGCTGGCAGAATACATGAGACTCTTGGTCAGAGTCAAAGGACTTTATTACAGTATGATCTTCCTGTTCACGCTGGTTTATATTGCCCCTGCGTTCCCCAAGTTCATGGGGGTGACGAAAAGAGACCTAGTGAAAGCTGCATACATAGTTGGTTTGTGTCATAGCTGAGGATCCCTGGGCTTATAGAACTTAAATATCTTACAATGATATGCAGGCAAACTTGCCTGAACTTTGGCCTGGAGAGAAGACCTGTCATTTGCTCCTGAGGGAGAGATTATTTCTATCTTTTAAAGCTGCTTGCTATAAAATACCCCTGAAAAGGTAGTCAGGAACAAAAGGGCAATGTGCCTCTGCACACAAGATAAAGAGAAAGAGAAAAGAGTACAGACAATTGTTCAATATCTTTCTTTCTTTTTCCTTCCTTGTCCTAGCTCTTCCTTCCTTTTCCTTCCCTTCTTCCTCCCTCCCTTCCTTCCTGGCTAGTCCTAGCTCTTCCTTCCTTCTCCTAGCTCTTCCTTTCTTTTCCTTCCCTTCTTCCTCCCTCCCTCCCTTCATTCCTTCTTGGCTAGTTCTGGCTCTTCCTTCCTCTTCCTTCCTTCCTTGTCCTAGCCCTTCCTTCCTTCCTTCCCTCCTCCCTTCCTTCCTTCCTTCTCCTAGCTCTTCCTTCCTTTTCCTTCCCTTTTTTCCTCCCTCCCTCCCTTCCTTCCTTCCTTCCTTCTTGGCTAGTCTAGCTCTTCCTTCCTTCCTTGTCCTAGCCCTTCCTTTCCTTCTCCTAGCTCTTCCTTTCTTTTCCTTCCCTTCTTCCTCCCTCCCTTCCTTCCTGGCTAGTTCTAGCTCTTCCTACCTTCCTTTCTTCCTTCCTTCCTGCCTGCCTCCCTCCTTCCCTTATCCTTCTTTTTTTTTGAGTTGGAGTCTTACTCTATTGCCCAGGCTGGAGTGCAGTGGCGTCATCTTGGCTGACTGAAACCCCTGCCTCCCAGGTTCAAGCAATTTTCCTGCCTCAGCCTCCTGAGTAGCTGGGATTACAGGTGTGTGCCACTGTATCTGGCTAATTTTCGTATTTTTAGTAGAAACGGGGTTTCACCATGTTGGCCAGGCTGGTCTCGAACTCCTGACCTCAGGTGATATACCCGCCTCAGCCTCCCACAGGGCTGGGATTAAAGGTGTGAGCCACGGAGCCCGGCCTCTAGCTGTTTCTGCTAGGAAGACTGAAAGAAGTGCACATAAGGCACCAGCTCTGTGCTCAGCAGCAAGGAAGGGGAGGCTGGTTTGTCCCCTTGCAATTTCTTGTGACCACCCCTGGGACCAGTCTTCTGCAGCGTTCAGACTGTTCCAAAAACTTCCCTGCACCAGCTGAAGGGCCAGATTTCCCACCCGGCCATGATTCATGTAGTGGCAGTTTCAAAGTCAGATCCTTTCCTTACACGCGAATTCACCCAAAGACCCATGATATGCTGACGGGGTTCCAACGTGGTCTTCACCGACCCCACGTCAGAAGGTCTGTGATTCCGTGAGAGGGTGCCCATACGCTGAGAGCAATGGCCCACCTGCACTCTGCGTGAAGGACTGTGGTTTTCATCAGGTTGTCAAGAGCGTTCTGACCCACAAAGGTTTAAGAATCACAGCTCTCACCCTTCCAATCAAATTGCTTTGGCCAAAACGTCCGTTTTGAGTTGCATTTGAACCCAAGCTCTCAATAGCACACTCATTTCCACAATCACAACCTGCGGAATAGGTCCCATTGGGGGGCGGGGCCGAGCGCGACCGCGCCCTCAACTCCGCCCATTGCCCGCCCCGGGATGGGGCACACTTCCCCGGCAGGCTCAGTAGCCAAGCTCGGGTTAGTCTCCAAGGCGGAAGCCGGGCCAGCGAGCATGCGCGTTTTTTCCCAGGGTGCCCCGCGCTGCAGTTATGGCCGCCTCCTTGTGGTGGTATCCCCACATGGCGTTCTAGGACCGTGGCTGTATTTACGGTAACTGTCGCCACTAGATTTCGGCGTCTTTGTACTCTCCTCTTTTCACTTGCTTTTGTTGACTCCCGTGTGGCCCTCGTGGGAGCCTGTTTGGCTGCAGCGGTGTCTGGGGTGATGTGGACCCCGGAGCGGGCAGTTCTGAGGGGGATTCCCCACCGAGGCTGAGCGGCAGCAATGGACACAAGGAGGGGGTCGCCGGTTCAGGTGAGAGGCGCATCCGCCAGGGTTGACTTAGTGTATCGTGGGAACCGTGAGGAAAAGAGATGGCAGCGACTGATTCTCATCCCTCCCTTGGTTTTTCCCTAACAAAATCTAGCTGATTTCTTGAGGCTTTGGGTTGTTGAGTCCTCGACATAGTGGGCGTGGTGCTTACTCTCTTTGCCCAAAACGTCTTACTGTCCAGGTTCAGTAGTAATAGCAATGGCAATGTCAGTTATTTTCCTAAGCCCTTAACATGTACTCAGTCATTTAATGCTTATGGTAGATACCATTTTTAATCCCGTTTTGCGGTGAAGACCTGTAAATACAGTGTGGTCATTTTATTTTATTGTATTTTTATATATTTATTTATTTGTTTGAGATGGAGTTTAGCTTTGCCCAGGCTGGAGTGCAAATAACATGATCTTGGCTTACTGCAACCTCTGCCTCCCGGGTTCAAGCGATTCTCCTGCCTCAGCTTCAGGAGTAGCTGGGATTACAGGTATGCGCCACCACGTCCGGCTAATTTTGTATTTTTAGTAGAGTCAGGGCTTCACCATGTTGGTCAGGCTGGTCTCCAACTCCTGACCTCAAGTGATCCGCCCGCCTGGGCCTCCCAAAGTGCTGGGATTACAGGCGTGAGCCACCGCGCCTTCCTAGGCATCAAAGATTAATTCTTGTGATCAATGAACATTTACCAGAGAGGTAAAGAGTTAAAAGGCACATTTACTGGCACATCTGGTTGTGGGATTTAGGCTGGACCGAGAAGAGAATGAACAGTAAGTACTCTGTGTGTGTGGGCACGTGTGACACAGTAGGTGCTTCCAGTGGCAGAACGTTTGAAGTCTGGTGGTCTGGAAAAGTTTCCTGGAAGAAGTGAGACTTGAGCTGATTTTGGATTAAAGAGTAAGACTAACAAGTGGAGAAGAGTTCAACAGGTGAAATCACAAGTGGAAAGTGTGGAGGCAGGAATATGCATGGGACATTAGGGAAACCATGAGTAAACGAGCGTTCTTGGAGTGACTTTTCATGAAGAGAAATTAACGGGGGTAGAAGGAGCCAGATTACGAAGTCTTAGAACCTTGACTAAGGAAACTTTTCTGTTGTCAGTAGGAATCTTTGTGAATTTCCCAGCAAAAAAGTGAATACCTATTAATGAGGAATTATTTCTGGGGCTTACTTCCATTTTGGGGCTCATAGTCAGTATGGGTGAGCTGCTAATTCTAGGAGAGAGAATGTTTGTAGAATGATGGAGGTTTGCTGAGTGCCTTGTGATTGGCATACACCAAGCATTCTAAGTCTATACATTGTTTTTGCACACCAAAATGGTAGATTTACCTAACAGTGTTATCCTTTATGGTATGAAAAAAAGTTGTTTTGGATTACTGCACTAATTTTTTATGTTACAGAGAGTGGATCTTTCCTACAGTTGCTGCTGGAAGGGAACTATGAAGCCATATTCCTAAATTCAATGACTCAAAATATTTTTAATTCAACAACAATCTCTGAAGAAAAGATTGATAGCTACCTGGAGAAGCAGGTAGTAACATTCCTGAATGATTCAACAGATTTGGACACAATGGAAAGGTAGAATTTTATTTGAAATTTTCGTAGAGGAACAGACTGAATATATTTAATAGCACCTTGACAATGTAAGGCACTGATTTTAGCAGCTGAAAAACCTTGCTTTCCATTTACTCAAGACTCATGATGTACCAAGTAATCCATGTAAGAACTCTTGTCCAGAAGACCATCCAGAATGAAAAAGTAAAGTGGTGTAGGATAAAATGGTTTCATATATGAGACTGGCACATATTTGGGTGTTATCTGCTAACCCACTCCCATGAGCTCCCAATGCTTAGGTCTGGTAGGCTTTACCCACCCACAAGACTTCAGACCTTATTTCTTTTTAACTTAAAAACATGCGTTCAGGCCGGGAATGGTGGTGTGTGCCTGTAGTCCCAGCTACTCGGGAGGCTGAGGTGGAGTTTGCAGCGAGCCGAGATCATGCCATTGCAGTCCAGTGTGGGCGACAGAGCTAGACTGTCTTGAAAACAAACAAACAAAAACACATACTTTCAATCTTGTTATTTCTGCATAGCTGTGTGCTAATTTGTAGCTATTTATTATGTTTTAGATTATTATCTTTATAGAGCTAAGAGAACTTAATGTTTTTATTACAGAGCTCTTGGTTTACTTTCTTCCATTAAAGTTTGTGTACTTTTATAGTGTTAAGTATATCAGATAGTTACACAACAGGGGAAACCTAAGCTTTTCAGTGGCTTATATTTTACTGTTATAAATTTGATACCTCTGTCTTTCCTTTACTATCTGTGGCAGCCATGTCAAATCTTTAATTACCTTATAAATGCATGCAATTTTATTTTACCATTATTTCTAGGAAATGGTTTCATTTAGTCCTTCAACAAATAAACTATTGTACTAGGTGTGGAGGTTGTGAAGATGAATAAAGCATAACCGATATTCATAAGGAATTTGCAAAAGAATACTATAGGCTTTTAATTTTATTTTAAAAATTAATATTATTTCTTTTCTTTTCTTTTTTTTTTTTTTATGGAGTATCACTGTGTTGCCAAGGCTGGAGTACAGTGGCATGGTCTCGGCTCACTGCAACCTCCGCCTTCCGAGTTCAACTGATTCTCCTCCCTCAGGCTTCCATGTAGCTGGGATTACAGGCCTGTGCCACCACACACACAAAAAAATACAAATTGTTTTTGTGTTTTTAGTAGAGATGAGGTTTCACCATGTTGGCCAGGCTGGTCTGACCTCAGGTGATCTGACCCCCTGATCCTCCCAAAGTGCTGGGATTACAGGCATGAGCCACTGTGCCCTGCCTCCTTGTCGTTTTTTTAGTTTACTGGTAGTTTTGTTTCTTTCGTGTCATTCTTTTTTTTTCTTCCTTTTTGTAGAGATGGTGTCTTGATATGTTGCTTAGCCTGGTCTTGAACTCCTGGGCTCAAGCAATCCTCTCATCTCTGCCTCACTAAGTGTGGGGATTATAGGCATGAGCCACTCTGCCTGGCCAAATTCTTATTGCTTTCTGATATGTGTGCACTCTCATAGCAACTAGCCTTGTGGTGCCCATGAAAGAAACACATTAACACAAATGCATTATCACAAGACAGACCAGATTTCTATCTTGTCACATAAAGCTAAAAAGAGACATTTCAGTTGACTCATTTTCAGATATTTGAAAGTTAAAGTGTATTCTCAGTTCATCTTATGGATTTTGTATTTTGATTACGACAGTTTATTAAGGCTGTTTTCTCCAAATGTCCAAACTTCTGATTGCAAACCAGCTGTTTTGTTATATTTTTTCCTCTAATGCTGCTTTTTTTTTGCATTGCATCTTGAGTTTTATAGTTTTGCTACCATAGGCTTGTATGTTTGATTTTTTTTTTCTTTTTCTTAAAGAATCTTCCTTTTAAGGAAGGACCTAGGGGCTACAGGGAAAAAAATGACAGCTAATAGCAAAATAGATGTTTCTATCATACTTTTATACCACAGGATTGTGTTCAGTGGGAAATGCAGGAATCTAAGAAGTACCAGGTAAATAGTAACCCCACACATGTGTGCATCTGTACCTAGATATCTAGATATAAATACATAGTGCAGGCCAGGCACAGTTGCTCATGCTTGTAATCCCAGCACTTTGGAAGGACAAGGCAGGAGAATCATTTGAGCCCAGTAGTTCAAGGCTGCAGTGAGCTATGATTGTGCCACTGCACTCCAGCCTAGATGATGGAGTAAGACCTTGTCTCTTCAAACAAAAACAAAAGCAACAGAAAAACTCAAAGGTCTATATAATTATTCATGTTCTCTAGACATATATCTTAGGGTTGGCACATTGTGAGTGGTAGAGAAGACCCATTAAATTTATGAATTTTCCTGTTTAGATTTCATAGAATCATAGACTGTTAGAACTGGAAGAGGTTTTATTTTTTGTATAGTTTGTCATTAGTAACTAATAATGATAGAAACTTTATTTGCATTTCACAAATATTCACATTTATAAATCTTATATGTTAATATTTGTATTGTGAAATGTTTCAAGCATAAAAATAGTATAGAGAATAACATTACCTATACAATGTAGCTGTTGAAAGTGGGGCTCTGGACCAGGCACAGTGGCTCATGCTTGTAATCCCAGCACTCCGGAGGCTGAGACAGGCGGATTGCTTGAGCTCAGGAGTTTCAGACCAGTCTAGGCAACACGGTCAGACCTTGACTCTATTAAAAAAAAAAAAAAAAAAAAAGGGACTCTGGAGTCAAACCATCCCACTTCTCTACCTGTGTGATCTTAGGAAGTTACTTCCTCTTTCTAATCCCAATTTCCTCATCTACAAAATAGGGATAAAAATAGTACCTACTTCATATGAAATACACTTATTATTCCTGGAACATAGTAAGCACTTAATAAATGTTAGCTATTAATAATAATGATATTTTGCTTGCTTTGGCAGCACATATATTAAAATCAGAATGATAAAGAGAAGATTAGCATGGCCCTGTACAAGAATGACACACAAATTTATGAAGCTTTCCACTTAAAATCAATTTAAAAAAAAAAATAATATCACTTGTTTATCCGTACGCAGTTCTGTCAAATCCTGACATTTTGTTATATTTACCTTGAATAATTTTATATCTTCTCTCTTAGGATGGGCATTTAAGTTGCTGATTTTTCACTATTACAGTGATTCAGTTCTCCAAGTTCCATATCTAGAATGGAATTGCTAAATCATAGAGGAGCTGTGTCTTTAACTTCACTAAATATTTCCAAAAATTTTTCTCCAAAGAAGTTATATCAATTATATTCCCACCAGCAGTTACAGTTTCTATTGTCTGACAGCCTCTGTAATACTTGAAATTGCCTGAGTTCTTAATTTGGCTTAAACATGATATACATAAAATTGTATCTCATTATATTAATTTCATATATAATATCTATTGAACATTTATAGTTCTTCTTCTGTGAATTGCTAGTTTCTCTCTCTTACCCATTTTTTTAAATCAGAGTGTGTCTTCCTTATTGATTTGAAGGAGTTCTTTGCATATGCTTGTATAGATGGTGGTGGTTATTTGCATTGCAGATATTTTTGCCTCAGCTTGTGGCTTGTCTTTTCTCTCCTTTTGGGCGTCTTTTACTGTTCAGACATGTTCACTTTATTACAGTCCATTTTATCACTTAAAAAAATAGTTTGAGGCTTGGCACAGTGGCTTAGGCCTGTAGTCCAAGCACTTTGGGAGGCCAAGGCAGGCAGATCACCTGAGGTCAGGAATTCGGGACTAGCCTGGCCAACATGGTAAAACCCTGTCTGTACTAAAAATACAAAAATTAGCTGGGCATGGTGGAGGGTGCCTGTAATCCCAGCTATGTGGGAGGATGAGACAGGATTGCTTGCACCAGGGAGGTGGAGGTGGCAGTGAGCTGAGCTTGTGCCACTGCACTCCAACCTGGACAGTAGAGTAAAACTCCGTCTCCCAAAAAAAAAAAAAAAAAAAAATTTGTGATTTTTGAGGTCTTATTTAAGAAATTCTTTCCTATTCCCTCCTATATCTTAAAGTTTTAAAATTGTGCTTTTCACCTGGAATGTGTTTTTATGTATAATGTGGGTGGGGATCTAATTTTATTCTATTTTCCATATGTTTAACCGTTTGTTGAAAGTCCATTCTTTACCCACTGATTTGTAATGTAATCTCTGTCATAAATCAAGTTCCCATATACATATGAGATATTCTTAAAATAGTTGTACATTTCATGAACATTATATTTCACATCAGGTTTCTGAGCTCAGAAATGTCGGGATCTATAATGGAAACAATAATGTACACCAAGAAGCCTAAGATTCCAGCAGCAGTAATGAGTTGTGAGAACTTGGACACGCAATTTCACTCTGTAGGTCTCATTTTCAATGTATGTAAAATGACAGAGTTCAAGGCTGGGCATGGTGGCTCATGCCTGTAATCCCAGTACTTTGGGAGGCCAAGGTGGGCACATCACCTGAGGTCAGGAGTTCAAGACCAGCCTGACCAACGTGGTGAAACCCCATCTCTACTAAAAATACAAAAATTAGCCAGGTTCGGTGGCAGGTTCCTATAGTCCCAGCTACTCAGAAGGCTGAGAGGTAGGAGAATCGCTTGAACCCAGGAGGTGGAGGTTGCAGTGAGCCCAGATTGTGCCACTGCACTCCAGCCTGGGTGACAAAGTGAAACTCCATCTCGGAGAAAAAACAAGAAGAAGACAGAGTTCTTCCCTTAACTTTTTTGGGTTACCAGGAGTATCTAAAATCGTAGACCTTCTCAGAGAAGAATATATACTGTACACACATAATTTTGTGTATAACTTCAGGGTTCTCAGGAGTTAGGGTTCTTGCCACTCTAGAACTCTGATTCTACTTATAATTGGGGCATGAAAATATGGCTTTACCATTTTCCTTTTTTTTGAGACAGAGTCTTGCTCTGTCACCCAGGCTGGAGTGTAGCGGCGTGGTCTTGGCTCACTGCAGTCTCTGCTTCCTGGGTTCAAGTGATTCTCTTGCCTCAGGCTCCCAAGTAGCTGGGACTATAGGCACCTACCACCATACCAAGCTATTTTTTTTTTTTTTTTTTGTATTTTTAGTAGAGACAGTGTTTCACCATATTGGCCAGGCTGGTCTCCAACTCCTGACCTCAGGTGATCTGCCCACCTCAGCCTCCCAAAGCACTGAGATTAGAGGCATGAGCCACCATGCCCGGCTGATTTTACTTTTTACTTAAAGGAAGATTGTTTTTTTAAATTGGTCTTCGCAATTGTAGATGCCAGCAGACATTTGGTCATTAGATAAGCATATATAAACAACAAAGTGAGGCACGTTGTTCATTAATAATAGATATCACTAAAACTTATAAATGGGCTTTGATCAAGAGACTCCCTGAAAACATCCCAGCCAACCCTAATTAGTTTGCTCTAAATGTGATAGTTTCTTATATTATCTACAAGATTCAAACCAAACTAAAATATTCATCCCCTGTAGTGACTTGCCTAAGTTTAGTCAGAGGTTTGTCTGCGTGTCTTCCCCACCATCCACCCTGCAGTGCTCTTACACAGTAGGTATTCAGATATGCAGGTAGCTTCTTAGGGCATATGATCATCAAGGTAATTGATTCAGCAGCCTTGATCTCACTGCTGTGTTATATCATGCTTACCTTTAATGTGCTCAGTGTTGCCTTTGAGGGGATTCTGTGAGTAGTAGAAGCCACTTGCTCAATAGTTCTAATCTTCTCTGAGGTAACTCCGTAAGTCCCAGAGAGTAATGACATTTCTTAGTGGGTCTGGACCGTTTGAGTTACAACATAGTTAAACAAACCTGTACAATTCTAAAGAGACCCAGCTTCCTAGGCATCCTAGCAAAATTACGTATGTTGGCCACACTATGTACATCTGTGCAATCTCTGGTCTTAACCTGTCTCTTTTATTCTTTAGTGGATCTGATTGGTGGCTACAACATTGGCACCGTCAGCCATGAGAGCTGCATGGATTGGCTGGAACTTAATGAGACTGGACACAAGCTCCTCTTCAGGGACCGGAAACTTCATGTGAGAAGAGTTACTAAGGCCTTAGGCATTGGCTGGCCCATAGAGGGTGTGAGACAAGCCGCCACCAGGGACCGAGGCAGCCAGGATGGGGCATAATTTCTCAGCACAGCAGAAGGCACAGAAGAATCAACATTCTCTGTACCTGATACCAAAACCCATCCTTTATTACCTTTTTTTTGAGACAGAGTTTCACTCTGTTGCCCAGCCTGGAGTGCAGTGGCGTGATCTCAGCTCACTGCAACCTCTGCCTCCTGGGCTCAAGCGATTCTCCTGCTTCAGCCTCCGCAGTAGCTGAGACTACAGGTGTGTGCCACCACACCTAGCTAATTTTCGTATTTTTAGTAGAGACGGTGTTTCACCATGTTGGCCAGGCTGGTCTTGAACTCCTGACCTCAGGTGATTTGCCCACCTCAGCCTCCCAAAGTGCTGGGATTACAGGAGTGAGCCACCACACCCGGCAATCCAATATTACCTCAGAGGCTGTATTATGGCAACAAAGTCAAGAGGGGAGTTTGGGAGTTGGTCTCTCTTACTGTTCACAGTCTGTGCCCTCATGAAACTTCCTTAACCCTGCATTCCTCCTCCTCATGCCTAGCTGACCTTCACTAGACCTGCTGTCCAGTGCTTTTCAGCCACACTGACCTGATGGCGTGAACTGGCTGGAGGACAGCCTCTTCGTCCCTCATGGATTCTCATCCCATCCCAATATAGTAGCACCAGTGTTCAACCTCAGGTCAAAGAGACAACCTGGTGATTTTTCATGTCAGTGAAAGTCACATCACAAATTTCCAGATTATTTAATGTTTCTAGTGGCCTGCCATTTGTAATCCAAGCTGGTAACTGGCCCAGAGTTATTCCAAGAAGGAAAGTCTGATCTTCACCTAACTTACAATTCCTGGGATGTAGATCTCTGTTCTATGGGTCATCTCTTACTTGACCAGAGTTAGGATATACCACCTCAGCAGAAAGCAGGTCAGTAAGCTTTGAAATGCAGCATGAACCTGAGTGGTGGGTTAGCTCATCACATTCTCACCATTAGGGAAATGGTCAAAAGCAAGAGACAACCCCACATTCTCTTCTGATTGTGCTATCTGCCTCTTCTTTCTTCAGTTGCATCTGTATGATATTGAGAGCTACTCTAAGACAATGATCCTCAACTTCTGCTCCTACGTGCAGTGGGTCCCAAGAAGTGATGTGCTGGTAGCTCAGAACCGTAACAGCCTGTGTGTGTGGTACAACATTGAGGCACCTGAGAGAGTCACCATGTTCACTATTAGGGTATGTTGGACACTAGGGGCACTCAGATGTGGTGTTGAGCTAATTAATTAGAGCCACAAGGAGACTCTGAAGGCTGCTTGTTTTCTGTGTCCACCACCCTTAATCTCTGTGATAGAATTGGCAAATGAAGCTTAGACTTATGGACCAGCCCCCAGGACCATCCTTTTTCAGATTCCTAACACTATATTAGACGCTTTGAGTATGGGCTAATTACAGTGGCCCTAGGAAGTCCCAGGTCATAATATGGAGATCGCTACAGGCTGGAAGATCCCTGATAGGAGGGGCAGTTCTAATGTCATCTCCTTCTGTGCTGATTCTCTGTTATAAGCCATTCAGAGTTCCTTTTTTTCTCAGATTACGGATTAGATCTTTTCTCTTGTCCTACCACATCACACATACCCAGTAGTCTTCCAAAATCTGGGAGGAGTCAGAGAAAACAAGAGAAGCAGGCTCCTGTGCTAGGCTAGGATGACTGGTGTGTGTATGGGTAGAGCACTTGATGCTTTTTGTCCTTTTCCATCTCTCTTTTATCTCCTTTTTGCCTCATTTTAGACTGATTAGGGTCTAAAATTTATTTATTTCTTTTTCTTTCTTTTTTTCTTTTCTCTCTCGTCTATTTTCTCTCTCTCCTTCTCTCTTTTCCTCTCTCTTCCTCTCTTTTTTTCTCTCTCTCTTCTTTATTTCTGAGATGGGGTCTCACTCTATCTCCCAGGCTGGAGTGCAGTGGTACAGTCATACTCACTGCAGTCTCAACTTCCTGGACTCAAGCAATCCCCCTGACTCAGCCTCCTGCCTAGCTAGGACTACAGGTGCGTGCCACTGTGTCTAGCTAATTTTGTCCTTTCTTTAAACATCTTTTTTTTTTTTTTCACATTTTGGGTTTGAAAGTTATATATTCTATTTCTGTAGAGGTTAACTTGAAAGTTTAACATGTACATTTTCTAAAGCTAATCAGCATCTAACCACCCCCACCCCTGTAAACAATGCAAGGACTTTAAAAGACTTTGACTTTATTTTTTCTTTCTTCCTTTTTTTTTTTTTTTTTTTTTTTTTGAGACAGAGTCTTGCTCTGTAACCCAGGCTGGAGTGCAGTGGTACAGTCCCTACTTACTGCAACCTCCACCTCCCAGGCTCAAGTGATTCTCCTGCCACAGCCTTCCCAGTAGCTGGGATTACAGATTTTTATGTTTTTAGTGGAGATGAGTTTCACCATGTTGGTCAGGCTCGTCTTGAACTCCTGACCTTAGGTGATTTGCCCTCAGCCTTCAAAGTGCTGGATTACAGGCGTGAGCCACCACATGATATCACCAAGTCCCTTGGTCATTCTTTTCATTGGATATTTTGAATCAGAGGTCCTTTTGGTTCTGACTTTAGTCCGTTTCTCATTCTGAGTGCTTTCGGAGTCACTCTCTGATAGGGTGTGAACCTGAATGGATTCATAGTGTCTAGGTGCTCTAATTATTGTCTTTTCTTTCAGGTCAGGGCTGCTGCGTTGTCTTCGCCTGATGTAGACTTGTACAGGAGCAGGGGACTGGGAGGACCTGGACTGCAAATCTATTGTGGAAGTAGGACTCTTGGAAGCCTGAGTATGGATTTTAGCTTTCCTTTGTGATGGTGACATAGGTCTTCTCCGTATGACGGGTCTATCTCTTTCATGATACTTTGAGATTTGGGGTCTTTTCCTAGTTCGCAGCCTAAAGCCAAGGTGCAAGTGAATCTCACCATGGCCTTCAGGAGTGCTTACAAGGTGGAGCTATGGATAGATCAGAAGGTGAGGCCCCAAAGTGGTCTGTAATTTATGACGGCAGTTAAATCCTGAACATCGGCCGCACTGTAGGCATATGGGGTACTTTAGGACTAGCCCTGAAGCTAGAGGTGGAGGCACATCGGGGGTATTTGGCTCCTTAAGAGTTTTGCTGCTATTTTTAGCTGCAAATCTTGTAGCAACTGGAGCTGTTCTGAGAAGTCACTCTGGGGAAGATAATTTGGCTTGAGGGAGTGTTGGGACTCAAAAATCCTTGCCTGGGAATCACTCTGTGAGTTCTCACTTTCTTCCATTGGAACAGGATCTTCTCTGACATAAAATATGCTGATAGAAGACTCGGACTTTACCAGGACAGGAAGCTGGCCCCCTGCACATGTGACAGGCATATGCTGAATGACTTCTTGGGATATACCACTGAACCTTGAGTTTGTTTTCTTTATTCCCACTCTTGTCCCAGAGTACTGCTGTATTATGGAAGATGTGGAGCCGCCTGTCCACATTCTTAAGGCCATTCTTTTCTTATGAACCTGATCTAAAGTATGTCTCTGAATATAGTTTTTGACCACTGAAGGCTGAGATATAGTAACTGGACCCTTCTCTGGCAGCCTCTGGGAAGCTTCCATCAGTTCAGCTGGAATCCCAAATAAATTCTGAATAGATTGACAGGTATCTGCAGTGGCTTTTTCTGCTAGAGATGTCTGAGAACAAAGCTGCCTTTCCATAGTGGTCCCTAAAACATTCCCCAGCATTAGCATAGTGGAGAGGTATTTTCTTGGTAGTTGCTGCCTCCAGGTATGACTCTCCCAGACATTGTGTTGTCTGCCCAGGAGAGACTTGATGAGGGATTTTTGAACCCCTGATTCTGCCCGGAATGTCCTAGATAGTGATCTCCAGCTTTGTGACAGATGTCTCTGAAGTGAGTTCTCTAGCTCCTCCATTTGCTTCCTCTTAGTTTTCTGTTTAGATATGACATCTGCTCCTGGAATCTCAGGACATGTGTTTTCCATAATGTTAGCTGTCTTATCAGAGCTTTGATTATGAAGGGCCAAGGGAAGTGAATATAATGGAAATAAGAGTTCTCAGCCTCTACCTCCCAGAACGTAAAGCTCTAGAGCTAACCTACACACACAAATATTTATGGATCCGCTGCAAAGGTTTCATTGTGTGTAACTCTTACTCATACCCTTATAAAATCCAAGAGCTATCTTCCCTGATATATCTACACTCACGTAAGTAAAAGACATCCAGGCTGGGCACAGTGGCTCACGCCTGTAATCCCAGCACTTTGGGAGGCTGAGGCGGGCGCATCATCTGAGGCCAGGAGTTCAAGACCACACTGGCCAACATGGTGAAACCCAGTCTCTACTAAAAATACAAAAAATTAGCCGGGTGTGGTGGCACGCACCTGTAGTCCCAGCTACTTGAGAGGCTGAGGCATGAGAATTGCTTGCACCTGGGAGGCAGAGGTTGCAGTGATTGCGCCACTGCACTCTAGCCTGGGTGACAGAGTGAGACTCAGTCTAAAAAAAAAAAACAAAACCGAAAACCACATATACACACATCCAAACACTCACAAAGGCAGAAGACACTCTTACCAAACTATTATGATTTGTCATGATGTGATACTTCATCCCTGCCAGTGAACGAAGTTGTTTCCCACAATGATGACAAATAAACATTTCCTAGAAGGAAAAATACTGCTCAGTGCTAGGTTGTTCCACAGAGAGACAGAATGTCACAAAGTCCTACTCAAGTGTTTTTGTCTATGTCTCCTTTATTTCTCAAACTCAGCAGTCAATAAACCTCAAAATCCCAGAAACCCAGTGTCATGTCCTTAAGGGCAAAATAAAGGCCATTCACTTTTAAAATAGAATTACCATTTTACTGAATGCCAGTATTTGTCAAGTAATGGGCTAGATACTTGGCCATGTGTCATTTCTTTCTTATCCTCTCCTGGACTATATAAGGTTTTTATTATTTTGTATTTATTATATTTTCTCCATTTTACAAATGAAACTGAGGACTGCACATAAAAAGCTAAATGCCACACTAGTATGTGGCTAAGAGAAGATTCAAACCTAACTGTCAGATCCAAAGCCTATGTTTCCTTTATTACACAATGCTGCTTTTCATCCATCATAACCAGCATAACCAACACAGCAAAAGAGGTCTAAATTTTGGATTATGAAACGCCAAAATATCTAACCTGCTTGCAGTTTTCCATGTGTTTCTTTAAACCCTCTATGGTCTTCCTCCCCACTGCCTGGCAGGTAGGGCAGGAGACACTGCCTTTATCAACGATTTCTAAGTACCACTGCTCCTCCAAACTGCCTACAAAGGAGAGAAAGAAACACTTTGTAACCTGCAGTATTCTCCAGAAACAAAAAGCATAATCCCACAATTTAGGAAAAGTATCATAAAATGGTTTTTTCTTTTCCTGGCAGACTGCAATGAAGAGACTCTTGTTGGGTGTAACTTCTAAAAGTAGTATTTTTTAGACAGTGTAGTTTTGGAGAACTCTTACACATTTCATCATGATAAAAAGCACCCGAGAACCACTCCAAAGCCCAGTGGCTTAAAGAACTAGGCAGCAACATTTTTCACAACAGGATATAACAATGGGATACTGAGAAATGTCACAGCCTGTCTGCTGAGTGTTTCTATGTGCCTGAGACTATGCTAAATGTTTTTATCCATTTAATTTTCACAACAATTCTGACTGCCTTTATCACCCCTATTCATAGGCAGGGAAACTGAGGCTAGAGGAAGGTGAATAAATGCAAGCAGGTCAGAAAGTTAATGAAGAGCCAACACTTGAGCAAAGGTCTGTCTGACTCCAAACTCGGGCCCTTAGTAACTGCCTCCTTAAAGAAATGCTTTAGTACCTCATTCCTTCACAGATGACACCAACACAAATCAGGGTGTGAGAACTACATCCCACAATGCTTCCAAAAGAAAACATACCTGCTGTATAAACTGGTGGTTCCTTCCGAATATGACGAGCCTGGGACTTGGGATTGGGCTGAGTTTTAGGCCGTTGCTTCCTCCCTGACACAAGACAGAAACTTGAAGCCCAACATGTCACCCTTGCTAATACCAAAATGTCTTCCCTCCCCTTCTCTTCAACACCCTATTTCCCAGTCCCTGAACAGACTGACTGCCTAAGTCATGACAGAATGAAAGGGTATAAGGCGGCAGGATGGAGACCATTCCTTCTTAAACAATTCAAAGGGCTCAGAGGTCACTGAAGGGCTCAAACTAAGGTCTCTTTTTCTTTTACCCTCAAAAAACAAAGCCCAGTCACCCAAGGAAAAAGAAGTAGCAAAGTTACTGCCTTACCATAAAGCTTATGCTTCTTCTGAGGAAATTCTCGATAGTCTTCATCGTCTTCCTGCCTGGGTTTCCTTTTTCCCTTGGTTGATACTCCACCTGACCCTGAAGTACCATACGAAAACAAAACAAAAACTCAGCACACTTTATACATGAACAGCTAGGCCTGCCTTCAAAACATCATTCACAAGACCATCAAAGGGAAAAAGCATCACTGAACACAGGCCTCAGTAATGTCTGTGAGATTTTTAGGGAAGCTGGTGTAACTTCTGATTTACTGACCCAGCCTCCCTCTTTCTTTTTACATTGTTATCTATCCTAAACCATCCATTGTTCTATATAAATAACAAGGGCCTTCAGGCAATGTGTTTTGCTTAATCTTGATTTGAGACTAAAAAGGAGCACAAGAATTGCTCAAAATAGAGGGCTAGCTACCCAAGGACCCTTGAGACTGTGACCATCTAGAATATTCTCCCCTAAATAACCCTTACACCAGCCCCTAAATCCTCGACAGAAGTTCAAACTAGAAGAAAAGGGGAAAAGAAGTTCAAATCCTACAAAGAGGAAAATCTAATGCTAAGTATAACCTAGAGGAGTAAGATTAGCAGAATTTCACTCTATCAGACAGTTCCTGAAGCTAACAGGATCCAATAGCCTAACACCTTAAATTTTAAAAAATCACTAATGAGAAACAAATACCTGGCATTTAATACTCTTAAGAGGTATTTACAATAATCCCAAACTATAACTTTAGGGAGTGTTCCGTCCTTGGAATAAGAAGACACTGATATTGATATCTGTGACACAAGAAGTAGCAGCTGGCTTGATCCTTCTCATCTTCATCCAGTAGGTAGATTTTCGAGAAGGTGCTGGAAAATCACTCACTGGTTCACACAAACAGGCAGATGGTGGACCACTTAAGGAGTCATCATGAGGAATAGTGTACTGGAAACTATTATCCTTTATGGAGCACTGGGTCCTGCTACTAATACAACATAAAAATATACACCACAAAGGAAGGTCTGTAGCAAAATTTCTATACATTCTTTTATATTATAACTAAGTTGGTTACCTGTGCAGAAAACTAAGAAGCCTGCTATAAAAACAGAATGTAAGTTGTAATCACCTAACAATAACAATAGTTGATCTAATACAACATGTGCAATTCTTATTCTTCACTGTAATCAGCAAGAGTAAGGAGTACACATAAATGATCACTTTGCAGTCCAGGTAGACATTCCTTCCTAGATTCATCTAAGAAAAGAAAGTAGCCAAAGCAATAAGGGTGTTCTGTGACCCTTCAGAAGACTCCCTGGATTTGTAACCTGGTATGTCCCAGCCTCTCTATTTCTCTGACAGAGGCACAGTAACTCAAGGGTATCTCTAAGGGAAAGGAATAGTCTGTAGGGCCTAATCTGACCCGTCTTCCTTCTCCCTCAGCATTCTCCCTAAACCCTGATGCCCCATCTTATTTAGGCAACATGATACTTAGCTTCCACAGCTAAAGGATGGATGCTATCTTGTATGAATTAATCTGGCCAGAGAATTCTGGTATACAGCTGAATCCAGATTCCAAAATCTAAGACCAGTCAGTATGACAGTTAACAAACATGACTGTGTAACTACAAAGCATCAGACATTCTTGTAGGTGGCTCAAGATGCAGTAGAGCAGCAGTTCTCCAAGAGTGGTCTAGGGACTCCCAGAACCTCCCTTTTCCAGCTCAATACCTGTGAGGCCTACTTTAGATGTATGGTTCAGAAAGATCCTTCTGGCTGCTGTATGGAGACAGCCCATGGAGAAAGAGTAAACAAAAGGAAAAAAGTTAACTTGAATTGGCAGATTCAAGATAACATTTTAGAAACAGAGCTAATAAGAATTACACATAGAGGCCAGGGGCAGTGGCTCATGCCTGTAATCCCAGCACTTTGGGAGGCTGAGGCGGGTGGATCACCTGAGGTCAGGAGTTTGAAACCATCCTGGCCAACAAGGTGAAACCTCGTCTCTACTAAAAATGCAAAAAATTAGCTGGGTGTGGTGGTGCATGACTGTAATTCCAGTTACTGGAGAGGCTGAGATAGGAGAATCACTTGAACCCGGGAGGCAGAAGTTGCAGTGAGTTGAGATCGCACCATTGCACTCCAGCCTGGGCAACAAGAGTGAAACTCCATCTCAAAAAAAAAAAAAAAAAAAAAAAAAAGAATTACACAGAGAGGTTTGTGACAGCAGGGAGTTGGAAATAACACAGTGACTACCCTTGTAAAATGTGACAGAATGCCTACTGTGGAATACTATGTTGCTATTAGAAGCAATAAACCAATTCTACACACAGACACATGAACATAACTAAAAAGTATACTGTTGAATGAAAAAAGAAACCAAACAGTATCTCTAGCACAATGTCAGTTCAGCAAGCTAAAAATAAATCCTCACATAAACACAGCTTATTTTTAAAGGAGTCATAAATATTTAAGGGCAAATATTACACCTGTTTATACAGTTTCCTCTAGGAGGGAAGGGATGGAAATGAGGATGAGTAAACATAACAGAGACTGGTTATGTCAGTATGCTACAAACAGAGAGGAATGAGTTTCAGCTTTCTGCATATGAGGTCCAATAGTACATACTTAATACACAGAAGTCCTGGCTCTGGTGGGGCAGCTAACCCCACTAAGCCCCACCCCTCTTGCTGATTGGACTGTGTAAAGCAAACAAAAACAAGTAAATTACACAGGGAAGTCAAAGCTGGGAGAAGTGACCCAAATGGGGTGAGTTTTCCAGTTCTTTTTTCCTTATGTGTGAATCTGCAATGAGGATGAACCCCACTTGCAGAGCAGCATGGGCAGCTTTAATTCTAGAAACTCCCTTATTTCTGACCAAGCAAATCAGGAAAAAAGGTCCCTGTAGACCAGAGTTGGGGGATGGGGAAGGGGGGAAAGCTGGGAGAGAAAGGCAAAAAACAAGGATCCCTTAATTCAGTGTATGAATCCACACAAGTCACAAGTTGACCTTAGCCATGAATGTGTGGCATGTACCCATACATACCAGCCTAGCAAAGACTTTGAAAATGAAAATGAGATTTGAACTCTAGTGTGACCCAAACCAAAGCAGCAAAAGCTTGGAGAACTGAAATAAGATTGGAAATACCTGCAGAAGTCTCAGACCAGCCCCTGAGCTATTCATGTATGGGACAGCCCAAATCATCATAGCAAAGACATAAAGAACTGAACTGAGATTTTAACCAATGCCTCCAAAAAGCAAGACAGAAGTTTTGGCCTGAATCTAAAGAAGGGTTGCCTGCTAAAACAAAAATGGCAACATTCCCCAGAAGAATTATAACAGAACCCAAAATCTACACAAAAAGCATTCACAATATTGAGGATAAATTCCAAAATTATGCAACACATTAAGAACCAGGAAAATGTAAGCAATTTTCCTTTTTTTTTTTCTTTTGAGATGGAGTCTTGCTCTGTTGCACATGCTAGAGTGCAGTGGCACAATCTTGGCTCACTGCCACCTCCACCTTCCTGGGTTCAAGCTATTCTCTGCCTCAGCCTCCCAAGTAGCTGAGATTACAGGCATGCGCCACCATGCCTGGCTAATTTCTTTGTATTTTTAGTAGAGAAGGGGTTTCCCCATGTTGGCCAGGATGCTCTCCATTGCTTGACCTTGTGATCTGCCTGCCTCAGCCTCCCAAAGTGCTGGGATTAAAGGTGTGAGCCATGGTGCCCAGCCAAAAAATAATTTTAAGAACTGAATTGTATATTTTAAAATAACTAAAGGAATGTAATTGGATTGTCTATGCCACAAAGGATATATACTTGAGGGGGATGGAAAAAAGAAAAAGAAATATGCTTAAAATCTTGATAGAAAAAAATTTGTCAATCCAGAATTCTATATCCAGTGAAAATATCCTCAGAAATAAAACTAAGAGAATTCACTGTAAGCAGACCTGCTCCATATGAAATGCTAAAGCAAATGATTCCAGGTGAAGAAAAATAATACCAGAGAGAAACTTGGATTTTTAAGAATGAAGAAAGAGCAACAGAAATGATAAACAGGCCAGGGTAGATGCCTCACACCTCTGTAATCCCAGCCACTTGGGAGGCTGAGGTGGGAGGATCACTTGAGCCCAGTAAGCAATGAAGGTGCCACCAACTCCAGCCTGGGCATCAGAGCAAGACACTGTCTCTAAAAAAACAAAAGGTGGGAGGGGCAGACACTAAGCATTCAAATAATCCCAAAGAAGAAACAGAGGAACAAAAAACAAGAGATAAACAGAGAACAAAATATAAAAGCGTAGACCTATCCAACCATACCAACAAGTAATTTAAATGTTTACAGTCTAAACACTCCAGTTACAAGTCAGCTATTGACAAATTAAAAAGTGATACCCTACTATTACATGCTACCTACAAGAAGCACACTCTAAAATATAAAGATATCTGTAGATTGAAAGTAAACAGATGAAAAAATTGTGTCATACAATCAGCAAACATAAGAAGGCTGGAATGACTATTTCAATGTCAGATAAAACAGACTTCAAGACAAAGAGTACTCCCAGAGATAAAAAGAGACACTTCATCATGACAAAGTGTCAAATCATTGGGAAGACATAATTACCCACTGTAGGTGCCTAATAATAGAGCCTCAAAGTACACAAAGCGAAAACTGACAGAATTAAAGGGAAAAATAGACAATTCCACAATCGTAGCAGAAAATTTAAGACCTCCTCATTTTAGCAACTGATAGAACTAGACAAAAATTCAGTAAAAGACATAAATGATCTGAACTATACTATTAGCTACCTTGCTCTAGTTAACATTTACACAACACTACATCTAACAACTGCAGGATATATATTCTTTTCAAGTGCACATTGTGCATTCATTAAGCTAGATCTTACGCTGGGCCATCAACTTTAACTTTTATTAAAAGGATGAAAATTACACAGTGTATTGTCTGACCACATTGAAATCAACTTAGGAATCAATAATAGGAAGATACCTAAAAACAGAAAACACAAAAAAAATCCAAATATCTGCAAATTAAATAATCTACTTCTAAATAATTCATAGGTCAAAAATAAAATCACAAATGAAATTTGAAAATATTTTGCACTGAAAAACAAATATGCATATCAACATCTGTAGGATGCAACTAAAGCAACACTTAGAAAGAAACTTAAAGCTCTAAATGCTTATACCAGAGAAGGTCTAAAATCAATGACTTAAAATTTCATCTTAAGATAACTTAAAAGGAAAAGCAAACTAAACCAAAGAAAAGTTAAGAGGAGAAACTCATGAACTAGAAAACAGACAACAGAGGAAATGTGGTTCTTTGAAATGATAACAAAATTTACAACCCTGTAACTGACTGATCAAGAAAAAAAGATACTACAAATAACCAATATCAGAAATGAAAGGAGGGGTTATTGCAGATTCCACAGACAGTAAATAATAATATACTTTGAATAACTTTATGCTAATCAATGGAAAAATTACAATGAACACATTTCTTTAAAAATACTACTTACCAAAACAGACACAAGAAGAAACTGGAAATGTAAATAGCCCCATATCTGTTAAGTAAACTGAATGTATGAAATCCTTCCCAAAGTGAAAACTCCGGGCTCACATAGTTTCACTGATGAATGCCATTGTGACAGGTTTATAAAAAGATCAAAAGGAAAAAAGCAAAACTGTCCCTACTTGCAGATTATATTATTATTTACAAAATAAATCCCAAGGAATCTATAAAACAATTACTAGAAGTAATAAATGAATTTGTAAAGTGTCAGGATACAAGGATGACATACAAAGTCAATGGAATTCTTATATACTAGCAACAACCAACTAGAAAATGACATTATAAAAAGAATACTGTTTACAGTAACACCAGAATAAGATAATATACCTAGGAACAAACCTAACAAAAGACATTCAAGATTTTAAAATGAAACTACAACACATTGCTGAAAGAAATTAAGAACACTTAAACAGGCCAGGACGGTGGCTCATGCCTATAATCCCAGCACTTTGGGAGGCCAAGTGGGCACATCATGAGGTCAGGGGTTCAAGATGAGCCTGACCAACATGGTGAAACATCATCTCTACTAAAAATACAAAAACTAGCTGGGCGTGGTGATGTGTGCCTGTAATCCCAGCTACTTAGGAGGCCGAGGCAGAAGAATCACTTGTACCTGGGAGGTGGAGGTTGCAGTGAGCTGAGATAGCGCCACTGCACTCCAGCCTGGTAGCCTGGCAGCCTGGGTGACAAAGCAAGACTCCCTCTCAAAAAAAAAAAAAACAAAACTTAAATAAAGGGAAAAATATAGCATGTTCATAAATCAGAAAACTCAGTATTGTTAAAATAGAAATTTTCCCCAAAGGAATCTATAGATTCAATATAATACCAATCGATATTCAATAAGCTTCTTTTAATAGATGTTGGCAACCCAATTCTATAATTTTATAAAAATGCAAAGAACTGAGAATAACCAAAACAATTTTGAAAAAGAACACTAAAGTTAGAAGACTTACTATCTAATTTCAAGAGTCTAAATAAACATCAATGGAACAGAATAAGGAGAGTCCATGAACAGACCTACACATATACATGTCCAAGTAAAGTTTGACAAAGGTGCTGAGGCAATTCAATAGGGAAAGAAAACTCTTTCCAACAACTGGGTATACAAATAGAAAAAAAAGTCAACATTGACCCTTACCATACAACATTCACAAAAATTAACTCTAAATGAGTCACAGACCTAAATATAAAACCTACAAACTTCTAAGAGAAAAGACCAGAGAATATCTTTGCAATTAGGGAGGCAAAAGTTTCTTTTATTAATTATTATTATTTTTTTGAGACAGAATCTCGCTCTGTCACCCAGGCTGGAGTGCAGTGGTGCAATCTTGACTCACTACAATCTCTGGGGAGGCAAAGGTTTCTTAAATAGGATACATAAAAGCATAAAACATAAGGGAAAAAATGATAAATAACTTTTGCTCTTCAAAAGACACCATTAAGAAAAAGAAAGACAAACCAGACTGGAAGGAAATATAACAGACAGAAGAGTTACATTCAGAACAGATTTTTAAAACTACAATTCAATAAGAAAACCTACTTTTTTTAATGAACAAAAATGTAAACTGACACTTTACGAAAGAAGATATAGAAATGGCCAATAAGAATATGAACAGATGCAAAAAAAGAAAAAATATACAAACAGATGCTCAACATTATTATTGATATATGATGAATTAAAAACCACAAATTAAGCCAGGCGCAGTGGCTCGTGCCTGTAATACTAGCACTTCGGGAAGCCAAGGTGGGAGGATCACTTGAGGTGAGAAGTTCGAGACCAGCCTGGCCAACATGGGGAAACCCCATCTCTACGAAAAATACAAAAATTAGTCAGCCATGGGGGTGCACGCCTGTAATCCCAGCTACTCAGGAGGCTAAGGCAGGAGAATCGCTTGAACCTGGGAGGTGGAGGTTGCAGTGAGCCAAGATCAAGCCACTGCACTCCAACCTGGGTGACGGAGGGAGACCCTGTCTCAAAAAAAGAAAAAAAAAAAACTCACAAAATCACAGTGAGATACCACTACACACCCATTAAATTAGCTAAAATTGGAAAGACTGACTCTCATACATTGCTGGTTGGAATGCAAAATAATACCACCTTGGAAAACAGGTAGTTTCTTAAAAAAACAAAACATACTCCTGCCATATGAATCAACCAACCTATGATGGTAAATACCATCTTAGATATTTATCTGAAGAAATGAAAGCATTTGTCTACACAAGACTTGCACATGAATGTTCACAGGAGCCTTACTGACACCTAAAACTGAAAATAACTCAAATGTCCATCAAGGTAGATGGCTAAACAAATTATGGCACCCATAATGGAATTCTACTCAGCAATAAAAACTATTTTTCATCTCAAAATCATTATTCCGAGTGAAAGAAATCATGAAAAAAAATGAGAACGTACTGTGTGACTTCATTTATATAAAATCCTGAAATATGCAAACCACTGTACAGTGGTGCCTGTAGACAGGAGTGGAGGAAGAAATGGCAAAGAAAAATGAACAAACTTTTGGGAGAGACAAAAATGTTTGTTATCTTGATTGTGGCAATGGTTTCACGGGTACAGACATAGGTCAAAGCTGACCATAGTGTATGCTTTAAATATGTGCAGTCTATTGTACTCTAATTATACCTCAATATAGGTATTTTAAAAATTTAATGTATTGGCAGGCCTCTAAGGCCAAAACCTATCATCCCAAACAATGCTAGAAAGACTTGATGGGCCAGACGTGGTGGCTCATGCCTGTAATCCTAGCACTTTGGGAGGCTGAGGGGTGTGAACTGCCTGAGCTCAGGAGTTTGAGACCAGCCTGGACAACATGGTGAAACCCTGTCTCTACTAAAATACAGTAACTTAGCCAGGAGTGGCAGTGTGCACCTGTAATCCCTGCTACTCCGGAGGCTGAGGCAGGAGAATTGCTTGAATGTGGGAGGCAGAGGTTGGAGTGAACCGAGATCATGCCATTGCACTCCAGCCTGGACAACAGAATGAGCCTCCGTCTCCAAAAATAAAATAAAATAAAATAAAATAAAAAGACTTGATGATTCCAGCAGGCCATTAAGAGCCAAGCCCCAGGTGATGACTCTTAGGAAAACTCTCCGTGTAGGAATTTCTTACTATCAGTGTCAGACTCAGAAATACAGTACACATCTACCCTCTTATGAATAAGCATAAGCATACTGAAAAGGCAATAGTTCATATGACCAGCATAATTAACATGTTGGAGGTTAAGTCAAGGTAGTTAGGGAATCCTTCCTTCCAGGTCTCATGTTTTATTTTTAAAGGATTCAACAAAAACAATTCTCAAGTATTTTACACTCTCTGCCTATCAACCCCAGGGTATTTGATTATTTATTAAAAACCAGATTAAGCTCAAACTTTCCTTTCTATACATATAACAAGAAAAAGCTTTATTGTGATAAAATATCATAATTGTAATTATTTTATAATTTGTTGTCACCAGTGCGGCAACTCTCAGCTTCTGATCACAAACATAAAATGTTTAGCCTATTTTCAACTCCTTTCTGATCTACCAAAAAAATTTAAGAGCCCCTAGCTCATTTTTCTATGTGCAAATATTTAGGTTTCATTAGAAAATACTTTAGTTCATCTTGGTATCCTTTGTAAACTTATTTAATTTTACCCAATCTTTAAAAGCTGGTGTTTGCCATGATCTCCTTCTCTACTCTTTTTCTGGTCTCATTTCTCGCCATTGACTCTCAAACGTCACAATCTCATAGGAAGCTAGTTTAAAGTAAGGATTACCATACCCAACCCCAGTGATTCCAAATCTGGTTAATGGATGAGGACCTAACAATCTTATTTTTTAACAATTACCTCCAGGTGACCAAGGTACATACTGAGAAACACTGCTCTAACCACTTTCCCTAGAAGAGCTCATGAATACTCAGCTTGTGGAGGAAAACATCATGTTTCCAATTATTTTTTAAAGCTGATGATTCCCAATTCTGTATTTCAGACCAACTCTTCATCTGAGGTCCAAACCTATTTGCTTTTGTTTCAAATGTTGCTTCTCATTCAGAAATTCCTAGTTCCCTGAAATTACTTCAAAATTCACCTGATTGCCAAAGCCCAAAACCATAGACATCCTTCCTTCTCTTACTTATCATCATCACAACCTGTACATTCCCTATACATTGTTCCCTATGTATTCCCTATATATTGTTCCCACCATAGGCTGCACATGTTCTTCATTCATCTCTGAGGTTATCATAATAACCTCTGAACCAGTTTCCCAGTACCATTCCAAATCCATCCTTTATAATGCGCCAGAGTGGCCTTTCTAAGACCAGTATCTGGCTATGTCATTCCCTCGTCCTTTCTAGGATAAAATCCAAACACTTCATCATGCTATCATAAAAGGTTCTTCATGGTCTAGCCCCTACTAACCTATCTAAATGCTCTCCCTGCAATCCCTCATCCTCCATCCCAGTCATACAGAACTACCTGCTATCCATTAACTTCTTCCACACGTTCACATACTGTTTTCTCTTCTGAAAAACCTTTCTCCTTCTCGCTAACTGCATGATTCCTCAACTTTCAAGTCTCTCCTTAGGAGTGACCTGCTCTGATAATCCTTTCCTTCCAAACTATCACTCCCTTTCCCCAAAGGCTACATTAAATTCCGGTTAAAAATACTTACTTATTACAATGAACTGTGTTGATCTACTTGCCTATCTCCCCTTCTAGGCTGCTAGTTGTTTTCATGCCTGTATACCTAACCTACTACAGAACTGGCACACACAGCAGACATTTCATAAATGTCACCTGAATGAATCCATTTACTTTCTATAACAAAAATGTTTTCTTTTGTATTAACCATGGAAAAACTAAGTACCTTCAGTGTTCTAAATAATAAACCAGTCTTATAGCCAAGTAGTTTAAAAATACAAGGATTTCTTCCAGCCATTTTTGTCATCCATCGCAAGTTATTCAATGTATTTATGAGCACGAATGTGATGTCTGGAGAAATACAGGATTACCACTAAGTCATTGGTTCCATTTTTATTATAATTCGTACTCTTTTTTTGCAAGCTAGGTTTCTCTCCCACACACTAGGCTTATACCTACACTGTCCAATCCAATAGTCACTAGCTACAGGTGGCTATTTAGTTAAAATAAAATAAAATTTAAAATTCAATCCCTCAGTTACACTAGCCACATTTCTAGCACTCAAAAACCATACGGGGCTACTGGCTATGATACTAGACACTGCAGATACAGAACATTTTTGTCACAAGTTCTACTGGGCAGCGCTGGCCACACAATCATGAAAGAACCTTAGAAAAACCTTACTTAGCAAATAAAATTTAAAATTCAGTCCCTCAGTTGCACTAGCCACATTTCAACGGCTCAAAATCCACACAGGGCTAGTGGCTGTGATATTGGACAATGCAGATACAGAACATTTTCATCACAGGAAGAAGTTCTACTGGACAATGCTGGCGACACAATCATAAAAGGACCTGAGAAAACCTCACTTACTTCTTAGCTCCCCACGATCCTCGTGCTCCTCTGCTGTTTAAAGGCTGTGGGTCCCGAAGTCTAGCAAATCACAAGCACACGAGTGAGTGCTAGGGACCTCTGAACCTCGACCACAAAAAGACGAATTCCCCTATGCCCAGAAGAAATGAAGCTCTCCCGGGCAACAACCTCACACAGAAAAAGGCAACACTTTTTAGGAAAAATGTGCTGTCCTATCTTCCAGCAGTGCAAAGGTGGCTAACGATAGGAGAGCCTTCGTCTTCCCCATTCTCAAAGCCCTTTCTCAGGCTTTTAAAGGGAGGCCAAAAGAAAAGACAACAGATATAAGAGACATTGGGGGATGTAAAAGGAATAGAAACTAATGGCAATGTGGCGAGGAATTAAATCCAAGGAGGTGGGGAAACAGGCAGCAGAACGTGGGTAAAGAAAAAGGGGACAGGTGTTCTGATCTAGAAGGGAGGAGCCTACGATGGCCTCTGATAAAACCAACTATGAGCATGGGACAAAAGCGAGGGACTGTGTGTTCTGGGCTCGACAGCGCTACCTCTAAAGCATAACAGTCAAACCAAGAAACTCACGGGTACAGCACCGAGTCTGGAAGACATCACTCCCTCTCCACGCCTAACAATTTCACCAAAGGACTCCGGCCAGACCAACGCCACTTCCGCTCTCCTCGCCTCTCCCGGATGTGGGCTCTGCACCGCCTAGCCCTCTTCTGAACGTCTACTTCCGCCTAGCGGCTTCCGAGGGGGCTGTGGCCGGAGCGAGTCACGTGACGAGTAACCCTCCGATCCCTCTGAGACCCCGCCCCACTGAGATCGCAACTTGGGACCTGGGAACCTGGGGTAGGGTCTGGAACAAAGGGGCAGAGCTTGGAGCCTCTGTGCGGCCTTAAATCACCTCCTCTCATTCCGAACCTTTGTACAACTCCTCGTGTCCCCACCACCCTGCCTTCCCTACCCACGCACTCAGTGGCCTCAGTCTAGATGCACAGGGAGATCAGTTACTGCCGCTTTATTAGAGAAATTACAGATCAATCTCACATGCCACCCCTCCTTAGAGAGACATGGAAACCTTTCCATGCTGGGGGTGCACGAATTGGAGGCAATGGCTGAGCAGGAAAGAAGGCTGGAAAGGGCAGCACAGTGAAGACTTGAGGGAGACAATGAATAATAGGGGGTGGATCTCGCCTCTTTGAGTAGCTTCAGGCCTTCACACTTGCCCTGCTTTGGGATTTTTGTGTGTGGTGCCCAGGAGACATGTTCCATTGTTGAAATGGCTGAACCTCTCCCCAGGGGAACTGTGCTTGAGTCCCTCCTTAAGGGGACTGCGATGGCTTCTCCTGGAGGGCCTCCCTGGCCTCATCTCAGAGGGACTGTGATGGCTCTCTCCCAGGAACTGCGATGGCTTCTCCCATGGGGCCTCCCTGGCCTCATCCCAGAGGGACTGCGATGGCTACTCCCAGAGGGCCTCTCTGGCCGCATCTCAGAGGGACTGTGACGGGCTATTTCACAGGAAGTGCAATGACTCCTCTCAGAGGGACTGTGACATGTTTCCCCAAAGGAACTGCGTCCTTTCCTCTCTGAGGGACTGTAACGGCTTCTTTCCAAGGGACTGAGGTGGCTCTTCTCTGAGGAACTGTGACCTCTTCCAGAAATCCTATGGTGGCTCCTCTCAGAGGACCTGTGACATCTCCTCTCAGAGAGACTGTGATGGGTTCTCTCAGAGGGACTGTGATGGCTCCTCTGAAAGGGACTGCAATGGCTTCTCTCAGAGGGACTCTGATGGCTCCTTTCAGAGAGACTGTGATGAATCCTCTCCAGGGGACTACGATGATTTCTCTGAGAGGGACTGCGATAATTTCTCCGAGAGGGACTGTGAAATATATCTGAGGGGCTGTGACGGCTCCTCTAAGAGGAACTGCGATGATTTATCTGAGTGGGACTGCAACGGTCCCTTTCAGAGAGACTGTGACGGCTCCTTTCCAGGGGGCTGCGATGATTTCTCCAAGAGGGATTGCGATGGCTCCTCTCAGAGGGACAGTGATGGTTTCTCCAAGAGCGGTTATGATGGGTTCTTTCAGAAGGACTGCATGGGGTTCTCTCCCTATAGAAGCTGGGGTGGTTTTTCTCCTCGTGTGTGAGTTTCTCTTTAAGGTGTTGATGCCAGGTTCTCTTCACAGGGGGAACCAGGTAGGATTCTTCCTTGGCCCTGAACTCTGGTTCCTGGTGTGGGCAAGTTCTTAGACTCCTGGCTGGAGATTTCATTTTTCTTTTCATTTCATTTCCCAGAGGTTGTTCCATTGAGGCAGCTTGGAAAGTGGTATCACTTTGGGAACCTGTGGGCTTGGGCAGTTGAAGAGGTCTGGGTTGGAAAGAGTGAGCTCTTCTTGGCTGCTGGGCTGATCTGCACTCATCTGTTCCTTCCCACAGTATGTCCTCCTGCTTAATGGTTGAGCCTGCTGACCTTAGCTTGTCAGCTGACCTCCTGTCTCTTTTGATATTGCTGGGTAAGCAATAGTCCCTGGCATTTTGTTTTGGATAATAGTTTTTTCTTGCCCACAAATTGTCTGGGATTGTCCTGTCCACAGGCTTCTGCCCAGCAAAAGCTATAACTCTATATATGCTGTTTGGAATGCCTGCTTCAGGCCCTGAAAAAGCAGTTGCATGAACATGGGTTGGGAAGATTTCTTAGGTTGTCTGTTTAGGGAGGCAGTACTTGTCTGAGCTTCTCCAATCGTGTTCCTTCTTAAATGGGCTGGTAATTCCCTAGAGGGACTCTCTATTGTGGTTCTACTGTTTGTGTAGAAATTTCGGTGTTTTCTAAGTCCCTTGGTCATTCTCATCATTGGATATTTTGAATCAGAGTTCTTTTTGGTTTTCACTTTAGCCCATTTCTCATTCTGAGTGCTTTCGGAGTCACTCTCTGATAGGGTGTGAACCTGAATGGATTCATAGTGTCTAGGTGCTCTAATTATTGTCTTTTCTTCCAGGTCAGGGCTGCTGCATTGTCTTCACCTGATGTAGACTTGTACAGGAGCAGGGGACTGGGAGGACCTGGACTGCAAATCTATTGTGGAAGTAGGACTCTTGGAAGCCTGAGTATGGATTTTAGCTTTCCTTTGTGATGGTGACATAGGTCTTCTCCGTATGACGGGTCTATCTCTTTCATGATACTTTGAGATTTGGGGTCTTTTCCTAGTTCGCAGCCTAAAGCCAAGGTGCAAGCGAATCTCACCATGGCCTTCAGGAGTGCTTACAAGGTGGAGCTATGGATAGATCAGAAGATGAGGCCCCAAAGTGGTCTGTAATTTATGACGGCAGTTAAATCCTGAACATCGGCCGCACTGTAGGCACATGGGGTACTTTAGGACTAGCCCTGAAGCTAGAGGTGGAGGCACATCGGGGGGTATTTGGCTCCTTAAGAGTTTTGCTGCTATTTTTAGCTGCAAATCTTGTAGCAACTGGAGCTGTTCTGAGAAGTCACTCTGGGGAAGATAATTTGGCTTGAGGGAGTGTTGGGACTCAAAAATCCTTGCCTGGGAATCACTCTGTGAGTTCTCACTTTCTTCCATTGGAACAGGATCTTCTCTGACATAAAATATGCTGATAGAAGACTCGGACTTTACCAGGACAGGAAGCTGGCCCCTGTACCTGAGACAGGCATATGCTGAATGACTTCTTGGGATATACCACTGAACCTTGAGTTTGTTTTCTTTATTCCCACTCTTGTCCCAGAGTACTGCTGTATTACGGAAGATGTGGAGCCACGTGTCCACATTTTTAAGGCCATTGACTATGTCTCTGAATATAGTTTTTGACCACTGAAGGCTGGGAAATAGTAACTGGACCCTTCTCTGGAAGCCTCTGGGAAGCTTTCATCAGTTCAACTGGAATCCCAAATAAATTCTGAATAGATTGACAGGTATCTGCAGTGGCTTTTTCTGCTAGAGATGTCTGAGAACAAAGCTGCCTTTCCATAGTGTTCCCTAAAATATTCCCCAGCATTAGCATAGTGGAGAGATATTTTCTTAGTAGTCGCTGCCTCCAGGCATGACTCTCCCAGATGTTGTGTTGTCTGCCCAGGAGAGACTTGATGAGGGATTTTTGAACCCCTGATTCTGCCCGGAATGTCCTAGATAGTGATCTCCAGCTTTGTGACAGATGTCTCTGAAGTGAGTTCTCTAGCTTCTCCATTTGCTTCCTCTTAGTTTTCTGTTTAGATATGACATCCACTCCTGGAATCTCAGGACATGTGTTTTCCACAATGTTAGCTGTCTTATTAGAGCTTTGATTATGAAGGGCCAAGGGAAGAGTTAAAGATTGCATCATAGTAGGGTCTAGATAGGTCTCTTCAGGCTGCAAAATATCTGTCCCAAAGTTTTTTACATCCAAAGTTCTCGATACTTTCTGTATCCCAGAATCCCAAAGTCCTACCAATTCAGATGCTGTTTTAACAGAGCTTGAAATAAGTGAGGTTGAAGAGCTTTGTAGGAACCTAGAAAAGTCAGACCCCACTTGTAACTCTTCCGATGTTAACTTCTCACAGTCCCTATTCTGACACACCCGTCCTAGATTCAAATCCTTAGATTCCATAACTTTAGGAGGCTCTGTTTTTATCACTGTAGATTTCACAGCCTGAAGTCCTTGTCTGTGAGTCAATATTGTATGTTCCTCAAATGGAGATGTTTGCTGTGAAGTTAATTCTTCAGATTTCACTTGAATATGTGGCCTTAGAATTGACTCTACAGGTACTATCAGTTCTTGAAGATGTGGCCTTGGAAGTAAATTCATAGAATTTATTGCTTCAATTCCTGATTCTAGGGCTACTCCTATTGGTTCTATAACCTGAGGCATTGGTCCTGGTGCTAATTCCTCAGATTTTACAATTTGAAGGGGTGGCCCTGGGATTAACATAGTTTTTACAATTTGAAACCCTGTCAACTCCGTTGTTTCCACAATCTGGTGTTTTGGCTTTGTGATTAATTTCTTAGCTTTCACATCTTGTAACCATAGCCATGAGGGGAGCTCTGAAGTTCTCACATCTTGCAGTTTTGGAGTCAACTCAATATATTCTACCACTTGAGGGGTTGGCCTTGGCATTGTCATAGACTTTACAACTTGAAATGGTGGTCTAGGGGTTCCTTTCTCAGATTGAACAACTTTTGGGATACCTCCAAGGGTTACCTCTTCAGACTGAGCAACGTGAAGTTGTGTCCTTGCAGATTCTGTGACTTGATCCAGCGGTTCTGGACTAATCCTCATAAATTCTAGTTTGATCCAAAGGTCCTGGGGTTGTCCCTGGAGATTTCATACTTTGATTCTTTGACTTTGTTAGCCCTATTGATACCTCCCTGTGCTGCCATGCCTCAGAGGTGAGCTCTGCAGATTCTTCATGTCCTATAACTTGACTTGTTTGCTTCAGGGGCACCTTTAAAGATTCCTCCATTTGCAGCCGTTGCTTATAGTGCAGATTTACAGATTCTGGGAGTTGATGTCTTAACCCTAATATCATCTCTGGAGATCCCACATGAAGTTGTGGTTTGGAAATTAATTCCAAAGTTTTCTCCACCTGCATTCCTGACTCAGAAGTCAACTCCACAGATTCAGAAACCTGATGTCCTAACCCAGGTGTCATCCCTGAAGCAGAATCTGGGACATGATGTAATGACTTTGGAATCAATACCACAGATTTTTTCCCTTTGCAATCTTTTCTGAGAGATCACCTCCACAGGTTCTAAGTCTTGAGGACAGAACCTTGGGGATCTCTCTGCAAATCCAATGGCTTGACTTCGTGGTTTTGGGGTCATTCCAAAGAATTCATTTGCTTGTATCCTTGCCTCAGTGGTCAACCCCATAGCTTCTGTAAAGTAATGCTTGAGTTCTGGGGTAATCCTTTCAGATTCCACAATTTGCTGCAGTGGCTTTACATATAACACCCCCAAATCCTTAACTTGGGGCTGTGGCTGAGAGAGCATGTCCATAGTTTCTAGGATTTGATGGCTGTTCTCTGGAGTTAATCCTAAGGATTTTGAACCCTGATGCCTTAGCATTGGAGTCAGATCAACAAATTTTGGTACTTGAAGATCTGGCTGCAGCAGCATCCCTAAAGATTCCATGGCTCTACCTGTTAACTTTGGCGTCAACCCCATAGATTTCTCTATAGTATCTGTACCTTTATGTGGCAATCCTTGTGCCATTTCTGAAAATTCTGTGGCATGATAAATTGGTATTGAAATCAAATTTGCAGATTTAGGGACTTGGTACTTTGGCTGTGGGATCATCTGTGCACATTTTGCAAACTGATGCCCCGGTCTAGGGATTATTTCAGAGGATGCCATGATTTGAGAATATGTTCTTGGAGTTTGCTCCCCATATTTCACTGTTTGAAGCAGTGGCCCTCATGTTAATTCCACAGATTTTACAGTTTGCTGCAGAGACACTGAAGACAATTTCACATGTTTTACACTTTGCAACTTTGGCTCTAGAATAAACTCCAAAGATTTCACATCTTGTTTCTCTGATTCTGGAGACAAATTTGAAAATCTGACACTAGTCAAAAATGGTCCTGTTGGGAACTTCCTAGTTGGCTCTGGTGCCAACATCATTGATTGCACATCTTGCCATCCTGAAGTCAACTCTTGATAATTTTTACCTTGCAGTTGGGCCCCTGGTGTCAACTCCATAGATTTTACATATTGAAAACATGGCTTTGGTGCAAAGGCCACAGATTTAAAGCATTGTGACCTAAAGCATGATGTTGAATAATTTACACTTTGAGATTGTGGCCATAGAGTTGACTTCACAGATTTCACATCTTGAGAATGTGGCTCTGATACAAATACCATAGATCTCACACTATGCTGCCTGAGGTGTGAATGCAACTCCTCAGAATTCATACCTTGAGGATATGGTTCTGGTTTTAACTCCACAGATTTCCCTTTTTGAAAACATGGCTCTAGTGTAAATACCTCATATTTTAAGTCCGGTAGCTCAGAGGCTGAAATCTTTTTTTGCAGAATTTGCATCATAAAGCGATGGCTGCTTATTTATCTCCACAGACTTGACATCTTTAAGCAGTGGCTCTGGTAAAAATACCTCAGATTTCGTACAATTTATCTGAGGACCCAAAGTGAATGCAGGTTGCACAGGTTGCTGTGAGCCAAGGTGCTTCCCCCAAGATTGGACTCCTTGAAACTTAGTCCCTGGAGTTAACTCAGAAGATTTCACACTTGCAAGTGTGGTCTGGGATTGAACAGAATAGATTTTGTACCTTGAGATTCTGACCCAGGGTTCAATTCAGAGGGCTTCATGTCTTGTTTCTGTGGCCCTGGATTCAAGTTGATGGAATTTATGCATTGAAATTTTGACTCTGAATTCAACTCAGAAGAATTTATACCTTGCAGCTGTGGGCCAGAGTTGAACGCTTTGGTGTTACATCTTGAAATTTTGTTCCTGAAGTCAGTTCACATTTTACATCTTGTAAATGTTGCACAGAGTTAAACACAATAGATTTTATACTTTGAAGCTCCAGCCCTGGATGCAACTCAGATTTCAAAACTTGAAATTTTGTCCCTGGTTTTATACCTTGCAAGTGTGGCTCAAGTTTGCACTCCATAGAATTTACACATTGTAACTTTAGCCCTGGATTCAACTGAGAAAAATTCACACTCTGCATCTGTGGCCCAGGGTTGCATTCTATAGGTGCTACATGTAGGAACTTCCACCCTGGAGTCAAATCAGATTTTAAATCTTGCAGATGTGGTCTAGGGTTGAACATCATAGATGTCTCACTTTGAATTTCTGTCCCTAGGTTCAATTCAGAACACTTCACACCTTGAAGTTTTGAAACTGGAGTTAATTCAGGAGATTTCATACCTTGTAAATATGGCTCTGGTTGTACCCAATAGAATTTACACACTGAGCTTGTGGCTGTGGAATAAATGCAGAATTCACACTTTGCAATTGTGGCCCTGGGCTGCACCAAGTAGAATTTGCACATTGAAGTTTTGACCCTGAAATGGGTACAGAGGAATTTACACCTTGCAAGTGGAGCCCAGGATTGTACCCAATAAAATTTACACATGGAAGTGGTGGCTCTGGAGTGGATGCAGAAGTATTCACACCTTGCAAATTTGACCCAGGGTTGCACGCATTAAGATTAACACACTGAAGTTTGGGCCCTAGAATGGATGTGGAAGAATTCACACTTTGTGGATCTGGCCTAGAATTATACTCAATAGAATTCACACACTGCAGTGGTGGCTCTGGACTAGATGCAGAAGAATTCACACCTCACAAGTTTGGCCCAAGGGTGGACCCATAAGAACTTGCACACTGAAGCTTAGGTGCTGGAATGGTTGCAGAATTTACCATTCTGTAAATGTGGCCCAGGTTTGCACTGAATAGAATTTACACACTGAAGTGTTGTGTCTGGAATGGATGCAGAAGAATTCATATCTTGCAAGTTTGGCCCAGAGTAGAACCCATTAGAACATACACACTGAAGGCCTGGAATAGATGCAGAAGAATTTACACCTTGCAAAGATGGCCCACGGTTGCACTGAATAGAATTTACACACTGAGGTGGTGACTCTGGAATGGATGCAGAAGAATTCACATCTTGGAAATGTGGTCCAAGACAGAACACCTTAGATTTCATACCTTGAAGCTCAGGCCCAGGATTCAACTTGGCAGATTTTATTCCTTGCAACTGTGGCCCAGGGTCAAAATCTAAAGATTGTATACCTTGAAGCCTTGTTCCAAAGTGCAACTCAGATTTCACACCTTGCAACTGTTGTTGAAGATTGAATTTCATAGATTTTACATCTTGAAGCTTTGTCCCTGTACATAATTCTGGAGATTTTCTTTGTTGCAAATGTGGCTCAGAATCGAATGCCATAAATTTGACACTTTGAAGGTCTGGCCATGGATTCAATTTATTAGATTTCTCATCTTGCTGCTGCTTTTTGGTATTGAACTCAGAAGGTGCCACACTGTGAATCTTTGATTCCGAGGCCAACTTAGAGAGTTTTGCAACCTGCAATTCTGGGTCATTGTTGCTTTCTGTAGAGTTCACTGCCTGGAGCTTTATCAACCCAGGTTTCATATCTTGCAACTTTGCCCCAGGATTGAATTCTATAGATTTCACACCTTGATGGTGTATCCCTGGTGTCAACATAGATTATTTTCTATCTTGTAACTGTGAGGTTGAGTTTAACCCCAGAGATGTCCTATCCTATACCTTTGTACCTAGAGACAATTCAAAAGATTTTACATCTTGCTGCACTGGCCTAGGCATGAGCCCCACAGATTTCACTTTTTGAAGCTTTGTCACTGGGATCTCTTCAGAAGATTTCATATCTTGCGATTGTGATCCAGAACTGAACTCCTTAGATTTTACATTTTGAAGCTCTGTCCCCTTGATTGAATTACAGTATTTCATATCTTGCCACTGTGGGCCTGAGTTGAACTCCACAGATTCCCCCACCTTGAAGCTTTGTCTCTGCTGTTAATTCAGAAGATATCACACCTTGTAACTTTGGACCACGGTTGTAGTCTACAGATTTTACATCTTGATAGTTTGTTCCTTGAATCAACTCAGAAGATTTTTCACCTTGTATCTGTTGTCCAGAATTGAAATACATTGATTTTATACTTTGAAGCCTTGTTCCTGAGGTTACCTCAGAAGATTTTATACCTTGAAAGTGTTGTCCAGAACTGAGCTTCATAGATTTTACATCTTGAAGCTTTATACCTGTGATCAGATCAGAAGATTTTGTATCTTGTAACTGTGGGCCTGATTCCAGCTCTACAGATTTCACACCTGGAGACTTCCTCCCCAGGGTCAAATCAGATTTCTCACTTTGTAACTTTGGACTAGGTTTGAAGTCTACAGATTTCACACCCTGAAGCTTCACCCCTGGAATCGCTTCAGAAGATTTCACACTCTGTAAATGAGGTCCAGAACTGAAATCCATAGATGTAATGTCTTGAAGCTTTATACCCATGATCAACTTAGAAGATTTCAAATCTTGCAACTGTGGGCCTGAGTTGGACTCCACTAATTTCACTTCTTGAAGCTTTGTCTTTGATATCGACTCAGAAGATTTCACTCCTTGCAACTGTGGCCCAGGTTTGAAGTCTGTAGATTTGACACCTTGAATCTTGTTCTTCTTGGTCAAATCAGAATGTGGGATATTTTTCAACTGTGAGCCGAGGTTTAACTCTATAAACTTCATGTCTTGGGACTTTGTCTTAGGGGTCAACTTAGCAGATTTGACACATTGCCATTGTGGCCCAGAGATAAACTCCTCAGATTTCATACCTGGAAGCTTTGTCTGATGAGCCAACTCAGATATTTCGTGCTTTTCAAGTGTAGTAAGAAGTTCAGCGCTACAGTTTTATCACTTTGTAATTGTAGCTCTTGGCTTAATACTCCAGATTTCACCCCTGAAAACTGTGGCTCTTGTGTAAGCACTGGAGACTTCACATCTTGCAGCTGTGTTCTTGGATATGTCTCCAAGGGTTTCACTTTCTTTGTGCAGCTGTGGTCTTGGGGTCAACTCAGAAGATTTCACATCTTGCGAATGAAGCCCAGGTTTGAACGCCATAGATTTTCTATCACAGAGCTTTCGTGTTGAAATTGGGCCACATGATTTCACACTTCTCAACTGTAGCCCAGATTTCAAATCAATAGTTTTGAACCCTGGCAACTGATGTTCCCAGAGTGATGTGAAAGGTGGTACACTGTGGAGCTTTGGCCTTGGAGTCAACTCAGATGACTTCACATCTCTTAATTGTGTAGAAGGTTTCAATTCTACAGGTGTGACAGCTCGAGATTGTGAACCACATTTTAGCATAGATTTCATACCTTGGAACTCAGGTACTGGTATCCACTGCACAGATTTCACACTTCCAAGCTGTGAGTCTTGGTTGAACTCCACAGTTTTTACACCTTGAAGCTGTGGCTCTGAGGTTGATGCCAGAATTTTCCCTTTTGGCAACTGTGATCCTTGGGACAACTTAGGAGTTTTCACAAATTGCAACTGTGGCCCATAGTTAAACTCCACAGGTTTTGCACCTTGAGTTTTTTGCCCCTTGAGTTTTTTGCCCTAGAGTCAATTCAGATGATTTTACACCTCCTGACTCTATGGAGGATTTCAACTCTGCAGGTTTGACACCTCAAGATTGTGAACCAAGATTCAGCCCTCCAGTTTTTACACCTTGGAACTCAGGTACTGGTATCCACTGCACAGATTTTGCACTTCCAAGCTGTGAATCTTGGTTTAACTCCACAGTTTTCACACCTTGATGTTGTGGCTCTGAGCTTGATGCTGGAATTTTCCTTTTTTGCAGCTGTGGTCCTTGAGACAACTCAGGAGTTTTCACACAGTGCAACTGTGACCCAAGGTTAAACTCCATAGATGTTGCACTTTGAAGTTTTGGCCCTAGAGACAGCTGAGATGACTTTACACCTCCTGACTCTATGGAAGATTTCAACTCTGCAGGTTTGACACCTCGAGATTGTGAACCAAGATTTAACCCTATAGTTTTTACACCTTGGAACTCAGGTCCTGGTATCCATTGCACAGATTTCACACTTCCAAGCTGTGAGTCTTGGTTTAACTCCACAGTTTTCACACCTTGAAGTTGTGGCTCTGAGCTTGATGCCAAAATTTTCCCTTTTTGCAGTTGTGGTCCAGCAGACAACTCAGAGGTTTTTACACACTGCAACTGTGGCCCAAGGTTAAAATCCATAGGTTTTGCACGTTGAAGTTTTGGCCCTAGAGTCAATTCAGATGACTTCATGCCTCCCAACTGTATGGAATGTTTCAACTCTGCAGGTCTGACACCTCGAGATTGTGAACCAAGATTTAATGCTATCGATTTTACACCTCAGAACTCAGGTACTGGTATCCACTGCACAGATTTCACACTTCCAAGTTGTGAGTCTTGGTTTAACTCCACAGTTTGCAAACCTTGAAGTTGTGGCTCTGAGGTTGATGCCAGTATTTTTCATTTTTGCAGCTGTGGTCCTGAAGACAACTCAGAGATTTTTATACACTGCAACTGTGCCCCAAGGTTAAACTCCATCGGTTTTGCACCTTGAAATTTTGGTACTGGAACCAATTTAGATGCTATTGTATCTCCCAACTGCATGGAAAGTTTCAGCTCTGCAGGTTTGACACTTCGAGATTGTCGCCCAAGATTTAATCCTACAGATTTTACAACTTGGAACTCAGGTCTTGTTATCCACTGAACAGATTTCATTCTTCCAAGCTCTAGCTCTTTGTTTAACTCCACCATTTTCACACTTTGAAGCTGTGGCTCTGCAGTTGAGCCCAAGGGTTTCGCTTGGTGCAACTGTGGTCCTGGGGTCAACTTGGGAGATTTCAGACTTTGCAACTGTGGTGCATGTTTGAACCCTTCAGCTTTTACATCTTGCATATTTGGTTCTGGAGTCAATTCAGATGATTTTATACCTTTCGACTGTAGGTCAGACTTGAGGTCTACAGATTTTATACCTTCAGATTTTGACTCTGGAATTAACTCCAAAGACATTACACCTTCTGACTCAGACCCTCTCTTTACTTGCTCAAAATTCACACATTGTTGCTTTGGTGAGTTTACAGATATCCGACCATCCTGTTCCGGCTCAAGGATTAAATCCTCAGGTGCTTGAAACTGTTCCTTTAGGGCTAAATCCACAGATTTTACTTCTTCAAACTCTTGTCCTCTGGTTACATTCACAGATTTTACTACCAGTCTTTTCTGTCTTGGGGCAGACTCTACAGATTTTACGTATTGCAGATGTGGATCTTGAGTCTCCTTTATAGATTTTAAACTTTGAAGCTTTAAACATGGAGTAATCTCCACAAATTTCATATCTTGCATTTGTGGGACTGAAGTCAGTCCCTCAGGTTTCACACTTTGTAGCTGAGGCCTTTGAAGCATCTCTATAGATTTAACTCCTTGAAGCAATGGCTCTGGTGCAAAAGCCATAGACTTCTCACCTTGCATCTTCAGCCCAAATTTTAATTTCACAGCTTTCATATCTTGTGTACCTGGGATGAACTCCTCAGTTTTAAAATCTTGAGTTCTTGAACCTGGAGTCAACTCCACAGTTTTTACACCTTGAAGCTTGGAATCGGGGATGAATTTCACAGCTTTGACATATTCTGTCTGTGACCTTAAAATTATCACCACAGATTTCCCACCTTCCAGCTGTGGATTTGGAGTTATCTCCATAGATCTCATCCCTTCCAGGCATGGTCCTGGAGTTAAGGCCACAGATTTCATGTCTTCTAACTGTGACTGTGAGGTCAGCAACTCTGATTGGAGCTTTGAGCCTGGGGTTACCTCCTCAAGTTTTACACCTCCTGCCTGTGGCTCTGGGGTTAACATAGATTTGACATCTTCCAATTCTGGCTCTGGTGTTAACTGCATAGTTTTCATATCTCCCAAATGTGGCTCTGGGATTAATTCTGCAGATTTCATATCTTCTAGCTGTGGCTCTGGGGTTAGCTTTTCAGATTTGAAACCTTGAAGTTTTAAGACTGGGCTCTCCTCCACAGGATTTACATCTTGGAACTGTATCAATTCAGAAGATATCATACGTTGTAACTGTGGTTTTCTGGTCATCTCAGAATGATTTACACTGGGCAACTGTGGACCCGGAGTCAACTCCATGGATTCTGCATCTGGCATTTGTGGCTCTGAGATGAATTTATTGGAAACTTCAACTTCAAGGCTTGGCACTTGATTGCCTACTACATATTTTACATCTTGAAACAGTGGCTCTGGTACTCACAACTCAGGCTTAACCCCTTGCCCCTCTGGCCCTGGAGCCATTGGCAGAGGTCGTACCCCTTGCATCTTTGGCTCTGGGGTCAACTCTAAAAATTGTACACATTGTAGCTGTGACCCTGAGTTTAACTCTAAAGATTTCACACCCTGTGGTTGACTTCCTGGTACTAAATAAAAAATTTTGACATCTTGTAGCTGCAGCTCTGAGTTAAGCCCTTCCTGTTTCATACTTTGAGTTCCTTGAGACATCTTTGCTAATTTGGAATCTTGCAGCCCTAACTGTGGAAACACCACTACAGAATTCATATTATGAAACACTGATCCTGGAGTTTGATCCTCAAATTTGACAACTTGCAGCTTTGGCCTTGAAGTTAATTCAGAAAATTTGAGATATTGCTGCCAAGTCCCTAGGTTTACTTCCTCAGATTTTACACTTTGAAATGGTAGTTCTGAGGTCAGTTTCACAGATTTCATGCTGTGAAACTGTGATCCTTCTGTAGACAGAACAGGTTTCATGTTTTCAACGTATGGCCCTTGGCTTAACTGCAAAGATGACTCTGGTACGAAACCTAGAGACTTTATATCTTTAGGCTGAGCTCCTGGTGTCATCTGCATATGTTGGAAACCTTGAGGCTTTGATTCTGGGATCAAATCAGAAAATTTGACATCTTGCAATCCTAGTCCTGGGTTTAGTTCCACAAATTTCACACCTCGAGGTTGTGGTTCTGGAGTCAGCTGTACAAATTTGACACTTTGATATGTTAGGTCTGGGATAAAATCTGATGATTTGATGTACTGAACTGGGGAATCTGAGAACAATTCATCAGATTTCGCACCATAATGTAGGGGTCATGAGATTAAATCTACACGTTTTTCTCCTTAAAGAAGTGCCCCTGGAAATACCTTTGAAAATCTGACACTTTGCACCTGTGGCCCTGGGGTCAATCCAGAAGATTTGAGACTTGGCTGATGTGGGCCTAGGTTTAAATCCACAGATTTTACATCTTGGAGCTCTGCCCTCTTAGTTAAATCCTCCAATGGCATACTTTGTAGCGGTAGCTCTGGTATCATCTCCTCTGATTCTACCACTCCTGTAGTTGACTGTTGGATTAAATTCACATGTTTCACACCTTGCAACTGTGACTCTAGATCCAACTGCATAGACTTTCCTCCCTGGACCTGTGGCCCTCGGGTCAGGTCCATAACATGTGGTTTTGGTTCTGTAATTAACTTTTTAGATCCTATCAGTAATGGAGATGACTTACTTGTTAACTCTGCAGATTTCAAGTTTTGCAGTAGTGGCTCTGATTTCTCATATTTCATGCCTGGTCCTGTAGTCAACTCCAAAACTCCTGTTTCTGAATGTGGTGGTACTGGGATAACTCCCCAGGTCTTATCAACTTGAGGCAATGCCAACCCCACAGTTTCTGTGTCTTTATATTCTGATGTGGAGGGTGTCTCTGACAACTCAGTAACTTCTGAACATGGCCCTAGATTGCAATGAACAAACTTCATATCATGGGACTGTGGCTCTGTGGTCAACACCTCTGATTTCACACTTTGTATCTCTGATCCTGGTATCAAATCCAGAGACTTTTTTGTTGTGTGTTGTGATACTGGAGTTTCCGCCATTGCTTTTCCAAGTTGGTGCATTGTCTTAAGAGTGTCTTGGAATGACATTGAGCTCATATCCACAGATTCTGAAGTTTGGCTCAGTGGCCCTGGGGTAGTTCCTAAAGATGGTTGGGTTGACCCAACAGATTTTGCCACTTGGTGGCAAGTGTCAGAGGTCAACTTTGCTTCTTTTCCTTGATATCCTGGCTCTGAGATCATCTCTAAAGTTTCTGAGGCTTGATGCCATGGGGTCAATCTTTCAGGCTCTGTGGCTTGATGATTTCGTTTGGGGTTGATCTCTGCAGCTTTTACTGCCTGAAGTTCTGTCCCTTTGGCCAATTCCCCATATTTCATACCTTGCACATGTGTCTCAGGAATTAACCTCCTACATTCTACCATTTGAGGAGTTTTCACATCTTCAAGCAATAGTACTGGGGGTGTCTTCTCAGATCTGATATCTTGTAACCATGGCTTTGGGGCCAACTCCACAGATTTTGTGTCTTCCGTTGGTGGTCTTAGTGTCAACTCCACAGTGTTTATATCTTGAAACTCTGGTGGTAGGACCAGATGAACAGATCTTCTACCTTGCAACTGTGAACCTGGGGTCAAACCCCTAGATTCTGTAAAATGTGGCTGTGCTGGTGGAATTATCCCCATGGAATCCATGGCTTGTAATAGTGCTACTGGAGTTACTTTTACATAATCAATGACTTGATGTAATGGTGCTGAGATCATTTCCGATGATTTTGTGTCTTGACATATTGGCCCTGGAATAGTCTTTCCTTGTTCCATGACTTGAGTTTGTGATCCTGAAGTCATGCCAACTGATTCCATGACTTTATGCTGTGGCCCTGGCATCATTTCCACAGTTTCCATAACTGCACGTTGTGGCCTTAGATTCATCTTTTCTGGTTTTGTGACTTGATGGTTCAATAATGTGTTCATCTTCACTGACTCTATGGTTTGATGCTGTGGTGTTGGAGTCGTTCCCACTGATTCTATATGTGGATGTGATTTGTTAGTCATCCCCATGGAATCCATAACTTGAAGCAGTGCTACAGGAGTTACTTTCTCCTTATCTGTGACTTGATTCAGTAATCTTGTGGCCATCCTCTCTGATTCCACAACTTGGTGCTGAGGCCTTGGGGCTGCCTCCATTGACTGAATGACTTGATTTGGTGGTTTGGGGGTAATGCTCACTGTTTTCATAGTTTCCATTGGTTTCACAACTTGACTTGGCAGCTGTGGGAACAAACCCACGGATTCTGAATGTGATTCTGGGATCATCCCCATTGAATCCATGACCTGAAGTAATGCCAATGGAGTTACCTTTATGCTGTCCTTGACTTGATATGGTAGACTTGGTGTCAAGTCCACATTAGTCACTTGTCTCTTGTGCTGCTGTATCCTTTTTTCTGGAAAACCTATGACCCTCTTCTCTATATCAAGCTCTAGTATGTGTTTTGGCTCTTTCTTCAGTAAAGCAGTTTCCTCTTGAATTACATTAACTCCTAAACTTCTTGGAGGTAGGGGGCCCATTGATGTAACTAAAGGCTTGGATCGAAGGACTTGGGGGCCATCCCCAGGTTGTAACTGCTTGCCTGAGATAAGTGACTGTGAAAGTTTTGTTTCTGTGCTATTTGTTCCAGATCCCACTTCAGCATTCACATGAAGCAGAAATGATGGAAGGTCCGGGGAATTTTTGTTAATATTTTGCTCAGTGTTTTGATGAATGGGCATAGATAACTGAGTTTGGAGTTTATTTGATTCAGCGACTCCTCTTTGTACTTCAGTTAAATAATTGAGCATTGCCCATGATTTCCTCACAGGTAAAGGTACTATTTGTTGCCACAAAGTAAAAACCTTCTCAGACATATGTCCTTCTAGCTCCCTTCTGACCGAAGGAGAGAGCTTGAACGGAGCCCACCTTGGAAGTCGTGGTCTCTCCTTGGAAACAGAATTTGGCTCATGATCTGATGTCAAATGACTCTTGCTCCTTCTCACATCTTTATTTTTCCTTTTTTGTTTGCAGATATTTAGAGGCTCAGAAATGGAGTTGATAAAAGAGCTCTGAGATTGTAAGGGTGAAAAGATCTGTCAAATTCTGAAAAAGTTTTGATTTCTGGGGCTCTGATAGCCCAAAAGGAGGCAGGGTTGTGCCTTGGTTCCTGAACACAGATGACTACTTTTTGTGGGAAATAGGTAAACTATGGCTCTGGTATTCCCAAGTTGTTCCTTCAGAAAAGACAGGAAGATGAGACAGACTGGAGTTACTGCATGATGATCTAAAGGAGATGCTGTGGTCAGTAGAGTGTTTTGCTTTCTTACAGTCACAACAGCGTAGAACAGTCTTCTGAGCCACAAGAACAGAGGAGGTAGAGGAAGAAATTGTATCCTGTGGTTCAGGCAAATCCTGTTCCATAAGCCTTGATCTAAGAAATAAAGAGAAATGTTTCAGTTTGCATTGAAATAGGAAAAGGAAAAAAGTGGCCATTTCAAATGCAAAATATTTTTGGCATGAAGGAGAATTGGAAAAATAAAAGTTTCTTTCCCCAGCATCACTTACTTATAGAAAGAATTCCTCTACCAGGACAAAGGGAGGAAACTGTTCCCATTCCACCCAGAAATGACCTTTGACCAGTTTGAACCCAGAACTTCCTCCAAAGACAAAATGAACTCTCTCCCCTCCCTCCTTCATCCTCTTCCTTCATCCTTTTTAAAACCTCTACCACCTTCAGTCCTCACCCAGAAACTACAGTGTCTGACCTTGTGCTTTCCAGGTGTCGGAAGATCTGTTGTAGACTCCGCTCCATTGACCAGAGTATATATTCCTGGGTCCAGTCTCCAGGGAGTTCTGAAACACTGGATGCAACACTGTATGTCAATAGAATTGAAGTCTCATTAAAATACTAGTAAGGAAAACAGTAAGAGAGATTTAACTTAGAAAAGAGAAAGCTATCATAGTGAAGGACATAAAACACAGTAACAGGTACTTTACTTCTAACTTTCACAGAGTTTATCAGTAGAATTGGCTAAAGACAGGCTTTACTCACCACGTCAGGTTAGCTTCAGTGCAAGCCACCCTGAGGGTTTCTTCCCACTGTGGATCTGGGAGAAGAGGTGAAGAATCTATCGGCATCAGTGATTATCAACATCATTTCGTCCAACTCCCTCTTTTTGCAAATAAGGAAATGAAGTTATACCCAAGATCATGAAGCTAATTAGTGGTAGATCTCAGACTTAACCCATCTCAAGACTTTTCAAAAGCTATACTGCTTCCATCATACATGCTGCCTTCATCATACCATAGATGTAAGCTATATTCATTGGGAAGAATAGGAATAATCATAGTAATAAGCAGTGGGAGTAGGGGAAAGAGAGGCCATGATACATATTCCTCCAACAGAGTCTATCCAGTATCTATGGTGGGGGGAAAAAAGATAGGGAAATTTCCCTCACCAAACTCTTGGTAGTTACCTTTTGTCCATTCTACAATCTTATCAAATTTCCTTCCCAATACGTTGGGATTTGAACAAAAGGAGCTGAGGAGAGGAAGCATGAGGAAAGGAACCATGGAGCTGTATACATACAGCTCTTTTTTTTTCTTTCTAATACTATGATAGATTAACATGTATCTCTTTAGACATGGAGATGCTAGCAGAAGCACACTTCTTCCATTTACATCCTCTTTTTCAACCTCCCTCCACCTGCTATTTAAGGCTAGAGTCATAAGGCAGACACATAATTGGTCTGTCATTAACCTTGAACTGAAGAGTAAAGGATAGAATCTTTCTGACCTGTTAATTTCTGGATCTTTTTCCATCTATGGTGCTTTGAAGTCTAGAGAAGCACAAAAAGAAAAAAAGAAAATCAGATTATGTTCTAGGTTAGAGACTTTATTGACAGCACATCTCACCTTTTAGATATCAGATATTGATACATCTCATGTAACAGACATTGATAGAGTTGGCACCCATAAGCATATGTAAATACTGTAACAAGCATAAATGTCAGGGAATATAGAGGATACTGATTCACTTCCTAACACAGAAGGGAAGAATTACTCAAGAAGTTGCATTTGTACTGGAGTTTAAAGAATCAGCACAAGACTTTTAGGTGAAGAAAGAGTATTTTAGGCAAGAGGGAACATCACTGAGATCAGCATGTCATGATTGCCAGGTTCACTTTTGCTAAGCAGTGGGAGATGCTAGGCTGACAAGGTAGATGGAAGCCAGTTTATGTCTAATGGTAAAATTTTAATTTTATTCTATAGTTGAAAAACTCCTGGGGTTTTTGCAAAGTGCTCCAGGTCATTTTAAAGGAAGTAATGACATTTGTTACCATTTCAAATAAAATAATAATTTTTTTTTTTTTTTGAGACAGAGTTTTGCTCTGCCACCCAGGCTGGAGTGCAGTGGTGTGATCTCAGCTCCTGCAACTTCCACCTCCTGGGTTGAAGCGATTCTCCTGCTGCAGCCTCCTAAGCAGTGGGATTACAGGCATGTGGCACCACGCCAGTCTAATTTTTGTATTTTTCATAGAGATCGGGTTTCGCCACATTGGCCAGGCTGGTCTTGAACTTCTGACCTTGGGTGATCCACCTGCCTCGGCCTGCTGAAGTGTTAGCTGGGATTACAGGCATGAGCCACCACTCCTAGCCCAGCAACATTTTAAATGCCAAATTAAGCTTCTCAAAAAAGAGTAAGGGAAATCGTTATAGGCCAAAAATAAGGAAAAAAGTGAAAAACGTGAGTGGAAAATCAGCTGATACTTCAATGCCCTACATCATTTGTAGTGTCAGTCAGAAGGGATTTGGGTTAACAACGAAGTAGGAGCAAAAGACAAGGCCCATGTGAAGTGTGTATTTGGAATTGAGGCCGTGGGAAAAAGTCAGAATTCTCAAAGTGCTACATGTTTAGTGGAAAAGTGGCTAGGAAAAAATCTGACCAACATGAGAAAATTTGTACTTTAGGTGCGAAAAAGAAAAAAAAACCTTCTTTGAGAATTTTAACTTGAGTCTATCCTCATACTGGCTTGGCATTCTAATTAAACCCACTGTGTAGCCAGGAACCCTGAAATTGAAAATAAATGTGGAGTCAACCTGGGCTAGTAATGCTTTATAGTAAAAAATGAAAATGAATGTAAATCTCTTTGGAAATTAAAAAGAAGTAGAAGTGGTCACGTGCAGTGGCTCATGACTATAATCCAGCATTTTGGGAGACTGAGGCAGGTGGATCCCTGTGCCTAGGAGTTTCAGACCAACCTGGGCAACATGTGAGACCTTGTCTGTACAAAAAATAAAAAATAATTTTAAAAAATTAGCTTGGGTGGCCAGGCACGGTGGCTCATGCCTGTAATCCCAGCACTTTGGGAGGCTGAGGTGGACAGATCACTTGGGGGCGGGAGTTCCAGACCAGCCTGGTCAACATGGTAAAACCCTGTCTCTACTAAAAATACAAAAATTAGTCAGGCATGGTGGCATATGCCTGTGATCTCAACTACTCAGGGGGCTGAGGCAGGAGAATCACTTGAACCCAGGAGGTGGAGGTTGCAGTGAGCGAAGATCATGCCACTGCACTCCAGCCTGGACAACAGAGCAAGACTTAGTCTCAAAAAAAAAAAAAAAAAAAAAAAAAAATAGCTTGGTGTGGTGGTGTGTGCCTGTGGTCCCAGATACTTGGGTGGCTGAGGTAGGAGGATCCCTTGAGCCGGGGAGGTCAAGGCTGCAGTGAGTGCAGTGAGCTGGGATCCTGCCACTGCACTCTCCAGCCTGAGTGACACAGCAAGACCCTGTGAAAGAAAAGAAGAGAGAGAGAAAGAGAAGAGAGAGAGAGAGAAAGAGAGAGAAGAGGAGGAAGAAGAAAACAGTTTGAATAATTACACATTAATGAATGTGAAAACATAGTTAAATTCCTAGAAAAAAAATTAGATACCAAAATTGGGCAAAAAGTAATAGATCATTTGACTAGTAAGTATGAAAGCAATTGAAATGATAATCAGACATTCTTCAGCAGACATAATAAAATAATTCACCAAGAATTCTGAATAACAGAACAACTTACAAATATCAATAGCATTTCTTTACTACAGTAAAAACTATAAAAATATTATTAAAAAATAAAAGATACTCTTCACAATAGCAATAAAAAAGATAAAAGTATCAAGGTATTATGTAAACCAAGAATACGGAAGACTTCCATGGAGAAAACTGTAAAATTCCAATAAAAGACAGAAGATGATCAGAATAAATGGAGATATAGTCCAAGTTCTTGGCTGGAATAACTTGAAATTATGAAGATGTCGTTACTTCCCAAATTAAATGTTTTTTTTTTTTTTTTGAGACAGTCTTGCTCTGTCACCCAGGCTGGAGTACAATGGCTCAATCTAAGTTCACAGCAACCTCTGCCTCCTGGGGTCAAATGATTCACATGCCTCAGTCTCCCAGGGAAGCTGGGATTACGGGCATGCATCATCATGCCCCGCTAATTTTTGTATTTTTTGTAGAGATAGGGTTTCACCATGTTGACCAGGCTGGTCTCAAACTCCTGACCTCAAGTGATCTGCCCGCCTTGGTCTCCCAAAGTGGTGGGATTACAGGCATAAGCCACCATGCCCGGCCTCTCAAAAATTTTTTAATCCATTAGAACACCCTCCTACCTTCAAATAGAACCTCAAAATGACAAATCTACAACTCACTCCTAACCTCAGGTAACTGCAACGAAAGTTGCCTTCACACTGAGAAGTTCAGGGGTCTGGGGTGAAGTCTCTGGGAAGCCATAACTACAGGCTCAGTTCTGTATATTTGGCAGCTCAAGTTCACATTATCTGGGTAGTCCCAAAAAATCTTCAAGCCATGAATTTAAAATTCTCCTGGACTGATGGTGCCAGAGTCAAAAGTAAATGAAATACTCTCTGAAGAAAATCTTTATCTTAGGTTTCAAAATCCCCACAAAATATTATATTTTATTAAATTTAAGATGCTACTGATTATAAAATATACCATCAATTTATATGCTAGTAGAATGAAAAAAATACACTGTCAATTAAATTATTAACTACCATCAATTGTAAGACATACCCCAGTTTCAGAAATGTTAACTATTAAAAAATAAGCACAAGCACAGAAACGACCTGCAAAGATGTCAGGTATTAGAAATATGAGATGTAGATTAGAAATCCCCTATGCATATTATATTTAAAGAAATAAAACATAAGTATAAATAAATTTGTAAGAAACAGAAACCCATAAAAAGTGACCTAGCGGATTTGAAAAAATAATAAAATCTTACTTCCAGAAATTAGTAAGAATGCAAAGTACGGAAATGGATGGACTTACTAGCATTGATAAAATATTTCTGAATAAAGAATGGATATGTACATGTATTTAAGTCTGAGGAGTAACCACTAAAATAATAGAAACAGAGTTCCTAACTTCCAAACTAGTAGAAGGGAAAAAATGGAAAGAAAAAAAGTACCAGTTTGGGATTTCAATTTGTGGTAATGGTTGGAACCTTTCAGATGAAAACAACAAGAAAAGTTGAATGAATATCTGTTTTAAAATATCTATTTAAAGCCATTCAAGACATATCAAAGGATCAAAAACCAGAGGAGCCAAGATCCCAGAGAAGAAGGAAATGGAGGGAAATAAGCCCAGCTAAATTGAAATTTTACAGTTTTATGGGGGATAGGTGAACAAAACAATGAGTTGAGGGCCCCTAATATCCCAGACTTTCATTTGGGACCCCCCGAAGGGCTATACTTAGGAGTAAGAATAAACCAAGAATAAACCTGAAATAAACCAGGCTCAAAAATGGAAGCTCAGCCTCTGATAAATTCAATCCTTTATTAGATTGAGATGATCCCTAATCTAAATGACTGCCAGAAGCGAAAATAGCTCTACTCAGGAGGAAAGTGACTTTATCCAGAACCTTGAATTTTCTCTTCAAATTTATATATAAACTCTTTGGTATTAAATAAAAAATTGCCATGCTCACTAGAAGACAAGACTGAATAATTGAAGACTAAGCAATAAACATGGGGAATAAAAACAAATTCATAGGCTATCCAGATATTGGAGTAATAAAACATGGTTTTAAAAATATATGTGCTTTAAATATACAAGAAATTAGATGACAAGATGGAGAATTTTGGCCAAGAACTAAAAACTAAAAACTTAAAAAAATCTAATGGAAATAGTAGAACAGAAGATATAAAGAACTCAGAAAGAAGAAATAAAGTACGGATTAGACACAACTGAAGAAATGTCTGAAGAAAATATCCATAATGAAGCATGGAAAGAAAATAGATATAAGAGCGAATAAGTATATGGGACACAGTAATAGGAATCCCAGAAGGAAAGGGGAGACAGAATAGGAGTCCCAGACAGAAAGGCAAGCAGAAACAATATTTGAAAGTTAAAAGTCCAGGGAGCAAGATGTGTTATGAAGCAGGATGAAGACAAAGAAAATGTAAACTTAAGTACATTACAGAATGTTGAATACCAACACAATGAATCTTAACAGACAAAATTAAAAGACTCATTATATTCAAAGGATGAATAAGATAAATAGTTTATATCTTTTGGAAATATTGGACGCCAGAAAACAATAGAATAACATCCTTAAATGTGCTAAAAGAAAATAAGTGCCTACCTAGATTTTTTTTTTCCTTTTAGAAACCAGGTCTCTATTGCCCAAGTTGCAGTGCAGTGGCACAGTCGTAGCTCAGTGTAACCTCAAACTCCTGGGCTCAAGCAATCCTCCTGTCTCAGGCTCCTGAGTAGCTAGGATTACAGGTGCATACCACCACACCCAGCCTTTTTTTTAAGAGGTGGGATCTTACTATATTTCCCAGGCTGGTCTCAGACTGCTGGCCTCAAGTGATCCTCCTGTCTTGGCTTCTCAAAGTACAGGGATTACAGGCATGAATTATAGCACATGGCTCTTGTAATTAGACTTTTATACTTAGCAAAACTACCCTTCAAAATATAAGGCAAAATAGAGAAATTTTCAGTCAAAGAAAAGCAAACTATTTATAGTATGCCTAATTGGTCTGCCTAGAACTTTCAAAACAATGTTGAATAGAAGTAGTGAAAACAGGATTTTTCCCAAGAATGCAAAGCTTTTTCAACATAAGAAAATAAATCACTGTAATATACCACACTAATAACAAAAAGAAGAAAAAAACTCACATGATTATATAAATTGATGTAGAAAAAAGCATTTGACATAATCCAACAATGATTTATGATAAAACACACAACCAAACAGGAATGGAAGGAGACTTCATTAGCATGATAAAGGACATTGCAATGAACCCAATGTTTATGTCCCCCCCCCACAATTCATATGTTGAAATCCTCACCCTCAATGTAATGTATTAGTAGATGGGGCCTTTGGAAAGTGATTAGGTCATAAGGGGTTGCCCTTTTGAATGAGATTAGTGTCCTTACAAAAAAATTCCCCAGAGGACTGAGCATGGTGGCTCACACCTGTAATCCCAGAACTTTGCGAAGCTGAGGCAGGTGGATCACTTAAGGCCAGGAGTTCGAGACCAGCCTGGCCAACATGGCAAAACCCTGTCTCTACTAAAAATACAAAAATTAGCCAGGCATGCTGGGACATGCCTATAATCCCAGCTATGCAAGTGGCTGAGGCACAAGAATTGCTTGAACCCAGGAAGAGGAGGTTACAGTGAGCTGAGATCATGTCACTGCTCTCCAGCCTGGGTAATAGAGTGAGACTCTGTCTCAAAAAAAAATAATAAAATAAAAAAGATATTCCAGAGATATCACTCACTCTTTCCACCATGTAAAAACACAGTGAGAAGTTGGCAGTCTGCAATCCAGAAGAAGTGTCTCACCAGAATCTGGCCATGCTGGCACCCCAATCTTGGACTTCCCAGCCTCCAGAGCTGTGAGAAAAAAGTTTCTGTTGTTTATAAGCCACCCAGTTTATGATATTTTATTATAGAAACCTGAATGGACTAAGATATAAATTGGTACCAAGAAGTGAGGGTGCTGCTTCAACAAACACCAAAAAATGCATAATGAGTAGAGGGTGGAAGAGTTTTGAAATGCATGTGAGAAAAAGCCTACACTGCCATAAATGAACTATTAAGGGTGATGCTGCTGAGGGCTCAGGAAGAAAAGGGGGGGGGGAGGAGAAAGCTTCCATCTTCTTAGAGAATATCTAAGTAATCACAAACAGAATATTGGTAGAAATATTCACAGTACAGGTCATTCTGACAAGGTCTCAGAGAGAAATAAGGAACATATTACTGGAAACAGAAATGGTCATCCTTGTAAAGTAGGGAAGAACTTAGCTGAATTCTGTTCATATTCTGGTGGTCTATGGAAAGTAGAACTTGTGAGTCATACAACTGGATATTTAGCTAATGAGATTCCTAAGTAAAGTTTTGAAGAAGTGCCTTGGTTGTCCTGACTGTTTATAGTAAAATGTGAGAAGAGAGAATCGACTTGAAGGTGGAATCATTGAGCAAAAATGAACTAGAATTTAAGGATTTGAAAAATTCTCAGCCTATTCGTATTGCCAAAAAAAAAAAAAAAAAAAAAAAAAAAAATGAGAAACTGTATTCAAAGAGAGCACTAAAGGTGTGGCCAAGTGACCCTTCGATAAGGGGATCAGTATATGTGTGAAACATGGATTAATCAGTCACCACAGCAGGAAAACTGCCAGGTTGAACGGAAGAAGAAAGAGATGGGAGGGAACGAGGGAAAGCTGTTGGTCTTCTGGAATTTTACAGTTTGAGAACATAGAGCTCTTCAACCACAAACATACACTATTCTTGAAAACAAGGGAAGAATAACCTGGAAGGCAATTCAGAGATCATCGGAGCTGCTGCCTCAGTTTCGAAAAGGGAGACTATTGTCTCACTTTCAACAGGTTAGACAAACTCTACCCAAAGCTGTGTGGGCAGGGCTGCCTGGCAAAGCCCTGGGGGTGGAACTCCTGCCCAGTAGAGACACTAGAGCAGGTCTTTTACCCCAGTGAGTCTAGAAGTCAGGACCACTGCCCCAGTGAAGCCTCATCTGTTTAAAATTGTACAGAAATTCTAACCAGAGCAATTAGGCAAGAAAAAGAAAAGCCATCCAAATTAGAAAGGAATAAGTAAAACTGTGTTCACAGAAGACATATCTTAAATGCAGAATATTTGAAAGAAACCAGACAAAACTTATATTTGCTGGCAGCTGATAAAAAAAGGAAACAAAAAAATAAAAAAGAAACCAGAAGAAACCTATTAGAGCTAAGAAAAGCAACTCCATTTTTAGCATCCAAAACAATAAAATACTTAGGAATAAATTTAATCAAGGAGTTGCAAAATTGTACACTGGAAAGTACAAAGCATTGTTGAAAAACTAAAGAAACCTAAATAAATGGAAAGACATTCCTTGTTCATGGATTGGAATAGTTAATATTGTTAAAATGGCAATATTCCCCAAAGCAATCTACAGAGTCAGTATAGTCCCTATCAAAATCTCAATAGCCTTTTTGACAGAAATGAAAAAGCTAGTAATAAAATTCATATGGAATTACAAGCGTCACTGAATAGTCAAAATAATCTTGAAAAAGAACAAAGTTGGAGGACTCATACTTCCTGATTTTAAAACTTACAAAGCTGTAGTAATCAAAACAGTGTGGTATTGGCATAAGGATAAACATATAGATCTATGAAATCAAATAGAGTCTAGAAATAAACCCTTATATCTGCAAATCAACGGATTTTCTATAAGAGTAACAAGACGATTCAATAGGAAAAAAACAGTCTCTTCAACAAATGGTGCTTGGACAACTAGAGAGCCACATGCAAAAGAATGAAGTTGCACTCTTAATTCACATCATCTACAAAAATTAATTCAAAATGACTCAAAGACTGAAATATAAGAGCTGTAAAACTATAAAACTCTCCGAAGAAAACATGGGATTGTGATGGTTAATTTCATGTCAACTTGGCTAAGCTATGTGCCCAGTTGTTTGTTCAAAAGCTGGTCTAGGTGCTGTTGTGAAAGTAGTTTTCAGATGCGCTTGACATTTAGAATTAGTACACCTTAAAGCAGATTAATGTCCATTATGCGGGTGGGCATCATCCAGGCAGTTGAAGGCCTTAAGAGCAGTGACTGAGGTTTCCTGAAGAGGAAAGAATTCTGCCTCAAGACTGCAATGGGAAATCCTTGCCTGAGTTTCCAGCCTGGCCTACACTGATTTTGGACTCAAGACTGCAACATCAACTCTTATCTGAGTTTCTGGTATGCCCTAAGGATTTCTGATTTGTCAAGCCCTGACAATTTTGTGAGTCAATTTCTTAAAATCTCTCTCTCTCTCTCTCATATGTGTGTTTGTTAGAATAAAGAATAATCTGGTTTTGTCCCAGGTTCCTGGCATAAAACATCAAAAACTTTTAGAATTTTGGGTTAGGGGTGTCTCTCATTCCAATGAGGTGAAAAAGAGGAATTACTTCTCCTTCTATGTTAGGAGGCAGGAATGACCTTGATTCTAAAATCTAATAAGGACAATATTAGAAATAAAAATTATAATCCAATCTCTTTCATGGACATAGATACAAAAGTCCTAAACAAAATATTGCAAAATGAATCCAATAATATATGAAAAGCATCTGCCAGGGACAGTGGCACACACCTGCAATCCCAGCACTTTGGGAGACCAAGGCAGATGGATCACTTGAGGTCAGGAGTTTGAGACCAACCTGTCCAACAGGTGTGGTGGCAGGCACCTGTAATCCCAGCTTCTAGGAAGGCTGAGTCAGGAGAATCACTTGGACCCAGGAGGCAGAGGTTGCAGTGAGCCAAGATTGTACCACTGCACTACTGCACTGCAGCCTGGGCAACAGAGTGAGACTTTATCTCAAAAAAAAAAAAAAAAAAGAGAAGAAAGAAAGAAAAGAAAAGCGTCATGAACATCATCAAGAACATATTATATTTATTCCAAGAATTCACAGTTGTTTTATTTTCAAAACTCAGTGTCATTTAGCACATTGATAGAATAAACAAGAAAACCATATAATCATCTTACATAGAGACATGAAAATCACTTGATAAAATTTATCACCCCACCAGGAGCAGTGGCTCATGCTTTTAATCTCAGCACTTCGGGATGTCAAGGAGGGCAGATTGCCTGAGGTCAGGAGTTTGAGACCAGCCTAGCCAAAATGGTGAAACCTCATCTCTACTGAAAATACTAAAATTAGCCAGGTGTGGTGGTGCTTGCCTGAACTCCCAGATACTCAGGAGGCTGAGGCACAAGAATCACTTGAACCTAGGAGGTGGAGGTTGCAGTGAGCCAAGATCACACCACTGTACTCCAGCCCGGGCAACAGAGTGAGACTCTGCCTCAAATAAAAAAAAAAAAAAAAAAATTAACACCCATTCATACTAAAACTACTTGCAGACTGGAAATAAAAGGGAACTTCCTTAGTTTGGTAGAGTATTTGTAAAAACCACATAGCAAACATTACACATAAATGGTAAATTCGTGAAAACTTTCCTCTACATAAAAAAAAAAGAATCCTATACCACTTCCATTGAACATTGTACAGGAAGTCCTAATGAATGCAATAAAATAAATCAAAAAAAGGTATAAGAATCAGAAAGGAAGAAATAAAATTATTATTTGCAGATAATATAATTATGTAGAATATCCAAAGACACCTACAGATAGATAATTAGAATTGATAAGCAAATTTAGCAAAGTCTCTAGGTAGAAAGTCAATATAGAAAAATCTACTGTGTTTTCAAGAATCATGATCATTTAGAAAATGACATTTAGGCTGCGTATGGTGGCTCATGCCTGTAATCCCAGCACTTTGAAAGGCCAAGGTGGGAGGATAGCTTGAGGCCAGAAATTCAAGACCAGTCAGGGCAATATAGTGAGACTCCAACTCTACAAAAAAAAGTTTTATTCATTTTATTTACTTTTTATTTTCTGAGACAGAGTCTTGCTCCATTCCCCAGGTTGGAGTGCAGTGGAGCGATCTCAGTTCACTGCAACCTCTGCCTCCCAGGTTCAAGTGATTCTCCTGGCTCAGCCTCCCAAATAGCTGGGATTACAGGCACATGCCACCATGCCTGGCTAATTTTTTGTATTTTTAGTAGAGACAGGGTTTCACCATGTTGGCCAGGCTGGTCTCAAACTCCTGACATCAAGTGATCCACCCGCTTTGGCCTCCCAAAGTGCTAGGATTACAGGTGTGAGCCATTGTGCCCGGCCCCATTCTTCAACAAATAAATGGATAAAATAAAAGAAAGGAATGAAGATGGAGAATTTACAGATTAGAAGACAGTTAAGAGACACACAAATTCATTTCAATCTGTGATCCTTAATTAAATAAACAGACTGTAAATAATAATTTATATCAGTTAGGAGACAATTAGATTTTTTTTTTTTGAAACAAGGTCTGGCTCCGTCACCCAAGTTGGAGTGCTGTGGAGCAGGCTTGGATCACTGCAACCTCTTCCCTCCAGGCTCAAGTGACCCTCCCACCTCACCCTCCCAAGTAGCTGGGACCACAGGAACACACCATCACTCCCAGGTAATTTTTTTATTGTTAGTAGAGATAGGGTTTCACCATGTTGCACAGGCTAATCTCCAATTCCTGAGCTCAAGCAATTCTCCTGCCTTGGTCTCCCAAAGCGCTGGGATTACAGTTGTGAACCACTGCATCCAGCCGATAATTGGAATTTGAACGCTGAAGGATATTTGATGGTATTACAAATTACTGTTAAATTTTTTGGCATGATAATGGTATTGTGTTTAACTATTTTTTTCATTGCTAACTAAAATAACCAGTTTAGAGAGAAACTATTTTTTTTTGAGATGGAGTTTCAAACAAAAAAACAAAAAGAAAACAAAAAGAAAAAAAGAAAACAACAACAACAACAACAAAAAATAAAGATGGAGTCTCACTCTCTCACCAGGCTGGAGTGCAGTGGTGCAATCACGGCTCACTGCAACCTCTGACTCCCAGGTTCAAGTGATTCTCCTGCCTCAGCCTCCTGAGTAGCTGGGATTACAGGCATGTGCTACCACCCCTGGCTAATTTTTGTGTTTTTAGTAGAGATGGGGTTTTACCATGTTGGTCAGGATGGTCTCGATCACCTGACCTCATGATCTGCCTGCCTCGGCCTTCCAAAGTGCTAGGATTACAGGCATAAACCACCATGCCTGGCCAAGAATGTTTCATTAAATATCTCGATTATTAAGTTTTTGGTGCTCCTTATATTTTGTGTTCAAGGTGAGTACCTCACTCATTTTTACCCTAGTTCCTGCTCTACTGGAAGAAGTAGATATCTACATAGGGAGAAGGGGAGTCTTGACCCCTACCCCACACCATATGCAAAAATAATTTGAGATGGATCGTAGATCTAAATGTGAAAGAGAAAAAAAATAAGACTTCTAGAAGAAATATATAAGGATATCTTCATGGCCTAGTGGTAAGCAAAGATTTCTTGCTCTGGGGGGTGGGGGTGGGGGTAGGGAGGGGAACACTAATCTTAACAACAAAACTTCATAAATTGGATTTCATTAAAATTTAGAACTTTTGGTCATTAAGACACCACTGTAAATGAAAAAGTGAGTCACAGAGTGGTAGAATTTATTTTAAATACCTGTATCTGGCAAAGGACTCATGTCCATACTATTCAAAGAATTCCTACAAATCAGTTAAGGAAACACTGATAACTCAATTATTAAAACTGTGCAAAAGACTTGAACAGGCAGTTCACAAAAGAGAATTTCCAAATGGCTGATAAACATGAGAAGTTGCAATACCACACAGACTCACCAGAGTGACTAAAATGAAATAGATGGACTGGGCACAGTGGCTCATACCTGTAATCTCAGCACTTTGGGATGCGGAGGGGTGTGGATCACCTGAGGTCAAGAGTTTAAGACCAGACCGGCTAACATGGTGGAACCCTATCTCTACTAAAAATGCAAAAATTAGCTGGGCATGGTGGCACGTGCCTGTAATCCCAGCTACTTGGTAGGCTGAGCCAGAGAATTGCTTGAATCTGGGAGGTGGAAGCTGCAGTGAGCCAAGATTGCACCATTGCACTCCGGCCTGGGCAACAGAGTGAGACTCCGTCTCAAAAAAAAAAAATTGTTTGTCAACAACATATGTGAATCTCAAACACATTATGCTTAGCAAAAGAAGTCAGACACACAAGAACATATACTGTATGATTCTGTTTTTTCAGTGTTCAAGAATAGGCAGAACTGGTGGCCAACAAACATGTGAAAAAAAAGCTCATCATTATTGGTCATTAGAGAAATGCAAATCAAAACACAATGAGATACCATCTCATGCCTGTTAGAATGGCAATCATTAAAAAGTCAGGAAACAACAGATGCTGGAGAGGATGTGGGAGAAACAGGAATACTTTTACACTGTTGGTGGGAGTGTAAATTAGTTCAACCATTGTGGAAGACAGTGTGGCGATTCCTCAAGGATCTAGAACCAGAAATACCACTTGATCCAGCAATCCCATTACTGGGTATATACCAAAAGTATTATACATCATTCTGCTATAAAGACATGCACATGTATGTTTATTGCAGCAGTGTTCACAATAGCAAAGACTTGGAACCAACTCAAACGCCCATCAATGATAGACTTGATAAAGAAAATGTGGCACATATACACCATGAAATACAATGCAGTCATTAAAAAGGATGAGTTCATGTCCTTTGCAGAGACAGGGATGAAGCTGAAACCATCATTCTCAGCAAACTAACATGAGAAAAGAAAGCCAAACACCACATGTTCTCACTCATAAGTGGGAGTTGAACAATGAGAACACATGGACATAGGGAAGGGAACATCACACACCACACTGGAGCCTGTCTGGGGGTGGAGGGGCTAGGGGAGGGACAGCATTAGGAGAAATACCTAATGTAAATGTTGGGTTGATGGGTGTAGCAAACCACCATGGCACATGTACACCTATGAAAGAAATCTGCAGGTTCTGCACATGTATCTCAGAACTTAAAGTATAATAATAATAAAAGAAAAAAAAAGAATCCCTCACAGTGCTGCCACATTGGAGATAACATTTAGGTGTGAGTTTTGAAAGGACAAAGTATTCAAAGCATAGAACATTTATTGCTATAAATTTCCCTTGTAACTGTTTTTGCTACATTCCATGAGTTTTGGTATGCTGTTTTTGCACTTTTATTTGTTGTAAGATATTTTTAAATGTAACTTTTAACTTCTTTAGAAAAAAAAAGAAAAGGCAAAACTAATCCATGATGATAGAAATCAGAATAGAGGTTGTGTCTGAGCAGAGAGGAGGGCAGAGACCAGAAAACAACATGAGGCTTTTTTCCATTCAGGGTTATGGCTAAGCCATGTCTTGATCAGGGTTTTAGTTACATGAGTATATAAATTTATCAAAACTCATCACCCTATACACTTAAGATCTGTGCATTTTATGGTATTCATTGTACCTTAATAAAAATGTGTTTATTAACAAAAAAGTTTTTTGTTACATAAATATGTAGTAAGAAATTTTATTAGCTGTTTTATGAGGCAGAGTGACTTCCTGAGTAATTTACACTATATTTTTATTGCTCCATCTTTCTGAGAAAGAAAGTAGATTCATGCTTCCCTGTACCGAAAAGGTAGCCAGGCCTTTGTTCGTAGGGTCTTGGAACTCCTAATGCACAGCAGGGAGTGAGTGTTTCAGGGCTGAAACAATTGTCAGGAACCTAAAAAACAACCCTTAAATAAATCTAGATCTGGGAAAATTTTAAGCTGAAGTGCCCAGAGGGTTGAGACAGGAAGGAAGCTGGCTCCCTGAAATGCCAACAGTCCTGAAACCTCAGGTGAACTGGGTAGGAGGACACTGGGTAGGGGGTCCTGGAGCCCTTCTAGTGTTAAGAGCCCAGTTGCAGCAGTTTAGGGACCCTAGCAAAGACCCTGGAGACTGAACTTGGCAGAGAGGAGTTGAGACACAGTTTTTGCCTTCAGACGGCTAAGCAGAAAAGCAAGAGCTATCCCTGTGGCTTAAGGGCCTGACTCACTTCTACTCTGGATAAACTGGAGAAACTCTGGAACTCTTATACAACACAAAGGTTGGACTTATTTTTGCCAACCTAGGTAAAGGGAGGCTTAAGCCAGATTATGTTTAATACAGACAAAAACAAAAACAAAACCTTTGCCATTTCTCATACCCAGTTGTGAAAATTCTCATACCTAATATACTTAAAGTCAATTAAATGTCATGCATCACTTGTTACAGAATAGTAGACATTTGTCTTTTACTCTTTAAGATGATGTTAAAATAACTTTCCATTTATAAAAAGATATTGTTTTAAAATAAAATTTATCTAAAATAAGTTTTATGAAAAACGGACGAAATGCTTTTGAAGTTGCTAAGGAGGCTGACAAAATTATGAGCGTGAAAGAAGTTTGAGAGTCAAAAAAGGTTTGAAAATGCTGCTGCAGACAATAGGGTACAGTGAAATTTGGGGTGCTTACTTTTAGCAGAGTGACACGATTAGCTCTGGGGGTTCTGTGTGTGCTGTCTTTGTTTGTTTGTGACAGTGTCTTGCTCTGTCATCCAGGCTGGAGTGCAGTGCAGTGGCACCATCCTGGCTCACTGCAGCCTCCACCTCCCAGGTTCAAGTCATTCTCCTGCCTCAGCCTCCGGAGTAGCTAGGACTACAGGTACGTGCCACCATACCCAGCTAATTTTTGTATTTTCAGTAGAGACAGGGTGGTCTCGAACACCTGACCTCAGGTGATCTGCCCATCTCAGCCTCCCAAAGTGCTGGGATTACAGGCGTGAGCCACTGTGCCCAGCCAGAAACCGGATTTTAAATTTTATTTAATTTTAATTAATTTAAGGCCGGGTGTGAGGACTCATGCCTGTAGTCCCAGCACTTCGGGAGGCCGAGGCGTGTGGATTGCTTGAGCCCAGGGGTTTGAGGCCAGCCTGGCCACCATGGCAATACCCTGTCTCTACCAAAAAAATACAAAAATTAGCCAGGCATGATGGCATGGGCCTGTAGTCTTAGCTAATTGGGAGGCTTAGGTGGGAGAATCACTTGAGCTTGGGAGTTCGAAGTTGTAGTAAGCTGTGAGTTGCACTCCATCCCGGGTGACACAGTGAGACACTGTCTCAAAAATAAAAAATGTAAATGGTCACATATGACTAGTGGAACATCACAGGTCTTGGCCATTAACTTGAGATGCTTGCTGAATATCTCCACATAAATTCTCCAAGCACTTTCAATACAATAGTTCATTTTCTGCCTCCCACCACATTCACCACTTTTCCAGTCCAATGTTGCCTATCTTGTTTAAAACACCATCATCTTGTGAGTCATTCAGCGTTAGAATTGAGAAGTCATTTATTCATTTCACAAACAACTATGGAGCACTTACTAATATGTCAGGCAGTGTACTAGGCACTGGAAATGCCGTGATGAATGTAGTCCTCATAGTAAATGATGACAATGTTTATGATTGACTCTTTGCATGAGGAAAAATAGACTCAGTCCCTTCTCCCTACTTTACAAGGGAGTCCTGCATCACCTTCCACATGCAGACGTTCACCCCAAGACCGCCTCCACTTTCACATCCCTGACAGCAGATACTTCCGTCTCTTCCACTTACTGCTGTATCAATAGTGCACAGAGGAGTGCAAATGGGGGGAGGGGTGGGGGATAAATATTTGGGGAATTAATTTATGTTCTCTCTCTCTCTTTTTTTTTTTGAGATGGAGTTTCCCTCTTGTCGCCCAGGCTGGAGTGTGGTAGCGTGATCTCAGCTCAATGCAAACTCCGCCTCCTGGGTTCGAGTGATTTTGGTGCCTCAGCCGCCCAGTAGCTAGGACTACAGGTGCACGCAACCATGCCTGGCTAATTTAGTATTTTTAGTAGAGACACGGTTTCAGCATGTTGGCCAGGCTGGTATTGAACTCCTGACCTCAAGTGATCCACCTGCCTCAATCTCCCAAAGTGCTGGGATTACAGGCATGAGCCCCCTGCCCGGCTATGTTCTCTTTTCACCGTACTGCTCTTATTCTTTTATTTCCTCCCTTCTTCCCATCAAACTGTTAAAATGGCCTAGCTATGCCACAGAATTATCGTAAAAGCTTACCAGAGGTATTTAAAGCCTCACTCTTAATGTGTGGTCCCTGTCCAAGGGCAGCAGCATCATCTGGGAGCTTGTTAGAACTGTAGAAACTCAATTGCTGCTCCAGACTTACTACACCAGAATCTGCTTTTTAAGACCCCCCAGGTGATTTATATGCACGTAAAGTTTGAGAAGCACTGTTCTAAAGCACAGATCTAAGCATATTTTTTTATTTTTAAATTTATTTTCCTTTTCTTTTTTTTTTTTAGTTATCCAATACTCATTTTTGTCCTGTAATAAGCACGTTTTTACCTGACTTTAAAATCTTTGATGTCTTTCAAACTGCACAGTCATATTTATAGAAAGTATTCAGTCTGGCGTTCAAAACTCTACAATGTGACCTCTGTCAGCTTTTCAACATTTTCTCTCTCTGAGTCCCTACAGTTTTATACTCCATCCAGATTGGTGATATCTCTCCTCAAACACATCCAATACTCTTCCCTTTCCCATACCTTTTTCCAATGTATTCCCTCTTTTTTAAAGGCTCACACCGCCATCCTGTATTCACCCCAACCACCTTCCAAATCCCACTCTTCCTCTGAAGCACACTCAAACCTGAGCTTTCCCTGATGGCAGTTTTTAGAGCCCCTAGTTCAAAATGCTGTTCACCTCCTATGTATTTAGCAACATTTATACATCCGTTAACTCTTAACACATTATGTTTCCTTGAAGTTGTGTGTCTATCAGTCTCCCCCATTTCACCTCAAGCTCCTACAAAGTGGGGATAGTCTTTTATTCTTTCTCAATGCGTGCTATACTGCTGTATATAATAGGTGTTCAAGGTCTGTTGAAATGAATTGTAGGAAAAGTGATTTATAGTGACCTATAGGAAGACATCCATGGGCACTGTCTCATCTCCCCCTCTCCCCGAATCTAGTTCTTCCCCTGACCCAAAGTATAGGAATTTCTGTTGCCTCAGGAGCAGGGACCAGTGAGTTTCAAGGGAGGGCTACATCACATACCTCTGAGTTTATCTTGGCTGGTACCTGCTTCCAGCTCTGATTCCTCTGATTCCCAGCATCCAAAGACCTAAAATAAAAAAAAATAACAAATAATAATAGAAGGCTGATACATGATGGCAGTGAGATGTCCATCCCCCAAATTGGTGCCATTTTTCAACCAGATGCTCTTCTCAGCCGAAGAGTTTTCTGCCTCCAGGCTGTGACTTCATGTGACATCACAATGGGCTTTCCAAGGTAAATCTGACAGCATGCCGTCAGTGTGCATGCTGCTTCGGTCTCTTCTCTGAGCCACACCGAAAGTAGCATATGCTGCCCCTTCCTACAGCTGTCCATAGGCTCTGCTCTGACAGCCAAACTCAGGGAAGAACTCCTTTATGACTCTTCTAGGATTGGGCTAGACAGCTTGTCATTAAGTAGGGAGGACAGAGGCAAGGTTTCAAAGAAGCAGTCCTTCCAAGTGGCCTGTTCTGCCCTGCAGGCGTTTTCTCTAGAGCCAGTCACTCCCTGGTCCAGGTATGGGGTTAAATGTCCCAAACCACAAACTAGAATACAAGATCAATTAAATTTAGGAGAGCTAGGATATTTTAAGTAGGTATTCTCGGAAAATTGGAGACATACGGTTTCCTAAGTCTAAGGCCACACATTTCCTAGCTGCTATTGCACTGGGACAGAAAAGAGATGTCAGAGAGGGAAATTAAGTGACCTTAGAGGATCACTCTGCCCCAGAATCTACAGTCTCATTTTCCAAGTCTGGAACATTTGTTGTCATGTCATCCAGACTTGACTGGATTCTCTAGGGCTAATTCACTGTAAAAAAAAAAAAAAGTACAAAGAATCAATTCATGCTATAACAAAGATTAATAAAACTGACCAAAGCATTCTTTTTCCTTTTTTTTTTTTTGAGACAGAGTCTTACTTTGTCACCAGGCTGAAGTGCAGTAGTGTGATCTTGGTTCACTGCAACCTCTGCCTCCTGGGTTCAAGCGATTCTCCTGTCTCAGCTTCCCAAGTAGCTGGGACTACAGGCGTGTGCCACTACACCCAGCTAATTTTTGGATTTTTAGTAGAGAAGGAGTTTCACCATCTTGGCCAGGATGGTTTCGATTTCTTGACCTCATGATCCACCTGCCTCAGCCTCCCAAAGTGCTGGGATTACGGGTATGAGCCATCACACCTGGCCAGCATTCTTTTTTCTTACAGGAAAGTTAATCTGGAAAAGTTATATGAGCGGAACACACTCATATAACATATCTTATTGTGTGGTAGGTACTAGTTACATGTCTGCCTAGAGTTCTAAGAAAAGATTAGAACTGGACCAGGCGTGGTGGCTCACACCTATAATCCTAACACTTTGGGAGGCTGAGGTGGGCGGATCACCTGAGGTTGGGAGTTTGAGACCAGCCTGACGAACATGGAGAAACCCCATCTCTGCTAAAAATAAAAAATTAACCAGGCATGGTGGCACATGCCTGTAATCCCAGCTACTCGGGAGGTTGAGGCAGGAGAATCAGTTGAACCTGGGAGGCGGAGGTTGTGGCACTCTAGCCTGGGGAACAAGTGCAAAACTCTGTCTCAAAAGAAAGAAAAGAAAGAAAGAAAAAAAGAAAGAGAAAGAAAGAAAGGATTAGATCTAAGGATACAGTTTTGGGTTCTCAGAACACTATATGTGTGTATATATATATATATATATATATACTTTGACAAGAACCTTTCTCTATATGGATATAAAAATGTATTCTTTGTGTTTTCAATATTTACTCACCATTATGTTTGAGATAGCCATGATATTTTATATAGCTGTGATTCATTATTTTTTAATATTTTGCTGTATTACATAACTATTTGATAACATATTTACCCATTATGGTATTGATGGACATTTGGCTTGTTTTCAGTGTTAGCTTATTATAAACGATGCTGTCAAAAACATCCTTGTCCATGTATCTTGCTAAACATGTTTCTAATTCTCCATGGCAGTAGTTCTCAAACTTTAAAATGCATTACAGTAACGTGAGGGGTTTATTATAACCCAGATTGCTGGGCCCTACACCTATAATTGCTGGTTGAGTAGGTTTGGGGTGGAGCCCAAGGATTTGGCATTTCTAAGTTCCCAGGTGGTGCTGATGCCATTTGTGCAGGGTCCATACTTTGAGAATCCCTGCTCTAGGTTGTCTACCTAGGAATGAAATTGCTAAGTCATAGGGTATGTGTAACAAACTTTAGTGGACAGTGCCAAGCTGCTTTCCAAAGTGGGTATATCCATTTATACTTCTACCAGTGGTGAATTTGCACTTCATCTTGCTCTATTTTCCTGTCAACACATTGTCTTGCCAAACTGTTTAAGCCAATGTGGTGTGTGTGGTAGTGGTATTTCAATGTGGTTTAATTCTGCCTGAAGGAACTATTGGAGGTTGAGGAAGTGGTTAGGAGGTCTGGAAACCCTCTAATATCAGGACATAGACAACAGAGAGCCTGGAATTGTATAACACCAGGGCTACACAGTTTATTTGTTTGCTAGCAATCCTGACACCTCTAATAATCTCCTTCATCACATCACAATAATGTGCAATCATCAATGTTTGGAAATATATAACTTGAGAGATATCAGTGTATCTTTTTCTCTACCTAAATCAAACAATGGTTTGGAACTTTTCCAATAATGAATCGTAAACTTCCATGGGGAAAAAAAATCACAAAACACTAAGCCTTTAAAATCATCCAGTCTAATTCATTCCAAACCTACTTACACTAATCTTTATCTTTTCCTTTTTCTTTCTTTCTTTCTTTCTTTTTTTTTTTAGACAGAGTCTCTCTCTCACTCAGGCTGGAGTGCAGTGGCCTCATCTCGGCTTACTGCAACCTCCTCTCCTGAATTCAAGAGATTCTACTACTTCAGCCTCCTGAGTAGCTGGGATTATACGCATGTGCCACCACACCTGCCTAATATTTGTATTTTTAGTAGAGATGGGGTTTCACCATGTTGGCCAGGCTGGTCTTGAACTCCTGACCTCAAGTGATCAGCCCACCTCAGCTTCCCAAAGCATTAGGATTACAAGTGTGAGTCACTGTGCCCAGCCAATCTTGAAAACTTTCAGAGGAAGCTCCATGACTTTGGTGTGGCAAGCCACCCTTAAAATGTATTTCTTTACATGGATATACATACTGATTAGCTAATTATCCTTTTTTCCTCAAACAGCTTAGCTTTAAGCTAGTTCTAATGGAGCTCAATCTTATTTCAGTGTCTCTAGTCAAATACTCATGAGTTCAATCCTAGATAGGAAAATTATGCAAACTACATAAATGTCTGGATATTCATATGTCAGGGAATTTACTGTTTTTACCTGACCTAAATTATTTTTACAGCTGATTTCAACATAGTTGGGAAAATTGATCAATTTGTGTAAAATGGGAAGGTAAGATAAAATTTCTTTTTTTTTCTTTCTTTTTTTTTTTAGAGATGAGTTCTTGCTATGTTGCCCAGGCTGGAGTGCAGTGGCTATTCACAGGTGTGATCTCACTACTGATCAGCACGCGAATTTTGACCTGCTCCATTTCTGACCTGGGCTGGTCACCCTTCCTTAGGTAACTGGTGGTCCCTGGCTCCCGGGAGGTCACCATATTGATGCTGAACTTAGTGCGAAAACCCAATTGGCATAGCGCACTACAGCCCAGAACTCCTGGGCTCCAGTGATCCTCCCACCTCAGCCTCCTGAGTAGCTGGGAATACAGGCACACACCACTACGCCCGGTGGTAAGTTAAAATTTCTAAAAGCAGAAGTCTTTGTTGAGTAACACTGACATCTTAATTATGCTTCAAAATTTGGTCAGATTTGGTATAAACTGAGATGACATTGTAGTAACCTTTTCATTTTTTTGAGACGGAGTCTCACTCTGTTACCCAGGCTGGAGTGCAGTGACATGATTTCGGCTCACTGCAACCTCCGCCTCCCGGGTTCAAGCAATTCTCATGTCTAAGTCTCCCGAGTAGCTGGGATTATAGGTGTGCGCCACCACACCTGGCTGATTTTTCTTTTTTTTTTGAGACAGGGTCTTGCTTTGTCACCCAGGCTGGAGTGCAGTGGTGCAATCTTGGCTCACTGCAACCTCCACCTCCTGGGTTCCAGTGATGCTACCACCTCAGCCTCCCTAGTAGCTGGGACTACAGGCATGAGCCATCACATGTATCTAATTTTTGTATTTTTAGTAGAGACGGGGTTTCACCATCTTCGCCAGGCTGGTTTCAAGTTCCTGACCTCAGGTGATCTGCCCGTCTTGGCCTCACAAAGTGCTGGGATTACAGAAGTGAACCACTGCACCCAGCCATGTGTTTGAACTCATTCTGTCTCCCATTTTTTTAAGTGGTCAAAGGGAGGCTGGATCTGTCATTAGCTCAAGCATAAGGACATCGGGATTGGAAATAACATTTCATGACCCTTCTGTCTCCTTTCTTTCTTTCTTTCTTTTTTTTTTTGAGACGGCATTTCACTCTTTTTGCCTAGGCTGGAGTGCGATGGCATGATCTCAGTTCACCGCAACCTCCCGGATTCAAGCGACTCTTCTGCCTCAGCCTCCTGAGTAGCTGGGATTCCAGACATGCGCCACCATGCCTGGATAATTTTGTATTTTAAGTGGAGATGGGGTTTCTCCATGTTGGTCAGGCTGGTCTCGAACTTGCGACCTCAGGTGATCTGTCCATATCGGCCTCCCAAAGTGCTGGGATTACAGGCATGAGCCACCACACCTGGCACTCCTTTCATATTCATTAACAGAGTTCACATTTAGTAATAATAATTTTAACAGTGTTTGCAAATGTTTGCAGCAGCTTTATTTGAAATAACCAAAAACTGGAAGCAACTTCAACATCCATCCACAGGATAAACATATTGTGATATATTCATACAATGAATAATGTTCAGTTATATTTTTTAAAAAGCAATCATTAAAAAAATCTGGAGACAATAGATGCTGGAGAGGATGTGGAGAAACAGGAACACTCTTACACAGTTGGTGGGAGTGTAAATTAGTTCAAACATTGTGGAAGACAGTGTGGCGATCTCTCAAAGATCTAGAAATAGAAATTCCATTTGACTCAGCAATCCCACTATTGGGTATATACCCAAAGAACTATAAATCGTTCTACTATAAAGACACATGCACATGTATGTTCATTGCAGCCCTGTGTACAAGAGCAAAGACCTGGAACCAACCCAAATACCCATCAATGATAGACTGGACAAAGAAAATGTGGTACATATACACCATGGAATACTATGCAGCCATAAAAAACGATGAGTTCATGTCATTTGTAGGGACTTGGATGAATCTGGAAACCATCATTCTCAGCAAACTGACCCAAGAACAGAAAGCCAAGCACCGTATGTTCTCACTCATAGGTGGGTGTTGAACAACGAGAACGCATGGACTCAGGGAAAGGAGCATCACACACAGGGGACAGTTGTGGGGGGGTAGGGGAGAGACAATGGGGGGTGGGGAGGGAGGGGAGGGTGGGGAGGGATAACATGGGGAGAAATGCCAGATATAGTATGCACCAAAAGTAAAATAAATTAAAAAAAAAAAAAAAAAAAGAACATTGAGCAGGGGACCAAGATGGCTGAAAGGGAGTTTATCTGGAGTGCAGCTCCCCACTGAGTGAGACACAGAACCAGAGCAATGTCTGCATCTCTAAGTTAAGTACCAGATTCATTCCAAAGGGACTGGTGGAACAGCAGAATTAACCCAAAAAAAGGCATCAAAAGTAGCCCAAAGTGGGTGAGCCGAGGCAAGGTGGGGCACTGCCCCACCTGGAAAGTGTATCTGGCATGGAGGATCAGGGGTTGTCACCTCCTTTTTACTTTGAATCAGATACAGCGTTACGCTCTGAGACTTCGGCAGCACACAGCTCAGGAAAATGCCACCTGCCTGAGAACTGCCCTGAGTTGCAGACCCGGGCGACAGCCCAGGCTGGCAGCCCCAGCCAGACTGGTGTCTGGTCAGCACAGTCCAGGGTGGAGACTTGGACTAACACCGAGAAAGCTTGTAAGAAGGAACTGCCTATCCCACAGAAGGGAGAGTTGAAAGTGGGGAGGGGTATATGGCCAGACAGGCCCCACCCCCCACAAGATCCAGCAACCAGAATCCCTCTCCCAGGAGATTTTTGCAGTTAGCACATCAGACGGAGCTCCATGCGGGTGCAGCGGGCTCGGCAGAGGGAAAGAAGCCCACCACTGGGAAGGCCGGGGCTAATCCCACCAGCATAAGTGGAAACCAGGTGAAGAATAAACAGGAGCCTGGCTGAGACTGAGGGAGCCCAGCAGCGCTTCCACAGGTGGACAATGGACAGACTATCTCAAGTGGCACAGTGATACCTGCGTTAAAAAAAAAAGCCTCATGCAAGAGAAATAACCCCAACTTTAACAGAAAGGACATCCATTCAGAGATCCCACCCAAAATCACCAACTTCAAAGATCAAACATAGATAAAGCCATGAAGACGGGAAGAAACCAGTGCAAAAAGGATGAAAACATCAAAGTCCAGAATGCCTCTCTTCCCCAGAGGGATCACAATGACTCACCAGCAAGACAACAAAACAGGTCAGAAAATGATTTTGATGAGTTGACAGAAGCAGGTTTCTGAAGATGGGTAATAACAAACTTCTCTGAGCTAAAAGAACATGTTCTAACCCAATGCAAAGAAACTAAGAACCTAAAAAAGATCAGACGAAATGCTAACTGGAATAACAAGCCTAGAGAAGAACATAAATGATTTGATGAAGCTGAAAAACACAGCACGAGAACTTTGTGAAGCATACACAAGTTTCAATAGCCAAATCAATCAAGCAGAAGAAAGGATATCAGAGATTGAAGATCAACTCAATGAAATAAAAAGAGAAGGCAAGAAAAAGGAAAAAAAGACTGAAAAGAAATGTACAAAGCCTCCAAGAAATATGCGATTATGTGAAAATACCTAATCTATGCTTGATTGGTGTACCTGAAGAGGATGGGGAAAATGAATCCAAGCTGGAAAACATTCTTCCGGATATTATCCAGGAGATCTTCCCCAACCTAGCAAAACAGGCCAACATTCAAATATGGGGAAATACAAAGGACCCCACAGAGATACTTTTCAAGAAGAGCAACCCCAAGGCACACACTCGTCAGATTCACCAGGGTTGAAATGAAGGAAAAAATGCTAAGGACAGCCAGAGAGAAAGGTTGGGTTACCCACAAAGGAAAGCCCATCAGACTCACAGCAGATCTCTCAGCAGAAACCCTACAAGTCAAAAGAGAGTGGGGGCCAATATTCAACATCCTTAAAGAAAAGAACTTTCAAACCCAGAATCTCATATCCAGCCAAACTAAGCTTCATAAGTGGAGGAGAAATAATACCCTTTATGGACAAGCAATTACTGAGAGATTTCAATGCCACCAGACCTGCCTTACAAGAGCTCCTGAAGGAAGCACTAAACAGAAAAAAACATCCAGTACCAGCCACTGCAAAAACGAACCAAAGGTAAAGACCAACAACACAATGAGGAAACTGCGTCAACCAACAGGCAAAACAAACAACCAGTAACAAAATGGCAGGATCAAGTTCACACATAACAATATTAACATTAAATGTAAATGGCCTAAATGCCCCAATCAAAAGACACAGACTGGCAAACTGGGTAAAAAGTCAAGACCCATTGGTGTGCTGTATTCAGGAGACCCGTCTCACATACAAAGACACACATAGACTCAAAATTAAGAGATTGAAGAAGATCTACCAAGCAAATGGAGAACAAAAAAAAAAGCAGGGGTTGCAATTCTAGTCTCTGATAAAATGGACTTTAAACCAACAAAGATCAAAACACACAAAGAAGGGCTTTACATAATGGTGAAAGGAACAATACAGCAAGAAGAGCTAACTATTCTAAATATATATGCACCCAATACAGGAGCATCCAGGTACATAAAGCAAGTTCTTAATGACCTACAAAGAGACTTAGAGTCCTGCACAATAATAGTGGGAAACTTTAACACTCCACTGTCAATATTAGACAGATCAACAAGACAGAAAAGCAACAAGGATATCCAGGACTTGAACGCAGAATTGGAACAAGCGAACCTAATAGACATCTACAGAACTCTCCACCCCAAATCCACAGAATATACATTCTTCTCAGCACCACATCACACCTACTCTAAAATTGACCACATAATTGGAAGTAAATCACTCCTTAGCAAATGCAATAGAACAGAAATCATAACAAACAGTCTCTCAGATGACAGTGCAATCAAATTAGATCTTAGGATTAAGGAACTAACTAAAAACTGCAGAACTTCATGGAAACTGAACAACTGCCTCTTGAATGTTGACTGGATAAACAATGAAATGAAGGCAGAAATAAAGATGTTCTTTGAAACCAAAGAGAATGAATACACAATGTACCAGAATCTCTGGGACACATTCATAGTAGTGACAAGAGGGAAATTTATAGCAATAAATGCCCACATGAGAGGCGAGGGAAGATCTAAAATCGAGACCCTATCATCAAAATTGAAAGAGCTAGAGGAGCAAGGTCAAAAAAAATCAAAAGTTAGCAGAAGACAAGAAATAACTAAGATCAGAGCTGAACTGAAGGAGATAGAGACACACACAAAAAAACCCTTCAAAAAATCAATAAATCCAGGAGCTGGTTTTTTGAAAAGGTCAACAAAATAGACAGACCACTAGCCAGATTAACAAAAAAGAAAAGAGAGAAGAATCAAATAGATGCAATACAAAATGATAAAGGGGATATCACCACTGATCCCACAGAAATACAAACTACCATCAGAGATTACTACAAATAACTCTATGCACATAAACCAGTAAACTTGGAAGAAATGGATAAATTCCTGGACACTTGCATCCTCCCAAGTCTAAACCCTGGAAGAAGTTGAAACCCTGAATAGACCAATAACAAGGTCTGAAGTTGAGGCAGCAATTAATAGCTTACCAACCAAAAAAAGTCCAGGTCCAGACAGGTTCACAGCTGAATTCTACCAGACATACAAAGAGGAGCTGGTACCATTCCTTCTGAAACTATTCCAAACAATACAAAAAGAGGGAATTCTCCCCAACTCATTTTATGAGAGCAACATCATCCCGATACCGAAACCTGGTAGAGACTCAACAAAAAAAGAAAACTTCAGGCCAATCTACATGATGAACATAGATGCAAAAATCTTCAATAAAATACTGGCAAACTGATTGCAATAGTATATCAAAAAGCTTATCCATCACGATCAAGTAGGCTTCATCCCGGGAATGCAAGGTTGGTTCAACATATGCAAGTCCATAAATGTAATCCACCACATAAATAGAACCAAAGACAAAAACTGTATGTTTATCTCAATAGATGCCGAGAAGGCCTTTGACAAAATTCAACAGCCCTTTATGCTAAAAACTCTCAATAAACTAGGTATCAATGGAACATATCGCAAAAGAATAAAAGCAATTTATGACAAACCAACTGCCAATATCACACTGAATGGGCAAAAAGTGGAAGTATCCCCTTTGAAATCTGGCACTAAACAAGAATGCCCTCTCTCACCACCCTTATTCAATATAGCATTGGAAGTTTTAGCCAGAGCAATCAGGCAAGAAAAAGAAATAAAGGGTATTCAATTAGGAAAGGATGAAGTAAAATTGCCTCTATTTGCAGATGACATGATTGCATATTTAGAAGACCCCATCATCTCAGCCCAAACTCTCCTTAAGCTGATAAGCAACTTCAGTGAAGTCTAGGATAGAAAATCAATGTGCAGAAATCACAAGCATTCCTATACACCAATAACAGACAAACAGAGAGCCAAATCAAGAGTGAATCCCCATTCACAACTGCTACAAGGAGAATAAAATATCCAGGAATACAACTAACAAAGGATGTAAAGAACCTCTTCAAGGAGAACTATGAACCACTGCTCAAGGAAATAAGAGAAGACACAAACAGATGGAAAAACATTCCATGCTCATGGTTAAGAAGAATCAATATCGTGAAAATGACCATACTGCCCCAAAGTAATTTATAGATTTAATGCTATCCCCATCAAACTACCAATGACCTTCTTCACAGAACTGGAAAAAACCACTTTAAACTTCATATGGAACCACAAGGGAGCCAGCATAGCCAAACAGTCCTAAGCAAAAAGAACAAAGCTGGCGCCATCATGCTGCTGGACTTCAAGCTATACTACAAGGCAACAGTAATCAAAACAGCATAGCATGGTACTGGTATCAAAATGGAGACATAGACCAATGGAACAGAACAGAGGCCTCTGGAGCAACACCACACATCTACAACCATCTAATCTTTGAGAAACTTGATGAAAACAAGCAATGGGGGAAAGGATCCCCTGTTTAATGAATAGTGTTGGAAAAATTGGCTAGCAATGTGGAGAAAGCAGAAACTGGACCCCTTCCTGACACCTTACACCAAAATTAACTCCAGAAGGATTAAGGACTTAAATGTAAGACCTAACACCATAAAAACCCTAGAAGAAAATCTAGGCAAAACCACCCAGGACATAGGCATAGGCAAGAACTTTGTGACTAAAACACCAAAAGCAATGGCAACAAAAGCCAAGATAGACAAATGGGATCTAATTAAACTTCAGAGCTTCTGTACAGCAAAAGAAACATCATTAGAGTGAACTGGCAACCAACAGAATGGGATAAAAATTTTGCAATCTACCTGTCTGACAAAGGGCTAATATCCAGAATCTACAAAGAACTAAGATTTACAAGAAAGAGACAAATAAACCCATTCAAAAGTGGGTGAAGGATATGAACAGACACTTTTCAAAGAAGACATTTATGAGGCCAACAAACATATTGAAAAAATGTTCATCATCACTGGTCGTTAGAGAAATGCAAATCAAAACCACATTGAGATACCATCTCACTCCAGTTAGGATGGCAATCATTAAAAAATCTGGAGACAACAGATGCTGGAGAGGATGTGGAGAAATAGGAGCACTTTTACACTGTTGGTGGGAGTGTAAATTAGTTCAACCATTGTGGAAGACAGTGTGGTGATTCCTCAAGGATCTGGAAATAGAAATTCCATTTGACCCAGAAATTTCATTACTGAGTATATACCCAAAGGACTATAAATCATTCTGTTATAAAGACACATGCACATGCATGCTCATCATGGCACTATTTACAATAGCAAAGACCTGGAAACAACCCAAATGTCCATCAGTGATAGACTGGACAAGGAAAATGTGGCACATATACACCATGGAATACTACACAACCATAAAAAACAATGAGTTTGTGTCCTTTGTAGGGATATGGATGAACCTGGAAACCATCATTCTCAGCAAACTGACACAAGAACAGAAAATCAAACACTGCATGTTCTCACTCACAGGCGGGTGTTGAACAATGAGACCACGTGGACACAGAGAGGGGAGCATCACATACTCAGGTCTGTTGCGGGGAGCTAGGGGAGGGATAGTGGCGGGGGAGGGTGGGGAGGAATAATGTGGGGAGAAATGTCAGGTGTAGGTGATGGGGGGATGGAGGCAGCAAACCACCTTGCCATGAATGTACCTATGCAACAATCTTGCATGATCTGCACATGTAACCTAGAAGCTAAAGTACAGTAAAAAAAGAAAGAATTAGAAAAATCATGAACATTGATATACACAATATATACAAATATTGAAATAATTATGCTAAGTGAAAGAAGCCAGAAAACAGAGTATATACTGTATGATTCTATTATATAAATCTAGAAAATGCAAACTGATCTGTAGTGACAGCAGATCAGTGGTTCCTTGTGGTGTGGAGGATGAGGAGGGCAAAAGTGCACGGTTATAAAGAGGAACAAGGAAACTTTGCAGAGTGATGGATATGTTCACCATCTTTATTGTGGTGATGGTTGATGGGTACATACCTATATTAAAACCTAACAAATGGTATAGGTAAAATATGTGCACTTTATACCAATTACTCTTGAGTAATGCTTTTTAAAACACTGTCTTGTATGAAGCTTAAAATCTGGTCTCCCAAGACCAATATTCTCCAGAAGTCTTCTCCTGACATAACAATTCTTTCTTCTCCTGACACCGTTGATCTCCTGCTTTTTCCAAACCCTGTGTCCCTTGGAACAATGGCCCCACAACCACGACTTTCCCTCAGAGAGTGAGCCAGTCCTTGCCCTGTGGTCCCTTCTAGTCAATGCAACCAAATAGATCTGGGCCCCCCTTGACCCCTCTGAAGCTCCCATAGTGCCATGATTTTCTCCAATCTCCTAGCCTCTTGCAACATTGGTTGAATTTCCATCTCCAGCCATGCTCCTTCTTCCTATTTTTTTCTCCTTTGGGAACAAACCACGCAAAACCTTGTTTTCCTACCACACAGTATTTGGAAATAGAGGTTATAATTGTATTTATTTTTGACTAAGACCAAAAGTCACTGTAAACATTTAGCTAGATCACTAGTTTAGAGAAGATGAAATTTTAAAATAGGTTGGGAACTATTTGACATAAAAGAGGAGAGAGGAAACAAATTAATGGATTAGAGGCATAAAATAAGCCAAGGAGAGTGCTAAATTCTGCCAGGCTCATGCCAGTAATCCCAGCACTTTGGGAGGCTGAGGCAGGTGGATCACAAGGTCAGGAGTTTGGGATAAGCCTGGCCAACATGGTGAAACCTCATCTCTACTAAAGATAAAGAAAAAAAAATTAGCTGAATGTGGTGGTGTGTGCCTTTAATTCCAGCTACTTGGGAGGGTGAGGTAGGAGAATCGCTTGAACTTGGGAGGCAGAGGTTGCAGTGAGCTGAGATCACGCCACTGCACTGCAGCCTGGGTGACAGGGCAAGACTCCGTCTCAAAAAAAAAAAAAAAAAGAGGGAGTACTAAATTCTGTTACAAGTATGTCTCACTTAACTCATTCTTGGTCTTGCTCTTGAATATGGAGACCTCTGGCTTTCTAGCTCCACTGGGCCCTGGATCTCTGGCAGCCAGAGCCTCACCTTCCAGGCAGTAGATTTAAAGAGTCTTTTGGAGAAATCTGAGCAGTCCAAGAAAAAAAGAAATTATAGCTAGTGACATAGAGGTTCCCAACAGACTGCTCAGCCAAGGCAGCTTATACTGAATTCTACAGTAGATATTGCCTGCTCAGTTTCCACTCACTATATTCATATTTCTGTTGTTTGTTTTGTGTGTGTGTGTTTTTTTGGCAAATCTTTTCATTACTCAAGAAAGTTTCATTTTTTATTTAGCTTTCTGACTGTGCTTGTGCCTCCAATACTTTCACAAGGATTTTCTGCTCTTTGATAAGGAAAGCACGCTTGATCCTGTCACGAACACATTTAGCACACATGCAACCACCATAGGCCCTGCCGACAAGTTTCTTTGTTTTGGACAATCTCATAAGAACTTTAGGTCTTATAGCACGAACCCCTCAAAGTCTGCCTGGGCACATGCCACATGCAGATTCTGGTGCTTTCCCAACCTTCTTGGTATAAAGGCAAACAATCCTATTACCAGGGGTTTGGGACAGCCTAATTTTGTTGGAGGCTGTTTTGTGGGAATGCCTATGTTGGTATGCCAAACACTGGACCATCCTGAGTGCCCCTCAAAGGACTGTTCCTGAGAGTTCTAGGTTTCCTCAGCAACTCGGATGGCAGCTGATTGTCTTTTTTTTTTTTTTTTTTTTTTTTTTGAGACAGACTCTCTGTTACCAGGCTGGAGTGCAGTGGCGCAATCTCAGCTCACTGCAACCTCTGCCTCCCAGTGTCAACCGATTCCCCTGCCGTAGCCTCCTGAGTAGCTGGGACTACAGGCACACGTCACCATGCTTGGCTAATTTTTTGTATTTTAGTAGAGATGGGGTTTCAGCATGTTGGTTAGGATGGTCTCAATCTCCTGACCTCATGATCCGCCCACCTTGGCTTCCAAAAGTGCTGGGATTACAGGCCTGAGCCACTGTGGCTGGCCACTATATATCTATTTTTAATTGAGACCATATTCCCCACCTACCTTATTACTGGAATTCACTTTGCTTGAAGGGAGCTTAGGCAGACTTCGGTCCCCATCATTGTCTAGCATACCATATTTAAAACAAACCAACCTTGAATTTAAGTGAAAGCTGCAAGTTTACTCTGAGGACCAACGGGGTGTTACATACAGGTGAGGAGCTTTGGTGGAGTGGCCAGTGTGTTACTACAGATGTTCGTCTTGAACAATTGTGAAATTAGTTTAGACAGTGCTGGCTTTTGTGCTTACAGAAATGAACAGACATCCTGGTCAAGTATCATTGTCTAGAAAAATAGGTTTAATTACTTCTCAATGAGAGGACATTCTGGGGCATTCACTCTTCTCCAGTCACAGCCAGGTCTGGCTTCCTTTGGTATCTGCTGGCAGTGGCTGAAAGGAGCTGAGCTGAGTTCCTCTCCCTCCACATTCTGGAGTAGCTCCTAACTGAATAAGAAAGTGAATTAACAATTATTTAGCTTCCTCCTTGGAGCTGGGTACCAGGCCAGCCTCTTTTCAGAGAGCTGTTGCTCTTGTGGTCAGAGTTACCCTGCAGTTTTTCTCCTGGCTCTTACACGGCGTATCCCAGTACAGGCATCAAGCCACTGGGACAAAGCCACACCCTGGCTAGTCCTAGCTCGCCCTTCATTTCTTTCCTTCCTACCTTCCTTCCTTCTCCTTCCTTCCCTCTCCCCCACCCTTCCCCCCTCCCTTCCTTCCTTTCTTTCTTTCTCTTTCTTGTCTTTCTTTGTGATGGACTCTTGCTTTGTTGCCAGGCTGGAGTGTAGTAGCGCAATCTTGGCTCACTGCAACCTACGACTTGCTGCTTCGAGTGATTCTGCTGGGACTACAGGTGTGTGCCACCAAGACTGGCTATTTTATTTTTTTTTGGTACTTTTAGTAAAGAGGGAATTTCAGCATGTTGACCAGGCCAGTGTCGAACTGAACTCCTCCTGGCTTTAAGTGATCCACCCGCCTTGGCCTCTCAAAGTACTGGGTTTTACAGGTGTGAGCCACTGTGCCCAGCCCTCCCTTTTTTTCTTAGGTACTTAAGAGTATGGGCTGGGCACAGTGGCTCATGCCTGTAATCCCAGCACTTTGGGAGGTTGAGAAGGGTGGATTACCTGAGGTCAGAAGTTCGAGACCAGCCTGGCCAAAGTGGTGAAACCCTGTCTTTACTAAAAATACAAAGATTAGCCAGGTGTGGTGGTGCACATCTGTAATTCCAGCTACTCATGAAGCCAAAGCAGGGAAATCACTTGAATCCAGGAGGTGGAGCTGCAGTGAGCTGAGATTGCGCCATTGCACTGTAGCCTGGGCGACTACAGTGAAACTTCATGTTAAAAAAAAAAAAAAAAAAAGTACAAAAAGTCTACATAAAGCACAGAAAATTATTCTTTGTTATCTAGGCAGAATACAGAGAAGATAATAAATTACCTAATGATGGGTGAAGGTGTCAATCAGTAACCAAGGAAGCAAACCCATCAAAACTGCACGAACTCTGCTAAGATTTTAACGTACTTCATAACTCCTTTTCAGGTTCAGCTTTTATAAACCAAAGGAAACAAAATTCACTTACTGAGATTTGTTCTTTATTATGCTCTTTCGTGTCCTGGAACGTATAGACACTTTAGGTTAGATTTCATAGTTCCTTTAGGGCAAAACTAACTTCATAACAAAATTAAGATGTTATTTTTGTTAACATGCAGTGTGTCCATCATTACTCTTTCTATGAATTAATCTTTAAATTTTTTCAGTTTCAATTTCCAATATGCTAAATATTGATAGCCCACATAAGTAAAAGATCTTTGGGGTCTCAAGAGTGTAGAGAGATCTGGAGAGCAGAAAGACTGAGAACCACTGCTTTAATGCAAAATGACCCCTTTCTTCTTGATAATATAAAAGCACATACATAGTTGAATTTTTCTGTCTTGATTTTTCCTAGAATAGCTGCAAGTGCTCATATTAATGATAACTTTTAATGAAAATAACTCACTTTTATTTCAGAGACAAAATGGGGATAAGTAATAGATAATTGAGTCTTGTCTGTAATATACAGCATTTTAGCAGACTAGTGAAGCTCATCCTACAAGTTTCGGCAGCCAGAACACATTGTTTTTACATCTGAAAATAACAAATATACCTCTCTTTCTATAGCATGTAAAAATAAGAAGCAAAATTATATAACTTAAAATCATACTTAGTAATCAACATTTCAGTATTCTGCCTTCCTTATATCTCAGTATCCAATGATTATCTATGAGTTATCTCAAGTTTCTGTCAATTCAAGGTTTTAAGTTAATTAAATATCTTGGAAATTAATGTCAAGTCTACTTACTATAAAACTTAATTGTTGAAATAAAATTAATCAGAATGATTCAATTTAGCTAAACATAAATTTATATTTTCATTATCTTAAATCATATAGAAGTAATGCTAACTTATTTGATCAGTAAACCTGTGTAGGTTTAAGAAAAAAACATACCCAAGTAAAATAAAAAGTGTGGTTGTATTATCTTTAACATTGATAAGTGGAAGACAACAGAGCTGTTTTTAATGAACCAAAACTAAACTAGTGGTTTTTGCCAAGATTTACCTCAATTATAGTTCTGGATTCTAATATATTTCTGAGTTTCTTAATATATTCTTAATATATTTCTGATATTCTTAATATATTTCTGGATTTTTAATTTTTTTGAGTTTTTGTGAGAGTAATTTATTTAAGTATAGCACATTTAAAGTATTGAAGTTCACTTCTTTCTTTCATTCTTTCTCTTTCTCTTTCTTTCTTTTTCTGTCTTCCTTTCTTCCTTTCTTTTTCTTCCCTCCCTCCCCTTTCTTTCTCTCTCTTTTTCTTTCTTTTCTTTCTTTCTTTCTTTCTTTCTTTTTCTCTTTCTTTCTTTCCCTTCCTTCTTTCCTTCCTTCCTTCTTTCTTTTCTTTCTTTCTTTCATCTTTCTTTTGACAGGGTTTTGCTCTGTTGTCCAGGCTGAAGTGCAGTGGTATGATCTCAGCTCACTGCAACCTCTGCCTCCTGGGTTCAAGTAATTCTTGTGCCTCAGTTACTGAGTAGCTGGAATTATAGGTGTGCACCACCGCACTTGGCTAATTTTAAAATTTTTAATAGAGATGGGATTTTACCATATTGGCCAGACTGGTCTTAAACTCCTGACCTCATGTGATCTGTCTGCCTTGGCCTCCCAAAGTGCTGGGATGAAGTTCACTTTTCTGATTTTCTGATAATCTTGGGAATATCCCATCTATATAAGCACTTATTTATCTCTTATGTAAATCAATCCAAAAAACACTCCTTTAATTTAAGAGACTTCATAATGTAATTTTTTGATACCCCTGGGAGATAGAAAAACATCCAGTTACAAAGAAAGGTACAATCTTTTGTAAGTTATGCCACATAAATGTACATATACATAGTGAGCTTAAAGCTTCGGTTCTAGGTTAGCCACAGGTCAAGCATTGATACAGAAATACCAAACACCCTGAACTAGACACAAAGAACTATTCTCCTTCCTGGTGAGCTTGAAATTCTTGATTGGTTTGGCTCAAAATAGACACAGAGACAAACAAAAAAGATGAATCAAATTATACATATTCACTTCAGTCAAGGAAAAAATAGATAAGACCAGGTACAATGGCAGGCATCTATAGTCCCAGGCTTGAGGGTTGCTTGAGCCCAGGAGTTTGAGGTCAGCCTGGGCAACAACATAGTGAGACTCTCTGAAAAAAAAAAAAAAAAAAAAAAGAAAAGAAAACAGATATTTAGAATCTCTTAACCCAATTTTGGAGACCACCAAATGCTCATACATTAAAACCAATTTCCTAATCTTTTCTGACCCTGATGGGAAATAATTTATCAACCATAAATAAAACAGACATACATATACACACAGACAATAGCAAGGAAAATAAACTAGAGAAATGGAGAGTTAGCGAAGTTAAACTTCTATTGCCACTTGGCGTTTATCTCCAGGAGCTAAGAAAATGTGTGCCTGGAGTCAAGTCATTTACTGGTTACACTTTCCTGGCAATGTAGTTTACTTGCCTCTGTCACGTGAATTCACTGGGCATTTTGGTAGAAGACCTCCCAAAAGATAATTCTTAAAAAAGGTAAAATAATGACTCCAATACACATGTAAAATGAACAGATGTCTATTTTACTTAACCCATTTATTAATGAAGGAACCAGTAAGCTATCACAACCAGTTTCTTGTTTTCAGCAATTAAAATATTATAAAGCCATTGTCATATAATGATATTACAAAGCCACTGTCATCTTATAAAGCCATTGTCAAATGATATTATAAAACCATTGTATATGATATTATAAAGCCATGGTATATGCTATTATAAAGCCATTGTCACAGGCAAAAAATGGTAAGAAAAAATATTGTAGTGGTATGTCAGGCAGTTAAATGTTATGGTATTTGTTAACTTAAAACTTTTTTTGCATTGTTACTTTTTATGAATACAAATTTCATACTCATAATTTTGTATTATTTTCTTTAAATAACCCCTCTCCCTAAACTGTATAAGCTTCAGGCTTCACAAAACCTCCTAAAAAGAAGCAAGTCAATCTGTGGAGGTGGAAGTAGAGATGGGGGTGAGGGGCAGTATGGTGCAGGTTCCTATTTCAGAATTTAGAGAGTGGAAAAAGTTTGGAGTAATGATTGCAGAACTAGGCTGGAGAGTCAACCAAGGAAAAGAGTGAAGTGGAGAGCTGTCAGGGGGTCCAGCTGAGGTTGCATAGTGCATCTTCATCTTTTTTTTTTTTTTTTTTGAGATTGAGTCTTGCTCTGTCACCCAGGCTGGAGTGCAGTGGCTTGATTCGGCTCACTGCAACTTCCGCCTCCTGGGTTCAAGCCTTCCTCAACCTCCTAAGTAGCTGGGACTATAGGCATGTGCCATGACACCTGGCTAATTTTTGTATTTTTAGTAGAGATGGGGTTTCACCATGTTGGCCAGACTGGTCTCAAACTCCTGACCTCAAGATCCACCTGCCTTGGCCTTCCAAAATGCTGGGATTACAGGAGTGAGCCACCTGGCCTGCATCTTCATTTTTGATGTGAAGAACATGGGGAAGGGAATCTCTCCTAAATACTATGGTACCATTTAGATTTTGGGTGAGCAGTGAGGATCATTGTCAGATTTAAGATTTAAACAATGAATCTGACAGGTGAGGGAATAGCTAACTTCTCTTGCAGAATCTCATTAACCCTTTGATGACTTACTAACATGTGATCTCACTTTTCATTGGGCCTTTGCCTTGTCCACCACTGATTTATCTCTTGTTGACACATCTGCCCTTTTGAGGTTGAGATTCATACACATGTATGCATAGCCTCCTCCATGGGGACAGGTCTCTTTACCCTCTTGGGGTGGGGTGAAGGCAGACTTATGATCTGGCCTCAATTAGTGTTCTTAATGCAATCTCAGTAGTTGAGGCAGCTTCTATTTGCTTGTGCAGTATTTCATTAAATGTTTGGCCACAGAGCTGAAGTGTGGATGCTGGTGAGTGGAAAGGAAACAGAGTGTGGCCAACCTTTGCTTTGGGGCAGGGCTTTCCCTAACGTCTAGGAAACTAACACTGCGGATGGCCAAGTGGATAAGTGGTCTCTGAAATCAGTGGGGGGGTTGCTGCTTCAACAATGAAACCAATGAATACTGATGGCCAAACTCACAATCCACCCTAATACTAACACATCACTTGAGAAGGTAAAATGACTAACTAGGATGGCTGAGGCACAGGAGAAATTTTATAAATGTTTAATTTGAGGCTTCCTTCCAATTCTCTTTATAATATCTTGTTGTTTTCTTTACTAGCGAGTTCAGAACATAAGCTACTTTCCACAGTAAACACAAGCCCATGAAAACTTGACAGAAAAGGAGTGGAGGATGTGAACTGGATAGATATGGGATAAAGTAATAAAAGGTAGTTAACATTTAGTCAGTGGTTAATGTGCGCCAGACATTGTAATAACTTGCATATCTAATTAACATATATTTATTACCACTTAATTTTCACAAAAGCATGAGGCAGATACTACTTGGTCTCCATTTTGTACAAGAGAAAACTGAGTCTTAGAGAAGCTTAATTCCTTGTCAATGTCACGCAGTAGGTAAGTGTCAGAGCTGGGATGCAAACCTAAGTATGTCTGACTCTGAATCCCATGCTTTTTTATATCCATGAGATGCTGTGAACTCAGTAGATAAAGATGAGAGTGGGTGGTTATGGGTAAAAAACTGTAGTATGTTTGAGAAAGAATAACTGGTCATTGCAGGGATGAAGCAACAGGTACCTCGTCTGGTGACAGTTTGAAACCACATTGCAAGTAATTTGTGTTACTAATAATTTGTTACTAATAATGGATTATCTGTGAGTGACTTACATAAAAACAAATCGGAGAAAATTTAATGTCACTTTTACCTGGATTATGTGTTTCTCTTTAAGTGAGAGGGAAGGAAGTTGAGTTACAGATAGTTAACTCCCACATGTATGTCCTGTGCTAGTGAAGTGATACCAGGTATATATCAACTGTTACGGGAATGAGGTGCAAACAAGGTAAGAATCACTAGACTGAGGATGTTATGCATGGTGGATGTTACAACCCTCATGAATGTTGCTCTCAAATCTCTTGTCCTTTGGCTCCTAGGGTCTTTGAATAGAGGTTGGGGGTGGATGTTTGTATCTGGGAGCAAATCTCTATTAAAGTAGACACAGGGATCAGAAGCAACCAAGTCAAAGCTGCTTCCCACCAAGCTGTGTGGTCCTGGGTAAGTCACAGCTTTTCTCAGCCTTAGTTCTCCTATCTATAAAATGCAGGGTGGATGTATGTGTGGTATACCAACTTGACAGGCTTATTGTGAGAGTTAAATGAGATTGTTAATTTAGCTGTGATTACTATTTTGAGAGTTTTGATAGCAAGCAAAACCTCTAGTCTTCGTGGGCCAAGGGCTCTGGAAGATGGCATCCTAACAGCAAATTGAAGCCTGTAAATCCTAAGACTTTCCCCCATCCCTACCACATATACTCTCAGTGACCTCACCATCCCCTCCAGGGACCAAGCCTCTGCCTCTTAAGTGCCTGAACACACCAATCTCCAAACAAAAACTATCAGGAAAAGTTTTAGAGAAGTGGAGACCCCTGATACGACTGGGCCCCATTTTTGGTAACATGTTGGTAGGATGTTTGAGAATTAGTTCTGAGAGTCATTACTTTTCCCCTAAATGGAATTTTTCCTGGAAGGCCATAAAAATAGAAGAGATTAAAAATTTTACTAGGTTGATCAGGTTACGCATATCCTCTGGCCTAATACATCACAAACAAGAAAACAATAAAAGGCATTTATACAGAGTCTTTTTGCCAGGGGTCACCTCAACACATTATAAAACATTAGTTCATGACAAGTGAGAGATTGGAATCAGCTGTGCCCATAAACTAGTGCTCATTTGCAGGCTGTGCATTTAGGGCAGGAGAAAACTTGAAGGACACATGGGGTTGTATAAACAGGTTTTGTGAATCAGCGAGACCATACTCCCTGCCCAGCCTCTCCCTCCAAACTGCTTGGCTGTTCCAGTGCCCTCCTCCCAAGGAAAATTGGATTTTAGTTTGCTTATGACTGCTTTGAATTGCTCTGAACATCTCAGGCCCCATCTGCTCCTGAAGGCATCCAAGATACAGGCATGACACTTTACCCAGCGCCTGAAACCGTTAAAATTCAGTCTTTGAAAAGATAAAGCTGGAAGAATGATGTTATCAATAAAAACAATGATTTCCTTTGGTAGAAGTTGAAAAATTCGGTTGGTGACAGTATTTCAGATGTCATTTAAGTTTGTTGACTCTTATTCACAGTTCATCCCCTGTGACTGGATGGGGAGCAGGGTGAAGAGGGATCTTGCTTGCATTGCACCTGATACTCTGCCAATATTTTATCACAGGATTTGCCTCCCCCATTCAGACCATAAATCTACTGAGTGACTGGTATATTAGGGTTTAATAAATGTTTGCCTTAATATACTTGACCTGAATGGGCTCATTAATTTCCCTAGATTTAAAAATCATCCTTTCATTGATATACTTTCATCCCAAGTTATGTTATTTCTCCTTGGCAATTATCTACCTCACATATTCATTCGTCTCTCGCAGAAATCTCAAAGTCAAAATACATCTCAAATTCTTCAATTTTGCTTTATTACCTTAGTCTGTGCCAGCATCATCTGTCGCCTGGACATTACAATAGTCTCCGAAATGAAGTTTGCTTTCTTTTCCCCCATCAACTCATTCTCCCATTCTCTACATAATAGTCTTCTTTTTTCTGGATCCACACTCTCATTCACTTCCTACCTCCCTGTATTAGTTTTAGGCAAATGCCAGACATTACATTTTTTTATCCAGAACTATTATACTCAATATATGTGTGTATGTATGTAGATTATATAATGTGCAATTTTATATGTACATAAATACACATCTGTACAGACACAAATATACACACTTCTTTTGTGCTAAACATAACCACAATAGTGTTATCATACTTAAAAATGTAGTGCTTTCTGTTTACAATAGCAAAGACTTGGAACCAACTCGAATGCCCATCTATGATAGATTGGACAGGGAAAATGTGGCACATATACACCATGGAATATTATGCAGCCATAAAAAATGATGAGTTCGTGTCCTTTGTAGGGACATGGATGAACCTGGAAACCATCATTCTCAGCAAACTGACACAAGAACAGAAAATCAAACACTGCACGTTCTTACTCATAGGCGGGTGTTGAACAATGAGAACACATGGACACAGGGAGGGGAGTATCACACACTGGGGTCTGTGGTGGGGAACTAGGGGAGGGACAGCGGTGGGTGGGGAGCTGGGGAGGGGATAACATGGGGAGAAATGCCAGATATAGGTGATGGGGGAGAAAGGCAGCAAACTACATTGCCATGTACATACCTATGCAGCAATCTTGCATATTCTTCACATGTACCCCAAAACCTAAAACGCAATAAAATATATATTTTAAAAAATGTAGTGCTTTAAAATACCATCAAATATTTTTGAGTCAATGTTCAAGTTATCAATTACATCATAAATAGCATAATTTTGAGTTTTTAAAATATCAAGATTTGAATAGGATCAATGCATTGTGATTCATTATATTTCATAAATCTATTTTAATATCTAAGTCCCCCAACCTTTTTTTTCCATTACGATTATTTGTTAAGGAACTGAATTGTTTCTCCTGAATGTCTCACAGCCTGGAGTTTGCTTATCACATCTCTGTAGTATATTTTAACATGTTTCTTCATCCTCAGTATTTCTTATAGATTGGTTGATGGCTTTAGAGGCTAAATTTAGAGACCTGATTCAGGTTTTATTTTTTTTGAGGAGGTGACTACTTCATAGGTGGCATTGTATTCTCCCATGCTGATGTCTGGATATCCCTCACTTTGTGATATTAGCAGATATTAATTAGATGCCTAGATGCATTACTTCATTAGCTGTTATAAAACAACGATATTCAGATTTTTTCATTCTTTCTTTGTGAATCAGATGGACTATTATACATCTATAATGAAAAATATCCTAGATGCATTATTTCATAAGCTGTTATAAAACAATGATACTCAAATTTTTTCATTCTTTCTTTGTGAATCAGATGGATTATTATACATCTATAAAGAAAAATATCCTCTCATCTACTATTTGGAAAGCAATGTTACTAAAATGAAAATTAGAATTTTCTGGTTTTGGTAATAACTCTCCCTCTAAAGACAACTAAAAAGCTGGGAAGAAAAGTAGTCTTAAAAGGAACAATAAGGAAAAATAATAGTAAAGAATTATGAAATTGTGATCAGCTTGAGAAAGATAGGCAGCCTCAGTGGCTTCTTCCCTGGGGATGTTCAAAGACTGGGGCTTGGTTACACTTTTGGTAGGTTAGTGTAGGAAGGAGATACAAGTTGGAGGCAGGAGGTTAAGACCCTGAAGGGCTTCACCATGCAAAAATATTTTTATGCTGGGTACATATTCCTATTCCAGGGAAAAGGATGAAAGGTAGAGTCACACACTACCTTGGCAGAGACAAGGATAAGAGTCCAGTGCCCACTAATGCTGGAAAATTGTTGAAACACTCCCTGCCCAGGACTCAGACCTCAAAGGGATATTGCTTTGTGTCTAATGGTTATGTCCCTCTCCCAATTTGTGTGTTGAAATCTTGACTCCAAATCCATCACATTTGATGATATTAGAAGGTGGGTGTATTAGTTCATTCTTGCATTGCTATAAAGAAATACCCGAGACTGGTTAATTTATAAAGAAGGGTGGCTTAATTGGCTCACAGTTCTGCAGGCTGTACAAGAAGCATGATGCTGGCATCTGCTTGGCTTCTGGGGGAGACCTCAGAAAACTTACAATCATGACAGAAGGCAAAGGGGGGAACAGTTATCTCACATGGTGGGAGCAGGAGCAAGAGAGCATGAAGGGTAGGTGCTACACACTTTTAAACAAGCAGATCCCACAATAATTCACTCACTATCATGAGACCACTACCAAGAGGATGGTGGTAAATCATTCACGAGAAACCAACCCCATGATTCAATCACCTCCCACCAGGTCCCATCATTGACATTGGAGATTACGATTTGATATAAGATTTGGGTGGGGACAAAGATCCAGACTGTATCAATGAAGCTGTTGGGAGATAATTAGGTCATAAGGATGGAGCCCTGAGGAAAGGGATTAATGCCCTTATGAGAAGTTTGCTCTCTCCCTGCTCTCTACCATGTGAAGAAAAGTAGGAAGATGGCTATCAGCAAACAAGGAAGAGTGCCTTCACCAGACACTGGATCTATCAGAACCTTGACTTTGATTGTTTTAGCCTCAAGAACTGTGAGAAATAAATAATTCTTGTTTAAGCCACCTAGTCTATGGGTAATTTGTTATAGCAGTCCAAATTGACCGAGACATGTGCCCTGGGAATGAGGATGGGGATTGTATTTTGGTAGGTCATCTTGGTGACTCAGAAAACCTTCGTTCTCATCAGGTACCTGGTAGAAGGAAAAATGTCTCTCTGAAGGAAAATAAGACCATCTAAGGCTTTAAATTGTTTCTATTAATAAGTTAAAAATGGCCTGAAAACTGTGAAAAACAATGAGATACAACAAGAGATAAAACAACATAAGCCAGAACCAACAGAACTACCAACAAGTAGTTCAAAAGAGACATCAGATACTGAAATAAAGCTGGGCGTGGTGGCTCATGCTTTTAATCTCAGCACTTTGGGAGGCCGAGGTGGGTGGATCCCCTGAGGTCAGGAGTTCAAGACTAGCCTGGGCAACATGATGAAACTCTGTCTCTACTAAAAACACAAAATTGTCCAGGTGTGGTGGTACATGCCTGTAATCCTAGCTACTTGGGAGGCTGAGGTAGGAGAATCGCTTGAACCTGGGAGGTGGAGGTTGCAGTGATCCAAGATCATGCCAGTACACTCCAGCCTAGGCAATAGAGTGAGACTCCATGTCAAATAAATAAATAAATAAATAAATAAATAAAAGATACCGAAATTATCCAATATAGATGGCAGAGCCACTATGCTTACTACATTCATAGAGACAAAATCAGAGCTTAAAAATCTCAGCAGGGGAGCTAGGTACTATAGAGGGACACTAAATGTTTTCCTCCTAATATCAGGAACTAGGAAAGGATGTATGCTCTTGTCACTTCTATTTAACGTTGTACTGGAGGTTCTACCCAGGCAATTAGGATAAATAAAAAAATAAACCAGATGAAACAAAACCAAAAAAAACCTCTCATGTTCACAAAATGGAAGACTTAATATTGTTAAGATGGTAATACTTCTTAACAAAATTGCAGCTGATTTTTTTTTTTGCAGAAATGGACAAGCTGATCCTAAAATTTATATGGAAATGCAAGAAATCCAGAATATACAGAACAATCTTGAAAAAGAACAAAGTTAGAGAACTAACACTTCCTGATTTTAAAACTTACTACACAACGGCAGTAATCAAGACACTGTTGTACTGGCACAAGGATAGACATGTAGATCAATAGAATAGAATTGACAAAACATAAAAAATACTTTACATTATGGTAAATTGGTTTTTGATAACGGTGTCAAGACAATTCATTGGTGAAAAATAGTCTTTTTAAAAAGACTATTGCTGGGACAATTGGATATCCACATGCAAAAAATGAATTTGAACCCCAACCTCACATAATTACACAAAATTCACTCAATGTGGGTCATAAGCCTAAATGTAAGAGCTAAAATTATAAGATTTAGAAAAAATAGTATTAAATCTTTTTGATATTGGATTAAGCAATGGCTTCTTAGGTGTGACATAAAAAATACAAGCAACAAAAGAAAAAATAGATAAACTTCTTCAAAATTAAACACATTTGTGTTTAAAACTATCTCATCACAAAAGTTAAAAGATAATCCACAGAATGGGAGCAAATATTTGCAAATTATATGTCTAATGAGGGTCTGGTATCCAAAATATATAAAGAACACTTACAACTTACAACACTTACAATAATAAAGAACAAAATTATCCAATTTAAAAAGGGGCAAAGGATTTTAGTAGATGTATATCCAAAGAAGTTATACAAATAATCAATAAGCACGTGAAAAGATGCTCAAAACTCAAAAATATCATTAATTTCACTAATGTAAATGGATCAAATGCTCCAGTTAAGAAACAAAATTTTTTTAGATTAAATTTAAGAAAAACCCAGTATAGGCTGTTTGTAAGAGAAAGACTACAAACATAAAGTTTCAAAAAGATTGAAAGTAAGATAATGGAAAAAGATACACCATAATTAGTTTTATCGTAACTTTAAAAAAAGCTCATGTGGTTATATTATTATCACACAAGTAGACTTTAAGCTACAAAGTATTATTAGCAATGAAGTGCATCACTTCATAATCATAAAAGGTTCAAATCACTAGAAAAATATTCTAAAACTATATTTTCTATACACTTTTACAAATTTGTACTTTGTATGATTTCTTTTCTTCTTATTATTAATAATTTATTTTAAGAGACAAGGTCTCACTTTGTTGCCCAGGCTGATCTTGAACTCCTGGCCTTGAGCAATCCTCCTGCCTTGGCCTCCAAAAGTGCTAGGATCACAGGTGTAAATCACACCTGGACTGTTTTCTCACTCTTAATAAACTATTCTCCGCCTAATTTTGTATTCAAACTTCTATATTCTTTTGCTTATCTTCATCACAGATTTTGATTCTTCCTAGTACTTACCATGATTTAAAATTACTTTGTTGTAATTATTTGTTTTCTCTTTTAGGGAAGTGGGGGAGAACTTGCTTTCACTTTAGAATGTAAGCCCTCTGAAAGCACTGAAAATGTATTGCTTACCATTCTATTTCCAGAACTTATAAAAATGTTGGATGAATGAATGTAGAGGAGTGAATAAAGAAGAATGGAGAAGGGGGACTATGGAACTAGCACACATGTTCTCAGGGCAGGTATAAACAGCGGTGATGAATCTGGGGCCAAAGTAAAAGGCACAGACTTAGTTAAAGGGTGACTCCAGGCAGAGAAATAAGAAAGCCATTGAACAATGGGAACACGGGACAGGGGGGGGGGGGAGGGCCAGGGGGGGGGGGGGGGGGGGGGGGGAGGGGGGGGGGGGGGGGGGGGGGGGGGGGGGGGGGGGGGGGGGGGCGGAGAGAGGGGAGGGGGGGGGGGGGGAGGAACACCGGGAGGAGGGGCGGGGAGAGGACAACGAAAAGAGAAAGAAAAAAAAAAAAAAAAAAAAAAAAAAAAAAGATTCAGAGAGGAGATGACCCCAAGCTTAGGGCAGATTTTGGGCAGCACAGAGGGAGCAAGAGAAGTGGGATGAGCCTCATGCAGGGGCCAAATGTGACTCTGCCTAAGGCTAGTGCTGTTTCCCATAAGTGGATGTTTCCATTCCTGGCCTCTGAAGTGATGAGAATCATGTTCTGAAAACTCACTAAAAGCAAAACCCTTCTATTTTCTCCAGCGCTAGCTTTTGCCTGAAGTCATTACCTATAAAAGACAGCATGTGTACATGATATTTTTAAGGACTTTTCCAGTTCTAACATTTTATTTTTTTCTGGCTTTCTTTTTTTTTTTTCCCCCCTCAGACCTTTGTTCTCTAAATCATGTAAGCTGGAAATCTGCCATTCTTGATGTTCCCCTCTGTCCCCTCACTTTTCCAAAGTTTTAATGATCAACCTTTCTGTTTCCTCTTATTGATTCCAATTTTAGTCTCCCTGGTTAAGAATTAATCACCTCCTACTTTCTAAGTGGTCTATCTGGTTCTAGTGCAGTCTCCGCCTCACTTTCCTGGTGTTTGGTTTATCTTTCAAGTCACCGTCTTGTTCATCATCTGAGTATTAAAACACATTTAAGACTATTCCAGTGTCTCAGGATGGAGTCTGAATTCTCTTATTGGTCTTTTTTTAAAATTGCAATTTTTCTGGGTACACAGTATTTGTATATATTTATGTGGTACCTGGGATATTTTGATACAGGTATGCAATGCATAATAATCACACTGTGGAGAATGGGGTATGCATCCACTCAAGCATTTATCTTTTGTGTTACAAACAATGCAATTATATTCTTTTCATTATTTTAAAATGTACAATTATTATTGAGTATAGTCATCCTGTTGTGCTAATTCATTCTATTTTCTATTCATTCTTTCTATTTTTCATTCATTCTTCCTGAAGTTATTATTGACTATAGTCATCCTGTTGTGCTATTATTCATTCTTTATATTTTTTTGTACCCATTAACCATGCCCACTTCTCCCCCAGGCCTCCAATACCCTTCCCAGCCCCTGGCCACCACCCTTCTACTCTCTATCTCCAAGAGTTCAATTGTTTTGATTTTTATATTCCACAAATAAGTCTCTACTTGATCTTTAAGGGCTCCCAGATTTCTGTCTCAATCTACCATCCAGCCTTATCTCCTACTACTTCCCTGAAAAAAAATTCTGCTCCCTCCAAACTGATTTAGAGGGTTAAAATCATCAAAAGTATGGCAATTAAAAGGAACACACCAAGTTCCTTTTGATTGCCATACTTTTGATGATTCTTTCTTTCCTCCTTGTAATGCCCTATTCATCATCTCCCATCAGGGATCTTATATTAGTCCATTCTTGCACTGCTATAAAGAAATACCTGAGACTGGGTAATTTATAAAGAAAAAAGTTTAAATTGGCTCATGGTTCTACAGGCTGTATGTACAGCATGCATGACAGCTTCTGGGGAAGCCTCAGGAAAGTTTCAATCATGGTGGAAAGCAAAGGGAAAGCAGACATGTCTGACATGACTGGAACAGGAGAAAGAGAGAGAAAGAGCAGGGAGGTATCACACACTTTTAAACAACTAGATCTTATGAGAACTCCCTCACTATCATGAGAACAGCATGTGTGATTTCATTTATCGCCTCCCACAAGGCCCCACCTCCAATATTGGGAACTACAATTAGACATGAGAACTGAGTCAGGGAACAGATGCAAACCATATTATTACTCCCCTGACATCTCCCAAATCTCATGTCCTCTTACATTGCAAAATACAATCATGCCTTTTCAACAGTCCTCCAAAGTCTTAATTCATTCCAGCATTAACTCGAAAGTCCACAGTTTCATCTGAGACAAGGCTAGTCTCTTCTGCCTATGAGCCTGTAAAATCAAAAACAAGTTAGTTGCTTCCAAGATAAAAAAGGAAGTATAGGCACTTGGTAAATACTCCTATTCTGAAAGGATAAATTGGCCAAAACAAAGGGGCTACAAGCCCCAAGCAGTCCAAAGCTCAACAGGGCAGTCATTAAATCTTAAAGCTCCAAAATAATCTGCTTTGACTTTGTGTCTCACATCCAGGGCACAGTGATGTAGGGGGTGGGCTCCTGAAACCTTGGACAGCTCCTTCCCTGAGGCTTTGCAGGGTACAGCCCCCATAGCTGCTTGCACAGGCTGGTGTTGGGTGCCTGTAGCTTTTCCAGGTACATGGTGCAAGCTGTCAGCGAATCTACCATTCTGGCATTTTGGGGTCTGGAAGATAGTGGCACTCTTCACAGCTTCACTAGGCAGTGCTCCAATGCGGACTGTGTGTTGGGGCTCCAACCCCTCATTTCCCCTCCACACTGCCCTAGTAGAGGTTCTCTGTGATGGCTCTGCCGCTGTAGCAGTCTTCTGCCTCGATGTCTAGACTTTTCCATACATCCCCTGAAATCTAGGTGGTGGCTCCCAAGCCTCAACTCTCATACTCTGTGCACCTGCAGGCTTAACACCATGTGAAAGCTGCCAAGGCTTACAGTTTGCACCCTCTGAAGCAGTGGTCCAAGCTTCTACCTTGGCCCCTTTTTAGCCACAGCTGAAGGTGGAGTGGCTGGGATGTAAGGCACCATGTCCTGAGGCTGCACAGAGCAGCGGGGCTCTGGGTATGGCTCACAAAACCATTCTTTCCTCCTAGACCTCTAGGCCTGTGATGAGAGAAGCTGATGCAGAGGTCTTTGAAATGAATGCCTTTGAGGTCTTTCCTCATTGGCTTGGCTATTAGCAACAGACTCCTCTTTACTTATGCAAATTTCTGCAGCCTGCTTGAATTCCTCTCCTGAAAATGTTTTTTTCTTTCCTACTGCATGGCCAAGCTGCAAATTTTCCAAACTTTTATGCTCTGCTTCCCTTTTAAATATTAGCTCCAGTTTTCAATAGTTTCTTTGCTCATGCATATGAGCATAGACTTTCAGAAGCAGTCAGGCCACATTTTGAACACTTTGCTGCTTAGAAATTTCTTCTACCAGATACCCTAAATCTTCTCTCTCAAGTTCAAAGTTCCATTGATCCTTAGAGCAGGGGCACAATGCTGCCAGTGTCTTTGCTAAAGCATAGCAAGAGTGACATTTACTCCAGTCCCAAATAAGTTCCTCATTTCCTTCTGAGACCTTCTCAGTCTGGACTTCACTATCCATATCCCTGTCAGCAGTTTGGCCACAATCATTCAACAAGTCTCTAAGAAGTTCTAAGAAGGAGAGAGAGAGAGGTTAATTTTGACTGGGAGCATCTGGAGAGATGTGATGGAGCTGAATTTTGGTTGCCATGTAAGGCTTTAAAAGTAGACATGGAGTTTTGAGGAAGGAGGGTGAAGAAAAGATGATGATAAGGGTATGAGCATAAAGCAGAAGAATACAGGGAGGGTCCCAGAAATGGTATGGACTCCAGTATGGCCAAAATACAAAGGACATGGAGAATTATTGTCTGAGATTAGATTGTTAAAGAACCTGTATCATAGGCTAAGCCATTTGGATTTTATTCTTTGCAACATTATTGAAGATTTATTGAACAGCACCATGATGTAAGTATTACTGCCTGTTGGCAAAGTGAAGAGAAAAGATTAAATAGAAGTACATAAGCTTGGAAGGAAGGCAGGGTCAAGACACACACATATATGCACAAACATGCACACACACATATATTGGTCCTGGATTTGTCTTTCTGACTCTGAGTGAGACTGGTGGTGGGTTGGGTGGAGAAACATGGTGCTAGAGAATTCCACAGGGTGCCATTCTCTACATGGTGGAAAAGGTGGTGGGAAGCCCACCTGATCCATTCTTCTACCAGGGTGCTGTAGCACAGAGGCATTTCTGGATCTCCTGCTTTTGACAACCTCTCCAATAATCCAGGGCTCTCAGGGACTCATCACTTCTGGAACTGATAGAAAGGAGGTGAGATTTAAAATTTATCTTTTAGATTGAAGATTGCGTGTGTAGGAAAATTCAGTTGATAGGAGTTGGAAGGTCTCTTATTTTGTCTTTTGAATATTCCTGTTATGTTTCTGTCTCTGGGCTGACTTTGATTAATTCTCTGGTTCTTGTTTTTCTGCCCACCTCCAAAGTGGTCCACCATCAGCCTCTTCTTTTATTCTTTCAAATGTTTTGTTTGGTGGCCTCCAGGTTTTGATTTATAGAGTGACGAACCTAGATATTTATCTTTAGATAGAAACCAGAGCTAGAGGCTTTCAAACATAAGAATTTCTTCTGAGACTGAAACTAATAACAGTAAAAAAATTACTTCTTTAGAAAATGACGTTGAATTGATGTCAGCAAGATGGTAGAATAAGAGGTTCCAGCTCTCATCCCCTGCCAGAAACACTGATTTGACAACCATCTGCAGATGAAAATACTTTGTGAGAGCTCTGTAGTCCAGTTCAGAGGTTCCAGATCTCCAGTTAATCACAAAACCTGAGATCAGCTACACTGAAAGGAGTAGGAAGAGTAGTTTCACTTTGCCCATATCATCCCTCTCCTAGATTGTCACAATTCAGTGCCAAAGAGTGCCCCTGGCACACAACTTCACCCTCAGGTGAAGAAGAAAATAAAGTGAAGGTTTGGATTCCCCAATAGAGAGGCCTGCTTCTGTCATCATTCCCAGACTGCTAAGGAAATCAGTACAGCTGGATCATCTATGGAGAGCAAAGACAAAGAAAACAGCCAGGGCTCCCAGCAAGCAGCATGTGTGTCACTACAGATGCATCCTGTGTAGTTCTGCAGACAAGGTCCTACATACCTTCATAGCTGATGTCTTGCATGACCCCACAGATAGAACTCTGTATCCTCCTGTAGATGGTGTCCCACAGCTAGCACTCTGTGTGATCCCTAGGAAGCCACCCAGTGTATCCACACATATAGCACTCAATGCATTCATGAACTCTGTATCCTGTGCATCTTCAAAGTTGGCACTTTGTGTGCCCTCAAAGCCAGCATCCTACATGCCCCCATGAATGGTCCTCTATGTGCCCCTGCAGCTGGTGCTCCATGTGTCCCTGTAGAGGGCATACAGGTCTCAGAAGCTAGATGTATCTTAGCAACAGGTTTGACATGGGTGTCATGCTTCTCTGATTCTTCATAATTCTTGTAGCCTTACACTGATGTCTTCCCACTTAAAGAAGCAGTTACCTCTTCTAGCCTTTACAGACAAGCTGAATTAAAAAAGGAATGACCTTCATCAGACACCCTGGCTACAGATTCTCTCAAATCTTAATGGATGCACCCACTGCACTCTTTTTGCTCCCTATTGAGGAGAGGTAAGTTTTATGTTTGCATGCTTTTTCTTAATCCCACAAAGTCATGTTAGGTGCTAAGAGTCACCCATTTTTTTCCCTAGGCTAGTACCCTTATATACCAAGACACTGGATGAAAGCTCTTCTTCTCTCCTTCTCCCGTAAAGGGGATGTTTCAAAATTGCATGCCTTCCCTAAATCCTGCAGTCAAGCCTGTCTTCAGGGGCACCTAGAGTGTGCCATTTTATTGGCCCTTTTATTGTTATATAGTGATCCTGAAGCTCCCAGAACCGACAACCCCCACCCCATCAAATGAAGATCTATAAATGTCCTGAGAATTCAAAATATCATCCTAAGGAAACTTAGTAAGCTATAAGAGAACAACTATATAGATGACTAAATCAAATTAGGAAAAAAATACACGAACAAAATGAGAAGTTCAATAAAGAGATAGAAACCATAAAAAAGAGCTGAACAAATTCTGGAGCTAAAGAATACAATGACCGAATGGAAAAATTCAGTACAGAGCTTCAATAGCAGACTGATCTAGCAGAAGAAAGAATCAGTTAACTTTCTTAAAGACAGGTTATTTGAAATTATTCAATCAGAGGGGCAAAAAATAAAATAAAATAAAATAAAAAATAAAAAGTAGCAATAAAAGCCCACAGGACTTATGGGACACCACAAAGCAAACCAATTGCACATTATGGGAATATCAGAAAGAGAAAAGAAAGTGAAAGGGGAAGAAAGCTTGTTTAAACAGATAATGCCTGAAAAATTTCCAAATCTAGGGAGGGAAATGGACATCCAAATTTATGAAGCTCTAATGACCCAAATAGGTTGAACCTTAAGAAGTCTACACCAAGAGACATTGTAAATAAATTATCAAAAGTTAAAGACAGAAAAAGAATTTTGAAAACATCAAGAGAAAAGTGACTCATCACATACAAGAAACCTCATAAGAATATTGATGAATTTCTCAACAGAAATCTTTTAGACCAGAAGAGAGTGGGATGACATATTCAAAATGCTGAAAGAAAAGAAAAACTGACAATCATGAACATGAACAGGATACCCAGCAAAACTTTCCTTAAAAAATCAAGAAGAGATACTTTCCCAGACAAACCGAAACTGAGGGAATTTGTCACTACTAGACCTGACTTACAAGGAGTGCTAAGGGAATTTTTCAAGCTGAAATGAAAAGATACTAAATGGCAACACAAAAACATATGAAGGTATAAATCTCACTGGTAAATGAAAATGTATGGGCAAAAACAGAACAATGTAATATTGTAACGTTATAAACCACTTATCTAATATAAAAGTTAAAAGGGAGGGGCATAAAATACCTCTAGCTACAATAATTTGTTAATGAATACACAATGTAAAATGATGTAAATGGTGACATCAATAGCATAAAATGTGAGTGAGGGACACAAGTAGTTTTTGTACATGAATGAATGAAAGATGTCATCAGCTTAAAATGACTTTGATATGATGTTTTATGCAAACTTTATGGTAACTATAAAGAAAAAAAGCCTCTAATAGATACACAAAAGGGTAAAGAGGAAAGAATCAAAGCATACTACTACCAGAAAAAAATAACAAATCACAAAGGAAGACAGAAAAAAAGGAAGAAAAAACCCAGAAAACAACCAGAAAACAATGAACAAAATGGCAGTGGTAAGTTCTTACCTAGCAATAATTACTTTAAATGTAAATAGATTAAGTTATTTAATCAAAAGACACAGTGGCTGAATGGATGAAAAAATGATGCAACAATATTCTATCTAGAAGAGACTCACTTTAGCTTTAATGACACATATAGACAATATAAAGGGATGGAAAATACATTTTATGCAAGTAGTAACCAAATGAGAGTAGGGGTGGCTATATTTATTAGGTTTTCAGTCAAAATCTGTCACAAGAGACAAAAATTGTTACTATGCAATAATAAAAAAGCCAATTCATTGAGGGAATATGATAATCATAAATATGTGTTCACCAAATATTGGAACACTTAAAAATATGAATGATCATTGGGTCAAAAATGAAATCAAGATGGAATTTAAAAAATTCTTTGAATGAACGACAATAGTGACACAACCTATCAAAACCTCTGGGACATAGCAAAGGCAGTTTTAAGAGGAAAGTTCATAGTCTTAAATACCAACATAAAAAACTCTGAAAGAGCACTAACAGACAATCTAAGGTCACACTTCAAGGAACTAGAGAAACAAGAACAAACCAAACCCAAATCCAGCAGAAGAAAGGAAATAACCACGATCAGAGCAGAACTAAATGAAATGGAAACAAAAAAATACAAAAGATAAAAGAAACAAAAAGTTAGTTCTTTGAAAAGATAAATAAATTTGATAGACCATTAGCAAGATTAACCAAGAAAAGAAGAGAGAAAACACAAATAAGCTCAATAAGAAACTAAATGAGAGATATTGCAACTGACACCACAGAAATACAAAAGATCATTCAAGGCTACTGTGAATACCTTTATGTACATAAACTAGAAAACCTGGAAGAGATGGTTAAGTTCCTGGAAATATACCACCTTCCTAGCTTAAATCAGGAAGAACTAGGTATCCTGAGTAGACCAGTAACAAGCAGCGGGATTGAAACGGTAATTAAAACAATTACCAGCAGGCCAGGCTATGCCTGTAATCCCAGTACTTTGGTAGGCTGAGGCAGGCGGATCACCTGAGGTCAAGGGGCTTAAGACCAGCCTGGACAACACGGTGAAAACCTGTTTCTACTAAAAATACAAAAATTAGCCAGGCATGGTGGCAGATGCCTGTAATCCCAGCTATTCGGAAGCTGAGGCAGGAGAATCACGTGAATCTGGGAGGCAGAGGTTGCAGTGAGCCGAGATCGTGCCACTGCACTCCAACCTGGGCAACAAAGAGCAAAACTCCATCACAAAAATAAAACAAAACAAGAAACCAAAAATTACCAGCAACAACAAAAAAGTTCAAATGGATTCACAGCAGAATTCTACCAAACATTCAAAGAAGAATTGGTACCAATTCTATTGACACTATTTCACAAGATAGAGAAAGAGGGAACCCGTCATAAATCATTCTATGAAGCCAGTATCACCCTAATACCAAAACCAGGAAAAGACATAACCAAAAAAGAAAACTACAGACCAAAATCCCTAATGAACATAGACATTAAATCCTTAACAAAATTCCAGCTAATGAAATCCAACAACATATCAAAAAGATAATCCACCATGATCAAATGGGTTTCATATCAGGAGTTCAGGGATGGTTTAACATATGCAAGTCAAGAAATGTGATGCACCACATAAACAGAATTAAAAACAAAAATCACATGATCATCTCAATAGATGCAGAAAAAGCATTTGACAAAATCCAGCATTGCTTTATGATTAAAACTCTCAGCAAAATTGGCATACAAGAGGCACACCTCAATATAATAAAAACCATTTATGACAAATCCACAGTCAACATAACACTGAATGGAGAAATTTAAAAGCATTCCCTCTGGCAACTGGAACAAGACAAGATGCCCACTCTCACCACTTCTCTTCAACATAATACTGGAAGTCATAGCCAGAGCAATCAGACAAGAAAAAGGAATAAAGAGCATCCAAATCAGTAAAAAAGAAGTTAAACCATTGCTGTTTGCTGATCATATGATCATTTACCTAGAAAACCTAAAGACCCCTGTAGAAAATATTAAAAGAACTAAAGGGAGAAATAGTAATACAATAATAGAATACTTCAATTCTATACTTTTATGAATCGATGGAACATCCAGACAGAAAATCAATAAGGAAACAGCAGACTTGAACAACATTATAGACAAAATGGACCTAACGGACATATACAGAACATTTCACACAATGGCAGCAGAATTCACGTTCTTCTCAAGTGTTCATGGGACATTTTCCAGGATATATCACACATGCTAGGCCAGAAAACAAGTCTTAACAAGTTAAAGAAGATTAAAATCATCCCAAATATATTTTTGACTACAATGCAATGAAACTAGAATCAATACCAGAAGGAATATGGGAAAATTTACATATACATGGAACTTAAACAACACACTCTTGAACAACCACTGGGTCAAAAAAATAAATCAAAAGAGAAGTTGGAAAGTATATCAAGACAATTGAAAACAAAAAGTAAGCAACCACAAATTATGGGATGCTGCCAAAACTTGGTTACTTGGGATATTCAAGTAATAAAGTATGGGATTACTTGAACTTCTAAGAGGGAAGTTCAGGTAATAAATGCCAACATTAAAAAATAAGAAAGACCTCAAAAAACAAAACTTTATACTCAAGGAATTAGAAAAAGAACAAACTAAGGTCAAAGTTAGTAGAAGAAATGAAATAATAAAGATCAGAGCAAATTAAATAAAAAAGAAAAATAGAAAAAAACCCTGAAAATGGATTATTTGAAATGATAAACAAAATCAACAAACCCCTAGAGAGATTCAACACCATTTTATGATAAATCAACTAGAGATAACGTATTTTAACACAATAAAGTTCGTATACCACAGACCCACAGCTAACATTATATTCAATGATAAAATATGAAAAGGTTTTCTGCTGCTGTCTGGAACAAGGCAAGGATGCCCACCCTTGCAGCTTCTATTTAACACAGTGCTAGAAATCCTAGAAAGAGAAGCCAGGCAAAAAAGAAATAAAATCCATCTATATCATAAAAGAGGTAAAAGTATCTCTACAGATGACATAATCTGTTTTCTTTTTTTTCTTTCTTTCTTTTTTTTTTTTTCGAGATGGAGTCTCGCTCTATTGACCAGGCTGGAGTGCAGTAGCACGATCTTGGCTCACTGCAACCTCTGCCTCCTGGGTTCAAGCAATTCAAGCAGGCTTCAGCCTCCTGAGTAGCTGGGATTACAGGCACTTGCCACCACACTCAGTTAGTTTTTGTATTTTTTGTAGAGGCAAGGTTTCACCATATTGGCCAGGCTGGTCTCAAACTCCTGACCTCAGGTGATCCACCCACCTCAGCCTCCCAAAATGCTGGGATTACAAGTGTGAACCATCCCCCCCTGGCCCACAATCTTATGTATAGAAAACAAAAGGATTCCACAAAAAAACTGTTGGAACTAATACATAAACTCAGTGAAGTCACAGAATACAAAATCCATATACAAAAATCAAATGTGTTACTATTCATTAATAACAAGCTATCTAAAGGGAAATAAAAATAATCCCAATTACATCAGCATCAGAATGAAGAAAATATTTGGGAATAAACTCAACCAACGAGGTGAAAGACTTGTACACTGAAAACTATAAAACACTGATGAAAGAAATTTTAAGAAACAAAAATAAATGGAAGACATCCGTGTTCATGAATTAGAAGAATTAATGTTCTAAAATGTCCATAGTACCTAAAACAATCTACAGATTCAATGTACTCTCTATCAAAATCCAAGTTACTCTTTTTTTTTTTTTACAGAAATAGAAAAAGTAGTTCTAAAATTCAGATAGAACCATAAAGGATTGTGAGGAGTTAAAGCAATTTTGAGCAAGAAGAACAAAGCTGGAGACACCACACTTTTGATTTTACATATATATTACAAAACTACAGAAGTCAAAACAGTATGGTACTGGTATAAAAGCAGACACATAGGACAATGGAACAGAATACAGAGTCCAGAAATAAAACCATACGTTTATAGTCAACTGATTTTTGACATGGTTGCCAAGAATACACAATGGGAAAACAATGATCTTTACAATAATTGCTGTTGAAAAACTGTATATCCACATTCAAAAGAATGAAATTGGAGCCCTTGTCTTATACTATATACAAAAATCAACTCAAAATGGATTAAAACTTAACCATAACACTTGGAATTGTAAAACTTCTAGAAGAAGACACAGGAAAAACCTATTGGTCTTGACAATAATTTCTTTGATATGATGCTAAAGGCAGGTAACAGAAGCAAAAATAAACAAGTGAGATTACTCCAAACTAGAACTTCTGCACAGCAAAGGAAATAATCAACAAAATGAAAAGGCAATCTATGAAATGGGAGAAAATATTTGCAACCATTTATCTGATAAAGGGTTAATATCCAAAATACATAAGAAACATCTGCAACTCAGAAGCAAAACAACAAAAATAACAAAAACAAAAACCAAATAATCTGTTTAAAAAATGGGTCAAAAAATTGAGTAGACATTTCTCTAAAGAAGATGTACAAATGACCAATAAGTATATGAAAATGGATTCAACATCACTAAAGCATCAGGGAAATGCAAATCAAACTACAATGAGCTGTTATTTCAGACCTGTTAAAATGGTGATTACAAAAAGACAGAAGAAAACCCTAGTATGCTGTTGGTGGGAGAAAAGGGAATCCTGTACACTGTTGGTGGGAATGTAAATTAGTATAGTCACTATGGAAAACAGTATACAGATTTATAAAAAAATAAAAAATAGAATTACTATATGATCCAGCAATCTCACTTCTGGGTATGCACCTAAAAGAATTGAAATCACAATCTTGAAGCAGTATCTGCATGCCAATGTTCACTGCAGTGTATTCACTATAGCCAAAACACTGATGTAACCTCAATGTCTATCAATAAACAGATAAATAGACAAAGAAAATGTGATGTATAAATAAAATGAACATTATTCACCCATAGAAAAGGAGATCCTACCATTTGCAACAACGTGTATGAATCTTGAGGACACTATGCTAAATAAGATAAGCAAGACACAGAAGGACAAATACTGCATACTACCATGTGCATAAGGATAAAGTAGACTTATAGAAACCAAAAGTACAGGCCAGGCATAGTGGCTCATGCCTGTAATTCTAGCATGGGGAGGCCAAGTCAAGAGGATCATTTGAGACCAGGCTGGGCAACATAGTGAGACCTCGTCCCTATTAAAAAAAAAAAAAGAAGGAAAGAAAATAAAAATAAAAAAAAGAAGAAACGGAGAGTACAATGGTGATTGCCAAAGGCTAGATGGGTGAGGGAGGGTGGGAAATAAAGGGAGGTGTAAGTGTAAAAAGTTTCAGTTATTCACTGTATAGTACATGCCTACAGTAAATAATACTGAATTATATACTTAAACATTTGCTATGAGGATAGCTTTATTGGTAAGTTTTTATATTACAGAAAGAAAATAAATAAAGAGGGTGAGAGGAAACTTTTGGAAGAATGGATGTGTTGTGGCTTAGATTGTGATCTTAGTTTGATGAGTCTATTCTTACCTCCAAATTTATTAAGTTGCACATCTTAAATATGTACAGCTTTACATATGTCAATTATACCCCAGTCGTTTTTTTTTTTTTAATGAACTTACTTGCTTAGTTGGATCAAAAAATATGTGTCTCCATTTGGTAACCATTACTAATGTGAACTGCCCTAAAGAAAGGTACAATCCAGCAACATTCTGTTCTCATCCTTGTTTTCATATGAAAAAAGTCATGATGTGGTTAATGCAAGCACACACCTAGTAGCCTCTTAACAAAAAGCATAGTAGTGCTTTGTAAACGTCTGTCAGATAGGCTTGTTGGTTACTCATGTTATGTTAAAACATCATTTCATCCCTTGCACTTCTTGAAACTGACTCTTGAAACTTTCCATTCTGACTTTCACTGCCCTATTCTGGATTCTCATCATCTCTCACATAGATTAATGCAACAACTCTCTCTGTTCTCTGTCTACATCTGAGTGCTGTCTGAGTGATGGGTCTGTGGTGCACACTGATCTATGTCATGCCCCTGCACAACACAGTACTCCACCAACTGCCATCAAAGTTCTCCAGCAACTCCCCTTCAGCCTTAGAATGAAGTCTGTGTTCCTTAACAAAGCTAAAGAGCCCTCCAAGGGCTGGCTCTGCCCTGTTTCTGGCCTCATCTCCTCCTGCAGTCCTCCTCATGCTCTCCTCCGTGGCTTCTTCACATTTCTTGCAGCTCTCCACACTCACTGATTATGTTGGTGTTTGCTCTGTGATTTGCTCTGTTGACTGTTTTGCCTTAATGCCTTTTCAGGTCCTCTGCCAGCTCTTTCTTTCACTCTGACTTATTCATCACATCATTTCCAACGTAGCTCAGGCTTCAGCTACTACATGAGTCCAGGCTGGGTTTGACACCTTATCTCTAAATTTTCTGAGCACCCTCTATCATAGCACTTGACATTTTAAAATAATTTCTTCAGGCCTGTTTCCTCCACCTCTCTGCCATGAGTGCTTTTCATTTAAAAAAATATTCACATGCACTAATGTGTGGAACAGCAGTATAGTGCAATGGTGAGAGCACCAATCTAGGGGATAGAAGTGTGGAGTCTTAATCCTGAGTACCAGTTATGTGTCTTTAGGTAGCATTTTAGAGTTGTTGTGATAACCATGAGAGATAACACAGGGAATATCTATTGAAGGACAAAGTACTAAACATATAGAAAACCACTGGTTGCTTTCTAAATCTTATATTCAATATTCTTTTCTTATTTCCCACCATATAGGACCTTTCTGCATTTGGCAGGCTTATGATGATCACTATAGTCTCAGACTGACGAATCCTAGATATTTTTCTTCATTCCCAGCTTCTCTCCTAAGCATCACCCTCCTTTTCAACTGTATGCTCAGTGTCCTTCACCTGTGATTTGTCCCTTATGCACTTGGAAACTAAGAGGTCTCAAAAATAACTCTATTTCCTAAATCAGCACATTTTCCTCCATGTTTCCATGAATGGCATTGTTTACTCTATGTGTCAAACTAGAAACTTCAGATATATCTTTACTTCTTTGGCTTCCCCAACATTGTGTTGATGTGAAGATGGAAAGGAAGGAGGAGAAATAGCGATGAACATTTGGAAGGCAAATCCTTCCATCAGACAAATAATGCAAAGGGAAGCAGGGAGGTGCTGAGTGATGAGAGGGTGCACAGGGGCCAGATCTCAAAGGACCTCATAAGTTATTGATATGATTTGGCTAGCTCTGTGTCCCTAACCAATCTCATCTCGAATTTTTTTAATAATTATATATATATTTTTTATTGTATTTTAGGTTTTGGGGTACAAGTGAAGAACATGCAAGATTGTTGCATAGGTACACACATGGCAGTGTGATTTGCTGCCTTCCTCCCCCATCACCTATATCTGACACTTCTCCCCATGCTATCTCTCCCCCAACTCCCCACCCCCCCGCTGTCCCTCCCCTTTTTCTCCCGACAGACCCCAGTGTGTGATGCTCCCCCTCCATGTCCATGTGTTCTCATTGTTCAACACCAGCCTATAAGTGAGAATATGCGGTGTTTGATTTTCTGTTCTTGTGTCAGTTTGCTGAGAATGATGGTTTCCAGGTTCATCCATGTTCCTACAAAGGACACGAACTCATCGTATTTGATGGCTGCATAATATTCCATGGTGTATATGTGCCACATTTTCCCTGTCCAGTTTATCATCAATGGGCATTTGGGTTAGTTCCAGGTCTTTGCTATTGTAAACTGTGCTGCAATGAACATTCGTGTGCATGTGTCCTTATAGTAGAACGATTTATAATCCTTTGGATATATACCCAGTAATGGGATTGCTGGGTCAAATGGAATTTCCATTTCTAGGTCCTTGAGGAATCGCCACACTGTCTTCCACAATGGTTGAACTAATTTACACTCCCACCAACAGTGTAAAAGTGTTCCTATTTCTCCACATCCTCTCCAGCATCTGTTGTCTCCAGATTTTTTAATGATCGCCATTCTAACTGGTGTGAGATGGTATCTCAATGTAGTTTTGATTTGCATTTCTCTAATGACCAGTGATCATGAGCATTTTTTCATGTGTTTGTTGGCTTCATGTATGTCTTCTTTTGTAAAGTGTCTGTTCATATCCTTTGCCCACTTTTGAATGAGGTTGTTTGTTTTTTTCTTGTAAATCTGTTTTAGTTCTTCGTAGATTCTGGATATCAGCCCTTTGTCAGACAGGTAGACTGCAAAAATTTTTTCCCATTCTGTTGGTTGCTGATTCACCCTAATGACTGTTTCTTTTGCCGTGCAGAAGCTGTGGAGTTTGATTAGGTCCCATTTGTCAATTTTGGCTTTTGTTGCCAATGCTCTCATCTTGAATTTTAATCTTCATGGTCTAAGGAGGATGGACCTGGTAGGAGCTGATTGGATTATGTGGGCAGTTTTCCCCATGCTGTTCTTGAGATAATGAATGAGTTCTCATGAGATCTGATGGTTTAAAAGTGTTTGGCAGTTCCCCCCCTTGCTCTGTCTCTCTCCTGCTGCCACGTAAGATGTGCCTGGCTTCCTCTTCACCTTCCACCATGATTATAAGTTTCCTGAGGCCTCCCCAGCTATGCCGAACTGTCAATTAAACTTCTTTCCTTTATAAATTACCCAGGCTCAGGTTGTTCTTTATAGCAGTGTAAAAATGGACTAATATAGTCATGCTGGGAATTTGGCTTGATTCCGAAGGCAACAGTAATCCACTTGTTGGAGGGCTTTAAGGAGGGATGGGGGGTAGCTGATAAGTTTTGGGCTTTAGAAGACTTAATCTGACTGCAGTGTGAAGAATGGATTGCAGGGGCTCAAACCTGAGTCAAGAAAAGTGTCAGGATTTTTTCATCTGGATGCTGATAAAAAAATAATGAAATGATAGAGAAGAGAAGATGAGGTCCTGGACAGCAGCAGAGTGTGGGGGGCAGCGAGACAAAGTGGGACTCAGGTGAGAAAGAATCCTTGGAGGATGGCTAGTTGGTGGGCTATTCCTCCCTCAGCTAGGGGGACAGTGAAGGGGACCAAAGGGAGAAGGCTGTGTGAGTATGAGAGTACTTGGAGACAAAGTAGCCCATGAGAGTGAGGGCAGGTAGGCTCTCTGACCCACTGCTTCCCCCTTTGTTCTACATCACGGTTGGAGTTTATTTTGACTGCTGAAAAATGAGAGAAACAATCAGGAGATTATGTAGAAAAATAATTTTGGTAAATCACAAAGAGTAGAACTTAATATAAAAAATCATTGTAAGACAACTGAAATAGGAAGTGAAAGGAAAGTGAGGCTTATTTCCTTATAAATAGTTTTTGATTATTCACAAGACCTTAATGTCGTCCTTGAGAAAGTGGATAAGTTTCAATTTTCAGTCATAGTTCATGACCCCACTTACACAAGTGAATGATTACAAGGAAAAGTAATGAAAAAGTTGTTTTGTACGGCTCAAAAGCCTACCTATGAATCATTTCCTGAAGGCAAAGGATTTTTCCAAAGAGGTAATGTTAATAAATTCACAATGCTGTTCTGCTTATAAGAGTGAAAGAAGACATTGAAAAGTCAGGAAAGAGGAATTTACTTACATCTGGTGCTGCTGCTAACACAGACTTGAAGTTATACCAACCAGTCAGTATTAGCCATTTTTACCAGGAATAATTAGAGTAAAGGAGAAGAGAAAAGTTGATACTTCTTTTAATGTGCCCTTGGGACCTATAAAGGGAGTGGTGGCGTGGCTGAGGGTGCTAAGGGTCAGGTCAGTTTTTATTAGGCTCTTTAATAAAAAATTTCTGTAGGTAAAGCTTAGGCTATGAGAGAAAAGATTGGAGACTCCATTCTCTCACCGTGTAGTAAAGTGGAAACTTTCCCATTAGCTCAGTGAAGTAACTTAATAAGTCTTTCTTTAAAAAAGTCAACATAAATGGTATTTTATCAGTAGCAAATCATAGAAACTATTTTTACTCATGAAAAAGAACTCAATGAAGATTAAACCTCATTTACAAGCTCTTCAAATTCACATATGATCCTTGTTAGTGTACATCCAGATATATTTGCATTGTTGCATAGTTTTATGCACTGGACTTTAAGAATTATTTGGACACTAGCTCTTTATTTATTCATCTGTTTTTTTAGGTAGACTACAAGAAATGAGTCCTAAGTTTTAGGGGGCTAAGTCATCTCAGCAGCTGATGGTTTGCTGCTGAAAGCACTCATGAATGTAAGCATTTAAAGGGAGAATTTCCACTTTCACATACTTGCTACAACTGTTCAGAACTTGTCTTTTTTAAAAAAACTTTTATTTTAAGTTCAGGGGTACATGTGCAGGTTTGTTACATAGGTAAACTTGTGTCATCGGGGGTTGTTGTACAAATTATTTCACCACCCAGGTATTAAGTCTACTACCCATTAGTTATTTTTCCTGATCCTCTCCCTTCTCCCCATCCTCCACCCTCTGATAGGCCCGAGTTTGCATTTTTCCCTTCCATGTGTCGATGTGTTCTCATCATTTAGCCCCCACTTAAAACTGAGAACATGCGGTATTTGGTTTTTTGTTCCTGAATTAGTTTTTATAAGGCTAATAATGGACTTCACCTCCATCTATGTCCTGCAAAGGACATGATCTCATTCTTTTTAATGGCTGCATAGTATTCCCTGGTGTATGTGTACCACATTTCCCTTAGTCTATCATTGATTGGCATTTAGGTATATTCCATCTCTTTGCCATTGTTAATTGTGCTGCAAAGAACATATGTGTGCCTGTGTCTTTATAATAGAATAATTTATATTCCTTTGAGTATATATCCAGTAATGGGATTGTTGGGTCAAATGGGGCCTCTAGGTTGTTGAGGAATCATCACATGGTCTTCCACAATGGTTGAACTAATTAACACTAACAGCAACGGTGTAAAGGTATTCCTTTTTTCTCTACAATCTCACCAGCATCTGTTATTTTTGACTTTTTAATTATAGTCATTCTGACTTGTGTGAGATGGTTTTGTAGTTTTGATGTGCATCTCTCTAATGATTAATGATGCTGAGCTTTTTTAACATAAGCTTGTTGGCTGCATGTATGTCTTTTGAAAAGTATCTGTTCATGTCCTTTGCCCACTTTTTCAATGGGATTTTTTTCTTGTAAATTTGTTTAAGTTTCTTATAGATGCTGGATATTAGACCTTTGTCAGATGCATAATTTGCAAAATTTTTCTCCCATTTTGTAGGCTGTTTACTCTCTTGATATTTTCTTTTGCTGTGCAGAAGCTTTTTAATTAGATCCCATTTGTCAATTTTTGCTTTTGTTGCACTTGATTTTTGTGTTTTCATTATGAAATCTTTGCTCATTCTTGTGTCCTGAATGGTATATCCTAGTTTATCTTCCAGGGTTTTTATGATTTTGGGTTTTACATTTAAGTCTTTCATCCATCTTGAGTTAATTTTTGTATATGGTGTAAGGAAGGGGTCCAGTTTCAATTTTCTGCATATGGCTAGCCAGTTATCCCACTGTCATTTATTAAATAGGGAATTATTTCCCCATTGCTTGTTTTTGTCAGGTTTGTCAAAGATCAGATGGTTGTACATGTGTGATCTTATTTCTGTATTTGGTTCCATAGGTCTCTGTGTCTGCAGAACTATTTTTTTATTAAACAACCAAACTTTCTGTTTATTAAAATGTCCTCCACAAATGCATTTAAGCCAACAAAAGAAAGGGATCTCAAAATCACTGTCAGATGCTCTGTGGTAAGAAAAGAGCATAAATATATCCTAAGAGACAGAAACCTAAGCTATTCCTGTTTTTTTTAAATAAGTTTAAAAAAATTTTTAGTTTCCAGGGGTACACAGTATATATGTTTGTGGGATACATAAAGTATTTTGGTATAACATGCAATGTATAGCAATTATATCATGGAATAATGAGTATGCATTCCCTGAAGCATTTATACTTCATATTACAAATAATTTAATTATACTATTTTAATTATTTTCAAAGGTATAATTAAATTATTATTGATTATAGTCCCCTTCTCAGGCTATTAAATAGTAGGTCTTTTCATTCTTTCTATTTTTCACAATTTTCCTTTAAGTTCTGAGATACATGTGCAGAATATGCAGGTTTGTTACATTAGTGTACCTATGCCATAGTTATTTGCTGCACCTATCAACACATCATCTAGATTTTAAGCCCCATATGCATTAGGTATTTGTCTTAATGCTCTCACTCCCCTTGTCACCCACCCCCCGACAGGCCCCATTGTGTGATGTTCCTCTTCCTGTGTCCATGTGTTCTCCTTGTTCAACTCCCATTGATGAGTGAGAACATACAGTGTTTGTTTTTCTGTTCCTGTGTTAGTTTGCCGAGAATGATGGTTTCCAGCTTTGCTTATGTCCCTGCAAAGGACATCAACTCTTTGTTTTGTATTGGTGCATAGTATTCCATGGTATATATGGGTCACATTTTCTTTATGCAGTCTATCATTGATGAGAATTTGGGTTGGTTCCAAGTCTTTGCTATTGTAAATAGTGCTGCAATAAACATACTTGTGCATGTGTCTTTATAGTAGAATGATTTATAAAGCCTATGAGTACATACCCAGTAATAGGATTGCTGGGTCAAATGGTATTTCTCATTCTAGATACCTGAGGAATCACCACACTATCTTCCACAGTGGTTGAACTAATTTAAATTCCCACTAACAGTGTAAAAGCATTCCTATTTCTTCATGCTCTTGCCAGAATCTGTTGTTTCATGATTTTTTAATGATCACCATTCTAATTAGTGTGTGATAGTATCTCATTGTGGTTTTGACTTGCATTTCTCTAATGATCAGTGATGATGAGCTTTTTTCAAATGTTATTTGGCTGCAGAAATGTCTTCTTTTGCAAAGTGTTTGTTCATATCCTTTGCGCACTTTTTGATGGGGTTGTTTGTTTTTTTCTTGTAAATTTGTTTAAGTTCTTTGTAGATCTGGATATTAGACCTTTGTCAAATGGATAGATTGCAAAATTTTTCTCCCATTCTATAGGTTGTCCATTCACTCTGATAATAGTTTCTTTTGCTGTGCAGAAGCTCTTTAGTTTAATTAGATCCCATTTGTCAATTTTGGCTTTTGTTGCAATTGCTTTGGTGTTTTAGTCAAAAAGTCTTTGCCCAAGCCTATGTTCTGAATAGGTTTTCTTCTAGTGTTTTTGTGGTTTTACGTTTTACATTTAAGTCTTTAACTCATCTGAAGTTAATTTTTGTTTAAGGTGTAAGGAAGGTGCCCAGTTTCCATTTTCTGCATATGGCTAGCGGGTTTTCCCAGAACCGTTTATTACATAGGGAATCCATTCCCCCATTGCTTGTTTTTGTCAGATTTGTCGAAGATCAGATAGTTGTAGATGTGTGTTGTTATTTCTGAGGCCTCTGTTGTGTTCCATTGGTGTATATATCTGTTTTAGTACCAGTATCATGATGTTTTGGTTACTGTAGCCCCTTGTAGTATAGTTTGAAGTCAGGTAGCATGATTTCTCTAGCTTTGTTCTTTTTGCTTGGGTTTGTCTTGGCTATACAGGCACTTTTTTGATTCCATATGAAATTTAAAGTAGTTTTTTCCAATTATGTGAAGAAAGTCAGTGGTAGCTTGATGGGAATAGCAATGAATCTATAAATAGCTTTGGGCAGTATGGCCATTTTCACAATATTGATTCTTCCTATCCATGAACATGACATTTTTTTTTTATTTGTTTCTGTCTTCTCTTATTTTCTTGTGCCTTGGTTTGTCGTTCTCCTTGAAGAGGTCTTTATGTACCTTGTAAGTTGTATTCCTAGGTATTTTATTCTCTTTGTTGCAACTGTGAATGGGAGTTCACTCATGATTTGGCTCTCTGCTTGTGTATTATTGGCATATAGGAATGCTTGTGATTTTTGCATGTTGATTTTGTGTCCTGAGACTTTGCTGAAGTTGCTTATCAGCTTAAGGAGTTTTGGGGCTGAGAGAATGGATTTTCTAAATATTTAATGATGTCATATGCAAACAGTGACAATTTGCCTTCCTCTCTTCCTATTTGAATAGTCTTTAATTCTTTCCTTTGCCTGACTGCCCTGGCCAGAACTGCCAATAGTATGTTAAATAGGAGTGGTGAGAAAGGGCATTCTTGTCTTGTGTTGGTTTTCAAAGGGAATGTGTCCAGTTTTGCCCATTCAGTATCATATTGGCTACGGATTTGTCATAAATAGCTCTTATTATTTTGAGATATGTTCCATCAATACCTAGTTTACTGAGAGTTTTTAGCATGAAGCCATGTTGAATTTTACTGAAGGCCTTTTCTGCATCTATTGAGATAATCATGTGTTTTTTGTCATTGGTTCTGTTTATGTGATGGGTTACATTTATTGATTTGCATATGTTGAGCCATTCTTGCAGCCCAGGGATGAAGCCAACTTGATCATGATGGATAAGCTTTTTGATGTGCTGCTGGATTTGGTATGCCAGTATTTTATTGAGGATTTTCACATTGATGTTCATCAAAGATATTGGTGGGGAAATTTTCGTTTTTTTATTGTGTCTCTGTCAGGCTTTGGTATCAGGACGATGCTGGCTTCATAAAATGAGTTAGGGAGGAGTCTCTCTTCTTCTATTGTTTGGAATAGTTTCAGAAAGGATGGTACCATCTTCTCTTTGTACCTCTGGTAGAATTTGGCTGTGAATGCATCTGGTTTTGGGCTTTTTTGGTTGGTAGGCTATTAATTACTGCCTCAATTTTAGAACTAGTTATTGGTCTATTCAAAGATTCGATTTCTTTCTGGTTTTGTCTTGGGAGTGTTCACAAATTAATCATTTCTTCTAGATTTTCTAATTTATTTGTGTAGAGATGTTTATAATATTCTCTGATGGTAGTTTGTATTTCTGTGGAATTAATGGTGATATCTCCTTATTGTGTCTATTTGATTTTTCTCTATTTTCTTCTTTATGAGTCCAGCTAGTGGTGTATCTATTTTTAGTCTTTTTAAAAAAATGCACTCTTGGATTCATTGATTTTTTTGCAGGGTTTTTCATGCCTCTATCTCCTTCAGTTCTGTTTAATCTTAGTTATTTCTTGTCTTCTGCTAGCTTTTGAATTTGTTTGTTCTTGCTTCTCTAGTTCTTTTAATTGTGATGTTCAGGTGTTAATTTCAGATCTTCCCAGTTTTCTGATGTGGGAATTTAGTGCTATAAATTTCCCTCTAAACACTGCTTCAGCTGTGTTCCAGAGATTCTGTTATGTTGCCTTTTTGTTCTCAATTGGTTTCAAAGAACTTCTTTATTTCTGCCGTAAATTCATTTTTTACCCAGTAGTCATTAGGAGCAGGTTGCTCAATCTCCATGTAATTGTGATGTTTTGAGTGAATTTCTTAACCCTGAGTTCTAATTTGATTGTATTGTGGTCTCAGAGACCCTTTGTTATGATTTCCATTCTTTTGTATTTGCTGAGGAGTGTTTTACTTTAGAGTATGTGGTTGATTTTAGAATAAGTGCTATGTGGTGCTGAGAAGAATGTATTTTCTCTTGATTTGGGGGTGGAGAGTCCTGTAGATGTCTATTAGGTCTGTTTGGTCCAGAGCTGAGTTCAAGTCCTGAATATCCTTGTTAATTTTCTTCTTTGTTGATCTGTCTAATACTGATAGTGGGGTGTTAAAGTCTCCCACTATTATTGTGTGGCACTCTAAGTCTCTTTGTAGGTCTCTTAGAACTTATTTTATGAATCTGGGTGCTTCTGTATTGGGAAAATGTATATTTAGGATAGTTAGCTCCTGTTGTTGCATTGATCCCTTCATAACTATGTCCTCCTCCTACTCCTCCTCCTTCTTCTCCTTCTCCTCCTCCTTCTTCTCCTCCTCCTCCTCCTTCTTCTCCTTCTCCTCCTTCTTCTTCTCCTCCTCCTTCTCCTTCTTCCTCCTCCTCCTCCTCCTCTTGTCCTTCTTCTTCTTCCTCCTCCTCCTCCTCCTCCTTCTTCTTCTTCATTGTTGGTTTAAAGTTTGTTTTATCAGAGACTTGGACTGCAATTCCTGCTTTTTTTTTTCCTTTCCATTTACTTAATAAATATTCTTCCATCCCTTTATTTTGAGCTTATGTGTGTCTTTGCACATGAGATGGGTCTCCTGAATACAGCACACTGATGGGTCTTGATTCTATCAAATTTGTTAGTCTGTGTCTTTTAATTGGGGCATTTAGCCCATTTACATTTAAGGTTAATATTGTTATATGTGAATTTGATTCTGTCATGATGATGCTAGCTGGTTATTTTGCACATTAGTTGATACAGTTTCTTCATAGTGTCATTGGTCTTTACATTTTGGTCTGTTTTTGCAGTGGTTGGTACTGATTTTTCCTTTCTATATTTAGTGCTTTCTTCAGGAGCTCTTGTAAGGCAGGCCTGGTGGTGACAAAGTCCCTCAGCATTTGCTTGTCTGTAAAGGATTTTATTTCTCCTTTGCTTATGAAGCTTAGTTTGGCTGGATAAGAAATTATGGGTTGAAAATTCTTTTCTTTAAGAATGTTGAATATTGTCTGACTCTCTTCTGGCTTTTGGGTTTCTGCAGAGAGATCTGCTGTCAGTCTGATGGGCTTCCCTTTGTAGGTAATCTGACCTTTCTCTCTGGTTGCCCTTAACATTTTTTCCTTCATTTCAACCTTGGAGGATCTGATGATTTTGTGTCTTGGGGTTGCTCTTCTCGAGGAGTATCTTTGAGGTATCCTCTGTATTTCCTGAATTTGAATGTTGACCTGTCTTGCTAGGTTGGGGGAAGTCCTCTTGGATAATATCCTGAAGTGTGTTTTCCAACTTGGTTCCATTCTCCCCATCACTTTCAGGTACACCAATCAAGCATAGGTTTGTTTTTTTTCACATAGTCTCATATTTCTTGGAGGCTTTGTTTATTCCTTTTCATTCTTCTTTATCTAATCCTGTCTCCATGCCTTATTTCAGTAAGTTGATCTTTAATCTCTGATATCCTTTCTTCTGCTCGATTTATTTGGCTATTGATACTGGTGTATGCTTCATGCTTCATGAAGTGCTCATGCTGTGTTTTTCAGCTCCATCAGGTCATTTATTTTGCTCTCTAAACCTGTTATTCTAGTTTAGCAGATCCTGTAACTTTTTATCAAGGTTCTCAGCTTGAATTGGGTTAGAACATGCTCCTTTAGCTCAGAGGAGTTTGTTATTACCCACTTTCTGAAGCCTACTTCTGTCAATTTGTAAATCTCACTCTCCATCCAGTTTTGTGCCCTTGCTGAAGAGGAGTTGTGATCATTTGGAGAAGAGGCATTCTGGTTTTGGAATGTTTAGCATTTTTGTGCTGTTTTTTCCTCATTGTCGTGGATTTATCTACCTTTGATCTTTGGGGCTGATGACCTTTGGATGGGGTTTTGTGTGGGGGTCCTTTTTGTTGATATTGATGTTGTTGCTTTCTGCTTGTTAGTTTTTTTTCTAACAGGCCCCTCTTCTGCAGGTCTGGTGCAGTTTGCTTGAGGTCCACTCCAGACCCTGTTTGCTTGGGCATCACCAGTGGAGGTTGCACAAAAGCAAATATTGCTGTCTGCTCCTTTCTCTGGAAGCTCAGCACAAAGGGACACTGACCTGATAACAGCTGGAGCTGTCCTGTAGGGTGTCTGTCAATCCCTGTTGGGAGGTCTCACCCAGTCTGGAGGCACAGGGGTGAGTAACCCACTTGAGGAGGTTGTCTGTCCATTAGCAGAGCTCGAGTACTGTGCTGGGAGAATCCTCCTTTTCAGGATCAGCTGCTCTCTTCAGAGCTGGCAGACAGGAAAGTTTTAGTCTGCTGAAGTTGTTGCCTCAGCTCCCCCTTTCCCCACATGCTCTGTCCCAGGGAGATGGGAGTTTTATCTGTAAGCCCCTGACTGAGGCTGCTGCCTTTCTTTCAGAGATACCCTGCCCAGTGAGGAGGAATCTAGAGAGGCAGTTGTACCACTGCTGCTTTGCTGAGTTTGGTGAATTCCACCCAATTTAACCCTCCTGGCCTCCTTAGCACTGTCTGGGAAGAACTGCCTACTAAAGCCTCAGTAAGGGCTGATGCCTCTCTCCTCACCAAGCTCGATAGTCCCAGGTCAACTTGACTGCTGTGCTGGCAGCGAGAATTTCAGGCTAATGGCTCTCAGCTTGCTGGGCTCCATGGGAGTGGTACACACTGAGTGAGACCACTTGGCTTCCTGGTTTGAGCCCCTTTCTAGGGGAGTAAACGGTTCTGTTTTGATGGGGTTTCAGGCACCACTGGGGTATGAAAAAGACTCCTGCAGCTAGCTTGGTGTCTTTGCAAACAGCCACCCAGTTTTGTGCTTGAAACTCAGTGTCCTTGTGGTATAGGGACATGAGGGAATCTCCCCATCTATGGATTGCAAAAACCGTGGGAAAAGTGTAGTTTCTGGGCTGGGTAGCACAGTGCTTCATGGCTTCCTTTGGCTGGGGAAGGGAGGTCCCCTGGCTCTTTGTACTTCCCGAGTGAGGCAATGGTCCAGCCTGCTCTGCCCACCCTCTGTGGGCTACATCCACTGCCTAACCAGTCCCAATGAGATGAATTGGGTATCTCTGTTGGAAATGCAAAAGTCAGCCGCCTTCTGCATTGGTCTCGCTGGGAGCTGCAGGCCAGAGCTGTTCCTATTTAGCCATCTTGCCAGATCAACCCTATTTTTTTTTATACCCATTAACCATTTTTATCTCCCCCCTCACTCATTTGCTACCCTCCTAACCTCTGGTAACTATCCTTCCTTTCTCTAGTTGCATGAATTCAATTGTTTTAATTTTTAGATCCCACAAATAAGGTGAGAACATGCAATGATTGTCTTTTTGTGTATGGCTTATTTCACTTAACATAATAGCCTCCAGTTCCATTTAGGTTTGTTGAAAATGACAAGGTTTCCTTTTTTTAATGGCTGAATAGCACTTCATTGTGTATAAGTACATTTTCTTTATTCATTCATCTCTTAGTGGACACTTATGTTGCTTCCAAATCTTGGATATTGTGAACAGAGCTGCAGCAAACATGAGAGGGGCAGATATTTCTTCAATATACTGATTTCCTTTCTTTTGGGTATATACTCAGCAATGAGATTGCTGGATTGTATGGTAGCTCTATTTTTATTTTTTTGAGGAACTCCCTTGTCATTTCTATGTTTTTGAAAGCCTCTCCATAGTAGCTGTACTAATTTACATTCCCACCAATGGTGTATGAGGATTCCCTTTTCTCTTCATCCTCAGCAGCATTTGTTATTGCCTGACTTTTGGACAAAGCCATTTTAACTGGGGTGAAATGATACATCATTGTAATAAAAATTACACAAATCCATGGCTGAAATCAATAAATGTTTATTTCTTGATCAAGCAAAGACCATTGTGTGTCAGGGGAACTCTCTGGAGCTTATATTTTCCAATGATGGTTCAGCATTTCACCTTCATGACAACATTTGATTTATTATTCCAACAATGACACAATGGGGTGGAGCATTGAATATCAGCAATTAAAAGCTTACATGAGAAAGTAAAACATGTGACTTCTACTCCAGTTTTTTTTGGTGAAAGTAAGCCACACCTAACCTCAGGGAACTCAAGAAAAGGCAATTCCTCAGTAGGCCTGAAAGAAAAAAAATTGGCAGCACTGATATCCACCACGGATGTCAACTTTTTATTCTGCTAGGTAAGAACATTTCACACACACACACACACACACACACACACACACACCCCACCCCATCCTACCCTTCAAAACCACCATCATTTCCTTAAAGAACTTACTTTTTAACATTATGCACAAAATTACCTATTAAAACTTCAGTTACAATTTTTTTATTTTCTGTGCTCTTCCCTGTATCCTAGGAAATCAAACTACATTCTTCAGAATCCCTTACAGTAGGATACCTCATTATATTCTTTCAATGAATGGCATTCACATGTTATTTGGAAGGCAGAGGAAAAGCAAGAGCCATTATTGCTCCTAGGACTGTGGTAAGCAGAGGATGGGCTTTGATAAACAGAAGATGTATTCTCATTGGCCTTCTACAAATCACTCATTTAGTGCTCTTGGCAGCTGAGATTGCTGGTGACAGCTTCTCAGAATTTCTGTACTTTCAGTACCCTGGTCATTTCTACATTTTTGAAAGCCTCTAACTCTGATATTTATTCTTTCTTGTTTGAAATAACTAGAGGAGCTTTTCTGACTGATAAAGTATATGGCACTAAGAAACAGATTATCAAATATAGAGTCAGATCTGGTTAGATTTGAAGCAACAATAGCCTCACCTATGAAAGAAAAACAGATATTGGTAGGTCATGGCATGTAGTGGGAAAATAGTCACTTAAATTGCTGCCTGTAGCTGCTTATAATAAAGTCCCTGTCGAAGGAAAGGCTTTAGGGGATTAAGAGGCTGCTTAATCCATTATATCCATATAGAATATCTGCATATTCATTATATCCATATAGACCACTGAAATATTTTATCAGTCAGAAAAGCTCCTCAAGCTATTTCAAGCAAGAAGGAAAAGGTATCAGAAGTAGAGACTTCCAAGAATCTACTCTGTCCCTGTAGGGGACTTTGTGTAGATGTAATTGATATACAGATCACATGGACACTAAGGTGGGATAGCTGCTTCTGACTTTATGCGAGAAGATTCAAAAATCAAATGAAAAACTCAAGACATAAATATCTTGGCTCAAAACACAGTCAGAAAACTGGAGAGCTTTTATGATTGCCACAAAAGAAACTTTAATGTTTAATTCTGCAATCCACAGCATCAAATTTCAGGTCTAATTTTTTTTTTTTTTTTTTGATAAAGGTCAGACACAAAGTTTGATGTTGCGGATTGCAGAATTCAAGCAAATTTGGATTCATTGCTCACTGGATCTTTTGTAAAAGTTGGGGCATTGACTGGAAAGAATTAAATTCTGAATTGGAATAGAGCCATCTAGATAGATACCAGTGATCTGAATTCTGTTAATAAACTCCCTTGTTGGAAATATCTGTAACGATCTCAACCAAGGTAATGTCAAAGGGATTGAAAAGGGATGCAAGTGCATCTCAAGGCCAGATATAGTATGCACCTAAAGTAAAATAAATAAAATAAAAAAAAAGAATCAAACTGAGCCTTTGGAATTGAAAAATTAAAAAAAAAAAAGGCTCATCTCTCCACCCTCCACCATTTATTGTCTCTAGACCCATAATCAGAATTAGATTCCCAAAGGCCTCAGGAGAAAAGTAAAAAGTCTGATACTGGAGGAGAATTACAAGGTTTTACCAATGTGTATCAGTCAGCAAAAGGAACATAGCCTGCCAAAACCTTGATTTTTAGTACTGTAGGACGTATTTTCAGACTTCTGACCTCCAGAAATATAATATAATAAATTTGTGTTGCTTTAAGCCACTGATTTTGTGGTAATTTGTTATAAAAGCAATAGGAAACATACAATGATCTACTAAAGTTTTACTTGATATGTGTAGTCAAAAAAAGTTCTAGGTCTGGTGAACAGAGATATGGCTTGAGTAGCTACAACATATCCCCCTAATTCCAAGATCTAAACCAGCAATCAAAGAGGAACTCCTTGGATGAAGGGAAGGACACATCATTTTGAGGAAGGATCCTGCAGCATGTCCATGCATATGTACCGTAAACCTTTCCCCAAGTCTTTCCTAAAGCTTTTATGAACTGGAAACTTCAAAATGTCTAGACTTTATAAGGGTTTGGTACAGTGAGCTGACAGTAATTACTGATAACCCAAATTGCACTGTGGTCTTACTGTCAGAGTAGGTGCTTATAAATGTCAGATGGCACATAATTTTCACCTGAGCTCATGTCACACTGGTGTACTAGTTTTTTATTGCTGTGTTATAGATTATCACAAACTTAGTAGATTAAAACAATACCCTGTATTTTTTAAGCTCACAGTTCTGTAAAGCAGAAGACTCTGCAGGATTGGCTGGGTTCCCTGCTTATGGAACCAAGGCCATTGTTCCATGGCCATGGTCTTCCAAGGCCAAAGTCAAGGTGTTTGGTGGGCTAAACTCTTATCTAGGCCCTAGGGATGAATCCTCTTCTAAGCTCATTTAGGTTTTGGCAGAATTCAGTTCCTTGTGGTTGTGGGACTGGGGCCCCAGTTTCTTGCTTGCTATTGGCCAGAGAGTTCTCCTCTGCTCCTAAAGGCTTCCCATATCTCCTTCCTATGTGACTCCCTTCTTACTCAAAGACAGAAATGGAATAGCACATAGAGTTCTTATGCATTGACTTTCTCTGACTTTCCCTTATGCCATCAGCTATAGAATGCTCTCTGCTTTTAAGGGCTAATATTATTAGATCAGGCTCAGCCAGATAATCTTCTTGTCTTAAAGTCAATTCTGCTATATGATATAGTGGGAATGAGAACTAATCATATTCACAGGTTCTGGGAATTAGGATGGAACATCTTTGGGGGGACCATTTTAGAAATTCTACCTACCACAGTGGGCCACATGGATCCATGGACACACTCAGCAATTATTTTCTCAATTCCTGAATGCATGGTTGGAATAGACACTCTTGGCTACTGGAAGAATCACAACATTGGGCCCTTGACTTGTGAAAAGGGTTTATTATTATACAAAAGGCCAAGTAGAAGCCTGTGCAGACATGGTAGAGAATAGTGTCAACTTCAGTTCTCTGGTACCTGGTATGGAGCTATTTGTCTGAGATATGCTTTGTTTTCTAAATCAACAGAAAAGATCATCAGAAACAGATAATAATTTTTTCTTTTTATGTGTTTGGGATAATAGTATAATCTTACTGTTTTACCCAGTACCATGTCAACTGTCAAAATTGAGGACACAGAGACATTGATTATCTCACCTTCCTGTAGAATATCATGCTATACACCTCATTGATAACATAGTGATGATGGATGTAGCCAACAGGAAATAGCAAATATCTCAGGTGCCTTTGCTAGATATATGCATTACAGAGATTGGGAGAGAAACTTACCACCCTAGTGAAGTTTCTAGGATTCTATAGTCTGGGGCACATGGAGATTAGCTCCTTCAAAGTGAAAGACAAATTACTGCATATTGAGTCTATTATTAAGAAAGAGGCAAGGTATTTAATGAGATATTTGGATTCTGGTGGCAACATATCTCTTGTTTGAGTTTGCTTTTCTAACTTATTTATCAAGTAATAAAGATAAGCTGATTTGATACTTGAGTTTTATGACCTATTTGGTCCAATTATGCCCAAACCATCTGGTAAGAATCTTGTGTGGAGGCTCTAGCAAAACTTAGTAAGAGAATCACTTCGAAGAATATCTAGAATTTTGGGGCAAAGTCATGCCTTTCTCCTGCATTTGAGAAACAGCTTCTTGGTTGTTAATTGGCCCTGGCAGAGATCAAATTTTGGTCATGGGAACAAGTGATCATGTAACTTGAACTGTCCAACATAAAGTAGTTATATATTGGGCATAAACAGCAGCCTTCCATCATCAAGTGGAAGTTGCATTGTGTCCAATAGCTTTTGTTTGTCTTTCTAGATACATTCTCTACCCTGCTATTTCCCTCGAGAGATGACCATAGACAATATCAGTAGAAAATAACTATTATGTCCCCTGATTTCCAAGCTTTTGGTTGGGTTGAATCAATTGGGAGCCTGGTGGGAGATTGAAAGGGGAGGAGGGAAGTTCCTTTCATGCAAGGTTCCCTTGGGTTTGCTGTGTCCTTAGCCAAAAGTCCTTTAAGCTTGAACTTCTCTCAAGGAAGACCTCTCCATATAAGTTTCTCTTTTTGGATTCCGGTAACTGATTCTCCTCTTCGCTACTTCAAACTTAGGAAAGGTAAAACCTCCAGGGTACTACACTACCCTTCATGATTTTCCCACACCCTGCACATACATTTGTTAAAAATTCCTTCATTATCCTCTCCTCACATGATCTTACTTTGATGGCATCATTTATTCTTTGTCCAGAAACTGACTGATACGGTATCTGATACTAGAAATAACCCTAAGAAAGCAGAGCCTGAAAACTGGATTCTAGTTTGGGTTATTTATTCATATGAGTAGAACTGAGATATGCTAGTTTCCAGGTCATATGATTGCATCACAATCGCTCAGGTTATCACTGATAGTAGCAAGGGATGAAGTGCAGGTGAAGAGACAAGTGTTGGTAGATTAAGTCCTAAAGACACACATAAATTGTGTAAGCAGGCGGCTCAGACTCCTGGGGGGAGCGCCCTTCGACAAACTAACGAGGGAGAAACAATTGGCTTAAAGATGGTACATTGACACATGGGTGGCTCTGACAGTAAAGGCAGAAAAACCTATTGTTTATTCAGTTGTGTGCCCACTGAAAGATGTCACTTTGTAAGTGGGGTGCTGTCTTACAAGATGTGGTATATACTATGAGCTAATAAGTTATACAAAAATGCTGTTTTTTCCATTTTTTTCCATTATCCCATAGTCCACAAATGGGAGGTGGAGTTACCTGGCTTCTTTCTCTATTATACCTAATAACTCATTCACATACATTCTGCTTTCCATTTCTGCAACTTTAGACTCTGTTTTTCTGAAGAACCTTTAAATCGTCTTCCATATCATTCCCATTTTTATAGATAAGGAAACTTAGGCGAACAGAAGGTAACTAACTTGCCTAAATTCACATAACTGTCAAGTGGAAAGGCCTACTGAAACCAATCTGTCAAACTCCAAAGCCCATGTTTCTTTGTTTATACTCCAAAGAAGACAAAGCAGGAATGTAGGCTAGAAGAAGGTAGGTAAATGGTATGAAGAAAGAGGTTCACGTAGAGTTTCAGTCACCAGGAAAAACAAAGCAAAACTTGGTAGGATACTTTTGCAATAATTTCAAATCCTATGACAGGAAACACAGAAGGATTTCATGGAAGGAGACCTTCTAGCTATGGAGCCTTCTAGAGTGAAGGGCAAGTGCGCCTACCTCAGGCCCACCTCCTCAGCAAACCATTTTTGTGCATGTGGTTGTTAGGGAGCTAATGCCAGGATGGAGCCCAGAACTAATCCCAGAGAACATCAAAACTACATGCTCTTCAAGCACTTGGGAATTCTCAAGTGCCATGCCATTGCTAAGTGAGTGGGGAAGCAAAGTGTTTACTTAGGAGGTTGTAGGGCAAGACTTCAAGGGAATCTGTTAGATACAAGTTTAAATTCTCTTAAATCTAGGATAGTGCTCAGGGGGATTCAAAACTTTAAAGAGCATTTTTGGCTCTTGGCCTGCTATTGTTTGGAATCTTGAGTTGCTTCTGGCATCTGGAGAAGGTGGCAGGCACATCTGGAGGGTTGTCTGGCTGCTTGAAGAGTCCAAGAAAATTCTGCCATTTTATCTTCCAGTGTGCTACAGTGAAGTTTCCCAAGCCTGTGAATGGACTGTCAACTCCAAACTTTGTCCCCTTAGGCCAGCAGAAAACATTGAGTCCTCTTATAAAAGCAGATCATTCAGAGTGGAGGAATAGCAAAGTTTTAAAATGAAATGTGTGTGTGTGTGTGTGTGTGTGTGTGTGTGTCTGTGTGTGTCTGTGTGCGTCCCTTAGGAAAAATCCTCTTTCAGAATGGGAGACAGTTGGTATTAACAGTGGTGAGGTGTCCTCATTAAACCTCCCGTTGCTCTGTGCAAGGTCATGTTTTGATAGGTGCTCAAAGGGACTGGACAGATGCAGAACAAGTGTAAAAGGGAAAGCTCAGGTGTAAGAGAGCAGTACCCACCTCTGTCTCTGGCTGTCTTCCTCCTGGGGTTTGCCCTCACAAATTGCTTCTAGGTTTTTAACTGTGCTGGGGGAGTTGCTACCACTAAATACAGCCCTCAGGGCAATGTTCTTTCCAGAACACTCAGAGCACCTGCATTAGTATTACCTGGAATGGCACTGAAAATGCAGATTCCTCATATGGAATCTAGATTACCCTGATATGTTACTTAGTAAAGCTTCCCTGGGGATTCTTACAAATGAAAGTCTAGACCAGTTCTGCAGGGGCTTCTGCCAGTTACCAAGTATTGACAGTCAATATCTGTTCAATGTTTATTGTTTATTTTAAGAACTTTATCTATATTATTTCATTTAATCTTGACAATATTCCTCAAATTAAGAACTATTATTATCTCTGGAATTTTTACAGAAACTGAACGTGAGGCACAAAGAAAATAAATAACTTGTTTCAGGTCACATGGCAATTATTGGAGTCAGCATTTGAACTCAGATAGTTTAACCACAGAAAACAGGCTCTTAGTCACTGTGGTAAGCCCTGTGAATTAATCCTTCTTTTCTTTCTTTTGACCAAGATCAAATTGTATTTTTTTTTTCTGATGAACTTTGCTAAGGGATGAAGGGAAAACACATTTTCAGAGGAGAATTTTTTTTATTCCTTCATCATAAGAACTGTCTGGGCATGATAGGTTTGGTTAACATAGCTTCCCCAGAACAATCCACGTCCTGTCCTTAACTCATGAGGAAACACTCTGCCTCCACTCTGCTCCAAGCTGCCCTTCCAACTATACTTCCTGCTCCCCTGGAGGAACCTGGCTCCAGGTCAGCAGATCTATATGCTGCCTCATGTAGATCTGCCAGTGTGGTTGCTTTGGCTTTCCCATCTAGTAAAGGACAAGCATATGCTTATACAATCTTCAAAGACCAGCCAGCTCAAATATTCCCTTTTCAGAGAAGCTATCAGAAAGCACACAAAGGGCCTTTCTCTTGGGAGGTCCCAGGATCACTTAACAACCTGAGACCAACTTTTTGGGACTTCTTTCCCCTCCTGTAGCAGGTGCAATGCTTAGCTACCTTTTCTCTTATAGCTTCTCTAGCTGGGGGGGACGGGGGTGGGGTTGGGGGATTTGTTTTCTTCCTGACTTGTTTGTGGAAAGTGGGTTTCTCATTGTCCTGAGGGCAGACGCATGGCCTTTTCCACTTGAAGAGTTTTAGTCCCATTCATTTTGCAAGCATCGAAAATCTTGCAGCTTAAGGAAACTTATTTTGTTTTGTCATCGTCTCTGGTGCACAGCTCAATTCTCTTCCTGAGATGGTTACTGAAATAAACTTCCTCCTCCCTATTTTCCCCTGAGGATGAAGTTTCATTAGCCTCTCTCCTCTTGTCAATGCCCACAAGTGAATGCAGTGCAGTGCTCCCTGTCCCAGGTAGGGCGCCTGAGTTTCAACTTCTTTAATCCATTTAGGGCCACTTTCGGACATCCTCTGAAAAATCTGTCCTGCCCATTTCTTCCTGAGGTGACTTACTCAATTTTTAGGTCATGCATGAGAGAACAGGTGTACTTTTACTATCTAATCATTGTTACTCTAAGTGTACATGCTTTAATATTGTGATATTATAATATCACAATGTTGTAGTTAAATAAATAAAACTCAGTAGAACTGTTCCTCCTGAAAAGAAGACAAGACAGGTAGAGAAGAGAGAGGCTTGGTGAAATTACTTACATGAGGGCATGATCTATTCACCAGCTTTGCTCTGACCAAAAAAGAGGAGCCTAACAGATATTTCTCAATGCAGAATAAGGAGGGAATCTGCTACCTTTTGGGCTTTGGAGGTTAGTCAGTGATGTGAGGCAGAAGCATCCTGGGGGAAGAAGTGGGCCTTGGGAGGCACTATAATGAATAAGCTGAAGGGAGGACCCTGGAGTCAATTAGCTGGATTTCCATCTGGCTGTCCCATTCACAAGCTGTGGAACCTTAATGTAGACATATTAATAAATCGCTGTGTCTTTATCTATTGGAGAATAATAATTATCCCTACTTTGTAGAATTATTTTGAAGGGTGATATGTTAATATGTGTGAAGTGCAAATGAGTGCTTGACATATAGTAAATGCTGTATAAGTATGGCTACCTAAAGGCCATATGACCACGGAGAGAGGGAAGAAGGAGAGAGGAAATGAGGGAGAGTGGGAGAGAAACGTGTTTGGGGAGAAACACAGAACTTAAAGGTGGAGGGACTTTCAGGAAATCAGAGGAAGCATCTGCTTAGCAGATAGAACAGAAAGTCAGGAGAGGGTACTTGGATCAGGGAGGAAAATGTATACCTCGAGGAAGCAGGGTGCCAGGAGCTCTCATGAGAGGAATGGATGGATGGAGAATCTAAATGGTGCACCTCCTTGGTCCTGGAGGCATATTGAGAGACCCAAAGAGAGAGAGAGAGAAGGCATTGTATACCTCACCAGACCTCAAAGTGGTGCCCAGCCAGTCTCATGGGCTTGGGTATCTCAGAAGTTTGGCCTAAGGTGCAATTAAGATAAAGGTGACAGAGCCCTTGACAATCAGGATGCTGTGCCAGCCTATGTTCAATTACTTTACCATTCAGGAGGATATTTATATCCCTTTTTCCTTAGCAAAGAAAAGAAATTGTAGTCTGGTCTGAGCCAAAATTATAACTGTGAGGAGAAGTCATTTGGGAAGTGTTTTCTTAAATTTTGATATGCATCAGAATCACCACATGGTCTGAGTGGAGCCTGGCAGTTGCATGTTTAAGAGGGAAACACATTATTTTGATGTTTACCAGAAAGTTTAGGAAACACTTCTTTCTCAATGCTTTTCAATCTTTAATGTACACACACATTACCTGGGGATATTGTTAAAGTGAGGATTCTGAAGGTCTGAGGTGAAGCTTGAGATTCTGCATTTCTGACAAGCTCCCAGGTGATGCTGATGCTGCTGGTCTGAGGACTACATGGCTTAAAATATTGTCCCCATTTCATTTTACTTAAATTTTTATGGATACATAATAGTTGTACATATTTATGGAGTTACATATGATATTTTGATATAAGCATACAATGTGTAATGAACAAATCAAAGTAACTGAGGTATCCAACACCTTAAACATTTATCATTTCTTTGTGTTAGGAACATTCCAATTCCACTCTTTCAGTAATTCGGAAACATACAATAAATTATTGTTAACTATAGTCACCCTATTTCGCTATTGAGCACTAGATCTTATTCCTTCTAACTGTATTTTTGTGCCCATTAACCAATCTACCTATTCCTCTCCCGACTACCTTCCCAAGCCTCTGGTAGCCATCATTCTACTCTCTATCTCCATGATATCAATTTTTATAGCTCCCAAATATGAGTGAGAACATGTAATATTTATGTGTTTGGCTTATTTCACTTAACATAACGTCCTCAAGTTGCATCCTTCTTGCTGCAAATGACAGGATAGTTTTCTTTTTATGGCTGATAATATTCCATTGTGTATATGTACCACATCTTTATCTATTCATCTGTTGATAGACATTAGGTTGATTCCATATCTTGGCTAGTGTGAGTAGTGCTGCAGTAAACGTAGGAGTACAAATATCTCTTCAATATGCGGATTTTCTTTTCTTTGGATATATACCCAGTAGTGGGATTACTACATCATATGGTAGTTCTAGATTTAGTTGTAGTTCTAGATTTCTAGATTGAGGGAACCTCAATACTGTTCTCCACAGTGGCTCTAGTAAATTCACACTTAACAGTGCAGGAGCATTCTCCTTTCCCTGTATCCTTGCAAGGATTCATTATTATTATTATTATTTGGTCTTTTTGACAAAAGCCATTTTAACTGGGGTGAGATGATATGTCATTGTGGTTTTGATTTGCATTTCTCTGATGATTAGTGATGTTGAACATTTTTTTCATATACCTGTTTGCCATTTGTGTATGTATTTTTTGAGAAATGTCTGTCAGATCTTTTGCCCATTTAAAAAACTGAATTATTATATTTTTTTCTGTGAAGTTGTTTGAGCTTCTTATATACTCTGGTTAATAATCCCTTGTCAGTTGAATAGTTTGCAAATATTTTCTCTCATTCTGTAGGCTGTGGTATAATATTTTTTGATATTATTTCTTCTGTAAATATTTGGTGGAATTCAGCAGTAAGGGCACCAGAAAGTCTCTTTCTTTGCAAGGACACTTTTTATTACTGCTTTCTCCTTGTTATTCATCTATTCAGGTTTGCATTTCTTCATGGTTCAATCTTGGTATGTTGTATGTGTCTTGGAGTTTATTAATTTCTTCTAGGTTTCCAATTTATTGGCATATGATTTCTAATAATAGTCTCTAATTAACCTTTAAATTTCTGTGGTATCAGTTGTAATTTATCCTTTTTTGTCTCTGATTTTATTTATTTGAGTTTTCTTTCTTAGTCTGGCTAATTGTTTGTCAATTTTATTTATGTTTTAAAAAGCCAGTGTTATGATTGATCCTTTGTATTTTTTTCAGTCTTAATTCCATTTATTTCTGTTCTGATCCTTATTATTTTCTTTCTTCTACTAATTTTGGGTTTGGTTTCCTTTTGATTTTCTAGATCTTTAAGATGCATTGTTGCATTTTTTATTTTAAATCTCCTTACTTTTTTTTGAAATTGGCATTTACTGCTATAAACTTCCTTCTTAGTGTTGCTTTTGCTATATCCTGATTTTGGTATATTGTGTTTCCATTTTTATTTGTTTCAAGAATTTTTAAAAAAATTTTCCTCTTAATTTCTTCATTGACCCAATGGTCATTCAGAAGCGTATTGTTTAATTTTCCTGTATTTGTATTGTTTCCAAAATTCCTCGTATTATTGATTTCTAATTTTATTCGAACTTTTTAAAAAACTGTCCTGAATAACATTTGGATCAAACAGTCAGAAGATCCATATTATTCATGAAAACAAGGCATGAAACCAAAGGCATACTCAGGAGGAAAATTCATAGTTTTATAAAAATAAATAAAAGACATATTCCACTAAAGAGATTAAGTGGGTAGAGAAGATAATTGAAATAATCAATCTCTGAAGAAAATTTTTGAGACTTCTTTTGTGGTCTATCATTGAGAATGCCCCATGTGCTGAGAAGAAGAATGTGTATTGTGCAGCTGTTGGAAAAAATGGTCTACAATATAAATGCCTATTAGGTCCATTTAGTCTGTAGTGCAGATTAGGTCTAAATTTTCTTTGTTCATTTTCTGTCCAGATGATCTGTCCAACGCTGAAAGTGGGGTGTGGAGTCCCCCAGCTCTTATTGTATTTGGATTGATCTCTTTAGCTCTAGTTACATTTGCTTTAGACATATGGGTGCTTCAGTGTTGAGTGCATAAATATTTACAATTGTTATATTTTCTTGCTGAATTGACCCCTTTTTGTCATTATATAACGACTTTCTTTTTATAGTTTTGTCCTAAAATCTAGTTTTATCTGATATAAGTATAGCTACACCTGCTATTTTTGGGTTTCTTTTTGCATGGAATATTTTTCTTCATATCTTCATTTTCACTCTGTGTGTGTCTTCATAGGTGAAGTTGGTTTCCTATAGGCAGCACATAGTTGGTCTTGCATATATATATTATATATATATGCAATACCAATATATAATATATATATAATATATATTATATATATATATTATATATATAATATATATATATAATAGGGACAGTGTTTTGCTACATTGCTCAGGCTGGTTTCAAACTCCTGGTCTCAAGTTATCCTTCCACCTTGGCCTACCAAAGTGCTAGGACTACAGTTGTACACCATTGTATCAAGTCTTGTTTTTTTTTGGTTAATTCATTCAGCCATTCTATGTCTTGATTGGAGAATTTGGTCCCTTTACACTCAACATTATTGTTAGGTAAAGACTACTGCTGCTGTTTTGTTACTTGTTCCTTGAATGTATTGTTAGTCATTTCTTCCCTTCTTCTTATTTTCCTTTGTGTATGAGTAACTTTTCTCTGGTAGTATGTTTTAATTTCTGCCTTTTTATTTCTATGTTTCTATTATAGGTTTTTGCTTTGTGATTACCATGAGGCTTGCAAATAACACCTTTTAACCAATTATTATAAACTGATGACAGCTTTAACTCCAATCACAATTAAAAGAAAAAAGAACAATCAATGAGAAAATAAAAAAACTCTACATTTAATCTATATCCCTTCTGTTTTTTAAAAAAATATTGTCTATCTCTTAACAAACTGTGGTAGTTACTGTTTTTGATAGGTTTGTCTTTTAGTCTTCATACTAAAGATATGAGTGGTTTATACACTGCAATTACAATGTTGGAGTATTCTCTGTTTGTCTTTGTACTTACTTTTACCAGTGAGTTTTATACCTTCAGATGATTTACTGTTGCTTGTTAGCATTCTTTTTATTTCAGATTGAAGAACTCCCTTTAGCATTCCTTGTAAAACAGGTCTAAAGTTGATTAAAATTCCTCAGCTTCCATTTGTCTTGGAAAGTTATTATTTCCCCTTCATTTTTGAAAGATAACTTTGTTAGATATAATATTGTAGGTTGAGGGATTATTTTTTGAGGTTACATGTGAGTATTTACTACATACATAGAATGTATAATGGTTAGATCAGGGTATTAGGGGTATCCATCATTTCAAATATATATCATTTTTGTGTGTTGATAAAATTTTAAGTCTTCTTTTGTAGCTACTTTGAAATATACAATACATTGTTGCTAACTATATTCACCCTACTCTGACATCTAATATTGTGACTTGCTTGTTCTAACTGTATGTTTGTACCCATAACCAATCTCTCTTTATCCCCCTCCTACCACCCATGCACTCTTTCCAGGCTCTGATATCTATTATTCTCTTCTCTATCTCCATTGGATCAGGTTTTTTAAAAATGATTTATTTATTTTACTTTAGGTGCATACTATATCTGGCATTTCTCCCCATGTTATCCCTCCCCAGCCCCCATTGTCTCTCCCCCTACCCCAAGAGCGACACCCATTCACAATTGCTACAAAGAGAATAAAATACCTAGGAATACAACTAACAAAGGATATAAAGGGCCTCTTCAAGGAGAACTACAAACCACTGCTCAACGAAATAAGAGAGGACACAAACAGATGGAAAAACATTCCATGCTCATGGTTAGAAAGAATCAATATCGTGAAAATGGCCATACTGCCCAAAGTAATCTATAGATTCAATGCTATCCCCATCAAGCTACCAATGACATTCTTCACAGAACTGGAAAAAACCACTTTAAACTTCATATGGAATCACAAGAGACCCCTGCATAGCCAAGACAATCCTAAGCAAAAAGAACAAAGCCGGAGGCGTCACACTGCCAGACTTCAGACTATACTACAAGGCTACAGTCATCAAAACAGCATGGTACTGGTACCAAAACAGAGACATAGACCAATGGAACAGAACAGAGACCCCAGAAGAAACACCACACATCTACAACCATCTGATCTTTGACAAACCCAGCAAAAGCAAGCAATAGGGAAAGGACTCCATGTTTAATAAATGATGTTGGGAAAACTGGCTAGCAATGTGCAGAAAGCAGAAACTGGACGCCTACCTGTCACCTTACACTAAAATTAACTCCAGATGGATCAAAGATTTAAACATAAAGCCTAACACCATAAAAACACTAGAATAAAACTTAGGCAAAACCAACCAGGACATAGGCATAGGCAAGGACTTCATGACTAAAACACCAAAAGCAATGGCAATAAAAAGCCAGGATAGACAAATGGTATCTAATTAAACTCCAGAGCTTCTGTGCAGCAAAAGAAACCATCATTAGAGTGAATCGGCAACCAACAGAATGGGAAAAAATTTTTGCAATCTATCCATCTGACAAAGGGCTAATATCCAGAATCTACAAAGAACTAAAATAGATGTACAAGAAAAAAACAAACAACCCCATTCAAGAGTGGGCGAAGGATATGAACAGACACTTTTCAAAAGAGGACATATAAGAGGCCAACAAACATATTAAAAAATGCTCATCATCACTGATCATTAGAGAAATGCAAATCAAAACCACACTGAGATATCATCTCACGCCAGTTAGAATGGCGATCATTAAAAAATCTGGAGACAGCAGATGCTGGAGAGGATGTGGAGAAATACAAACACTCTTACACTGTTGGTGGGAGTGTAAATTGGTTCAACTATTGTGGAAGACAGTGTGGTGGTTTCTCAAGGATCTAGAAATAGAAATTCCATTTGACCCAGCAATCCCACTATTGGGTATATACCCAAAGACCTATAAATCATTCTACTATAAAGACACATGCACACGTATGTTCATTGCAGCCCTGTGTACAATAGCAAAGACCTGGAACCAACCCAAATGCCTATCGATGATACTGGACAAAGAAATTGTGGTACATATACATCATGGAATACTACACAGCCATAAAAAGCGATGAGTTCGTGTCCTTTGTAGGGACTTGGATGAATCTGGAAACCATCATTCTCAGAAAACTGACCGAAGAACAGAAAACCAAGCACTGTATGTTCTCACTCATAGGTGGGTGTTGAACAATGAGAACACGTGGACTCAGGGAGAGAAGCATCACAAACAGGGGACAGTTGGAGGGATTTTTTTTCTTCATCACTTTGAGCACATCATTCCATTCCCACTGGCATATAAGGTTTCCTCTGAGAAGTCTGCTACCAGACATATTGGAGCTCCTTTATATGTTATTTGCTTTTCTCTTGCTGCTTTTAGGATCCCCCTTTTGTCCTTGACCTTTGAGAGTTTGATTATGACATGTCTTAATGTAGTCCTAAGTGGGTTGAATTTTCTTGGTGTTCTTTGACCTTCTTGTATCTGGATATTCATATCTTATTATTTCTTTAAAGAAACTTTCTACCCAAATCTCTTTCTCTAGACCAAAAACTTTTGATTTGCCCTTTTGAGGCTATTTTCTAGACTTTGTAGGCTTACTTAATTTTTTAAATTCATTTTTTCTCCTATGACTGCATGTTCATATATTCTGTCTTTGAGCTCACTAATCCTTTCTTCCACTTGATCAATTCTGTTGAGGGACTCTGATGCATTTTTCAGTTGGTCAGTTGAATTTTTCAGCTCCAGAATTTCTGTTTGAATTTTAAATATTATTTCAATCTCTTTGACAAATTTATCTGATAGAATTCTGATGAACACCTTCTGTGTTATCTTAAAGTTTATTGCACTTCCTCAAGATAGCTCTTTCAAATTCCCTGACTGAAAGTTATCTTTGTCACTCTGGGATTGGTCACTGGTGCCTTATTTCATCTGTTTGATAAGGTCATGTTTCCTTAGATTTTCTTGATGTTTGTTGATGTCTGAGCATTGAAGTCAGGTATTTATCCCAATCTTTGCAGTCTAGGCTTGTTTGTACCTGTCCTTGAGAGGGCTTTCCCAGAATTCAAAGGGAATTGAGTGTTGTTACCAAAGCCTGTGATCATTGAAGGTGTTTTAGCCCTAGAAGGCACCCTAAACTGAGGAACACTGCAATTTTTGCAGACTCCTAGACACAGAGTCTTGGTGTACTTGGCGAATTTGGGGAAGATAGGGAGACTTCCCTGGGTTCCAGGTGAAGTCTGTTGCTCTTTTCCCTCACTTTCCTTCAAGAAGAAGGAGTTGATGATATGGTTTAGCCCTGTGTCCCCACCAAAATTTCATCTTGAATTATAGCTCCCATAATTCTTTCATGTTGTGGGGAGGTACCCAGTGGGAGATCATTGAATCATAGGGCAGTTTCCCCTACACTGATCTCATGGTAGTGAATAAGTCTCACGAGATCTGATAATTTTATAAGGGGAAATCCCTTTTGCTTTGCTCTCATTCTCTTTTCTTGTCTGCTGCCATGTAAGACGTGCCTTTAGCTTTCCATCATGATCGTGAGACCTCCCTAGCCACATGGAACTGTGAGTCTATTAAACCTCTTTCTTTTGTAAATTGCCCAGTTCTCAGATATGTCTTTATTAGCAGTGTGAAAATGGAATAATACAGTCAGTCTCTGCACTGAACTAGAGTTGGGGAGGGGTGACATGGGCACTCCCATGGCCAACAGAGCTGGCACTGAATGGGTCACACCTGAAACCTATGACCTTCCAGATAAGCACAGTACTGGGACTTGCCCAAGGCCCACAGCCACTACCTCCTGCCTACCTGCTGTTGCTGTTTAGTCAAGACAAAAGAAGGGCACTTTAGGTGAATCCTGCTGGGACTGGGTTCATCCCACCAGGGCAGCAGATTGGGCTAGAAACACCACTCAGGAACAAAGGCCTGGAACTGGGAGCTTTAGAAATCTGCCTGGTGCTTTATTTTATGGCTGAGTTGTTCCTCAGGTTGCAAAACAAGGTCCTCTGTACTCTTTCCTTTCCTTCTCTCAAGTGGAAGGAATCTCTTCCTGCACTGCACTGCCTGGAATTAGGGAGAAGTGATGCAGGCCCTCCTGTGATCACTGCAGATGGTGTTGAACTGGGTTGCACCAGGTTGCACCCCAAGTCCACTGCCACTGAGACCAGTGCAGCACCAGGGATTGCCCAAGGACTATGATATTAATCTCCGTGGCCTGACTGCCATTCAAATGTATTTGGGTCCCCAGGCCACTTAAGTCAGCTAGTGGTAAAGCTGGCCAGGATTAGAATTCCTTCTGCTGGGGTGGAAAATTCTCCTCTGCCCCAGGGCTTGTCTAAATGCTCCCTCTGTAGGCACTGGCAGAACTCTGCCTGGCATTGTGTTTCACTGTGATAGGGTGGCACTGAGTTCCAGTGCAAAATTCCACATACTTTGCTCTCCCTTCCGCAAGTGCTCAGATTCTCCCTTTGTGCTGTGTTGCCTGTGGTTCGGGGGAAGGAAGGGGGTAGGCAATGCAAGACTGTCCTTCCTATAGTCTTCAATGCCTCTTTCTTTGTTATTATGTTAAAATCAGTTACTGGGATCACTCATCTGAATTTTGGGTTCTTGTGAAGGTGCTTTCTTGCAAGGGTAGTTTCTCAGTCTGGTGTTCCTCAGGAGAGAATGGGCAATTGCTGGAGGGTTCTATTTGACTATCTTGCTCTGCCTCCTCAAGGATTGCATTTTAAATAGCAAGACTGAGAGCAAGTACCAAAGTCTGGGGGAAAAAAAGAGGGTGATAAGAGAAAGAAATCCTAGTATGGTTACAATAGGAAATGATGGCAAATCCAAGGAGTAGGAGAGTTGGAAAAAGCTGTATCTGATGTTTCCCTATGTCTTATGTGCAGGAAACTTGGCTTAATGTAGAATCACCTGCCATACATAGGTAGTTACAGATTTCTGAGTTCCATCCTTGACTTCTAAACCAGAATCTCCCAGAGGGTTTTGGGAGTTCACATTTTAAAAAAGCACCCCAAGTGATCTGTGTCATTAGATATGTTTGGGAAACATCGACAAGAATATTGAGAAGAAAGATAATTTAAAACTAAGCTAGTTTAAGATTACATTTTAAGATCACTGAGATTTATGTGTGATATGAGAACTTTTCTCAGTCATATGTGATTGCTTTCTTTGTTGCTTGGAAAAATTTTCCATTTTATTGAATATTTTTTAGTGTTTTAAATACAAAACTTACATTATGTTTTATGGATTTAAGTTCAGAAGACTAGGAAAACAGTGGAGGTGAGAGAAAGTGGTAACAAAAAATTGAATGAAAAATACTTAAAAAAAAATGTGAGAGAGTTCCTGGAAAGAAAAGTGGCGTTAGGAAATGAAACATTAAATGCTTACTACATGTTGTACTATAAAATCATCGAAACCCTGGTAAGTTCTGGATTTTGATTGTGTTCCTTTAAAATCAGTGTTAAGCTTTAATAGATTTCCAGAAAAATGTCTCTAGGCATGCTTTGCAAAGTCGAAAATATTTATTAATGTGGTGGCCAATTTCATCATATTAGGGGCCATAGAAATGTTTTAAATGAGGTTCTGAGAACATAATCTACTGTACCATTTTAAAGTTTGTATGTCTGTGGGTGGTGAGTACATTCATATTGTTATGCAATCATCACCACCATCCATCACCAGTACTCTTTTCATCTTGTAAAACTGAAAGCATTTCCATTAAACACTAATTCCACATTCCATTCTCCTCATAACCCCTGGCAATCATCATTCTACTTTCTGTCTCTATGGTTTTGACTACTATAAGTACCTCATATAAGTGGAATCATACAATATGTCTTTTTGTATCATCTTCTACTTTTAAAACAGGGAAAATTAATCTTTTGCCCTAATGTCTCTTTCTTGTGCCTTCTCTGTCTTTCTAATAATAATTATATACAAATAATTATATATGTAATTATATATATAATTATTATATATAAATATTATATAATAATTATACATAAATAATAATTAAATAATTATATATAATAATAATATATAATAATGAATATATTATATATCATTATTATATATAATGTATATATTATATAATAATAATTATATACTATATATTATATATAATTATGTATATTATATATATAATGATAATAATTTATATGTTCATATATTATATATAATTTATGTATTATATATAAATAATTATATATATATATATATAGGAGAGAGAGAGAGAGAGAGAGTATCATGCCCTCATATACCCTTTGTCATATCACTTTTTTCTCTTTCCCACATGAAAAACTTTTCAAAATGTTAATCGAAAAGACAAATGAAATCAAAAAGACAAATAAAACACTTTTTTGTTCTCATTGAAGTGTCAAGGATTGCAAATCTTTCATGGTTGTTTTTTTAGTGGGGTGTTTTTAACAGAAACAAATTGTTAGCAGAGAAATTAATCTCAAGCCTTAGTGAATAAATGCGAGATATTTATAGTCAGTAGAAAAGTATGGGTGGAGTAAAAATTCCAGAGCGAGGCCACAGCTGAGACCAATTAAATCAGAATCTTGAGAGTGGGCTCTAGGACTAAGTATTTTTTTTTTTACAGCTACCACAGTGACTCTAATGTGTAACCACACTTGAGAATCATTGTATAAAATAGATGCAAAGACAGCAGCTCTCAGCCATGCTTGAACATTAAAATCAACTGGGAGTTAAAAAAAAATGCCCAGTGCCTGAGCCCTGTTTCAGATCAATTAAATCAGAATATTTGGGAATAAAGGCTGGGCAATGATGTCTGCTTAAAAAGCTCCCAAGTGATTCTAATGTATAGCCAGGATTGAGAAGCACTGAACTAAAAGATAAACATGCTGAAAAATTAGCAATGAATTTATCATGGTGTCCTAAAGCACCTCCACAAATTGAGTTTCTGAATAATGTTTTTCAGCCTTCAAACAAAAATAATCTTTATGTCTCACACATACTTTCTGCTTATGAAAAATGGAATGCTACTATAAAACAAAGTGGTAAAAATGAAATGATACTAAATTTTAAAGGAAATATGGACAAGTAGCAGAGACTGAAGACAGAAATAGGTGATATTTTATGTTAGATGTTTAGTTTTTATTATAAAACTAATTTGCATTTAATACAGATCCTTTTAAAATAGGAATAAATGAATGATAATAAAAGTGATCAGATAGAACCACCCTTAATTTTTTGATATATATCATTTATCTTTTTTTTGTATTTTGTATTTCCGTATTTAAATTTATTCATATTGTACATAGTGTTAAAAAAACTTTATTGTGGAGAATTAAAAAAGTAATTTCAACTTTTATTTTAGATTAGGGGGTACACGTGCTTGTTTTTTACATGGGTGTATTGCATGATGCTGAGGTTTAGGGTGCAATTGATCCTGTCACCCAGGTAGTGAGCATAGCATACAGCAGTTAGTTTTTCAATCATTGCTCCCCCACATTCATAGTATTTCCCACTGTATATTGTTGCCATCTTTATGTCCATGAGTACCTCGTGTTTAGCTTCCATTTATAAGTTAAAAACATGTGGTATTTGGTTTTGTGTTTCTACATTAATTCATTTAGGATAATGGTCTCCAGCTGCATCCATATTGCTCCAAATGACATGATTTCATTACTGTGAAGAATTTTACACATACGTAAAAGCAGACTGATAGTATAATGATTTTACATTACTCAATCTCTTTACTTCTATAATTGTTGACTCATGGCCCATCTTCTTTTATCTAAACCCTTATTCGCTTCCCCATCATGAATTATTTTTGAAGCAAATCAAAGAGAGTACAGTATATCATTCATTCATAAGTAGCTTAGGGTTTTTCTCAGTTAATATATTGTAAATATTTTTCCATTTCACTAAATATTTTCCTATTCGTTTTTAATGGCTGTATAGTATTTCATCATATGAATTTATCATTATTTATTTAAACAATCCCCTACTTTCTTTTCCTTCTAACTCTGGAAACTTAAAATTTCGTTATTATTAATGTTCTTTTTCTTTTCTTTTATTTATTTATTTATTTTGTCATGCTCTGAAGTCAATTTTTTCTTTTATATTGTTAGGCACTTAGCAGCCCTGAGTTCTGTGGAGTGAGCAGTTTATTTACATTGCTTCTTTAATTTTACCTAACTTCTCTCACTTTTTTCTTCCTTCAATTTCTTTTCCAATACCTCTTTACCCTTTACCTTTAACCTCTTTGAGATAGGCACAAGAGTCAGGAAGTCAAGAAATCAGTTGATATTTGTAAATTGCCCATTCTTGGGGATATAAAATAGGCAAGACATCTGACCTCTAAGAAACTTAAACATTGTAACTATATTACTTGAAGACATGCTCTAATATCAACAAGTAATCATGGTAAATTATTATTTTTTAACTCAGGATCAGGATATACATCATGTGAAGGTATCATTTGAGTTGTGTTTGTATTAGAATGTACTCCTAGGAGTAGCAGAGGAGTAGTATTTAGGACACCAATTTTCACCTGTTCCAATAAGTGATATCTGTGTTCATCCTCAGTGAAAGAAAAGGCCAAGGGTTAATCATGACTAAGAAAATGAAATTCTCAGAGGGATGAAAGAAATGTGATTTTTTTGGTATTATTTCCTGATGGTCCTGCTTTGCCTAGGATGGAACTTAATGAAAGGGTGACTGACACTGACAATGAACTTTCTCAAATGTTAAATATCTTAAATGTGCTCTGAAAGTGGCTGCTTTTTATTCTATTTGAAATAGGCTTATGCCTTTGGCTGTACACAATAGGCTCTGACTCTGTCACTAACAGAAGACATAACTGTGGCAGTCTCATGGCTGTCATAAAATATGTTCATTCATCCACTCATAATTTGCCAAATTTAAGCATCTACAGAAAAAGAAAAGATAGGATCTAAATGCAAATGAAACAACACAAAATAAGCTGACTCTCTACTCACTTTCTTTTTAAAGTTTTAAATACTTTGTGATGATTTTTGTTTTTTTTTGGTGAGAGACTGGAATTTTACTATTACTCAAATTAGTCTCCTCAAGCAGTTGGAGAGCAGAGACTTTTTTTTTTTTTTTTGATTTACTTTAAGTTCTGGGATACATTTGCAGAACGTGCAGGTTTGTTACATAGGTGTACATGTGCCATGGTGGTTTACTGCACCTATTAACCCCCCATCTTTGGCTGTGTAGAAGCTCTTTAGTTTAGTTAGATCCCATTTGTCAGTTTTGGCTTTTGTTGCAATTCTTTTTTGTGTTTTAGTCACGAAGTCTTTGTCCATGCCTTTGTCCGGAACAGTATTGCCTAGGTTTTCTTTGAGGGTGTTTATGATTTTAGGTTTTACATTTAAGTCTTTAATTGATCTTGAATTAATTTTTGTAGAAGGTGTAAGGAAGGGGTTCAGTTTCTGTTTTCTGCATATGCTAGTGAGTTTACCCATCACCATTTATTAAATAGGGAATTGTTTCCCCATTGCTTGTTTTTGTCAGGTTTGTTGAAGAGCAGATGGTTGTAAATGTGTGATGTTATTTCTGAGGCCTCTTTTCTGTTTCATTGGTCTATATATCTATCTTGGTCCCAGTACCATGCTGTTTTGGTCACTGTAGGCTTGTAGTATAGTTTGAAGTCAGGTAGTGTGATGCCTCCAGCTTTGTTCTTTTTGCTTAGGATTGTCTTGGCTATACAGGCTCTGTTTTGGTTCCATATGAAATTTATGGTAGTTTTTTCTATTTCTGTGAAGAAAGTCAGTGTACCTTGATGGGAATAGCATTGATTCTATAAGGTATTTTGGGGCAATATGGCCATTTTCATGATATTGATTCTTCCTATCCATGAACATGGAATGTTTGTTTTTCCATTTGTTTGTGTCATTGCTTATTTCCTTGAGCAGTGGTTTGTAATTGTTTTTGTAGAGATCTTTCATCTCCCTAGTTAGCTATATTCCTAGATATTTTATTCTTTTTGTGGCAATTGTGAATGAGAGTCCATTTGTGATTTGGCTCTTGGCTTGAGTGTTGGTGTATAGGAATGCTAGTGATTTTTGCACATTGATTTTGTATCCTGAAACTGCCTAAGTTGTTTATCAGGTTAAGAAGCTTTTGGGCTGAGACAGTGGGGTTTCCTAGATATAGGATTATGTCATCTGCAAACAAAGATAATTTGACTTCCTCTCTTCCTATTTGAATGCCCTTTATTTCTTTCTCTTGCCTTATTTCTCTGGCCAGGACTTCCAATATTATGTTGAATAGGAGTGGTAAGAGAGAGCATCCTGGTCTTGTGCTGCCTTTCAAGTGGAATGCTTCCAGCTTCTGCCCATTCAATATAGTGTTAGCTGTGGGTTTGTCATAGATGACTCTTATTATTTTGAGGAATATTCCTTCAATACCTAGTTTATTGAGAGTTTTTAACATGAATCAATGTTGAATATTATCAAAAGCCTCCTCTGCCTCTATTATGATAAGTATGTGGTTTTTGTCTTTAAATCAGTTTACATGATGAGTCATATTTATTGATTTGCATTTGAACCAACCTTACATCCCAGGGATGAAGCCTACTTGATTGCGATGAATTCATTTTTGGATGTGTTGCTTGATTCAGTGTGTCAGTATTTTGTTGAGGATTTTTGCATCAATGTACATCAAGGATACTGGTCTGAAGGTTGTTGTATCTCTGCCAGGTTTTGATATCAGGATGATGCTGTTCTCAAAGAATGAGTTTGGAAACACTTTCAGTAGGAACGGTACAAGCTCTTCTCTGTACATCTTGTAGAATTCAGTTGTGAATCAGTCTGGTCCCAGGTCTTTTTTTTGGTTGGTACATTATTTATTACTGTCTTAATTTCAGAGCTCATTATTGGTCTGTTCAGGGTTTCAATTTCTTTCTTGCTCTGCTGGGGTCTGTCCCATAGACCCCAGCTGCATGATGGATGAATAATGTATTCAAACACTGATATTCAGCCGAATAGTGGGCTTAGGGGTTCGTGGCCATAGACACTGCAGAGAGAGTTAGCTGCCTCCAGCCCTGACCAGCTGGCATTCCAGGCATTTATTCAGAATAGATTTAATAACAGAGGCTCTGAGTCAACACACTTGTGGATAATGGTTAAAGGCCACATTCCAAGGCCTAAATCAAACACCATTTGTGGGTAATAAACCTGGTTGCCCTCTCCCCAAGAGAGCATCCAGCTCATGAATGATTAAGGGTTAGTTTTAGGACCACATGAATAAACAACTTATTTAGATAAACTCCCTTACATTCCTTTCTACTCTATGTTATTTGCACAAGGAAAGGGAATTAGGCTGCCTTCAGCCATAACCTCCTTCCAAGGCTTTTGCAAAACCTTCTGGCCTTCCAAGAAGGTTTGTGACTATTGTAATTTTACAATCTCTCCCACCATCCTGACTGAACCAGTCCTGGGAGAGTGTATGTATCCAGGAATTTATTCGTTTCTTCTAGATTTTCTAGTTTGTATGCATAAGTGTTTATAATATTCTCTGATGGTTGTTTACATTTCTGTGGGTTCACTGGTAATATCTACCTTATTGTTTCAGATTGTGTACATTTTAATCTTCTTTATTTTCTTTTTTTATTAGTCTAGCTAGTGCTCTATTTTATTATTTTTTCCAAAAAACTACCTCCTGAATTTGTTGATGTTTTAAATGGCTTTTAATGTCTCTATCTCCTTCAGTTCAGTTCTGGTCTTGGTTATTTTTTGTCTTCTTCTAGCTTTGGGGTTTGTTTGCTCTTGGTTCTCTGGTTCTTTTAGTTGTGATGTTAGGTTGCTAACTTGAGATCTTTCTCACTTTCTGATGTGAGCATTTAGTGTTATAAATTTCCTTCTTAACACTGCCTAAGCTGTGTCCCAGAGATTCTGGTATGTTGCATCTTTGTTCATTAGTTTCAAAGAACTTCTGAATTTCTGCCTTAGTTTCATTATTTACTCAAGAGTCATTCAGGAGCCGGTTATTCAATTTCCATGTAATTATATGGTTTAGAGTGAATTTCTTAGTCTTGATTTCTATTTTTATTGAGCTAAGAGACTGTTATGATTTCAGTTCTTTTGCATTTGCCGAGGAGTGTTTTACTTCCAATTATGTGATTGATTTTAGAGTAAGTGCCATGTGATGATGAGAAGAACGTATATTCTGTTGTTTTGAGGTGGAGAGTTCTGTAGATATGTTTTTATTTGACTCAGTGCTGAGTTCAGGTTCTGGATATATTTGTTAATTTTCTGTTTCAATGATCTGTTATTGTTAGTGTGGTGTTAAAGTCTCCCACATTATTGTGTGTGGAAGTCTAGTCACTTTGAAGGTCTCTAAGAGTTTGCTTTATGAATCTGGGTGCTCCTGCATCGGGTGCATATGTATTCAAGAGAGTTAGATCTTCTCGTTGAATTGAACCCTTTACCTTTATGTAATGTCTTTCTTTTTCATTTTTGATTTTTGTTGGTTTAAAGTCTCTCCTGTCAGAAACTAGGATTGCAACCCCTGCTTTTTTCTGTTTCCTGTTTGCTTGGTAGATTTTCCTTTATCCCTTAATTTTGAGCCTATATGTGTCATTGCGTGTGAGATGGGTCTCTTGAAGATAGCATACCAATAATTTTGGTTCTTTATCCAGCTTGCCACTCTGAGTTATTTAATGGCGGCACTTAGCTCATTTACATTTAAGGTTATTATTGATATGTGTGGATTTAATCTTGTCATCATGATGCTAGCTGGTTATTATGCTGGCTTGTTTATGTGGTTGCTTTATAGTGTCACTGGTCTGTGTACTTCAGTGTATTTTTGTAGTGGCTGGTAACAGTCTTTCCTTCTCATAGAGCTTTCTTCAGGAGCTCTTGTATGGCAGATCTGGTGGTAACAAATTCCCTCAGCATTTGCTTCTCTGAAAAGAATCTTATTTCTTCTTCACTTATGAAGCTTAGTTTGTCTGGATATAAAATTTTTGGTTTATATTTATTGTCTTTAGGAATGTTGAATATTGGCACTCAATCTTTTCTGTCTGTAAGGTTTCAGCTGAGAGGTTCACTGTTTTCTGATGGACTCTTCTTTTTAGGTGACCTGACCTTTCTCTCTAGCTTTAACATTTTTCTTTCATTTCAACTTTGGAGAATCTATTGATTATGTGTCTTGGGGATGATCTTATCATGAAGTGTCTTACTGGTATTCTCTGGATTTCCTGAATTTGAATATTGGCCTCTCTAGCTAGGTTGGGGAAGTTCTCATGGATGATATAATGAAATATGTTTTCCAAACTGGTTCCATTCTCTCCATCTCTTTCAGGTACACCAATCAGTTGTAGATTCAGTCTCTATATAATTTCATATTTCTGATGGTTTTGTTTGTTCCTCTTTGTTCCTTTTCTTTCTTTTTTCTCTATTCTTGTCTGCTTTCCTATTTCAGAAAGCCAGTCTTCAAGTTCTGAAATTCTTTACTCTGCCTGGTCTATTCTGCTATTAATACTTATGGTTGCATTATGGAATTCTTGTAGTGTGTTTTTCATCTCTATCAGGTTAGTTATGTCCTTCTCTATACTGGCTATTTTGTCTGTCAGCTCCTGCAATATTTTATCATAAATTTTAGCTTTCTTGCATTGGGTTACAATGTCCTCCTTTAGCTCAGTGAAGTTCATTCTTATCCATATTCTAAATTCTACTCCTGTCATTTCAGTCATCTCAGCCTCAGTGTAGTTCTGAACCATTACTGGAGAGGTGGAGTGGTTATTTGGAGGAAATAGGGTACTCTGGTTTTTTTCTTTCTTTCAGTTTTTAGTGTTCTTGAAGTAATTTTTTTCTCATCTTTGTGGGATTATCTACCTTAACTATTTGAGGTTGATGACCTTTGATTTTTTTTTTAATTTTAACAATCTGTCACTTTTCTGTAGGACTGCTGTCTGGAGTCTGTTCCAGTTTCTGGAGGTATGCTCCAGTTTCTAGACACCTTGGATTTTCCAGTACCTGGAGGTATCAACAGTGAAGGCTGTGAAACAGCAAAGATGCAACCTGTCCCTTTCTCTGGGAGCTCTGTCCCAGGGAGGTATAAAACTATTGCTAGCCCAAAGGCACCTGTATGAAGTGGCAGTAGAACATGGCTAGGAGGTCCTGCCCAGTGAGGAGGGAAAAATGCAGGACCTACCTAAAGAACCAGTCTGGCCATATTTTTGTAGAGCAGCTGTGCTATGCTGGGGGATCCCTTCTGCCCCTGGTCAGTTTGGACTCTCCAAAGCCTGCAGGGTGGAATGGCTGAGTTGCCCAAACAGCAAAGATGGCAGCCCACCCCTCCTTCTGGGATTTTTGTCTCAGGGATAATTCAAATCTCTGTTGGCCAGAGAGAACCAGAGTACCCTGGGAGGGCCTCTAGTTGGGGTTGGGAGGTCCTGCCCAGTGAGGAGGAACAGACTGGGGACTTGGTTAAAGAAGCAGTCTGGCCATATTTTGGTAGAATAGCTGTGCTGTGCTGGGGGATCCCTTTTACTCCCATTTGGTTTGGATTCTCCAAAGCCCACAGTGTAGAAGGGCCCACAGGGTGGAAGGGCTGAGTTGCCCAAACAGCAAAGATGGCCACCTGCCCCTCCCACTGGGAACTCTATCCCAGATAGGTGCAACAACACTGCCAGTGGCTGGCTGAAATTTCAAACCAGTGGATCTTATCCTGTAAGGTGCCATGGGAGTGGGGCCTGGAGACTGTTGCTGCTTGGTGCCCTGGATTCAGTCTCTTTCTTTGGAATATGTACGGGGGTGTAATCTCCTGCTTTGCCAGAGTTTCAGTTACTTTTTTTGGGAAGCCAGGAGCTGAAGTATCTAAATCTCCTGGGTCTCTAAATCTCTCCTGTGCATGCTTGAGTGGCTTCTCTGCCACTATTGCACATATCTCTGTGTGTCAAACTGTAGGCCCTGGTGGAGTGCGTTTGTGAGGGATTCTCCTGACCCAAGGGTTTCACAGTTCTGTGGATTTCCTGGGGTCGACACATTCACTCACTGCTTCCTGGGTGAGGGAGATTCCCTGGGCTCTGTGTCGCTCCTGGGTGGGCTATCATTCTGCCTTGCGTTTCTCTGTTCTCCATGGGTTGAGTTGTTTCCTTGATTAGTCTCAGTGTGAGTACCTGGATGTTTCAGTTGAAGGCGCTGTATTTATGCACCCCTTTCGTTCTTCTTTGTGAGAGCCACTCACTCTATTTGCTTTTAGTTGGCCATCTTGACCACTTCCCTTGGTTTTTTCAGATTGTTCACTGTTGGCATATAGAAATGCTTTTTTTTTTTTTTTTTTTGAGACAGGGTCCTGTTCTGTCACCCAGGCTGGAGTGCAGTGGTGTTAGCTCACTGCAACCTTCACCCTCCAGGGTCAAGTGATCCTCCCACCTCAGCCTCTCAGGTAGGTGGGACTACAGGCATGTGCCATCATACCTGGCTAACGGCTATTTTTTGTATATTTTTTATAGAGATAGGGCTTCATCATGTTTCCCAGGCTGATCTCTAACCCCTGGACTCAAACCATCTGCCCACCTTGGCCTCCCAAAGTGCCAAGATTACAGGCATGAGCCACTGCAACCGGCCAGAAATGCTACTGATTTTGTATGCTGATTTTGTGTCTTGCAACTTTATTGAACTTACCAGCTCTAAGGTTTTTTTTTTTTCCAAGAATAATTTGACGTCCCTTTCAATTTGGATGCCTTTTGATTCTTTCTCTTGTCTAATTTCTCTAGCACTGAGTAACACTGGTGAAATTGGGCATCCTTGTCTTGTTTCAGATTCTAGTGGAAAGATTTTCAGTTCTTCCCTGTTTAGTATGATACTAGCTGTGGGTCAATTGTCTATGGCTTTTATTGTGTTGAGGAATGTTTATACTATTCCTTATTTTTTCAGGGTTTTTATCATAAAGAAATGTTGAATTTTGTCAATTTTTTTTTTTAGAATCAATTGAAATAATCATAAGGTTTCTGTCCTTTATCCTGCTGATATGATATATCACATTGGTTGATTTGCATATGTGTTGAATCATCGTTGTATCCCTGGTATGAATCCTTCTTGGTCATGATGAATGGTCCTTTTACTGTATTATTTAATTTTGTTTGCTAGTCTTCTGTTGAGAATTTTCACATGAATATTTAGCAGATATATTGGCCTGCAGTATTTTTTTTTAACGTGTCTTTGTCTGGTGTTGGTATCAGGGTAATACTGACATCGTTGAATTAGTTTGAAAGTATTTCCTTCTCTGCTTTTTGGAATAGTTTGATTAGGTTTGGTATTAGTTCTTTAAGTATTTGGTAGATTTCAGTGGTGAAGCCATCAGGTCCCAGGATTTTTGCTGGGAGACTTTTTATTATGATTTTTATCTTGCTACTTGTTATTGGTCTCTAAGGTTTTGAATTTTTCCTGGTTCAATCTTGGTAGGTTGTATGTATCTAGGAATTTATCCATTTCTTCTAGATTTTCCAATTTATTGGCATATAGTTGCTAATAGTAAACACCAATGATTCTTTGATTTTTTTGTGGTATCAGTTGTAATGTCTCCTTTTTCATTTATTTGGGTCTTCTCTCTATTTTTCTTAGTCTCACTAACGGTTTGTCAGTTTTGTTTATTTTTTCAGAAAAACCAACACATCATTTCATTAGTCTTTTGTATTTTAATTATTTTTATTTCTTCTCTGATCTTTATTATTTCTTTTCTGCTACTAATTTTAGGTTTAGTTTGCTTTTGTTTGTCTAGTTTTTAAAGATGCATCACTTAATTGTTTATTAAAAGTTTTTCTGCTTTTATTGATGTAAGTGGTTATTGCTATAAACTTTGTTCTTGGTACTGCTTTTGCTGTATTCCATAGATTTTGGTATGTTGTGTTTCTGTTTTTGTTGTTTTAAGAAAGTTTAAAATTTTTTCTTAATTTCTTCACAGACTCACTGATCATTCAGGAGCATATTGTTTAATCTCCAGGTATTTGTATCGTTTTCAAAGTATCTCTTGTTATTGATATTTGGTTTTATTCCACTGTGGTCAGAGAAAATACTTGATATGTTTTCAATTTTCAGAAAGTTTTAAGACTTTTTTGTGGCCTAACACATATTCTCTCCTTGAGATTGATCGATGTGCTAAGGAGAAGAATGTGTATTCTGCAGCCATTGGTTGTAATATTCTGTAAATATCTATTAGGTCTATTTGATGCAGATTAGGTCCAATATTTCTTGGTTGATTTTCTGTCTGGATGATCACTCCAATACTGAAAGTGGGGTATTAAAGTCTCAATGTACTGTATTGGAATTGATATCTCTTTTTAGCTCTAATAACACTTGCTTTTATATATCTGAGCACTCCAGTGCTGGGTGCATATATGTTACAACTTTTGTATCTTCTTGTTGAATTGACCCCTTTATTGTTACATAATCCCCCTCTTTGTCTCTTTTTATAGTTTTGTCTTGAAATTTATTTTATCTGATACAGCTACTACTGCTTTTTATTTGGTTTTCATTTTTATAAAATATCTTTTTCCATCCCTTTATTTTCAGCCCAGGCATGTCTTTGTAGGTGAAGCATGTTTCTTGTAGGCAACAGATCATTGGGTCTTGTTTTAAAAATCTATTTAGCCACTCTATGCTTTTAGTTAGAGGGTTTAGTCCATTTACATTCAATGTTATTATTAGTAAGTATAAACTTACTACATTCATTTTGTTATTTGTTTTCTCTTCCCTCCCCCTCCCTCCCTTCTTTTCCTTCCTTCTCTCCTTCCTTCCTTCCTTCTATCCTTCCTTCCTTCCTTCCTCTTTTATTTTTTTTTGTAAAAATAATTTTCTGTGCTGGTATCTTTAATTTCTTGCTTTATATGTGTCTTGTGTATCTATTGTAGGTTTTTTTGATTTAAAGTTACCATGAGGTTTGCAAGTAACATCTTATAACCTATTATTTTAAACTGATGACAACTTAACTCTGATTGCAAAAACAATCAAAGAGTTTTTTTTTTTATCACACTGGGGTCTGTCTGGGGAGAAAGGGGGAGGGATAGTGGGAGGTGGGGAGTTGGGGGAGGGATAGCATAGGGGAGAGATGCCAGATATAGGTGATGGGGAGGAAGGCAGCAAATCACACTGCCATGTGTGTACCTATGCAACAATCTTCCATGTTCTTCACATGTACCCCCAAACCTAAAATGCAATAAGAGAAAAAAGTCTGCTACAAGACATATTGGAGTTCCTTTTTCTGTAATTTTTTTTTTTCTCTTGCTGCTTTTGGAGCTTTCCTTTATCCTCGATCTTTGGGAATTTGACTATTAAATGTTTTGAGGCAGTGTTTTTTCAGTTAAATCTGGTTGGTGTTGTATAACCTTCTTGTACTTGAATGTTGATATCTTTCTCCAAGTTTGGGAAGTTCTCTGATGTTATTCATTTGAATAAACTTTCTACCCCAATCTCTCTCACTCCTCTTTAAAGCCAATAACTTTAGATTTGCTTCTTTGAAGCTATTTTCTAGATCTGGTAGATCATTTTTTAAAATTTCTTTTCTTTTGTCTCCTCCAACTATGTATTTTTATATAGCCTGGTTCAAGCTTATGAATTCTTTCTTCTGCTTGATTAATTCTGATGTTAAGAGACTCTCATGCATTCTTCAGTATGTCCACTGCAGTTTTCAGCTTCAGAATTTTTGCTTGATTCTTTGTAGTCATTTCAATCTCTTTGTTAAATTTATCTGACAGGATTCTGAATTCTTCCCCTGTGTTTTCTTGGATTTCATTGAGCTTTCTTGAAACAGCTATTTTGAATTCTCTGTCTGAAAAGTCATACATCTCCACCCCTCTGGGATTGGCCCCTGGTGCCTTTCTTTAGTTCCTGTGGTGAGTAATGTTTTCTTTGGATAGTCTTGATGCTTGTGGATGTTTGTTGATGTCTGGGAATTGAAGAATTAGGTATTTATTGTAGTCCTGGCAGTCTGGGCTTGTTTGCACCCATCCTTCTTGGGGAAGGCTTTCCAAGTATTCAGAGAGAGTTGAGTGTTGTGATATAAGTCTTTGGTCATTGCAGCCATGTCTGCATTAGGGAGCACCCCAAGCCCAGTAACACTGTGGGTCTTGCAGACTTGTACAGATACCACCTTAGTGGTCTTAGGTAAGATCCATGAGAATTCTCTGGATTATCAGTCAGTGACTCATCCTTTTCCCTTACTTTCCCCCCAAACAAACAGAGTCTCTCTCTCTCTCTTTCTCCCTCTCTCTGTGGTGAGCTGCCTGAAGCTGGGGGTGTGCTGACATGAGCACCTCCTATGGCCAGCATCACTGGTAGTGCACTGGATCAGACCCAAAGCTAGCAGAGAACTAGGTCTCATCCAGGCCCATGGTGACCACTCCCTTGCTACTGCCTGTCTTCACTCAAGGCCCAAGGGCTCTACAAGCATCAGGTGATAAATACTGCCAGGCTTATGTCCTTCTGTTTAGGGCAGTGAGTTCTCCCTCATCCCAAGAGAGTCCAGAGGTGCCACCTGGAAGCCAGGGTCTGGTGTCAGGAACCTTACAAATCTACCCAGTTTTCTATTCTACTGTGGCTGAGCTGGCCATGAGACAAAGTCCTTCCTAGTCTTCCTCTCCATTACTTAAAGAGATGAGTCTCCCTGTGGCCACCACCACCAACCCTGGTCTGTGGTGAGTACTGGCTGGCTACTGCCAATGTTCTATCAAGGCCCAAGAGCTCTTCAGTCAGCTTGTGGTGAATGCTGCCAGGCATGAGTTTCTCCCTTTAGGGCAGTGGGCTTCTCTCTGGCCCAGGGAAGGTCCAGAAATGCCATCCAGGAGCCAAGACCTGGAATCAGGGACAGCAGGAACCTACTTGTGACTCTACCCCAATGTGGCTAAGCTGGTAAGCCACAGGCAAGACGAAGTCCCCTTTACTCTTCCCTTTTTTTTTAACTCCAGCAAAAGAAGTCTTTCCCTTTGTGGCAGCCACTACAGCTGGGAAAATGCTGGGTCACACCTGAAGCCAGCATAGCTCTGAGTCTCACCTGAGGCCTGTGGCGAGTACTGCCTGGCTACCACTGCTCATTATTCAGGGCCCAAGGGCTCTTAAATCAGCAGGTGGTTAATCCTGCTAGAACTAGGACATTCCCTTCAAGGTAATGAGTTCCATCTGGCCCAGGGTGTGTCCAGAAATGCCATCCTGGGGCTAGGGCCTGAAATAGGGGCCTCAGGACTCTGTCTGGTGCCCTATTCTACCATGGCTGAGCTGGTATCCAAGTTGGAAGACAAAGTCCTTTTTACTGTCTCCTCTCCTTTCCTCAAACAGAAGAAAAGTGTCTCTCCTGGATCTGTGAGCTGTGCTGCTTGGAGATGTGGGGAAGGGTGACACAAGCACTCCTCTGGCTATCCAAGCTGGTGTCTCACTAAGTCATATGCACCGTAAGACCACTACTCTAAGCCCAACACAACACCAGGACTTTGCCAGAAATTGCAGTTCTTGTGGCCCAGACTGCCTTTTAAATTTATTTTAGGACCCCAGAGCACTTTAGCACATGCTGGTGGGGTTTGCCAGAACTCAGGCTTTGCTAGGAGAACAAGTTGCCTCTGGCTAGGGCTGGTCTAAATGTTCACTTCGTGGGCACTGGCTGAATTCTGTCCCGTGTTGCTTTCTGCTGTGACAGGGCAGCACTGGGCTCCAATGTAAAGTCCCACAATCACTTTGCTATCCCCTCCCCCAAGCACACGGATTCTCTCTCCATGCCATGTGGCTGTTGATGGGTGTTGGGTGGTGTAGGTAATTCAAAATTATCTTTTTTACCCTCTTTCCTTGATATAAATTTAAAACTAGGCACTGTAATTGCTCACCTAATTTGTGATTCTTATGAAGTTGCTTTTTTGTATGCGGATAGTTGTTTAACTTGCTTTTCCTGCAGGGGGATCTCTGGAGGGTTCTATTTGGCCATATTCCTCAGCCTTCCCCCATATTGTCTATTACTTTTGCTAGTTCCATTTCATAGCATCTTTTCTTCTTGAGTGTCTGATTATCTTTAATCATGTCAATTATCCTGTAACTGAACTATTATTTTTAGAAATGATTTGAGACCCAGGAAGAGCTTGTCTTTTTCTAAGGAGTATTTAAAAAAATATTTTGTTAGATTATGATAGTATGGGGGGAGAGCTAGCAATTTGAATTCATCTTAATACTAGTTAAGAGCTTGATATTTTCGATGTTACCCAGATAGCTTGAAGCTGGCATACAGTCCATGGACAAACTCATTTGTTTTGAGTTTATTCTCTTTTCTAAGATGCAGACTTTCTGGGTGCAAAAATGGGAGGTTGTTTTCTGAGATCCTTACTCTGTATTGCCTTGGATTGTGATCTTTGCACTTTGTTCTTTAAAACCTTCTCCAAAGTATAACTCTGTCTTTCAGTTATCACTTCCAGATCAATAAATGTCCAAAGGACAAAAGCAATGTCAGTGGTGGGGGTCATGTTCCTGGATTCTTGTCTTCTTCCTAGATCTTGATCTGGTAAGTTTTCTAACATTTTGTTGGTTCTTTGATGCTTAAAGAAAATTCAAAACATTTCACCACTTCTTTTTATCTGTCTTCAGTGGAAGGGTTGGTCTGAATTACTCCACCATTCAAGGCCAAGTTGGCTTTCCTTAAGGTTTTGCTACACAGTTTTGTATTTCTAAACAATATATCATTCAGATTCCTTTTCTGTGCTTATAAAAACATTTTATATGCTTTGTATTTTTCTAAAAATTGTTTTTTAGTATCACCTCTGTTGATGTGTGTGGCTTTGGTTTATTTATTTTTGCCATCGTATAGAATTTCATTATATGAATGTATCAAACTTTTTATTAATTCTCCTATCAATGGGTATTTGGGTTATTTTCAATTTATTTGCTATTATGAACAATGCTACTATTAAATTTATAACATTTAGTGAAAATATTTTAAAAGAGATCTAAGTAAATTGAAAGATACATCATGTTCCTGAATAAAAAGACTCCACATTGCAAACATGTCTGTTTTCCCCAAATTGATTTATAGATTCAATTATAAACAACTTCGATGTGCTTATTCCCATGGAGAGTCCATTGCTCATTAAGACACCATCCTGCTCTAGAGACACATGGAAAAATACAAGATGGTCCCTGACTTCCACAAAATAGTTGTTTTAAATATCCCTTTATCTTCCAATTTTTCTTTGCCCAAAGTAATAACTTCTTTTAATTGAGAAAAAAAGGCCAAACTAAATAAATGCTTTCAACTTTAAGAAGGTGTTATGCTATGAAGTTCAAAGTATTAAGTATGTTCTAAATGTTCTAAATCCAGAACACTTTCACCTAGGACATGTTCTTAGAATCACATTTCTAGGTGGTAGCAAATAGTCATAAACAGAATTAGAGAGAGAGGCATACAGGGCACACAGAAGTTACTTGCGTTATTTTCCTTTATAGTTATTCTTTCATATTTATTAAATATTTAACAGAAACAATTTTAAAAACTGCCTTATAATACAAGGGAAAATCTGTTAGAGGCTTATGTTGCAATTCTTAGTTTGGATGGTGAGCTCATGAGTATTTGCTTTATATGCATACACATTACACACACACACACACACACACACACACACTCACATCTATACTCTCATATGTATCAAATGTTATAAAATACATCATTAAAAATGTCAGGAACAGATCACTCTTCCACCTTTGCCCACAACCCCATACACAGTGGACTCACTCCTCCCCAGTCCCATACCTCGGTGCACCTCACCCTGCCCCCTCTGCCCATACCCCAGTTGTGCCCCAGCCCTGGCCCAGCCTCCACTGTGTGTCCTTCCTCCCCCACAACTGCCCCTCAGCTGATTTCTCCTTTGTAACACAGACTTCGTGGAGAATGAGGATTACAGTTTCAGGGGTGAAGACAAACAGCCTGCTAGGGGTAGCACTGGACAGCAGGAAGCTGTGCTCCTGGGCAAGAAGCCACAGTAGCAGCTCACCTAAAAGCATAGACAGTTCTCTCTCCCACTGAGTCCACAATCACCTGGAAACAGCCCAGTGCCCAGAACAGTGCTCAGCAGGGACTGCAGACTCAGGATTGGAATGTCACACAGATCATGGCCCAGCTGGTGTCCGAGAAGGACGTGAACAATGACGTGCTTCTCCCCCAGCTGCTGAAGTCCACCAAGTCCATCTATGCCTTCTGCCCCTTCCTGGTAGAATGGGACTTTGGAGCTTGGGCCTGCAGGTCACCCCCTCCTCAAAGCTTGACTCAGTCCCCTGGGCGGCGGGGGGTGGGGGGCGAAGTCAATAATAGAGAGAGAGGTGGGTCTTCAATGAACTTCTCGAAGATTATCAATCTGAAAATCTTAATTAAGCCATTCCTGCTCTTGTGTGGGGTGAGTTCAGACAGATCAGAAAAGACAAGTGAGAGAAAGCATTTGCTTCAGAGTCAAGTTAAACACAGCCTTTGTGTTGGCGTTCATATTTTGCCCTTGGTTGCCATAGATGAGGTCCAATAATCCTTGGATCAGGAGCCTAGGCCCTCCCCAGCCTGTAGGCTGGATCAAAGGCTAATGACACTTATGTGACTTTTACCAAGTCTCTAGCTTGGTCTGCTCACTGTTTCCTGGGAAACTTCAATGCCCTTTTAGGCCCTAGGCTGCTGCTTTGTGGATAGCAGCTGCCTGCCTAGGTGCTCCTGGTCCTTCTTCCTACAAGTCTGAGTTCAGACTGCTTTCTTCTTCTCTTCACAGCTACCACCTTCTCTAAAGACTGGCTATGAAATGGATGAGTCTCTAATTCATTTTATCATTCCAAGATACCTGCAAAGTTCCCTTTTGTTTCATTTTTATTTTGCAAAGGCAAGACCATTCTGGTGAGATGGGCTCTCCTCCCACCTCTGTTCCAAGGGTTCCCTAGTGACTTGGCTGAACCTTTCTTGGAATTGCTCTGCAGTCTGAAATTCTTCCTAGCCAGCCTTCCTTCCTGTCCTCTCTCCTTCCATGGTGTGAAAACTGCCTCATGGTCTGAGGCTTTCTTCACCTTCTTGTGCAATTTCTCCCAAAAACTCTTTCATTTCATTTCTAATTTTTTATTTTTGCCAGAGTCTCACTCTGTCACCCAGGCTGGAGTGCACTGATGAAATCTTGGCCCACTGCAACCTCTGCCTCCCGGGTTCCAGTGATTCTCCTGCCTCAGTATCCTGAGTAGTTGGGATTACAGGTGTGTGCCACCATGCCCAGCTAATTTTTGTATTTTCAGTAGAGATATGGTTTCGCCATGTTGGCCAGGCTGGTTTTGAACTCCTGACCTCAGGTGATTTGTCCTCCTCAGCCTCCCAAAGTGCTGGGATTACAGATGTGAGCCACTGACCTTGGCCTCTAATCCTATCTTGATGTCTGCTTCTTGAATTGATGAACTAATGTGACGTTTCCTTTGTAGCACACAAGCCTGGAGAAGCAACACAAGCAGGATCAAAATGTTTCTTCTGAAATTTGGGTTTCTGAGCTACTTCATAGAGAGTCACACACATCCCCATGAATCCATGTGGAGATATCTTCTCCTGGGGATTTTATTATACCTCCCTATGTATCTGGGACTCAAAACTATCCATCAGCCTCTGATCAGAGATCGGGAGACTAGAAGCTGTTGGTGGAGTTGGAACCAGCTGTGGGTGTGGGAAGAAGCCCAGGAAGATGGAGCTCCATGTGTAGGAGGCTAGGGCAGGAAGATCTGGTGAGAGGAAGGTTGAATATATGGGTAGACAGGCAGAGGAATACAGCAACCTGGGAGATGGCTGAGGTGAGGGGTTTGATAAACTGTACCCTCATCCTCAGGTATGAGGTCAAACCCAAGACTAATCCCTGAAGACAGGAACAGGGCCAACACCTGATCCCAGAGGAACTGGACCATAGCTGGGATAAACGACAAAGGTTGGCGCAGGATGCTGGCCACATTGGCTCTGTGGTGCATTGTGGGTCTTCCTGCATTAGGGCTGGGCTCCTTGGAGTCCTGCTGATTGGGAACCAGGTTAGAATCAGAGCCTTGGGTAGAAAGAATTTGGTAAGTCTGGTGTTAAGGGGCTCAGAGAAAGAGAGGTTCTTCCATGAGTGGAGAAGGGTGGGCAGTTCCCTAGGTACCTGGCTGGTCTATGGGCCATACAAAAGGCTGCAGCAGTGCTGTGTGCTATATTCCTGGAGGGCATTTGGAAAGAACACTGGGTGGGCTATATCTGGGGTACATCTTGCTTTGTGACAATTGTTAGTCTGAGGTCTGCATTTTCATGTGCATGACAGGCATATATGAACACTTCCCAAAGTGAAGCAATTGGATAGATCAGCCATTTAGTAGCATCATGAGCTGAGAAGCTTGAATTGCCCTGATAGATGTTGAAAGTTCCTGGTAATGGCACTAATGGAAAATGTGGACATTTGAGAACTGACTGCTTTCTTTACTCTTTAAGTCCAATTTCCTTTCCAAATCTATCTGCAATCCAAATTGCTACAAAGGGGAAAACTGATATGCTAAGCCTCTTCCTGGGTTCAGGCTTAACAAAAGCACAAACAGTTAAAAATCTCTACAGAGGGAAGGAGTAGCCAAGCCTTTCATAATGCAGATGCTGCAATGTCAATTCCCAAATGCACTGAGCTGGCTAGTAAGTGGCAGAACTGATGTAGAAACTGGACAAATTCTAGGAAGCACAAGGATCCCAGTGGCAGGCAGTGAAGCCAACAGCCATGGTAGGCCAGGCATCAGGGAAGTAGGAGGCTGAGAGTTCAAGAGGAACTATATTAAGTGCTGTTTCTCAGGTTTAGGTTTACCACTTCAAAAAATTCTCTCTAGTGCCAGTTAAATATTCAGATTAACAGGTCTCTCTCCAGACTTGCTGCTTTGGAATCTACAGACAATGTTTTTAATAAGCATGTTTAGGAAACACTGGTACAGAGAAAAGTGCATCCTAAATCAGAAGATTTGACTGGTTAACTGAATCCTCTGTTGGCCCTCTGATGAAAATGTTTGCTTAGATTTGTGTCTTATGGTTTCCATCCCTGCTATGACCTCAGACTGTGCTAATGTGGAAACATTACTTTGATGGAAACGTAGAAAGTTGTAACTAAAAGGACTCTTTCAAAGGCCAGGGAAGGAGGCAGCAGGCACCAACTACTTTCTAGATACTATGCTGGGCATTTTTACATGCAATATCTCATTTATTTCTTGTAGCAACCTCAGGCAATATTTTTTCCCTTTACATGGGAGGAAAATGAGGATATCATAGTTTAAGTAACTTGTCCCAAATTATGGCTTCACAAGGATTTATTTGAATGCTTTTTGGTTGACATAAAAGCTCTTCACTTTTCTACCTAAATGCATTGCCTTTGAGATCATTGAGACACTTCATTTTGGGGAGAAGGAAATGGAGGTACAGAAGCACAAAGTGACTTGCAGAAAGTTACACAGAGAGTTGTGGTAGGTCCAAGATGGGATCCCGGTACCCCTCAATCTTGTTTTGGTGTTCTTTCTTTCAATCCAAAAGTTCATCCTGGTGGAAGGGACCCTGCAGAGGCTTGTGCTTTGGACCTGTTATGCACTTCTTGGGTAGCTTTACAGACCAAACTCAAGATTGTGTCTCTCTACCAAGATCTCAGGCTTTTATGCTATCCACCTTTGGTTTACCATTTTACAATACATAAGAATAAGAAAACTACATCAAAGCAAATGTTTATGAGTTAAGTCTCTTAGATAAGTTTTTTTTTTAAGTTTCTATTGAAACAGTTTTAATAGGCCTGTGAAAACATACCTTTTACTCATTAATAAAGCAAAACAGGAAGATTGCCAGGCGAGGGCATGGAATGTGGTGAGCTAAATCACATGTGACAAACAACTCAGTTGGCAGCAGGGAGCTCACTATTGAGCAGGTCATGTTCTTTGACCTGATTCCCAGCAGGCTCAGGACATCAGGGTAAGCATGAACCTGCACTTACCTCTCCCTCATCACCCCCCACCCCCACAACCTCACAGTGTTCTGGGAATACATATCAACCATTTTTCTTTCTGAACCTTCTCTTATAAGCTTTCATCTGCCAGGGACACTCCCCTTGATTTTCTCTCTAATTAATTCTCATTCCTTCTCTAAAGCCATAGTTCAAATTCTGCCTACTTTGTGAACAATTTTTTCCCCTCACACTGAGATAGCTTCTCTCCCAGTCAGATACAGAGTTGGCATTTCTTATACTCTTCTAAATGCTTCCTTGTTTCACATTGACTTCCATTTTGGTCTTAGATGCAGAATAAGATCTTCCTTACGGGAAGGGAAGCTTGTCTTTCTCATCTCGTCTCTCTCTCAGTGCCTAGCACAGTACTTCAGCCATTAAAGAACACACAGTGAATCTCCGAACATGGGGCCCAGCATAATAAAAGACTTCAGTGGTCTTCAACTACTTAATTTTTGAGTCTTGTAACTGAAGAATCTTATGATTACTTTCCTCAAAGCTCTCAACTTCTTCTCTTCTTTCTCAGGCTCTGCTTGGGTGAGAACCTTTTTACCTCCTGGTCATTTTAGACATGTCTTAGTGATTGGGAGTAAAGAAATCCTGTTCTTTCTTGGTCAAGATTTATCTGTAAGTCTAAGAGTAACTCATGTCCTCTGTTGACTTCAGAGGCTAGGACTTGGTTTTCATTGGGGTTGAAGGATGACTGTGAGTTTCTGTGCCTGAAGCAGCCTTCAGAACCCACACTGGTTGTGGAACTGGCTGGTTGAGGAGAACTTAAAGACAATAGAATGAAGCCCCATGGTGGAGAAAACAGGGAGGATGTCCCTCAGCTCTGCGTCCCATGAAGACATCAGAAACCTGAATGGAGTCCTCAGAGAGAATGTTGCTATAGGCTGTGAAGAAACTTTAGGAGAAGTTTGGGAGCAGGTTAGGATGAGAAGAAATGGCACCAGAAGTGTTTTTTCAGAGAAGTAGAAGTTTGGGGTAACCAGAGCTAGAGGCTGAGTAGTTGGAGGATTGCTAATTCTTAGAGTGAAAAGCAGTGAAATTCTGAGTTTAGATTCTAGTGGCTTCAAAGAGACTCGCTGGGACCCAGACAGAGAAGGCTTGACCTTCCAAGTGACTGAGAGAACTAATGAAAGTGCTTTTGTCTTTGGACTGAAGAGTGACCTGGAAAAGGGAAATACCATATGAGGTTGTGCCATGAACTCTGAACTCATATAAAGTAAACAGTAATTTTGTAACCAAGGTACAAAGAAGCTTGTGGACTGAAGAGTTGATTGCTGGAAGGGGCATAATAAAGGAAGAACTAAGGGAGAAAAGACCTGCCACTCTTACTTAGTAAACAGTGACAATTTTACATCTTTCTTTCCTATTTGGATGTCTTTTCCTTCTTTCTTTTGCCTCTTTGCTCTGGCAAGGACTTTCAATACTATACTGAATAGAAGTGGTAAGAATGGGCATCTTGTATCAGCCTGTTCTTGCATTGCTATAAAGAAATACCTGAGACTGGCTACTTGATAAAGAAAAGAGGTTTAATTGGCTCTCAGTTGTGCAGGTTATATAAGAAACAAGGTACTGACATCTGTGCAGCTTCTGGAGAGGCCTTAGGATACCTACAATTATGACAAAAGGCAAAGGAGGAGCTGGCATGTCACATGGCTGGAGCAGGAAAAAGAGATGAGGGAGGTGCTACACATTTTTAAGCAATCAGATATGACAAGAACATACTCTCTTATCATGAGAACAGTGTCAAGGGAATAGAGCTAAATCACTCATGAGTGAGTTGCCTTCATGATCCAATCGCCTCCTACCAGGCTCCATCTCCAACATGGGGGATTACAATTCAACATGAGATTTGGGTGAGGATGGAAATTCAAACCGTATCAGCATCCTTGCTCAGATCTTAGAGGAAAGACTTTCAAGTTTTCACTCTTGAGTATAATTTTTGTTTTGGGCTTGCCATAAATGGCCTTTAATATGTTGAGGTATATTCCTTCTACACCTACTGTGGATGACAGTTTATCATGAAAGGATGTCAAAATTTATCCAATACTTTTTCTGTATTCAATAATATTATCATATGGTTTTTGCTTTTCATTCTGTTAATGTGATGTATTACATTTATTGATTTGTATATGTTGAAACATCCTTGCATCCCAGAGGTAAATTCCACTTGATTATGGTAGATGATCCTTTTAATGTCATTTAATTATTTTCTCTAGTATTTTGTTGGGAAGTTTTGCGTCTATGGTCATCAGGGATATTGGCGTATAATTTTCTATTTTTGTAGTATCCTTGTCTGGCTTTGGTATCAAGGTAATGCTGGCTTCATACAAAGAGATTGGAAGTATTTCTTCTTTGATTTTCTTGTAAGAGTTTGAGAGAATTGGTATTAAGTCTTGAAATGTCTAGCAGAATTCAGCAGTGAAGCCATCAGGTCCTTGGCTTTCCTTTCATGGGAGACTTTTTATTAGTGATTCCATATTCATACTCACTGGGCTTGTCACATTTTCTGTTTCTTCATGATTCAGTCTTGATAGTTTGTATGTGTCTAGAAATTTAGCAGTTTCTGTAGATTATCCAATTTGTTGGCATAAAATTATTTACATAGTTTCTTATAATTCTTTGCATTTCTGTAATATCAGTTGTAATGTCTCCTCTTTCATATCTGATTTTATATATTTGAGTCTTCTCTCTGTTTTTCATAGTTAGATTTGTTGATTTTGTTTATCATTTCAAAAAATAACTCTCAGTTTGTTGTCTTTTTTTCTGTTTTTCTATCTTTGGTATTTCTGATCAAATCTGCATCATTTCCTTCCTTCTGCTAACTTTGTGCTTAGTTTGTTCTTATTTTTCTAGTTCCTTGAGGAGTCATGTTGTTTATTTGAGATTTTTCTTCTTTTTTATGTAGGCATTTATTGCTATAAACTCACCTATTAGAACAGATTTTGTTGTATTCCATAAGTTTTGATATGTTGTGTTTTTATTTTCATTTGTCTCAGATAGTTTTAGATTTTCATTTTAATTTCTTCATTAATCCATGGGCTATTCAGGAGTATGTTGTTTAATTTCCATGTATTTGTGAATTTTCTAAAATCTCTCTTGTTGATTTCTAGTTCCACTTATTGTGTTTGGAAACTATAATTGATATTGTTTCAATCTTCTTAAATTTTCTAAGTCATGTTTTGTGCTGTAACATGTGATATATTTTAGAGAATGTGCACTTGAGAAGAATGTGTATTCTGTGACTGTTGAATGTAATGTTCTGTATATGATCGTTAGGCCCATGTGGTGTAAAATGCAGTTCAACTCTGATGTTTCCTTACTATTTTTTTTTGAGACAAAATTTCACTTTTTGCTGCCCAGGCTGGAGTGCAATGGCATGATCTCAGCTTACTGCAACCTCTACCTCCTGGGTTCAAGTGACTCTCCTGCTTCAGCCTCCCAAGTAGCTAGGATTACAGGCATGCATGACCACACCTGGCTAATTTTGTATTTTTAGTAGAGACAGAGTTTCATCCTGTTGGTCAGGCTGGTCTCAAACTCCTGACCTCAGATGATCCACCAGCCTTCACATCCCAAAGTGCTGGGATTAAAGGCATGAACCACTGTGTCCAGCCTCCTTATTAATTTTTTTATAATAATCTAGTCATTATTGAAAGTAAGGTATTGAAGTCCCCAAATATTATTGTATTGCAATCTATCTCTCCCATCAGATTCTTTAATATTTGTTTTATGTATTTAGAAGCTCTGATGATGGGTGCATATATATTTGCAATTGTTATATCCTCTTGATAAACTGACCCTTTTGTCATTATATAATGGCTTTCTTAGTCTCTTTTTACAGTTTTTGACTTAAAATCTATTTGTCAGATGTAGGTAGAGCTATCCCTGCTCTCTTTTGGTTTTCATTTGTATGGACTGTCTTTTTTCATCCCTTCACTTTCAGTCTATGTGTGTCTTTAAAAAGTGAGACAAGTCTCTATAGGTAGCATATAATCAGGCCTCATATTTTTTCTTTATATCCATTCAGTTGCTCTATATCTTTTTTGCTGGAAAATTTAATTCATTTACATCCAAGGCAATTATTAATAGGTAAGGACTTATTTTGTTAATTGTTTTCTGGTTGTTTTGTAGACATTTTATTTTATTCTTCCTCTTTGCTGCCTTCGTTTGTGGTTTGATTTTCTGTAGTGGTATGCTTTAAATCTTTTCTATGTTTGTTTCGTGCTTCTAAATGTTTCTGCTTTGTGGTTACCATGAAGCTTATATAGAACATCTTATGACAGTCTGTTTCAAGCTGATCATAGCTTAACTGTACTTGTATGCAACAAATCTACACTTTTGTCCCCCCAAATTTATGTTTTTGATATCAGAACTTAACATTATTTTGCAATGTAATTCCTTGACAATTTATTTAACTATAGTTATTATTGATAGCTTTGTCTTTTAACCCTTATACTAGGAATAAGATTGTTTTTATCACCATCATTACATTCCTAGAGTATTCTAAATATGGCTCTGTTTTACTTACATCATTGAATTTTGTGCTTTTGTGTGTTTTATGTTATCAATTAGAGGTCTTTTGTTTCAGCTTAAAGAACTCCCCTTAGCAATTTCTGCAAGGCAGGTCTAATGGTGATAAACTCTCTTAGCTTTCTCTTGGGAAGGTTTTTATTTCTTCCTCATTAAAAAGAAAGCTTTGCTGTGTCAGTTATTCTTCTTGGTAGCGCTTTCCCTCAGCAGTTTGAATATACCATCCCACTCTCTCTTGATCTGCAGGATTTCTGCTGACAAATCTGCTGATAGTCATATTGGCGCTTCTCTAGATATGATGTATTTCTTACCACTTGGTGCTCTCAGAATTTTTTTTTTTTAATCTTTGGTTTCTCATAATTTGATTATTGTGTGTCTTGTTGAACTCCTCTCTGATCTGAATTTGATTGGAGACCTCTGTACTTGGTATAGCTGGATGTTGGCATCTGTCCCCAGATTAGGGAAAATTTCAGCCATTATTTCTTTAAATATGCTTTCTGGCCCCTTTTTTATTTCTTTGCCTTCTGCACCTCCTATTATATGAACACTTGATCTTTCAGTGGTGTTCTGTAATTTCTGTACTTTCTTCATTCTTTTACCTTTTTTGCTCCTCTGCCTGGATAATGTCAAATGTTCTGTCTTTGAGCTCACTGATTCTTTCTTCTGCTTGATTGAGTCTGCAGTTGACTCTTTCTGTTGAAGTTTTTAGTTCAGTCATTATATTTTCATCTCTAGAATTTCTATTTTGTTATTTTAAATTATTTCTTTATCTCACTTTGTGTATTGTTTCCCAAATTTCATTTAATTTTCTATCTGTATATTCTTGTAGTTCACTAAGTTCTTTGAGAAAATTGTTCTGAATTTTTTTTGTCAGTAATTTTATAGATTTCCATTTCTTTAGGGTCCATTATTAGAACCTTATTAGTTTAATCATGAAGGTGCCATGATTCCCTGATTGTTTTCAATCTTTGTGTCCTCTGCTTATTTGAGGAGACAGCCCCCTTCTAGGCTTTACAGGTGTTCTTTGGCAGGGGTGGGCCTTCACTACTTAGTCTGGCCTGTGATTCTGGGAGGACTAGTTGGTAATGATCCCTGGAAGTCAAAACTTTTGTGAGTTCTCTAGTTGGCTGGGTCACTGCTTTTGCTCTGATGTTGGGTGGGGGTCCTGCCTGGGCTCTGCTGTCTGGAAGATCACTGCAGTCAAGTGGAGCTGCTGGCTGGGTACTGTGATGGCTTCTGGTCAGGCCAGCCACAGGATGCATTCCATGGCTGGGTGATTCCAATATTTGGGGATCCATATTTTGACAGTGCTGCAGGCAGGGCTCTGAGGTTATGAGTTATTGCTGCTTAGGATAAGTTGGGCCAGAGTCTATGCTCCTTATAGATGCACATTTGTGTATTGCCTCCCTGTTAGGGTGGAGCTGTGGGGTGAAGTTTTGGCTGGGTTGAGCTGCTATTTGACCCCTCAGGTCAAGCAAGTCTATTCTTTATGCTTCTCCAAAAAGCATAGAAGTGAGTCTTCCTGCCTGGCAGGGTTGTTGGGTGAGATTTTTGACTGAATGGAGCTATTGCTTGACTTACTGGGTTAAACAGGTCTAACTCCTATATTTCTTTGAAATGGTTGAAGGTGAGCATTTCCCTGACTGGGCAGGATTGTTGGGGTGGACTTGGAAACTTAGCACTGAGATTAGCCATCTATGAACTCAAGTTGGGTTGAACTTCCCCACCATGCTTCTGAAAATGACCAGCTCAGTTTTGTGTGTTGGCTATGAAGTTGGCTGATATCTTCAATTGAGCACTACAGTTGACAGAAGCATAGAAGTACTATTAAGATCTATTTGCGGGTCACTGTGAGATATGTCTCTTTCTTTATTTCTACCTGACCCTAAGAAGTTCAGTCATGCTGTTACCGCTAGTGTTTTCAATGAGATGAGACCAGAGTGGAACTCCTGGAAGTATCTCAGAATGCTAAAGAAACTGAATGATTGCCTCTGGTTCTGTTTTCTTCCTGTATAAACAATGGGTCCAGGGAATCCTCTCCATCTGGCATTGTGCTGACTTGGGTGAGGGTGAGGGATGGTGTAGTTGAAGTGAGACGATTCTCCTTTCTCTTCAAATCTGGTTTTCATTCAGTTCTGTGGACAACATGGTTGTCTTAGTCTTGTTTCCAAGTGTTGGAGTTTTTAAAAAAGCTATCTTGTCTGGATAATTGCTAGTTGAACTTTCTGTGGGGGAGGAATGGAGCCTGAGACTTTCTATTTCTCCATATTACTGGTGTTCAGTCTTTCTTACATTGCCTCTCTTACTGATACAGGTGGAAAGTCTCCCAGATAGCAGATGAAGTGACCTCAGGGCTTTCAGATTCTTGACACCAGATGTGAAGTGTCAGGACATGTTGAGTATGTATTGAAATGAGATGGGTTACATTTCAGTCAGTCTCACAAATGCTTCTTCTTGAGGGATGCCCAGATTTGGAGGACTTAATCTGAGACCATCTAGTTATGTTACATCCCACTGTTTCCTATATCTAACCTATTGCTCTAAGTCATGTGGAATTGTCAATCTAGGTTTGAAGAGCAGGATCAGGAGATTTCCCCATGGTTAGATTAAAAAAAAAATGCTTTAAAGTGGTTGGAACCTTCTTGTGCTTTCTTTTCCTAGCAGTATCTGGAAGAGCCTAGCACTTGTCTCAGACCCCATTGTGCTCTGCTCAGCTGACAATCCTATTAGTCCGGTGGGCTTTCCACTAGCTTTAGGAGAATCAAAGAGGGATCCATAGTTATCCCTGTAAGTGGTGAGTGAAGATAGAGTTAGTGATGGTAGTGGGAAGTGGATGGGATTGCCTTAATAATTTATTGAAATGAGATGTAGGTGTATGTATGAAAAGTTGGCTCAGAAGCAAACATTAGGGATTAGAAATACTTTCCTGTTAATCTTCATAATTAAACTAAAGATGATTTTTCCAGTGGGACATTTTAACCCCAGAAAAGCACAAGTCACAATTTCCAAAAGCAACCCCTTAAAACATCTGATAAGGGAAAGGAAAATATGTTTTAATAAGACATTGATGTAAACAAGAAGACACAACCTATCCATTTGATCATGAATGAAACACGTTGTATTATAAACTGGGTTTCCTCGTGTTACTATGTTATCAGACTTCCAGTGCCTTAATGGTGGCTTTGTTGAAAACCTGAAGAATGTGGCTAAGAGGACTAATTGGGCCTGCAGAATCTAAGGAAACTTGACTGACCTAGTTGTGCATGTTGGCACTGTGGAAGAAGGCATTGGGGCATCTCAAGTCTGGGTCCAGGGTTTAACAGTAAGCAGAATATACAAAGGTAAACCTCTCTCCCTGTGTCTCTCAGGTTAACTTCCTTTCATAATACGCAGGAGAGCTATGATGGAGAGAGGTAAGTCCTTAGTCATGATGAGTCTCCAAAAGTGACCTTTGATGGCAATTGTGAGTGTCTATGAGGGAGGATTTACACATTAATCACATGAACCTTGAGTTTGCACTGTCGATGCAGCATTTGAAAACTGTCTGGGCCTGAGCTCCTGGTTCCTTGGTCTCAAGAATACTCCTTCAAAGTGTTCTCTGAAACAATCAAGCATCAGCAGATAAGGTAGTTGTACTGCTTCCTTGACTCTCAGTAATATATCTCTGTGACATCTAAAAAAATGAAAAATTGAAAGATGGAATTGGTCAACAAAAGTGAAAGTCCAAAAAATGAAGAAGAGGTGATAACACTGGAAAGTAAATTTAAATTGAACATAAATGGATTTGTAGAATAAATGATTGTGGAGATGTTGACAGTGCTGATGTTTGCAAGACTATAGATATGACACTTACTGATACAAGAGATAGAAAGAAATTATTTAGGCAGATAGTGAAGGTAAAAGAGTCCTTAGTAGGGCTTCCCTTTTAACAAAAAACATTCCAAATCATTTCTTTTCTAAATAAGCAGTCTGAAATATTGAGCTGCAAACATAAGCAAGCTGGAAACTTGCATGGGTGTATGCTGGAAGATGTACCAATAGAAAAGGGCTACCAGGAGGCCAGACATATCCAACATAGAGGTTTCATCTTCCATTTTTTGTTACCATCTGTACAGTTAAAAAACAGGCAACATGGTGCCAGCCAGGCAGAGGACCCATCTGCATAATAAGAGATTAGGGTGGGGGCAGCCAGCTTTTTGTGCCTTAAGCAAATGGCACATCTAGCTCTAACCAATTATTCACACCTTATGCAAATGGCACATCTAATCCAACCAATTTTTTGTGCCTTATATAAATCAGACACTGCCTTCCTGTCAGACATCTGTAACAACCCCCTGCATTTAGTCACAAATCTGGCAACCCATTTTTTGGGACCCCTCTCTGCTTCATAGAGCTCTTCTCTTTCTTTTGCTTATTAAACTTCTGCTCTTAACCTCACTCCTTGTGTCTGCATCCTTGAATTCCTTAGTGTGAGATATTGAACCTTGGGTATCACCCCAGACAATGAGGCTGCTTCATTGTGGGAAACCATCTGTGACCCAAGGTAGATTCATCAGAAGGGTGAGTATAGGAGATGACCCCAACTCCTCCTGTTCATTTTGAGGCCTTCTGCCCTCCATTTAAAAATCAAAACAAACACTGTGCCCCCATCAGCCATTTAAAAAATGGTCAGCATGACTGCCAGCTTTATAAGACTCAGGGGGACAGGCTTGCTAGGGAGAACTTAGTGAATCGTCCAGTACCCTAAGGGTGTCAGGAATGTTTACCCTGTTTTGAACCAGTTTCCTTTCATGGAGAGTCAAGATGTTGCGTGGAGCTGGAACAGGTCAAGAGGCAACTGATGGTTTCTGGCCAGGGCTACACCCTTGTGTTACCTGAAAGCTTCTAGACTAATCCCAGCCTCTGAGAGCCCTATGGGCATTGGCAACAGGATCTCTAACCTTTTTCTATGATAATTTTCCTTCTTTCTTGTTGCAACTGCCATGCCTCCTATCCACTCTCTGTATGCAATGCTGTGGGAATTTCTACAGTTCAGGGAAATAATTCTGTTAGGCAAGATAAGGAAATACTGCAGTAACTGAGAATATACCTGACGCGATTACTGTTTTTGTGATTTTCTAGAAATAGAGGGTTTCCTCCCCCACTCCCAATGAACGTCTCTCTGCCCTTTCTCCGGCAAGCACGTGGTATTTCAAGGCCTACAGCGCCACCCAGTGGAATACGAATTCTCTCCATGAGGCAGATTGTCAGCCCTTTGCCAAAACACTTTAATTTCCCAATTCTCCTTCCTTTTTGCACCCCTCTACTAGAGAGCAGGCTTTATGCCCCATCTGTGAATGGGAAAACTCAACAATGAGGAGAAAAATGTCCTCCCAAACCAAATTTGAGCTCCATCAGCAGAAAAATCACCACTCAGTCCCTACATTCTTTTAAGGCACCTCTTCTGCCTTCAATTAAAATGGTACTTCAATAGTAAAAGGATTTTTATGTGTGGACATTAACCAGAACCACTGCATAAGAATGAATACTTCAGTCCAGGCCATAATAGCAAAATGCAGAGCTCAACTCAGCACACTCCCTCCATTAAGGGACCTTGCCCAAACTCAACTGTTATGTAGCCTTTCCAGAGATCCATCTATTGGGGAGCCATGCAGAAAACACAAGTGTAGGAAGTCAAAGGGAACTCACCAAAGGAGGGACTAGAGCTGCATGGGTAAGTGTGACTAACTCCATCTCTTAGTTCCTCCAATCCATGGCTCAGGGTCACACTTGCGTCTACGGGTGGCACTTTCAACAGATGCCAGGGCTCAGGGAACCCAGGAGGGAAAACAGTTGGGGGGACACCCCCACTATCTTCCCTTCCATCCTGGACTATTCCAAAGGAAGGAGGGGGAATGAGGGACATCTTGTCTCCTGTATCTTCTAGCCATCTTCAGCCTGCACCCCTCTGGAGTACATTCTGAGACACCGATAATACTTTGACCCTGAAACTTTGCTTTTGCACAGGGGCATGGTCTTTACTAGATCTTTGAAAGTGTTGGACAATGGACCCAGCTCTTAGCAGTCATATCATGCAGGCCGAAAGGGAATGATTCCCCAAAACTAGAGAAGCAACTTCTGGGGGAGTTATCTGAGGCAGCTATTGGGTGTCCCAGACCTTCTTGTCCTCCTTATTTGGAGCCCCTTCCAATCACACCATCAGCTCCTTCAGCTCTGCCATCTCCAAAACTCTCCACTCTTCCAGCTTCACTCTTACCCCTACAGGGAATGCCCAATGGAGGTGATGTCACTAGGGCTTAATGCAAAACCTTAGGCAAATAAAGGGAGACTTATGTCAATTTTCTGATGACCTCAATAGGTATAGAGAAGCTTTCCAAAATTTAACTCAGGTGTTTGACTCTCTTGGAGGGATGTTATGCTGCTCCTAAGCCAAATCCTAACCACAGCTGAAAAACAGGCAGCTCTGCAGGCAGCAGAGAAATTCAGAGATGAGCAATATGTCTCTTATAGTGGGACAAAAGGAAAAGAGAAATAGGAAAAATGAAGATATAGGGGGAATTACCATTTCCTATAGGAAGAGAGGCAGTAACCCATGACACCCTGATTGGAGCTCCAGTGACTCCACAGATGAATGGGAGAGGAAATGCTTTTTAATGTACATATTCAAAGGCCTACAAGGAACTAGGGCCAAACCTCTTGATGACTCTAAACTGTCCATGCTAGACCAGAAGACAGATGAGAACTCAGCCTTTATGGACAGGCTGAGAGAGGTGCAAATAAAACACACATCCTTATCCCCTGATTTAGTTGAGGGACATATAATCCTAAAGTACAAGTTTATTACACAGGCATTTCCCAAAATTAGCAGGAAACTGCAGAAGCAGGCTTTAGGACCAGATAGCACCTTGAAAAACCTCCTGAGGTGGCCACCTTGATCTTTTATAATAGGAACCAGAAGGAGGCCCAGGAGAAAGAGGGGAAACACAAGAGGAGTACAAAGGCTCTAGTAGCTGCTTTGTGGGCTTGCAAGATCCAGGATCCCTGGGGTATATCTGTTAGTTGCTACCAGTGGGGCAAGTCAGGGCACTTTAAGAAGGAGTGCCCAGGCAGCAAGAAGAAGCCACCTCAATCCTGTCCAGCCTGTGGCAGGGACCACTGGAGACTGGACTGTCCTTAAGGCCACAGATATCCAAATGGATGCTTCATCTTCCCTTTTTTTATTACCACAAGTACAGTAAAGAAACAGGCAACATGGCATCATCCAGGCAGAGGATCCATATGTATAATAAAAGATTAGGGTTGGGACAGCCAGCTTTTCTGCCCTATGCGGATGGCATACCTAGCATTAACTAGTTTTTCATGCCTTATGCAAATGGCACACCTAGTCCAACCAATCTTTTGTTCCCAATGTAAATAAAACAGCACCTCCTTGTTGGGGACGGCACATCTGCCGGGGAGCTCTCGGCCAGCGAGAGGGTCCCAATACCTGGAAGAGAGAGTGCACAGGAACCCAAAGTAGACAGAAAAGTAGGGTCTGGAGGTCTGAATAGGCATTGCCTAAACAGCAATTTTATTTGTGCATAGGATCCCAATATATACTGTTAGCCTTTAGGCACTGACATCAGTCCACATTGTTTTAGCTTAAACATTAAAGGGAACAGAAGGTTACAAAATTTGGTAAAGTAGATAAAATACAAGTTAAAAGAGAACAGTACTGAAGTCACAAAATAACCACAAAATGATGCAAAACAAGCAGAGGCTCTTCTTATTATCTATTGTTAAAGAGTTTTATATTTATCAAAGTAACATTATTTAGAGGTCAGGCCCACCATAAATTCCAGGAACAGTAATCTTAAAGAATTACATGAATAATAACAGGGTTCAAGCAGTACTTGATAAACAGAGTCACAAAACTAGTCCAAAGCAGGAACCGAGACAAAACACAATGTCTTAGTAAAACCACACAGCCATCACCAGGCCACTGTGTAAGCGCCTGGGAGATGAAAATAGCCCTTTTACATGATTCCTCATCCTTAGTTCCTGCTTTCCCATAGCTTGACTGCCTCCAGGAGGGGGAAAATGCTTCTGGGCTCAAGCTCACATTATGGCGGAGGCACTCTTGGGGGTCTCTATGCTGGAGCGAGACCCACACCTCCTCACTAGGCGTCTATAAAACCCCCTGCATTTTGCCAAGGATCCAGCAACCCATTTTTTTGGGACCCCTTTCTGCTTCATAGAGCTCTTCTCTTCTTTTTGCCTGTTAAGCTTATGATTTTAACCTCACTCCTTGTGTGTTCACATCCTTGATTTTCTCAGCATGAGACAATGAACCTCAAGTATCACCCCAGTCAGTGAGGCCCTTTCACTACCTTCACCAATACATTAAACAGAATCTCACTCTATATCCTAAATTATATGACGTGAAGAAGACAAGCACTATTTCAACTATGCCTGATAAGTGTGTGTGTGTGTTTTTTACAAAAAAAAAAGCAATTTTCAATATTGCTAAGGTTTTAAATTACAGTATACTAAATAAATATTAGTTTTACTGGTTTTCCCCCCCCACCATTTTCCTATACATTTATAACCAACAGTAAGAGAGTTTTAAATGTCTTCACAAATTTTTTAAAGGTCACAGAACAATTATGATTTTTCCCATTGGTAATTAAAATTACTTTGCAGGATTTCAGCATAAACAGTCTTTTTTTTTTTTTTTTTGTTTGTTTTTTGGTATTTTTTTTTTTTATTGCATTTTAGGTTTGGGGGTACATGTGAAGAACATGGAAGATTGTTGCATAGGTACACACATGGCAGTGTGATTTGCTGCCCTTCCTCCCCATCACCTATATCTGGCATTTCTCCCCATGCTATCCCTCCCCAACCTCCCCACCCCCCCACCTATCCCTCCCCCTTTCTCCCCAACAGACCCCAGTGTGTGATACTCCCCCTCCCTGTGTCCATGTGTTCGCATTGTCATTTTTACGGTCCTATGCTACTGTGAAAAGCAAGAACTGCTAATCTATGCACACACATAACACACACACACACACACACACACACACACCCCACTGGCTTTGATTTGCTATTACAGTTAGGCCTTGAACAACATGGGAGTTAGGGGCACCAATCCTACATAGTGGAAAATCTGTATATAACTTTTCATTCTCCCAAAGCTTAACTCCTAGTAGCCTAGTGTTGACCAGAAGCCTTACCAATAACATCAAAAGTCAATTAACAAATATTTTTCCTGTTATATGTATTACATACTGTATTCTTATAATAAAGTAAGCTAGAGAAAAGAAAATGTTATTATGAATATCATAAAAAAGAGAAAATACATTTACAGTATTATACTGTATTTATCAGTATAATAAGTTTGTGTCATCCTTTGACAAAATGAATTATGTATCTGAAATGGCAGGCAACCACAGCTGCAGGACACATTGAGGAGATGGCTGATTGCAGATCTGGGGCAGAGAATAAATAAGGTAAGCCTGGAATGACATGTTTTGCAGAAAGCAAGTAAGCACTCATAATGGGGTCATCTCAAAAGGACACAGGAGCCAGTCTGGAAGGGCTTCCAGTAGCCAAAGTTGGGACAATTGAGGATCAAAAAGAAAAATGACTCCACATTATGGAAACACATTAAGCATATAAAAACCAACCTGTCTCTAATTTTACTGAGAAAAATCCAAAACAAAGAAAACCTTGCTTACTAACATTGGGGGGTCACTGCTAGAGTCACTTCTTATTTGGATGTTGGTAACTAAAGAAAACGAATCAAATGCACAGTCTTTCTTTTCAGTAGGGACTGTATATCAAGACAACCAAATAGTCCCAGTTTTCAAGGGAAAGCTCTTCCTTACTGAAGACTGTCTGCTAAAAAACAGAAAGAGACAGAGAACTAAATAGTCACAAAATAGTCCCACTCAGACTTAGAGCTGATCTCAAGGGGAAAAATATAACTTTACAGTGGAGAGATCTGATAATCAGCATCTTATCTCAATCATCAAATCAACATCCCTAATGGTGGCGAACGCAGATGACATGTGCTGTCTCTGGATGTGGTGCACAGTGACTCATACAGTATCACCTATGAGGTACTCTTGCTTAGGATGTTTATCCAGAATCTAATTACACTTTTAGGTCTAATTTCAGCTTACAGAAAATGCAGTGGCTATAGGGACAAAATGAAATAAAGCTATAATAAATTGACAATTCCCAGATGTGTCTGTTCTACAGACAATTGAATTGGTTTCTTCAGCAAGATAATAAAAGGAGGGGATGTCTATTCTTAATTAAAAGAGACTTAGGAGGCACATTAATAAAATGTAATGTATGGTACTTCATTGGACACTGGTTTGAATAAACACATTATAAAGCTCATTTTGGGGGAGATCACTGGAATATTTGAATATAGTCTAGGTATTAAGTGATATTAGGAGATTATTATGAATTTTATTAGAAATAAATAAATGGCACAAAAACTTCCTTTCAAGATGCATAATAAAATGCATAAAGGTAAGATATCATAATGTCTGTTATTTACTCGAAAATGTTTTAGCAGTGGAAAACTGAAAGGAGTTAAAATGGCAAAATCCTAAAAATTTAAAATTTTAAATGATGGGTATATGAGTGTTCATGATGCAGTTTTCTCCACTCTTCTATATGTTTGATGCTTTCAAAAATTAAAAAATTACATTTTGAAACTAAATATGTCCGATGACTGAAATGTCTGGCTGCTTGAGTGTGTTGGTTTGTCTTTCAGATTTGTGGAGAGGGAATTGAGTTACTGGTTAGAGTGATAGAATTGTTCCCATCAGTGGCTATGATCTGAAGCCCTTAACCACAAAGTTGGAAAGCAGCCAGCAGGACAATTGTCCAGCACACAGATTACAGGGTGTCACCATGCACCTAAGGACTTCTTCCTCAGCTTCATCCTGCCCTGAGGCTTTGAGGTCTCTCACTGGAGGTCAAACTGTCTGGGACAAAGTCACTTAAGCAGTGAAGCATTTTAGATGACGTTTCACCACTTGCACTCTCTCCCTTCTCTCACCCCACCCCATTAGAGAGGTTCAACTGAGACTGTCTGTTACCTCTGGGTCTGAGAGCAATTTATCCTCACTTACCTGTGTCTCTGACTACAGAATCTGACTGAGATACTTGATAGAAACTTGAGGCTAAGGAGAAAGCATAAAGTTCCATTCATAGAACTAAATCACTCTCATCTTTCTCTGAAACCCTAGATTTGAGGGAAATAGAGACTTTGGTATTTAAATTGTTGATACTCTATTTTTTAAATAAAAAAATTTTGTAACTTTTAATTTTTTAAATTGACAGATAAAATTGTATGTATTCCACATGTACAACATGATGTTTTGAAGTATATATACATTGTGGAATGGTTAAATATATCTATTTAACAAATGTATTACTTTACATAGCTATCACTTTTGTGGTGAAAACACTCTCTTTGTGTTTCTAAGAATGCAATATCCTGTAATCCCAGCACTTTGGGAGGCCGAGGCGGGCGGATCACGAGGTCAAGAGATCGAGACCATCCTGGTCAACATGGTGAAACCCCGTCTCTACTAAAAATACAATAAAAATTAGCTGGGCGTGGTGGCGCGTGCCTGTAGTCCCAGCTACTCGGGAGGCTGAGGCAGGAGAATTGCTTGAACCCAGGCGGCGGAGGTTGCAGTGAGCCGAGGTCGTGCCACTGCACTGCAGCCTGGCGCCTGGTGACGGAGTGAGACTCTGTCTCAAAAAAAAAAAAAAAAAGAAAGAAAGAAAGAAGAATGCAATATATTGTTATTAACCATAGTCGCCTTACTGTATAATAGGTCTCTTGAACTTATTCCTGATATCTAACTGCATTTATGTATCCTTTGACTAACATATTCCCAACCCACCCTCCCCTCCAACCAACCCAGTCCACCATTATACTCTCTACTTCTATGAGATAAACTTTTTTTAGATTCCACATATTAGTGAGACAAAGCAGTATTTGTCTCTGTGACTGGCTTATTTTACTCTGTGTTCATTCATGTTGTCATAAACGTTAGGATTTCCTTTTTTTCTGACTAAATAGTATTGTTTTGTGTGTATATATCACATTTTCTTTATCCTTTCATCTGTTGATGAACACTTAGGTTGATTTCATATTTCGGCTATTGTGAATAATGGTGCAATAAACATGGAAGTTTAGATACCATTTTGACATGTGGATTTCATTTTCTTCGGATCTATACCCTATAGTGGAATAGCCAAATCATATAGTAGTTCTATTCATAGTTATTTGAGAAAACTCCATACTGTTTTCTGTAATGGTTGTACTAATTTACATCCCCACCAACAGTATGTTAGGGTTCCCTTTTCACCAACATTTATATTTTGTCTTTTTGATAATAATCATTCTAACAGGTGTGAGGTGATATCTCATTGTGGTTTTGCTTTGCAGTTCCCTGATAATTAGTCATATTGAGCATTTTTTTTTGTATACCTGTTGGCCATTCTTATGTCTTATTTTGATTATATTAAGATCCTTTAACCATTTTTAAAATTTGATTATTTGTTTTCTTGCTATTGAGTTGTTTGAGTTCCTCATATGTTTTAGATATTAAGTCCTTGTTATATGTATAGTTTGAAAATATTTTCTCCCAATCTATAGGTTGTTTCTTTACTCTGTAGATTACTTCCTTCTCCATGCATAAGCTTTTAAGTTCAATGTGATTCCATTTGTCTATTTTTGCTTTCGTTCCTATGCTTTTGAGGTCATATCCAAAACAGTCATTGCTCAGACAGATGCCATGAAGGTTTTCTCCTGTTTCCTTCTAGCAGTTTTATAGTTTTGGATTTTAAATTTAAGTCTTTAATCCATTTTGAGTTAACTTTTGCATGTGGTAAAAGATAAAGGTCTACTTTCATTCTTCTGCATGTGAATATTCAGTTTTCCCAACACCACATATTAAAGAGACTGTCCTTTTCCCATTGTGTATCTTTGGCACTTTTGTTAAAAATCAGCTGACTATAAATGCACGGACGTATTTTTGGCTTATCTTACTGTTTCATTGGTCTGTGTGTCTGCTGTTATGCCAGTAAAATGCTGTTCTTGTTGCTATAGCTTTGTAGTATATGATACCATAGTTTTCAACCTCATTGTACTATACACAGATTCACTGCAGGATGTACCTGAGAATTCTAGGAATTCTAGGTCACCCTCCTATTTTACAGATGAAGACAGTTAGGTGCAGAGAAAACAAGGACTTTGCCTAAGAGTGGTAGAGCTGGGGCTAGAATTCACCCTGAGCTCAAGCTTTTTCAACCTACCAATCTCAAGTTATTTTCTACTGTATTGTCCCCATATTCCTTGCCTCCACCCAGATCCTTTCTTGGTGCTACAAGAAGTTCTACATATTTTTGCCCTCATGCATCTTGTGACCTACTTTGATAAACATTTAAAAAACTAGATTGGAAGATGGTGGGTTGGAGGCAGTGTTAGCATGCCTCTCCAACTTGGAAGGACAAAATAGTGTGTAGAGATTTACACTGTGGACTTTTTCCCCCAGGAAGCAATGCAGGAAAAAACAAAAACAAACAAACAAACAAAAAAAACCAAAACTGAAGAAAACCACAGACACCTTGAAATAAATAGCAAACTACAGCCTACACTGTGAGCCAGGCAAAAAACTGTAAGTCCCAGATGGGGGAGAGACTGCCACCAAGATACACATCCCTATCATGGAATCTGACAATCCAAGTCCTGGAGGAGGGCCTTAACCCTAGCCAGGGCTGGAACTAATTTAGGGAACAGTAAAAAATATATAAGGAGCAGCAGCAGGAAGAGCATTGTGTACCTTCCGAGTCTCCAGGGCAGACTGAGGAAAACCATTCCTGATTCTACCTCACAGAAGACCTTGTGGAAGTCTGCTAGCTAACTCAGGCAATGGTTGTAGTTTGAGAGAAATTTGAAATAAAATCTTGAGTGGTGATTATATTGCAAATTTCAGGTTAACTCCCCTTGCTAGAATTGTGGGGGGAGAGTGGGAAGTGTGCAGCAGCCATGTGGGTAGGAGCTGGACACCCTGGCTTTGCCAGGAAACGGAGGGGCATGACCTGAAAGCCAAGGTTGCTATCTCCCCTGTGAAGGCATATGGCCTGGGGCAGTTTTGAGTTCTGAATATAGACTGCCTGAAACTTAGCTAGTTGCTGCTGGCAGAACACTGGAGGTGTGAGAACTGCTTTGCCAAGTGCGTGGGAGCAGGGTGGGGGTTAGTGCCACCTGCTACTCCCCATTTCCTAGAGGAACTCTTCTGTGCAGATGAGGCAGCAAGTTTCTCCCTGGAACATTACCCCAGTGGCCAGAGAACCAGCCCCTGCCCCCAGCAGGGACTACTGCTTGCCCTGAACGTGGACAGCCAGAGCGCAGACTTGCCTGACCCTGCCCACATCTGGTTTTGCCTCTGTACTCACCCTGGTAGCTTAACACACAGGACAGAAATGTTTGGTGGCTTTATAGCCCTTCCTATCACCTGAAAAACCAGAGTACCTCCCCTGGGTAACATAAGGCAAGCATAAATCCAACTGCTACTACCACAGCTTGTACTATTTTACAAGGGGCACCTCCTGGTCAGAGGTCAACTAACCATTAATCTCAGCTATCACCATTGCCTGCACCACTCTGGCTAACCAGGAGGTCCTAAGTCTGTCCATGTGACCAGTACATTACTACTGCAACCAGCATTTAACAAAACCAACAAAATAAGGCTATTTATAAACAAGTAATCTTATGGAGTCTACACTACTCCCCTGTGACCCTCATCAGAGCTGGTGCTTGTACCCACTTCTGGGAGACTTGAGGACATATCACATCACTGAATCCCTTGCAGACATTCCCCAGCACCAGCCTGGAGTGTGGAAGTCCCACCAAACAGCTAGACCCAGAGGAGCAGCAGCATTCACAGTAAACTGGATTTCAGGGACTCCTATTCCTAGGGGAAGGAGGAGTGCACCACATCAAGGGAACACCATGTGGGACAAAAGAATCCAGATGGCAGGTTTTGAGTCCTAAATCTTTCCACTGGTGGGAAGTTTCTTTCAGCAGAGGCACAGTTGTAGTGCTTCAACAGTCAGGCAGTCCTAGTACTCGTGAAGTATTTTTGGAGAAGGAGACTTATTTCCCCCCTCATCCACCACTGCAGACATACCTGGAGCTTCTCCCATGAGTGCTCAGGATGGATGCATCTATTGACAGCCTTTCTGGAACACTTTAAGGTGACTGCATCCACACAGGAGGAGCACACTTCAGGTTGAGGCTTGCATGGGAGATAGGGTCACAATTCCACTCTACTTAGAACATCAACATTTCTGCAGATGAAAATAGGTGCCTGTCTGGTCTGATAGTCAAAACTCTGGGTCAAGAGTGTGTCTGGGAGGTAGATTGCTTTCCTGCTGACCTGGCATGGGATCTGAGGTGGCTCCCATCCTCCCCACTGATAAGATCTCAGTGCATTTCATTGAGAGCTTCCCTGGCCCCCTCTGTTGAGGCTAGGGTCTCTGCCCATCATTGTGTATTGCACTTACTCACCTGCTTTGGCCACAACTGGTTTCTACCAAGGGACAACTCCCCTATTGGCCTGAAGCATAAACTATTCAATCCAGTAAATAAAATACTGGGGAAAAATAAATAAATAAGTGCACTCCATGGGAGAATGAGATAAGCTTCAATAGACCACTGACATTCCAATCCCATAAGGAACTGTGAAGTTTCTCACATACCAAGGACATTGCTACTATAACCAGCATCTGACAAAACTGTCATATAAAGACTCCTTATAGCCGAGGAACTCATAAAGCATCTTCATCCCTGAAAGCACCAAGAGCTGAATTAGGCTACAATAAACTGCATGCATTAAAGCCACATCCTTAAGAGGGGAAAATTTAATTTTAAAAAACACAGTCAATCCAAAAATAAATTCAAGAATAATTAGAAGAAATAGTATACCCAAATGAGAAAAAAACAGAAAAATAATTCTGAAAATATGACAAAGCAGGGTTCTGTAATACCCCCAAAAGATTATACTAGCCCTCTAGCAATGGATCCAAACCAAGATGAGAACTTTGAAATAGTAGACAAAGAATTCAAAAGGTTGATTATTAAGCTACTCAAAGAGATACCAGAGAAAGATGAAAACCAACATAAAAAATTAAAAAAAAATTCCTACTGACACTATTCCAAAAAATTGAGAAAAAATGAATCATCTCTAAATCATTCTATGAAGCCAGTATCACCTAATGCCAAAACAAGGAAAATACCTAACAACAAAAAAAGAAAACTATAGACCAATATCCTTAATAAACATAGTTGCAAAAACCAAATCCAATATCACTATAAAAAAGATAATACACCATGATGAAATGGGTTTCATCCCAGGGATGCAGGGACATTTTAACATACTTGAATCAATTAATATGATATATCACACAAAGATAATCAAAAATAAAAACTATGCGATCATCTCAATAGATGCAGAAAAAGCATTTGATAAAATCCAGCATTCCTTTATGGGAAAAACCCTCAACAAACTAGGCATAGAAGGGACTTACCTCAAAGTAGTAAAAGCCATGTACGACAAACATCATACTGAATGGGGAAAAGTTGAAAGTATTCACCTCACTGAGAACTGGAATAAGACAAGAATGTCCACTTTCATCATTTCTATTCAACATAGTATTGGAAGTACGAGCAGAAACAATCAGGCAAAAGAAGGAAATAAAGGGCATCCGAAATGGAAAAGAGAAAGTCAAACTACTGCTCTTTGCTGATGATATAATCATATACCTAGAAGACCCCAAAGACTTCTTCAAAAGACTCCTAGATTTGATAAATACATTTAGTAAAGTTTCAGGTTACAAAATCAATGCACACAAAGTAGTATCACTGCTGTGTACCAACAACAACCAAGCTGAGACTCAAATCAATAACTCGATTTTTTATACAACAGCTGAAGAAAATAGCTAGTCATACACTTAGTCAAGGAGGTGAAAGATCTCTATAAGGAGAACTACAGAACACTGCTAAAAGAAATAATGGATGGCAAAAACAAAGGGACACACATCCCACATTATGGATTAGAAGAATCAATATCATGAAAATGACCATACGACCTAAAGCAGTCTACAGATTCAATGCAATTCCTATCAAAATACCAACATAATTTTTCATAAAGTTAGAAAAAAAAATTCTAAAATTCATATGAAACCCAAAAATTCCAAATAGCCAAAGAAATGGTAATCAAAAAGAACATATCTGGAGGCATCACATTACCAAACTTCAAATTATACTACTAAGACACAGTTATCAAACAACATGGTACTGGTATAAAAGTAGACACATAGATCAATGGAAAATAATAGAGAACCCAGAAATAAAGCCAAATTCTTACAACCAACTGATTTTTGACCAAGCAAACAGAAATATAAATTGAGGGAAGGACACCCTATTTAATAAATGATGCTAGGAAAACTGGATAGCCACATGTAGAAGAATAGAACTGGATGCCTATTTCTCACCTTACACAAAAATAAACTCAAGATGAATCAGAGACCTTCAGATCTTAAGTCGAAGACCTGAAACCATAAAATATCTAAAAGATAACCTAGGAAAACCTCTACTGAACATTGGTCTAGACAAGGAATTAATGACAAAGACCCCAAAAGCAAATGCAACTAAAGCAAAAATAAATAAATAGAACCTACTTAAACTGAAAAGCTCTGTACAGCAAAAGAAATAATCATTAGCATAAACAACCCGCAGAGTGGGAGAAAATATTTGCCAACTATGCATCTGACAAAGGACAAATATCCAGAAGTTGCAAGGAACTCAACAAATCAGCAAGAAATAAAAAACAAATAATCCCATCAAAAAGTGGACAAATGACATGAATAGACATTTCTTCAAAGAATATATACAAATGGCTGAAAAATATGAAAAAATGTTCAACATCACTAATCATCAGGAAAATGCAAATTAAAACCACAATGAGATACTCTCTTACCCCTGCAAGAATGGCCATTACTAAAATGTAAAAAAAAAAACAAAAAACCAATAGATCTTGGCATGGTTGTGGTAAAAAGAAAACACTTAAGATGCTACTGGTGGGAATGCAAATTGGTACAACCTCTATTGAAAACAGTATAGAGATTTCTTAAAGAATTAAGAGTAGATCTACATTTGATCCAGCAAACCTACTACTGGGTATCTACCCACAGGAAAATAAATCACTATATAAAAAAGACCCTGCATGCATACATTTATTGCAGCACAATTCACAACTGCAAATATATGGAACCAACCTATGTGCCCATTGATCAATGAGTGGATAAAGAAAATATGGTATGTATATATCATGGAATACTACCCAGCCATAAGAAAGAATGAAATAATGTATTTTGCAGCAACTTGGGTAGAACTGGAGGCTATTATTCTAAGTAACTCAGGAATGGAAAATGAAATACTGTATGTTTTCACTTATAAGAGCTAAACTATGGGTATACAAAGGCATACAGAATGACTTAATGCACTTTGGAGACTCAGAAGGAAGTGGAAGCAGGGTGAGGGACAAAAACCTACATGTTGAATATGATGTACACTACTTTGGTTATGGTTGTACTAAATTTTCAGACATCACCACTATGCAATTAATTTATTTATGTAACCCCAAACTGCTTGTACTCCAAAAGCTATTGAAATAAAAACAAAGGAACCAGATTGTGCTTTTGTTGGGAAATTAAGGGTGAAGTAGTAATGCAGAGCAGCATAGTAACACAAGGCAGCATATGCACTTGGCAAGTGAGTAATGAGTGCTGATGTTAGAGGATGCTTCTGGAAAAAGGCATGGAACTAGGCTGGTTGAGTCTTTAGGTGTTTTTTCAGTGGGATCCTCAAATTATAGTCTTACAGGACAAGAAACTTGATTTTGTCCATGTTTCCTGAGAACACAATACTGTCTAGACTCAATCCACCCAAGTGACATTCTCAAGAGATTGCTGTGAAATACAGAAAGCCAATTTATAGGTTTTCAGAGGAGCCCATGCCTGTTCAGGGGCCCAAATAGTTGTATCTTTATTTGGAGGATTCTCTCCTTAAAGAACAGAGAGCCAAACCATCACCAGCACTTTGCCTGGTGATTTTTGAATCAGAGCAAAGAATACCAGATAGACTTAGAAGGAAGATTACCTTAATGTGACCAAGCCCATCCACCATCCTGTTCAGTGTCTTCACTATAACTCCTTTGGACTGGGTAGGATTAACACTACTCAAACCTGCTCGTTGAGTCTTTTTGCTCACACATTTTAATACAATTGGTTAGACAATAGGGTTTTTTCCCCAGATTTATTTATATTTTGACTTGATTCATAGGTCATTCTTCCTGCTTTGATCAAGCAACCATAATATCTCTAGTTAAGAAGACCATCCATTTCATAAGAGTTTTGCTAGTCAATATCTAGATGTTAACTTACTTTAAAGTTCCAGGGCATTCCACTGTAGCTCCCAGGTAGGCACTGAGCAAATGAGAAGGGCTTTAGGACAGTGTTTCTCAGACAGGAAACCTAACTGGGGCTATGATGGTAAGAAAGTTTTCCTGGGTAAGAAGCAATTTAGGAAGCTTAGCTAACAGCTAAGGGTGAAATGGACCTGTCAGCCATTTCTCCATGCTGGATGCTAGCTCCTCTATCTCTGAAGGCCCATTCTGAATAGGACTGGCATGTCACCCATCACCTTGGCAGAATCATCTATTTTCTAGGAGAACAGGTGGAATAAAATTGTCTATAAAATGTGCACAGAATGGCATGCATATTTGGGGATATAACACAAGGGGGCTTCTAAGCTTATTATTACTACCTTGGAAACTGGAGGTACATTATGTGAGATGAGACAAGTTGACATGAGGTGATAATACCCAAATACCACAAAGCAATGGAGGAACTCACACTAGAACTTAGAAACATACATCAGCATGTTTTCAGCTACAGATAACATTTCCAGAAGCTGGAAGTAGGCCTGGACTTCTCAAGGTTAGTTTGTAGTTAAAAAAACAAAAGTTGAGGCTTATGTGATCAACTAAACAAATACTTAGGAGAGAGGGAAAACATCTCAGCTATGGCTCCTTAGAGCTCCAATGTCTTCCTAACCTTAGGGCCAGTATCACAGCCCACCTGGCTTCTTCACAGGCTGTGCTGAACACACTCTTTACCAGAGTGCCTCTCAAGCAGAGATGGAGAGATGCTAAAGTCTGTTTAGAAACACACCGTTGGCTGTGGCCTCTACAGTGTTTTCTCTAACTTGTCCTTCCCACTAATCTACTGGCTATGTTTAGAAATCTTGCTGAAGGAAAGTGTCACACTATGAAACTGATAAATGTGCACTCTGAATGAAGAGATCCCCCAAACAGGCTTTGTGTGAGCAACATGGCTGTTTATTCACCCAGGTGCAGGTGGGCTGAGTCTGAAAAGAGAGTCAGTGCAAGGGGTGGGATAGGAGTTGGTTTTATATGTTTGGGGTAGGCAGTGGAAAGTTACAGAAGTTACAGTTCAGGGTGGCTTTTGCAAGCTGGGAGGGGATTGTAGGGTCTGGAGTCACTAGGTTGACCAAGGTCGGTTACAAAGTCCAGTTGCTTATCAGTTGAGGCAGGAATAAGGAACAATAGAAGAATGCCTCAAAGTTAATTAGGCATCACAGGGGTTGATCATTCTTCTTGTTTTTGTGGTTTTCCAGTTACTTCAGACTTTCTAGTTCCAGGAACTCATCTGGAGTGTATGTGCAGGTCACAGAACTTACCATGGTATATTCCATCATGCAGTCAGTTAGCCTAAAAGACCTTACAGAAATAATCACTGTTTTTGTGCTTTTAACATACTTTCCCCCCCTGCCAGGATCTGTACTTAAGGATGAGAGGTGTGTTAGTTAGGGCTCTTTTATAGGGGAGTTTATTAAGTATTAACTCACACTATCACAAGGTCCCACAATAGGCTGTCTGTAAACTGGAGGAGCAAGGAGAGCCAGTTCAAGTCCCAAAACTGAAGAATTTGTCTGATGTTCAAGGGCAGGAAGCATTCAGCATGGGAGAAAGATGTAGATGGGGAGGCTAGTCCCATCTTGCCTTTTCACTTTTTTTTGCCTGCTTCATATTCTCTGGAAGCTGATTAGATTGTGCCCACCAGATTAAGAGTGAATCTGCCTTCCCTAGGCCACTGAATCAAATGCTAATCTTTTTTGGTGACACCCACACAGACACACCCAGGATTAATACTTTGTATCCCTCAATCCAATCAAGTTGACAGTATTAACCATCACAGGAGGAGAGCATGAGCTACTTTCCAGGTAAGAGCCACCTGACTTCAAGCCCTTTCTGTATTAACACATAAAGGTTTGCATTCACTTTGGCCCCGCAAATTCTGATGAACACCAAAGGTAGCAGGTTTAGGGAAAGGAGATCTATTGGAAAAAGCAACATGAGGCCCACAGTTGAGGCCCCCAAATGGCCATAGGCTTTTCTCTGAAGAAGCTATGGAGCTCCCTCCTGATGATAAAGCTAGCTCAGGTTGGATGTCAAGCATGGATCTGGGGCACTTAGCCCAGAGTTGACCTTTGTTCTGGAACAGAGGTCCCAGATGCTTACTTCCAGGACTGCCCATCCACAGTGATGTTTTCACTTGGATGCAGTGAACTGTCAGTGTCAGTTGCGCCCCCCCCCCCCCCCCCCCCCCCCCCCCCCCCCCCCCCCCCCCCCCCCCCCCCCCTGTCATCAACTTTTTTCTAGCACAAAAAAGACTTCCTTTTATTCTGTAATTTTATTTTTCTACTTTTTAATGTTGCTGAAGGAAAGGGTAATAATAAAATATTATTTCTTGTATGAAATTATTATAATGGCAAACATTAGCTTTTTAAAGATGCTTTCAATTAGCAAAGTAGAAAGTTGGCAATTCTTGGTCTTAATTTTTAAGAAAATTAAATTTAATTTGTGAACCACTCTTTTTGAGCAAGGAAAAACTGGTTTCTCAGAGGCTGGGGATTGATTAGTAGGAGGGTTTTTTAGAAAAGGTGGGTTTAAAGCTCCTTGCTCCTAAATTCATTAATCCCCCAGTCCTCCCTTGCACTGTTTCTTTCTTGGACCTCATCTACCCTTAGCCTTGACCCAGTTTCCTCATTGTGCAGACCCGCTTCTCCAAGAACACAGTGAACTTGGCCCAGCAGATCTGTGGTTTGTGTCCACCCCCATAGCTTATATCCTTTGATGTTTATGCTTCCGCCTGACTAATGGCCTGTCCATTCTCCTTCAGGTCACAGAAGGTGATGTCTTCCTGTTCTTCCTAATGGCATTTTTGGCCAACTACTAGGAAAAAAGATCGCATTAATACATAAAATGCCCCATGGAACAGATTCTAATTTGAAGATACGATTTAGACGCTCAGTGTAATCTTCAAATATCTTTAGAAAAGGTCACTTAAATTCCCACTGAGATTTTTTCAGTGGTCTTCCAGAAAAGAAGAAAAATTAAATTTAACCTGGAAGCAATAGTGTGTTGGCATAATTTATTAGAGCTATATAGCCCACTATCATGAAAAACTTATTTGATCATCATTTTCTTATCTAGCATATCACAGGGCCTTGAGGAAACCATACAGTGGCTGGTAGGTTGTCATGTAGGGATAAAAATGATTGCGCATTTGAGTTTTATTCTACTTTGGATAGAGAAGGTTGCTGAAGAAACTCAGGAAGTGTATATGTATGTGTGTGTGTCTCCAAGCACAGGGAGGTAATGAAGACTCATGAATAATAAAAGAGGAGCTAAAGGAAGGTATTACATGCCAAAAATACGTGGATTAAAGACATTAGCCACAAACCTCTACCTGCTTCACAATTCTGTCCATAGTTGGTCTGAAGGGTAAGGAGCAGGCCTGCCTCTAACATTTGTGGGGCTGAGAAGGGGTCAAATTAATTCTCTAATTACATATATCTAAATATTTAAAAGTTATAAATTAAACCAATGAACTATTAAGTAAAATCTGTTCTTTTCTTATTTTTTTTTTTAAAATATATATTTTATTGCACTTTAGGTTCTGGGGCACATGTACAGAACATGCAGGATTATTGCATAGGTATATACATGGCAATGTGGTTTGCTGCCTTCACCCCCCCCATCACCTATATCTGGCATTTCTCCCCATGTTATCCCTTCTCAACCTCCCTACCCCCCGCAACCCCTCCCCTATTGCACCCCAACAGAGCCCAGTGTGTGATGCTCCCCTCCCTGTGTTCATGTGTTCTCATTGTTCAACATTCACCTATGAGTGAGAACATGCGGTGTTTGATTTTCTGTTCCTGTGTCAGTTTGCTGAGAATGATGGTTTCCAGATTCATCCATGTCCCAGCAAAGGACATGAACTCATCATTCTTTATGGCTGCATAGTGTTCCATGGTATACATGTGCCACATTTTCCTTGTCCAGTCTATCATTGACTGGCATTTGGGTTGATAACAGGTCTTTGCTATTGTAAACAGTGCCGCAATGAAGATATGTGTGCCTGTGTCTTTATAATAGAAAGATTTATAATCTTTTGGATATATGCCCAGTAATGGGATTTCTGGGTCAAATGGAATTTCTATTTCTAGGTTCTTGAGGAATTGCCACACTGTCTTGCACAGTGGTTCAACTAATTTACACTCCCACCAACAGTGTGAAAGTGTTCCTATTTCTCCACATCCTCTCCAGCATCTGTTGTCTCCAGATTTTTTAACGATAGCCATTCTAACTGGCATGAGATGGTATCTCAATGTGGTTTTGATTTGCTTTCTTTAATGACCAGTGATGATGAGCATTTTTTCATATGTATGTTGGCCTCATAAATGTCTTCTTTTGTAAAGTGTCTGTTCATATCCTTTGCCTACTTTTGAATGGGTTTGTTTGTTTTTTTCTTGTAAATCTGTTTTAGTTCTTTGTAGATTCTGGATATTAGCCCTTTGTCAGATGGGTAGATTGCAAAATTTTTTCCCATTCTGTTGGTTGCTTGTTCACTCTAATGATTGTTTCTTTTGCTGTACAGAGGCTCTGGAGTTTAATTAGGTCCCATTTGTCTGTTTTGCCTTTTGTTGCCAATTCTTTCGGTGTTTTAGTCATGAAGTACTTGCCTGTGCCTATGTCCTGAATGGTTTTGCCTAGTTTTTTTTCTAGGATTTTTATGGTATTAGGTCTTATGTTTAAGCCTTTAATCCATCTGGAGTTAATTTTAGTGTAAGGTGTCAGGAAGGGGTCCAGTTTCTGCTTTCTGCACATTGCTAGCCAGTTTTCTCAACAGCATTTATTAAACAGGGGAATCATTTCCCCATTGCTTGTTTTTGTTTGGTTTGTCAAAGATCAGATGGTTGTGGATGTTTGGTGTTGCCTCTGAGGCCTCTGTTCTGTTCCATTGGTCTATAGTTCTGTTTTGGTACAGTACCATGCTGTTTTGATTACTGTAGCCTTGTAGTATAGTTTGAAGTCAGGTAGCGTGATGCCTCCAGCTTTGTTCTTTTTGTTTAGGATTGTCTTGGCTATGCAGGCTCTCTTTTGAAGAAGTTTATGGTGGTTTTTTCCAGTTCTGTGAAGAGGGTCATAGGTAGCTTGATGGGGGATAGCATTGAATCTATAAATTACTTTGGGCAGTATGGCTATTTTCATGATATTGATTCTTCCTAGCCATGAGTATGGAATGCTTTTCCATCTGTTTGTGTCCTCTCTTATTTCATTGAGCAGTGGTTTGTAGTTCTCCTTGAAGAGGTCCTTTACATCCTTTGCTAGTTATATTCCTAGGTATTTTATTCTCTTTGTAGCAATTGTGAATGGCAGTTCATTCTTGATTTGTGTCTAAGACTGTTATTGGTATATAGGAATGCTTGTGATTTCTGCACATCAATTTTGTATCCTGAGACTTTGCTGAAGTTGCTTATCAGCTTAAGGAGAGTTTGGGCTGAGACGATGGGGGTCTTTGAAATATACAATCATGTCATCTGCAAATGAGAGACAATTTGACGTCCTCCTTTCCTAATTGAATACCCTTTATTTCTTTTTCTTGCCTGATTGCTCTGACTAGAACTTCCAATATATATTGAATAGGAGTGGTAGAGAGGGCATCCTTGTCTAGTGCCAGATTTCAAAGGGAATGCTTCCAGTTTTTGCCCATTCAGTATGATACTGGCTGTGGCTTTGTCATAAATAGCTTTTATTGTTTTGAGATATGTTCCATCAATACCTAGTTTATTGAGAATTTTAGCATAAAGTGCTGTTGAATTTTGTCAAAGGCCTTCTCTGCATCTATTGAGATGATCATGTGGATTTTGTTTTTGGTTCTGTTTATGGTGTATTATGTTTATAGACTTGCCTATGTTGGACCAGCCGTGCATCCCCGGGATGAAGCCTGCTTGATCGTGATGGATAAGCTTTTTGATGTGCTGTTGCAATCGGTTTGCCAGTATTTTATTGAAGATTTTTGCATCTATGTTCATGATGGATATTGGCCTGAAGTTTTCTTTTTTTGCTGAGTCTCTGCCGGGTTTTGGTATCAGGATGATGTTGGTCTCATAAAATGATTTGGGAAGGATTCCCTCTTTTGTATCGTTTGGAATAGTTTTAGAAGGAGTGGTACCAGCTCCTATTTGTATGTCTGGTAGAATTCAGCTGCGAAGCCATCTGGACCTGGGCTTTTTTTGGTTGGTAGGCTATTAATTGCTGCCTCAATTTCAGCCCTTGTTATTGGTCTATTCAGGGTTTCAACTTCTTCCTGGTTTAGGCTGAGGAGGGTGCAAGTGTCCAGGAATTTATCCATTTCTTCCAAGTTTACTGGTTTATGTGCATAGAGTTGTTTGTAGTAATCTCTAATGGTAGCTTGTATTTCTGTGAAATTGGTGGTGATATCCCCTTTATCGTTTTTTATTGCATCCATTGAGTATCTCTCTCTTTTCTTTTTTATAAATCTGGCTAGCTAGCAGTTTGTCTGTTTTGTTGATCTTTTCAAAAACCAGCTCCTGGATTTATTGAGTTTTTGAAGGTTTTTTTTTTTTTTTTTTTTTTGTGTGTGTGTGTGTGTCTCTATCTCCTTCAGTTCTGCTCTGGTCATAGTTATTTCTTGTCTTCTGCTAGCTTTTGAGTTTTTTTCAATCTTGCTCCTCTAACTCTTTCAATTTTGATGATAGTGTGTCAATTTTAGATCTTTCCTTGCTTCTCATGTGGACATTTATTGCTATAAATTTTCCTCTAGACACTGCTTTACATGTGTTCCAGAGATTCTGTTGGTTTTGAAGAACATCTTTATTTCTGCCTTCATTTCATTGTTTATCCAGTCAACATTCAAGAGCTAGCTGTTCAGTTTCCATGAATTTCTGCGGTTCTGAGTTAGTTTCTGAATTCTGAGTTCTAACTTGATTGCACTGTGATCTGAGAGACTGTTATGAATTCAATTCTTTTGCATTTACTGAGTAGTGATTTACTTCCAATTATGTGATCAATTTTAGAGTAGGTGTGATGTTGAGCTGAGAAGAATGTATATTCTGTGGATTGGGGGTGGAGAGTTCTGTAGATGTCTATTAGGTTTGCTTGGTCCAGATCTGAGTTCAAGTCCTGAATATCCTTGTTAATTTTCTGTCTTGTTGATCTGTCTATTTTTGACAGTGGAGTGTTAGAGTCTCCCACTATTATTGTGTGGGAGTCTAAGTCTTTTTGTAGGTAGTTAAGAACTTGCTTTAAGGTCGTTAAGAACTTGTATCTGGGTGCTCCTGTATTGGGTGTGTATATATTTAGGATTGATAGCTCTTCTTGTTGTATTGATCCTTTTACCATTATGTAATGCCCTTCTTTGTCTCTTTTGATCTTTGTTGGTTTAAAATCTATTTAATCAGAGACTATGATTGCAACTCCTGCTTTTTTTCTCTCTCTCTCCATTCACTTGGTAAATCTTCCTCCATCCCTGTATTTTGAGCCTATGTGTATCCTTTCATGTGAAATGGGTTTCCTGGATACAGCACACCAATGGGTTTTGACATTTGATCCAATTTGCCAGTCTGTGTCTTTTGATTGGGGTATTTAGCTCATTTACATTTAAGGTTAATATTTTTATGTGTAAATTTGATCCTGCCATTTTGATGGTAGCTGGTTGTTTTGCCCATTAGTTGATGCAGTTTCTTCATTGTGTCAATGCTCTTTACGATTTGGTACTTTTTTGGAGTGGCTGGTACTGGTTGTTCCTTTCCTTGTTTAGTGCTTTCAGGAGCTCTTGTAAGGCAGGTCTGGTGGTGACAAAATCTCTCAGCAATTGTTTGTTTGTAAAGGATTTTATTTCTCCTTCACTTATGAAGCTTTGTTTGGCTGGATATGAAATTTTAGGTTGAAAGTTTTTTTCCTTAAGGATGTTGAATATTGACCCCCACTCTCTTCCGATTTGTAGGGCTTCTGCTGAGAGATCTGCTGTGAGTCTGATGGGCTTCCTTTATGGCTGCCCTTAGTATTTTTTCCTTCATTTCAACCCTGGTGAATCTGATGATTATGTGCCTTGGGGTTGCTCTTCTGAGGCATATTTTTGTGGTGTTCTCTGTAGTTCATGAACTTGAATATTGGCCTGCCTTGCTAGATTGGGGGAAGTTCTCCTGGATAATATCCTGAAAAGTATTTTCCAGTTTGGATTTATTCTCTCTGTCACATTCAGGCACACCTATCAAACGTCGATTAGGTCTTTTCACATAATCCCATATTTCTTGGAGGCTTTGTCCATTTCTTTTCACTCTTTTTTCTCTATTCTTGCCTTCTCATTTTATTTCATTGAGTTGATCTTCAGTCTCTGATATCCTTTCTTCTGGTTGGTCAATTCAGCTATTGAAACTTGTGTATGCTTTGTGAAGTTCTTGTGTTGTGTTTTTCAGCTCCATCAGGTCATTTATATTCTTCTCTAAGCTGTTTATTCTCGTTTGCATTTTGTCAAACCTTTTTCAAGGTTCTTAGTTTCTTTGCATTGGGTTAGAACATGTTCTTTAGCTCAGAGAAGTTTGTTATTACCCAACTTCTGAAGCCTGTTTCTGTCAATTAGTTAGACTCATTCTCTATCCAGCTTTGTTCCCTTGCTGGTGAAGAGTTGTGATCCATTAGAGGAGGATAGGCATTCTGGTTTTGGGTGTTTTCATCTTTTTTGTTCTGGTTTCTTCCCATCTTTGTGGATTTATCTACCTGTGGTCTTTGTAGTTGGTGACTTTTGGTTGGGGTCTCTGAGTGGATGTCCTTTTTGTTGATGTTGAAGTTATTTCTTTCTGTTTTTTAGTTTTCCTTCTAACAGTCAAGTCCCTTTACTGTAGGACTGCTAGAGGTCCACTCCAGACCCTGCTTGTCTGGGGCTCACCTGTGGCAGCTGCAGAACAGTAAGGGTTTCTGTCAGTTTCTTCTGTTATCTTCATCCCAGAAGGATACCCACCAGATGTCAGCCTTTATAATGTGTCTTTTGATATATGGGGGTTGGGAAGCTGCTTGAGGAGACAGTCTGTCCCTTATAGGAGCTCAAGTGCTGAGCTGTGAGCTGTGTTGTTCCTTTCAGAGCTGCTGGGCAGATACATTTAAGTCTGCTGCAGCAGAACTCATAACTGCCTTTTCCCCCAGGTGTTCTGTCCTGGGAAGGTGGGGCTTTATTTATAAGTTCCTGATGTGTTGCTGCCTTTTTAGAGATGCTCTGCCCAGCAAGGAGGTAGCCTAGTTACAGTCTGTCAGCAGAGGCATTGCTGAGCTGCCATGGGCTATGCCCAGCTGCTATGTGAATTTCCTTGTGATTTTGTTTACAGAGGTATAGTTAGAGCTGCCTTGGTAATGGTGGTCTGCCTCAGTAATGTCAGACTGCATCTGTCATGGCAGACTGCCTCAGTAATGGCAGACTGCCTCAGTAATGGTGGACTGCCTTGGTAATGGCAGATGCCCTTCCCATGCCAGGTCCAGCTGGGCTTGCTGTGAAACTCTCAATCCAGAGCATTTCAGATTGCTGGTCTTTGTAGGGGTGGTACCCACTGAGTCAGATTACCTGGCTCCCCACTTTCCACCCCCTGTTTTTTCAGTTGAATGGGTGACTCTGTCTCCCAGGTGTTCCAGGAGCCAGTTGAAATGACCACCCAGACTTTTGTGAATTTTTGTGTGGAGACCCGCTGCGCTGGCTGAAACAGCCATGCTGGAAACTCATGGTGCTTTTCAGCCCGGGAATCTCCTGGACTGCAGGCAGTAATAACTCATTTGGAAATGCAGTGACCACTCACCCTCTGCATTGTTCTCACTGGGAATTGCACCTCCAGAGCTGTTCCTATTCAGCCATCTGGGGCTACATTTCTTAATGAGAGGAGAGGGTGGGGAAGAGTTAGAACCATCTTTGACATCAGTCTACTTTCCCTTCTGCAGGAAGACAGTGTTGAATTTTATTAAAAGACTTTTCTGCATCTATTGAGATAATAATGTGATTTTTGTCTTTATTTCTGTTTATGTAATAAATCACATTTATTGATTTGCATATGTTAACCAGCCTTGCATCCCAGGAATAAAGTCTACTTGATCATGGTGGATTAGCTTTTGATGTGCTGCTGAATTTGGTTTGCTAGTATTTTGTTGCAGATTTTTGCATCTATGTTGGGGTATTGGCTTGAAGTTTTCTTTCTTTGTTGTAGTCTCTGCCAGATTTCAGTATCAGGATGATGCTGGACTCATAAGATGAGTTAGGGAAGAGTCCCTCCTCAATTTTTTGGAATAGCTTCAGTTGGAATCGTGCCAACTTTTTTTTTATACCTCTAATAGAGTTTGGCTATGTATTCATCTGGCCTGAACTTTTTTTGGTTGGTAGGATTTTTGTTACTGATTCAGTTTCAGAAGTCATTATTTTTCTGTTCATGTTTCTTCCTGGTTCAATCTTTGGAGATTGTATGTTGCCAGAAGTTTATTCATTTCTTTTAGGTTTTTCAGTTTGTGGGCATAGAGGTATTTGCAATAGTCTCTGAGGATTTCTTTTTTTTTTTTTGTGGGGTCACTGGTAATGTTCCCTTTGTCATTTCAGACTGTGTCTATTTTGATCTTCTTCTCTTTTTCTTTATTATTCTAGCTAGTGGTCAGTCAATACTATTTATTCTTTCAAAGAACAAATTTCTGGCTTCTCTGATCTTTTGTATGGTATTTTTGGTCTCAATTCCCTTCAGGTCAGCTCTAATTTTCATTATTTCTTTTCTTCTGCTAGCTTTGGAGTTGCTTTGCTCTTGTTTTTCCCATTCCTCTAGGTATAATATTAGGTTATTAACTTGAGCTCTTTCTAAGTTTTTGATGTGTGTTTAGTGCTATAAACTTTCCTCTTAACACTGCTTTAGCTGTCCCAGAGATTCTGGTGTGTTGTTTCTTTGTTTTCTTTTGTTTCAAAGAATTTTAAAATTTCTGCCTTAATTGTTTACTCAAAGGTCATTCAGGAGCAGGTTGTTTCATTTCTATGTTGTGTCATTTTAGCTTCTCAAATTGTTCTATTATTTCCTTAAATAACCATTTTTCAAAACCATGACATGACATAGTATTAGTTTTTTTATTATTTGAGTTGCAGTGGTTGCTTTATTAAATACTAGGGTCTAGTCCAAGAGTATTGGCTTCATGTGGTAGCTCACACCTGTACTCACAATGCTTTGGGTACCTGAGGAAGGAGAATTGCTTGAAGGCAGAAGTCTGAGGCTGTAGTGAGCTACAATTGTGACACTGCACTCCAGCCTGGTAAACAGGCTGTCTCAAAACCAAACCAAAGCAAACAAACAAAAAGAGCATCATATTTCATTAAATTCAAATATCAGTACCACAATGTATTACAATCCTTTCAAATACAAACTTTTAATTTTAGATGTATGGAAAAATTCTGAAGGTAGTCTATAAAGATTTCTCATACCCCACACCCAGTTTTCCCTATTATTAATACCTTATATTATCATGCCACAAACATTTGTGTGCACACAAAAAAAGAACCAATATTGACAGCTTATTATTAACTAAAACCCACACTTTATTCAGATTTCCTTATTTTCAAATGAGTGTCTGTGTTGTGTTTCAAGATCCTATCCAGGATACCATACCATATTTACTTGTCATGTCTCATTAGGATCCTCCTGGTTTGTATTTACTTTTTGTGTGTGACAGTTTCCCAGATTTAGTTTGTTTTCAATGAGATTGAAAGTTTTGAGGAGTATTATTCAGATATTTTGTGGAATGTTTCTGAATTTAGATCGGTCTGTCTTTCCCCCATAATTATACTGGGGCTATGGATTGTTAGGGGAGGAATATAATATAGGTAAAGCGTCATTTTCAACACATTATATGAAAGGTACATATTATCAACATGACTGTCTTAGTCTGTTCACACTACTATCCCAAAATACCTAAGTCTAGGTAATTTATAAACAACAAAAATTTATTTCTCAAAGTTCTGGAGGCTGGGAAGTCCAAGATCAGTGTGTCTGTAGGTTCAGTGTCTGGTGGGGTCCTAGTCTCTCTGCTTCCAAGATGGTGCCTTGTTACTGCATCTTCCTGAGGGACGAATGATGTGTCATCATACAGTAGAATGGTGGAGGGGCAAAAAGGGCATCAGCTATTTTCCTCCAACCTATTTTTTTTTTAAATAAGGCACTAATCCATTTATAAGGGCAGAGCCCTTGTTACTTAGTCAGTTCTCAAAAGGTCCCTCTTCTTAATTCCACCATGATGAGGATTCAGTTTCAACATGAATATTGAAAGTAAGTAGAGGAAAAAGCATGTCCAACAAGTGGATTCTGAGGCATTTTAAAGGTTAGAGGTCAAGAAACTGAAAGGGATCATCAAATGAAGATGAGTAGAATGGCGAATAAAGTAGAAGGAAGTCACGGGAATGTGATGTCTTGAGAGCCAAATAGAGAAAGAAAGGATAAATGAATCAAACCATTCATCTTCTCTGTTCCATCCCTAGTATGCAAAACTATGCGAGAAGGAATGGCATTTCTTGGTGTCCAACACATTCATGATCTCCAAAAATAACTTTCACTACTGTTCACTGTTGTGGCTCTTCTAAACCTTCACCCCTCTTGATTCCCTCTCCTTCAGGATGGTTTGTCTTCTAATTCACAGAGAGAACTGATATGATCAGGCTTTAACTTCCCCGATTTACCAGTTTTATACCTACATCTGTCTATATGTGCGTCTACTTTCACCTTCCTCTCAGCCTCAGAGGACAGGTGGACTGCTGTCTCTTTAAGATGTGTCTCCCCCACAGCGACATTTTTGTTCAAGTCCCACAAGTCCCCTGTTGAAAATTGCTTATTATTTTCCTTTATCTTTATCTTTTTAGTTTCTTTCTGTCTAGGAGGTTCCTTCCAGTGGAGTGGGAGAAGTTGAACTCAGGAAATGTAGAAGAGTTTATGCTTATTATTTATTTATTCTTCTAAAGGATGGAGGGGGAGTCTGCCTACCTTTAGGGAGAAGACAGAATTGAAGCAATATTTCTGGTTCTTCCCGCTACTTCCTCCCACTTCCTCAACATGAGTTGGATGATTTATCTTGCTGGTGAGATCAGGGCAAGAGGCAATGCTCATGAATGGTCTGGTATTTTGCTTTCTCTCCCGTACAGCCAGCTGTTTTGATTGGTGAGATTTGGGGTTCTTTCCAGGTTGTCTCCTCTATGCAGAAACCTGGTGGACACCATGATGTGCCTGCTCAGGCCCCACGGCTTCCCATCCTCTGCCTGGAACTGAGTGAAATACTTTGGCTGTTGGAGGTAAGTTAGAAAGCACATTCAGGCCGGGCACAGTGGCTCTTGCCTATAGTCCCAGCACTTTGGGAGGCCAAGGCAGGTGGGTCACCTGAGGTCAGGAGTTCGAGATCAGCCTGGCCAACATGGTGAAACAAAGTCTCTACTAAAAATACAAAAATTAGCCAGTCATGGTGGTGGGCATCTGTAATTTCAGCTACTCAGGAGGCTGAGGCAGGAGAATCGCTTGAACCCAGGAGGCGGAGGTTGCAGTGAGTTGAGATTATGCCATTGCACTCCAGCCTAGGGGACAAGAGTGAAACTCTATCTAAAAAAAAAAGCACATTTCAATTTCTAGTGCAAGCTTTGTTCTCAATTTCAACTTTATTATGAACATAACTGATATTTCCCCCTCCTATTTGACTCATATTTGGTTCAGAACTTGGAGAAGAAGAAAGCTGTGATTAATTAGTACCTGCAACTTCCGACATATAATGCTAGGAAACCTTCAGAGTAGATTCTCATTTGGAGACAAGATTACCCTGTGGCAAGAAAGAGCCTTCTTGTGTGACCAGAGAAGAGGATTTACTATGTCTCTGATCAGTGTGGTTTGCTGTACATTGTTGAGAGCAGGTATTATGGGTGTGCCTGATGCTGGCATTAAATCAGAGTGTTTTAGTTCTAGTAAAGGCTCAATTCAGAACAGGTGGTGCCTTCAGTATAAAGGCTTTTTAGGCTTGAGTGGATGCAACACTCCTTTTATCAATTTTTAAAAAATATTTATTTTATGTTTTTTTTTTTAATCCAGGGTTGCCAGATGTTACTGCTGTAAAAAGATGGGGACAAAGAAGTGCTTCTGAAGTCTGATGCACTACATGTTACTCAAGATCATAAAATTCATGCAGCAAATGCTTTTGGTGTTTTGCTCTGGATCCCCCAGCATTCACCCCGTACCAGCTGATAGCTCCCTGCTATGACAACACTGAACTAAATTCAGTCCTGGGTGCTTTTTCCACTATTATGTTTGCTCCAGTTCCTGCTGCCATTGTTGTAAATAAAAGATGCAGGTTTTACACAGCAGAGTGAACCTCTCACCTGAAAGTAGTATATTCTTGCTAATGCTTTGAGATATGCAACTGCTGGGTTCCTCATACTTCTGCTTATGTGGTTTCAGCCCAATGTCAATCCTGTTCATCCTAATTTCTGACCCCATCTTTGCAAACAGCAGGTATAACTTTTCCCCTTCTGATGAGTCCCATATCTCTGGAACTGTATGTTTTTGCTGGCATATTATGAACTATGCTGTTGCTGGGTCTTAAAAAAAACTTTCTGTACTTCTTTTTCTTTCTCACACTAGTTTATAGCCTGATTTCAGCTACTTTTGGCAACCCTTATACATATTCTGGAATTTGAAAATTTTATCTATCTCCTAGTTGTGTTAAAAATGGAGGCTGGGTGTGGTGGCTCATGCCTGTAATCCCAGCACTTTGGGAGGTCGAGGCAGGCAGATAACCTGAGGTCGGGAGTTTGAGACCAGCCTGGCCAACATGGTGAAACCCCTTCTCTACTAAAATTGCAAAAATTAGCTGGGTATAATAGTGGGCACCTGTAATCCTAGCTACTCTGGAGACTGAGGCAGAAGAATCACTTGAACCCAAGAAACAGAGGTTGCAGTGAGCTTAGATCATGCCATTACACTCCAGCCTGAGCCATAGAGCAAAACTCCATCTCAAAAAAAAAAAAAAAAAAAAAAAAAAGGAGTTTTCAGGATATTTTATTCTACTTACTCTCAGTATCTTCTTGCAAGAGGACAAAAGGTAACACCTTGGCTTATGCAGTTATGTTCATACCAGAAGTTTTGGGAGTTGTATCATTCAGGATACATAGAAAGTCAAGAATTATACCAATTATTTCATCAGAAACAATCTAATGTAAAGAAAAGACAAAAGAGAGAGTGAGGTATCCCAGAGACAACAGTGGAAGAAAGAAGCTACTGTTCCTTTTGTTGAGGGTACAAAGAGAAGGATTTGGGATTCATAAAACCTCAAGGCATTAATGAACAGTCCTTGTAGATTTGGGACTCAAACTCTGAGATGGAGGGACAATTTTTGACTGGTACTCGTACCTCAAGAATTTGGAATACACTTCCATGATATTGGGACTCAGACTTCTCAACAATTGATAGCTACTTGATTGGATCTGGTGTCTCTGGTCTTGCAAGAGGAAACCCTTGGAGTTAGGACAGACTTCTGAAGAAGAGGTATTGGCTGGTTGGTGTTGGCAGCTCTAGGGCAGTGGTGGTGGGGGATGAGGAAATGAGGACCATTTTGTTAGTGTGTGAAAAATGCAAATTGGAAGAAACAAGTTAACTGGAATCAACTGGTGCTCTTAGTTGATTGATGAACCATTGCTGTAGTTACATTGCTAGGATCAGGGAATAAACAGGAAGGAGCAAGTCCTTTGTTCCTCCTCCAGGCTCCCAGTCTCACACTAGTGAGGGAGTCTCATACATTGGCAGAGAGGAACAGGGAGCCAGTGCCATAAAGAAAAGAACAGAGTCTGGGTTTAAAATTATGGGACAACAGTTCAGTGTCCTTTTCATGTAAAAACACATAGCTTTCTTTAATTCTGACAACATCTGCATTTTTGTCCTTTAGCTACTTTCTTTCTTACTTTCTTCTGTAGACTAAGTTTGGCACTTCCGAATGTATTCTCAATGGCCTTTATCCTTTTATGCTGTGTGTTTTTTTAGCTTGATCTTCTAACCCACTAATTTGCATTTTAACCATATCCAATCAGGTAGTTAATAACTAAATGTTTTTATTTCAATAATTTGTTTTCATTTCTAAGGCCTTGAATGGATTCTTTTTCATATCTGTTCTTGTTTTATGGGTACAGTATCCCTCCTCATCTTTCTGATATAATGTCCTTATTTTAGAGTGCTCAGTCTTAATTTTTTTGGCCATAGAAGTTTCATTTTTTTAGATTTGAAAAAATACAACTGGAAATATGCTGCTAGATACTGAATGCATAGTTTGACAAACTCAAATGCAAATATGTCCTTGCAAAATTCATTAGTTGGCCAAGTTTAAAATCTGCCTGTTTCCCAATAGAATCTCACATCAGTATTCTCCTTAGCCAATGTATTTGATGAATGAAAAACAGTGGCTAGGGCTGGGTGTGGTGGCTCATGCCTGTAATCACAGCACTTTGGGAGTCCAAGGTTGGTGGATTTCTTGACACCAAAAGTCTGATATCAGTCTGAGCAACATGGCGAAACCCCGTCTCTACAAAAAATAAAAATTAGCTGGATGTGGTGGCGTGGGCCTATAGTCCCAGTTACTGGGGGGCTGAGGTGGGAGGATCACTTGTGTCCCAGAGGTGGAAGCTGCAGTTGTCACTGCACTCTAGCCTGGGCAACAGAGCAAGATGCTATCTCAAAAAAGAAAAAAAAAAAAAGAAAATAAAAAACAATGACTAATTTTTCTGAGCTCAGAGGGGTGGCAGTAGCTGGCTAGGGCAGTCTTTAGATGCTGTTTATAGCTTTGAACTTGCTGAAGGCCTGCATGGGGCTCATGTTCTTCTCTTACTGTCATTTGATGGAAGTCACATGGGATGTCTTCACTGTTTGTACCACGATGTTTGTCGTACAAACACAACGTTCATCAAGTCCTTGGCTGCTGGATCAGGGATACAGCAGTGAAATTATGAACCACAGCCTTGATTTTGTTACAGATGTTGAGGTGGTGGCAGTGGAGGGTGATGTGCTGCAGGTGGGGATAGCAAGGGCAGCTTGCAGGCTGAGTCTGAGCAGTGGTTTGTAATGATAAAGTTAAGGTCATCCATCCTAGATCTTGTCTTAGCAATTTTCTTGGCTGCAGTGATCTTGTTTGATGAATTTTTGAGCAGTCCTTCACATTGGGCAAAGTCAGTCATCTCTATCATTAGCATGCACATTAGTGTAAGTTGGCTTGGCCAGCATGATGATGTCATTGCCACCGTTATCCCATTTGGACATATCAGCATCCAAATTGCTCTTTTTTCTTCTTCTAGTTATTTTACTGAATCATTTTACTCAACAGTAAATTGCATTTATTGTTTGTCTTTCATGTTTTGCTCTTCAGAAATCTGAAAATTCTTATCTATGGGATAATTTTTTAAGATTAGATTTCCTGCTCCATAACGGTCTTTGTACATCTCACTAAAGAAGATAGGGTGAAGCTGCTATTGAGTTTTATGCTTTGTACTGTGTTCTCTGAGGGCTGGGGTGGGTGGGACATGCTCTTAGGCATGAGGCACCATCTATCTCAGTCTTCTGAGCTAAACTGTTAATCTTCTCCTGAAATTATCAGATACAAGGCATTGATCCACCTGAGGACATTTTCTGTTGCAGGTGATTGGCCTGCAGATGGCAGGTGGAGATGTATAGTTAGTCAACCAGTCTGGTTGCTTCTTCTGAAGTATTCCCATAAATCTCATTATTATGTGGTGGCCTCCTGATCCCAGCTTCTGCCACCTCCAGATATAGAGCCCCCAAGACATTGCTAGCACCTTTTGTAGCTGTGCCCTCTTCTGGGTTCTCATCTGTGACATGGTGTATGGTTTTCCCTCTTCTCTCCAATTCTGTCTCTTCTCAGTGTCTTGAAGATTCCTCACAATTTCTGATTCTTTGAAGCTTCCATCTTGTTTTGGAGTGGAGCTCTGTACTTACTAAATTTTAATAATTATCTTTTACATTATTTTTAGGGCTGGTGAAACTAGAGCATATAACATGTGTTTGGCTTAGAATACAAAAACTAGAAATATTTCCTGGAATTTTATATGGTGGAAGTGAGAGGGTGATGGTTTACTACTTGTCAGCTCATGGAACTAGAATTTGTACCATGACTATGTGTTCCATAGAGAAACTATCTAGAGGAGAAAAGGATGAAACTAAACAGAGGAAAGAGAGAAGGCTCTGACAGTGCAGACAGCGTGCAGTTCATGGAGTTACTCTGGTTTTTACTATTCTTTCTTCACTTTAGTGACCCATCCCAGGATCCCTGCGGTTTACCTCCCCCTACACTGGATTTTGCCCATGTTTCACTTTTTCTTTTGCCTTGAGGTGCCAGATGTGTTCATCTATAAATGGGAAAAATAAACCTATCTCACGATCTCACAGGTGAGAACCCAGAGGAGGGCAATGCTGTGGGAGCTCTATGCCTGCAGGTTTGTTTTCCCTGTCTATAGCTGTACCTCAGAAAATAGTTTATCCTATTTAGGGGACCCTCTCAATTGTTTCATTCTGAATAATAATGTACAATGATACCTGGGGAGCACATAAGCCTGAAGTAACCTTAATCCAGTGCTAGTTTTGGGTACTAATAGCAAATACTTGATTAGAAATGTTCAACACTAACAGTGACAAAAGACATTTTGTCATTGTTTCAAAAGACAAATTAATGTAACATTGGATGTCATAATAATACAGTGAAAGTTTTACTTATGGACATCAGAAATACACAACTCTAGGGTGAATGGGAGAAAAATACCTGTTATACATTATATGAATATCCTTATGGTTTGGGACAAAACTTGCAGGGACAGTATCATACACAGATTCAAAAAATGCTATACTGAAAAATCTAGAAATTACAATGATACACTCTGGGAAATTTGTGTTGAATGATTTAGTGATAGTGAAAATGCATCAGAAGAGTGTGACAAAGAAATGCATAGTATTCATTATAAAAAAGTTATCCCAGTAGTTTTCTATTATTTTATACATAATTTTAAATATAGAGTAAAAATAATATCAAGTATTGATACATAGGTATTTGACTATTTTACATCAATTTCTAAAAATATTCATTTGGCTTAATAATTTATTTTTTAATTTTAAAATTTCCTTCTTGGGAAAATGGAAGGCTGTGTTGAATATACAAGGCAGTGGGTCTTGGGTGTCAATTGCTTGCAACAATAGTAGTCCTGTCTAATGTGTCAGGAGCCAATAGATGGGATATCTCTACAGTAAGATAATCAAAAAGGTGTGTAGTCAGGTTGAGCTAACTGATTGTCATTTTTTCTCTCCCATGAAGTGCAGCTAAGGGAAATAATTATTCTCTTTTTAAGCATTAAGATCAAGGCCAAAGGAAATGAAATAGATAGCAGTTGTTTAAGATGTGGGAAACATAGAACCACTAACCAGTTATCCACTCTGAATGAGAAATGTGATGTGCTAGAACTCATATTGGAGAAACATGGTTGGATTCTAGGGGTAAGTACATAGTCCCTCTGTGGAACTGAGGCATCTGATAATTTAGAGGGTGTGAATTTCAGGAGCTAACCAAAGTGGGAAACACAGGAAAGAAAAGCACATCTTAAAAGCCCTCCAAGGGCAGTTAGTTTTCTGCTAGTCTTTCTAGGAAAGCAGGTGCCTTGCAACTGAAGCACATAAAACCATCTAGACAAAACTGCAAATACTTGTTTAAAAAAAAAGATATATATTCTATATACTTCTATACTTGTTTAAAAAAAAAGGCTACTCAGAGGGCAAAGCATATTTTTAAATTGCGAATTAGAAGCTTCAAATAGAATTGAAGCTCAGAAAAATGTTATGGCTCAAGGAAAGAACAGCAGTGTTCCTAATGATATTTAGGTTCAAGTTCACAGATGCGCAAACTGGAGAGCCCATAAAGCATCCAGCAGTTTGGCTGCCATCTTTTGAGGAACATGAACTGAATAAATTCTTTTCCTTTCAAGAGGAAGCAGCTCTTGCCCTAACTGTTGGACTAACGCATGTGCTAACAAGAAACCACATATTGGCTGAAACTAATGGAATGCCACTGCCTTTGATGTAGCCTGGCATAAAATTTGGTCCACAATGAGCAACAGACACCAACTCTGGCTAGCTCAAGCTCCCACACCATTATTGCTAGGCTGAAACCCAGTTGCTGGGTGGCTGACTAGGGTCACCCAGTTACTAAGGAAATCACTCCCACACATATGGCTGGACTAGACCTTGAGTGGTTTAAGCACTGAAAAAAATTACGTCCCTTCATATATGTAATCCAAACGGAAAACGGCACTAAACCACAAGGTAAGTAAAATTTTCGCTTTTCCCAAAATGACTATTTTAATTCTTTTGAAATTTTGACAGATTTAAAAATTTTTTTCCCCATTTTTTTGATGACTTTGCCATGCTGCTGTCTTCAGTACATGCTAAATTTATTTAACGGGCATGTCAGCACTACACAAACACTAGCCTCATAGTGAATCACCCTTATATTGTGCTGAGGGGGATATAACTCATTAAAACCTCAAAGTAGGGCAACTTGGTAGTATTAGCAAAATAAAACATGCACACAGCCTTTGGCTAGATAATTCTACTTCTAGGAACTTGTCCTACAAACGCACTCACACTTGTACAAAGTAATACACACAGATACCCACGCAAGGTTATTTAGCAAATGATAGAAACAATCTTCATACACATAAAAAAAATTAGACACATCCAGAGAGTGAACCATTAGGCGTTTGTTTCTTTAAAAAATGAGAGAATTCTTTATATATTTTAGAGGCATTGTCTTCAAGATACAATGTTAAATAAAAAGCAAATGTTCAAGATAACATGTAATTTGGTGCCATTTGTGTAACACACATATTTACTTCTGTATATACAGAATACTTCTGGAAGGACACAAAAACTTGCGGCAGTATTTGTCTCTTAGGAGTAGAATTGAGGAGTTAGTATTTTTAATACTTTTGAATATTATAACATTTATAACTAGCTTTCCAGAAAGGAATAAAATCAAATAATCTAGGAAAACTAATTAATGTTTGCGTTAGCAAATGACAAACCAACATGTCTTAAACCCTTGAGGCAACTTAATAGTTAAAACCATGTAAGGAAAAAAGGGGGAATGCCAACGATATGTTTTATTAAGAAAGGGGAAGGTGGATTCTCAGATTTGATTCTTATTATTGCACGTGTGTTCCATGGGCTATCAGTGTGGGCAGCACTTGAAAAATTGTTAGAAATGCAGAATTTCAGCCCCCATCCCAGACTCACTGAATCGGATTACACAGTGTAAGAAGATTCCTGGATGGAATGCACACTAAGGTGGGAAAAACACTATTCTATATTCCTCTTCCACTATTCCTCTGTGTCTATGGCACAGCTTGTTTTTTTTTTTTTTTTTTTTTTTTTTTTTTTCTGAGACAGGGTCTCACTCTGTTACCCAGGCTGGAGTGTAGTGGCACGATCTCAGCTCACTGCAACCTCTGCCTCTCATATTCAAGAAATTCTCCTGCCTTAGCCTCCTAAGTAGCTGGGATTACAGGCACTCACCATGATGCCCTGCTAATTTTTGTATTTTTACTAGAGACTAGGTTTTGTCATGTTGACAAGGCTGGTCTCAAACTCCTGACCTCGGGTGATCCGCCTGCCTTGGCTTCCCAAAGTGCTGGGATTACAGGCCTGAGCCACTGTGCCTGGCCTATTGCTGTGTGTAGTGTTTGTGTGTGTGTGTGTGTGTGTGTGTGTGTGTGTGTGTGTGTGTGTGTGTTTTAAGCCAGTGTTGGGTGTTTTGGACAAACTAAGCTTTTCTTGACCTGGCACAAGTATTAATAGAAGCCAGAAGTCTAACCTTAATTCTTTTTGTATTCTTTCTCAGACTGTGTACTTTTTCCTCTACAATATGCTGGCTATGACTGCTGGTTTTCCCTCATATTTGTTTTCTTCTTCCTCAGTAATAAAACTTTTAACTTTTTGTTAGGTACATGGAAGCCCAAGTAATGGTTATAGTCCTAACCATCCTCGTACCTAGATGAAACCAAATGACTAGGTTCTGGCCAAAGGTTGTTTGCATCTGCTGGGACATGCTGTTAAAGAGAGGGGTTGTGCTCTTTTTGAATGTTCCTCCTTCATTTTTCCTGAAATAGGAATGCAATGTCTAAAGCCCTAGAAGCCAAGCAGTAGACTTGGGAGTTGGGTATGGGAACCATGCTTAGGAAGCAACTAGATAAAAGAAGTTTAATGCAACCATGAGATCCTGAAGCCTGACATACAGGTAAAGCTCAACATTTACCTATTAATAGTTAATGATGAGTTTCACATCTTAAAGGTGATTTTTTAATGTAAATAAAATTCTGAGGCTTTCGAATATAGATACAAGAAGGCATCTGACTTCTAATTGTGTGTGTGTGTGTGTGTGTGTGTGTGTGTGTGTGTGTGTGTGTCTATTTGTGTGTGTTTGGAGGCAGTTATTGGAACATTAGAGCTATAAGATTCCTCCATTGTAACTTTACTCTCTTCCCCTATAATTAATGAATTGATCATGGAAGATACTTTGAGGCTATTTGAGTTTTCAGCTCAGAATGCTTTCACACACGAATTTTTGGCAACTATTAATGATTTTCTAATTCTATCTTTCTATAATTACTAGTTGCTATTCTATTGTAAAGAAGTTTTCTTCTCCCCATTTATTGACTGTTGATTTATGTATTCATATCAGCATGGACACATGGATTTTTTTTTATTATACTTTAAGTTCTGGGTACACGTGCAGATCATGCAGGATTGTTACATAGGTATACATATGCCATTGTGGTTTGTTGCATCCATACCCCCATCACCTACATAAGGTACTTCTCCTCATGTTATCTTTCCCCAATCCCCCACCCTCTAACAGGCCCCAGTGTGTGATGTTCCCCTCCCTGGGACACATGGATTTTACTTTATTTAGTGGGTTATAATCTCTATCACGATGACTTATTTTGAGGCTTAAATTTCCCCAGATTTAACCTGCAGTAGACTCCTGTATCTTTTTGATATCATCCTTTTAGCACTTCTTTACCTTCTGGCACAGGAAGATGTTCTGTGTTCATTATATATATATATATATTTTCTGCCCTTGTCCTGAAATTAGCCTTTTCTCCAGGTGCGTTAGTTCTTTTTGGTGGAAAATGCTATTTAGAAATCAAGATCTAGGTATTATGTGTGCACATTGCTCTGGTGTGTCATTGGTCCAATGCCCGCCCCCTCAGGAGACAAAGCTAAAAAAAACCCACAGATATATAAATAAATACATGCATATCTATATTTTTTCTATTTATCTATCTATATAAAAATCCTTTATGTTCATGCTGACTATTCTAATTATAATCCAACATTGCCTTTTTTTTTTTTTACTCTCTTAATCTGTGAATTACATTAATTGATTTTCAAATGTAGAGCCAATCTTCCTATCTTGGGAATAATACCATGTGTTCATAATCTATTACCTTTTAAATATATTTCTATATTTTATTTTTTAATATATTGTTGAGGATTTCTACAAGAGACGTTGTAAAGGATGTTCACAAGTTTCTGTCTTGTATAGCATTCTTTAGCCTGAAGAATATCTTTTAATATTTTTTGTAATGTAAGCCTGCTAGAAATGAATTGTCTCAGCTTTTGAAGCCTGAAAAATTATTTTACCCTCATTTTCAAAGATACTTTTACTGCACATAGAATTATGGCTGACAGTGTTTTCCTTGCATACTTTGAAGATGTCACTCCATCATCTTGCTTGCACAGTGTCTGACAAGAAGTCTGTTCCTCTTTAGGTTATATATATATATATATACATTATATATATATATATATATATATATATGTATATATTGTTACTCTGTATGTCTTTGATATTTTATCTGTGATTTTGGTCTTCAGAAGTTTAAATATAGAGGGTCTTCTGCTTCCAAAATGGTGGTGTAGAGATAAGTTGGCTCCACTCCCTGTCATAGAAAACTAAAATATATAACACTGAGATTTTTACCAGCAACAACACAAAGCTCAAATATGAGGATGAGACAGTTCACAGGCCCATTGAGAAGTAGAAAAATGAGTAGATGGAAGAAGAATAAGATTTTTACATTTGCATTACCCTTCCCCACATTCTGCTCAGCACCAACACACAGAAAATCTCCACTTAACTACTTAACTCACAGTTTCTTCACTGGAATAAGTGAAATTGAGGTGGTCAATTATCCTTTCCACCTTCTTGGGTTCCCTGTCAGGAGACTTTTTTTTCCCCCTTACACCATAGGAAGCATCATGAGTGACCAAAAGAGAAATATAAGATATTTGGTTTAAGGCCAAAAAAAAAAAGTCTCCTGACAGGGAACCCTACAAAGTGGAAGAGACAAAGGGGGCAGGTGGGACTACCATCCCCAACCCCAGAGACTCTGCTTTGCAACTTGGCCAAGGAGACACCAAATCATAGTGGCTGTTCAGTGCCACTATGCTGTAGGAGGTATGATCCACAGGTCCCTGGGCATAAACGCTTAGCCAGCCTTTCCACACTGCCAGATCATCTCTTTGGGACCTCCCCCTGTCTGGAACAGGACATGCTCCAACTATTTAATAGAGCCATGGCAAAGGTGGGCCTAAGGTACCATCCAGAGCTGAAAAGGAGATAAAGATTTGCTAAGAAAATATACTTAATGAAAACCAAAACAAGTCAGTCAGAGAATTTGGGGATTAAAACTAATCCTTAAATGCAAAGACATAGATACAAACTCACAAGAAACAATAGCAAACAAGGAACCACAAACTCCTAAAAAGGACGAGGAAAAATCCAGTGACTGACCTAACAAGAAAGTGATTTGTGAGCTCGCTGGATAAGAATTAAAATAGCAATTTTAAAGAAATTTGGTGATCTAAGATAATACAGAAAAGCAATTCAGAAGTTTATCAGAAAAGCTGAACAAAGAGATTAAAAAAAAAAAAAAAACCACATAGAGAAATCTCATATGCTGAATTGAAGAACTCTTTAGAGGCTCTAAATAGCAAAATGAACTAAGCCAAAGAACCAATGAATGAGCTCAAAGGCCTGCTATTAGAAAATACACAGTAATAGGAGAAAAAAGAAGAAAGAGTGAAAAGGTGCAAAGACTGCCTGCAAAATATTAAAAAATTACCTTAAAAGACCTAATCCAAGAATTATGTTGGGAAAAGGGCTGATGCATGACCTGCTTATCTGGCACAGGATGGGAGTTAATGGAAGACCATGCTCCGTGCTCAAATCAAGGAAGACCTCTTTGAAGCACCAGAATGTGGTCAGACTGGCTGGCTCTAGCTGCAGCCTTTTCCTGATCTGTTTACTGGTTGTATCTAAGTAGAGCATGCTCTATACCTTCAAAGGAAATGCCAAACCACCACAGCTTTAGATCATCCGCTTGATGCTTCACTTCTTTTCATGCACCACATCCCTGAACACATGCTTTTTTGTTTAAACACTCAATAAATAGTGCGGGTCTCCAGTGCTTGGGGACTTCACATCCTCCTACTTGCCTGCGTCCCCTGGGAGCCCACCTTTATGCACTCTTACTCTTGTCTCTTAATTTCTTCGTCTCCACTGACCCTCATTACTTCCTCTAGGTTGTGTCTGGGCTGGTCCCCAACAAATTAATGGTGTTCAAGAGGGAGCTGAACAAGAACAAGGGAAAGAAAGCTTATTTAAACAAATAATAGAAAACGGTCTAAAATTAAAACTATAAATATCCAGGTATAGGAAGATCTTAGAACACTAAACAGATTCAACCCAAAATAAGGCTACCCCAAACATATAACTCTCAAATTCTCAAATGTCAAGGACAAAGATAAGATTCTAAAAGCAGCAAAAGAAAGATGCAAATAACATCTAAAGGAGTTCCAATTTGTCTTGCAACAGACTTTTCAATAGAAACATACAAAGCAGGAGGGAGTGACACACCATTTCAGGGTGCTAAAAAGAAAAAAAACTGCCATGAGCAAATTCTTTATCCAGCAAAATTATAATTCAAATATGAAGAGAGATAAAGTCTTTTTTAGACAAACAGAAGCGGAGAAAATTCAGTACCACTAATCTTTTCTTGTAAAAAATACTAAAGGGACTTCTTCAATCTGAAAGTAAAAACTACTAACATGTGAAAGAAACTTTTCAAGGTATAAAACCCACCGGTAAAAATTAAGTATATGGACAAACTCAGAATATCCTATCACTGTTTTTGTCATATGCAATTCCTCATAACCAGTGTGAAGCCCAAAAGATTAATCTATCAAAAACCATAATAGCCACAGCAACCTGTTAAGGGATAGGTACTATAATAATATGTAAATTGAGATAACTATAAGTAAAAATATGGGAGATAGGTAGAAATGGAGTTAATGTGTAGAATTTTTGTGTGTTTGCCTTTGCCTTTGTTATATTCTTTTGTTTGTAATCTAAGTTGTCATCTCTTTAAAATAACTTGCTATAAGATTTTAAAAAATAGCCTCATGATAACTGCAATGCAAAAACCTCTAAAAGATTCATGGAAAATAAAAAGGAACAAATTAAAATATACCTCCATTTAACCACAAAGGAAGATAGTAAGAAAGAAGAGAGAGAGATGTCTTAAAACAACCAGAGAACAAGGAACAAAATGGGAGTAGCAAAACCTTACTTGTCAATAATAACACTTTGGGAGTAGCTGGCAAGATGGCTGAATAGAAACAGCTCCAGTCTGTAGCTCCCAGGGGAGATCAACACAGAAGGTGGGTGATTTCTGCATTTCCAACTGAGGTACCCAGCTCATCTCATTAGGACTGATTAGACAGTGGGTGCAGCCCAGGGAGTGTGAGCAGCCCAGTGAAGCAGCGTGGGACATCATCTCACCTGGGAAGTGCAAGGAGTCAGAGAACTCCCTTCCCTAGCCAAGAGAAGCCCTGAAGGACTGTGCCTTGAGGAATGGTGCATTCCGACCTAGATACTATGTTTTTCCCACAGTCTGCACAACCTGCAGACCAGGAGAGTCCCTCAGGTGCCTATGCCACCAGAGCCCTGGGTTTCAAGCACAAAATTGGGCAGCCATTTGGGCAGACACTGAATTAGCTGCAGGAGTTTCTTCCTATGCCAGTAGTGACTGGAACACCAGTGAGACAAAACTGTTCACTCCCCCTGGAAAGGGGGCTGAAGCCAGGGAGCCAAGTGGTCTAGCTCAGCAGATCCCACCACCATGGAGCCCAGCAAGCTAAGATCCACTGGCTTAAAATTCTCACTGCCAGCACAGTAGTCTGAAGTCAACCTGGGATGCTCAAGCTTGGTGGAGGGAGTGGTGTCTGCCATTACTGAGGCTTGAGTGTGCAGTTTCTCTCCCCACTGTGTAAACAAAGCCACTGGGAAGTTTGAACTGGGTAAAGCCCACTGCAGCTTGGCAAAGCCACTGTAGCCAGATTGCTTCTCTAAATTCCTCTTCCTTGAGCAGGGCATCTCTGAAAGAAAGGCAGCAGCCTGTCAGAAGCTTATAGATAAAACTGCTATCTCCCTGGGACAGAGCATCTGGAGGAAAGGGCAGATACAGCTTCAGCAGACTTAAACATTCCTGCTGGCCAGCTCTGTAGAGAGCAGCAGATCCCCCAGCACAGTGCTTGAGCTCTGCTAAAAGACAGACTGCCTCCTCAAGTGGGTCTCTTACCCCTGTGCCTCTGACTGTGAGACATCTCTCAACAGGCGTCGACAGACACTTCATACAGGAGAGCTCTGGCTGGCATCAGGCAAGTACCCCTCTGAGAAGAAGCTTCCAGAGGAAGGAACAGGTAGCAATCTTTGCTGTTCTGCAGCCTCTGCTGCTGATACCCAAGCAAACAGGGTCTGGAGTGGACCTCAAGCAAACTCTAGCAGATCTGCAGCAGAGGGTTCTGACTGCTAGAAGGAAAACTAACAAACAGAAAGCAATAGCATCAACATAAACAAAAGGAATGTCCACACAGCAACCCCATCCAAGGTCACCAACATCAAAGACCAAAGGTAGATAAATCCATGAAGATGAGGAAAAACCAGTGCGAAAGGCCGAAAATTCCAAAAACCAGAACACTTCTTCTGCTTGAAAGGATCACAAGTTCTCACCAGCAAGGGAACAAAACTGGATAGAAAATGAGTTTGACAAATTGACAGAAGTAGGCTTCAGAAGGGGGGTAATAACAAACTCCTCCGAGCTAAAGGAGCATGCTTTAAGCCAATGCAAGAAAGCTAAGGACGTTGATAAAAGGCTAGAGGAATTGCTAACTAGAATAACCAGTTTAGAGAAGAAGAGGAACGACCCGATGGAGCTGAAAAACCCAGTATGAGAACTTCTTGAAGCATGTGCAACTATTAATAACTGAATCAATCAAGTGGAAGAAAAGATATCAGAGATTGAAGATCAACTTAATAAAATAAATAACGAAGACAAGCTTAGAGAAAAGAGAATTAAAAAAAAAGAAAACAGACAAACAAATCCTCAAGAAATATGGGACTATGTGAAAAGACCAAACTAATGTTTGATTGGTGTACCTGAAAGTGATGAGAAGAATGGAACCAAGTTGGAAAACACTCTTCAGGATATTATTCAGGAGAACTTCCCAAACCTAGCAAGACAGACCAACATTCAAATTTGAAAAATACAGAAAATCCCACTAAGATACTCCTCAAAAAGAGAAACCCCAAGACATAAATTGACAGATTCACCAAGGTTGAAATAAAGAAAAAGTTGTTAGGGGAAGCAAGAGAGAAAGGTCAAGTTACCCACAAAGGGAAGCCCATCAGATTAACAGTGGATCTCTCTGCAGAAACCCTATAAACCAGAAGAGAATGTGGGCCAATATTCAATATTATTAAAGAAAATAATTTTCAGCCCAGAATTTCATATCCAGCCAAACTAAGCTTCATAAGTGAAGGAGAAATAAAATCCTTTACAGACCAGCAGAGAGATTTTGTCACCACCAGGTCTGCCTTATAAGAGCTCCTGAAGGAAGCATTAAATATGAAAAGGAAAAACTTGTACCAGCCACTGCAAAAACATACCAAATTGTAAAGACCATCGGCGCTACAAAGAAACTTCATCAACTAACAGGCAAAATAACCAGCTAGCATCATAATGATGGGATTAAATTCACACATAACAATATTAACCTTAAATGTAAATGGGGTAAATGCCCCAGTTAAAAGGCACAGACTGGCAAATTGAATAAAGAACCAAGACCCATCAGTGTGCTGTATTCAGGAGACCCCTCTCACATGCAAAGGCACACATAGGGTCAAAATAAAGGGATGGAGGAATATTTACTCAGCAAATGGAAAGCAAAAAGAAACAGGAGTTGCAATCCTAGTCTCTGATAAAACAGACTTTAAACCAACAAAGATCAAAAGAGACAAAGATAAAACAGGCATTGCATAATGATAAAGGGATCAATGGAAAACAAGAGCTAACTATCCTAAACATACATGCACCCAATACAGCGGCACCCAGTTTCATAAAGCAAGTTCTTAGAGACCTACAAAGAGGCTTAGACTCCCACACAATAATAGTGGGAGACTTTAACACCCCACTGTCATATTAGACAGACCAAAGAGACAGAAAATAAACAAGGATATTCAGAACTTGAACTCAACCCTGGACCAAGAAGATCTAATAGACATCTACAGAACTCTCCACCCCCAAATCAACAGAATATATTCTTTTCAGCACCACCTTCCACTTATTCTAAAATTGACCACATAATTGAAAGTAAAACACTCCTCAGCAAATGCAAAAGAATGGAAATAATAGCAAACAGTCTCTCAGACCACAGTGTAATCAAGTCAACTCAGGAGTAAGAAACTCAGTCAAAACTGCACAACTATATGGAAACTGAACAACCTACTCCTGAATGACTACTGGGCAAATAATGAAATGAAGGCAGAAATAAATACATTCTTTGAAACCAATGAGAACAAAGACACAATATACCAGAGTTGGGAATACAGGCATGAGCCACTGTGCCCTGCCTGGCTTGTAATTTTTTATTTTAATTCTTTCTTCAACTTTTGTTTTAAGTCAGGTATACATGTACAGAAAGTGCATGTTTGTTACCTAAGTAAACAAGTGCCATGGTGGTTTGCTGCACATATTAGCTCATCACCTAGGTATTATGCCCAGCATCCAATAGCTATTCTTCCTCATGTTCTCCCTCCCCCCACTCCCACCTCTGACAGGTCCCAGTGTGCATTGGTTTCTCTGAAGTGTCCATGTGTTCTCCTCATTCAGCTCCCACTTATAAGTGAGAACATGAGGTATTTGGTTCTGTTCCTGTGTTAGTTTGCTGAGGATAATGGCTTCCAGCTCCTCACATTTAAAAACCAATCATGCCTTCTCAACAGTCCCCCAAAGTCTTAACTCATGTCAGCATTAACCCAAAATTCACAGTCCAAAGTCTGATCTGAGACAAGGCAAGTCCCTTTCACCTCTATGAGCCTGTAAAATCAAAAGCAAATTAGTTACTTCCTAGACACAGTGGGGGTACAGGAATTGGTAAATACAACAATTCCAAATTGGAGAAACTGGTCAAAACAGAGAGGCTATAGGCTCTATGCAAGTCCAGTGAAGCAGTCAAATCTTAAAACTCTGAAATGATCTTCTTTGGCTCCATGTCTCACATCCAGGTCATACTGATGTAAAAGGTGAGCTCTTAAGACCTTGGGCAGCTTGGCCCCTGCGGCTTTGCAGGGTACAGTTTCCCTCCTGGCTGCTTTCATGGGCCGGAGTTGAGTGTCTGTGGCTTTTTCAGGTGCACAATGCAAACTGTCAGTAGATCTACCATTCTTGGATCTGGAGGATGATGGTCCACTTTTCACAGCACCACTAGGCAGTGCCCCAATCAGGACTCTGTGTGTGGGCTTCAACCCTACATTTTCCTTACACACTGCCTTAGCAGAAGTTCTCCATGAGGGCCCCACCAGAGCAGCGAGCTTCTGCCTGGACATCCAGGCATTTCTATACATCCTCTAAGATCTAGAGGCAGGTTTTCAAACCTAAATTCTTGACTTCTGTGCATTGGCAGGCTCAACAACACTTGGAAGCTGCCAAGTCTTGGAATTTGGACCCTCTGAAACCATGGTCTGAGCTGTACCTTGGTCTCTTTAGCCATGGCTAGAGCCGATGGGACACAGGGCACCAAGTCCCTAGGCTGTACACAGCAGGGTGGCCCTGGGTCTGGCCCATGAAACCAATTTTTCCTCCTAGGCCTTTGGGCCTGCGATTGAAGAAGCTGCTGTAAAGACCTTTGACATGCCCTTGAAACATTTTCCCTATTGTCTTTGGGACTAACATTTGGCTTCTCATTACTTATGCAAATTTCTGCAGCTGGCTTTAATTTCTCTGCAGAACATGGGGTTTTTCTTTTCTTTCTTTTTTTTTTCTTTCTTTTTTTTTTATTGCATTTTAGGTTTGGGGGTACATGTGAAGAACATGGAAGATTGTTGCATAGGTACACACATGGCAGTGTGATTTGCTGCCTTCCTCCCCATCACCTATATCTGGCATTTCTCCCCATGCTATCCCTCCCCAACTGCCCACCCCCCACTATCCCTCCCCTTTTTCCCCCTGACAGACCCCAGTGTGTGATACTCCCCTCCCTGTGTCCAGACCCCAGTGTGTGATACTCCCCTCCCTGTGTCCATGTGTTCGCATTGTTCAACACCCGCCTATGAGTGAGAACATGCGGTGTTTGATTTTCTGTTCTTGTGTCAGTTTGCTGAGAATGATGGTTTCCAGGTTCATCCATGTCCCTACAAAGGACACGAACTCATCATTTTTGATGGCGAAATTTCATGGGGAAAATGGGCCCCCCTTTTCCTGCCCGGTCCCCCGGCATTTGGGTTGGTTCCAGGTCTTTGCTATTGTAAACTGTGCTGCAATGAACATTCGTGTGCATGTGTCCTTATAGTAGAACGATTTATAGTCTTTTGGATATATACCCAGTAATGGGATTGCTGGATCAAATGGAATTTCTATTTCTAGGTCCTTGAGGAATCGCCACACCGTCTTCCACAATGGTTGAACTAATTTACACTCCCACCAACAGTGTAAAAGCGTTCCTATTTCTCCACATCCTCTCCAGCATCTGTTGTCTCCAGATTTTTTAATGATCGCCATTCTAACTGGCATGAGATGGTATCTCAATGTGGTTTTGATTTGCATTTCTCTAGTGACCAGTGATAATGAGCATTTTTTCATATGTTTATTGGCTTCATGTATGTTTTCTTTTGTAAAGTGTCTTTTCTATTACATTGCCAGACTGCAAATTTTCCAAAATTTTATGCTCTGTTTCCTTTTTAAAACTGAATGCTTTTAACAGCACCCAAGTCATGTGTTGAATGCTTTGCTGCTCAGAAATTTCTTCTGCCAGATACCCTAAATAATCTCCCTCAAGTTCAAAGTTTCACAAATCTCTAAGGCAGGGGCAAAATGCTGCCAGTCTTTTTGCTAAAACATAGCAAGAGTCACCTTTACTCCAGTTCCCAACTAGCTCCTTACCTCCATCTGAGACCACCTCAGCCTGGACCTTATTGTCTATATCACTATCAGCATTTTGGTCAAAGCCATTCAAGAAATCTCTAGGAAGTTTTCAAACTTTCTCACATTTTCTTGTCTTCTCAGCCCTCCAATCTGTTCCAAACTCTGTCTGTTACCCAGTTTTAAAGTCACTTCCACATTTTTGGGTATCTTAACGGCAACATCCCACTCTATGAGTACCAATGTACTGTATTAGTCTGTTTCCATGCTACTGATAAAGACATACCTGACACCAGGTAATTTATAAAGAAAAGGAGATTTAATGGCCTCACAGTTCCACATGACTGAGGAGGCCTCATAATTATGGCAGAAGGTGAAAGCCATGTCTTACATGGTGGCAGGCAAGAGAGAATGAGAACCAACTAAAAGGGGTTTCCCTTTATAAATCTATCAGATCTCATGAGACTTATTCACTACTATGCAAACAGAATGAGGGGAAACCGCCCCATGATTTAACTATCTCCCACTGGGTTCCTCCCACAACACAAGGGAATTATGGAAGCTACAATTAAAGATGATATTGAGATAGGGACACAGCCAAACCACATCATTGGCTTATGTGGTGCTAGAAGCCAAGAATTAAAGTTTTGGAACCTCCACCTAGATTTCAGAGGATGTATGGAAATGTCTAAAAGTCCAGGCAGAAGTCTGCTGCAGGGTTAGAGGTCTCATGGGGAACCACTGCTAGGGCAGTGTGTAAGGGAAATGTGGGGTTGATGCCCACATGCAGAGTCCTGACTGCGGCACTGCCTAGTGGAGCTATGAGAAGAGGGCCACTGTCCTACAGACCTCAGAATGTTAGATCCACTGACAGCTTGCCTATGTGCCTGGAAAAGCCATAGACACTCAATGTCAGCCCATGAAAGCAGCCAGGAGAGGAGCTGTACCCTGCAAAACCACAGGGGCAGAGCTGCCAAAGGCCAAAGGCACGTTTTGCATCAGCATAACCTGGATGTGAGACATGAAGTCAAAGGGATAATTTTGGAGCTTTAAGATTTGACTGCCCCCCCTCCCCGGATTGTGGACTCATATGGGGCCTGTAGTCCCTCTGTTTTGGCTAATTTCTCCCATTTGGAGTGAGTGTATTTATCCAATGCCTGTGTCCCCACTGTATCTAGGAAGTAACTACATTGCTTTTGATTTTACAGGCTCATAGGCTGAAGGGACTGGCTGTGTCTCAGCTGAGACTTTGGACTGGGGACTTTTGAGTTAATACTGAAATAAATTATGACTTTGGGAAACTGTTAAGAAGGCATGATTGGTTTTGAAAGGTAAGGACAAGAGATTTGAGAGGGACAGGTGCAGAATGATAGGGTTTGGCTGTGTTCCCACCCAAATCTTACTTTGAATTGTAATCATCTTCACATGTCAAGGGTGGGACCAGGTGGAGATTATTAAATCATGGGGGTGTTCTCTCCTATACTTTTACTGTGGTGGTGAATAAGTGTCATGAGATCTGATGGTTTTATAAATAAGTTCCCCTGCACAAGCTCCCTCTTGCCTGCCACCATGTAAGATGTGTCTTGCTTCCCCTTAGCCCTCCATCATGATCATAAGGCCTCCCCAGCCATGTGGAACTGTAAGTCCATTAAGCCTCTTTTTGTTTATGGATTACCCAGTCTTGGGTATGTCTTTGTTAGCAGAATTACAACAGACTAATACAGATACAGACCCAAAAATGGAATTGCTGGATCATATGGGTATTCTATTTTTAGTTTTTTGAAAATATTTCTTTTTTTAATTTTTATACTACATGTATTTTTTTTAAATTATATTTTAAGTTCTGAGGTACATGTGCAGATTGTGCAGGATTGTTACCTAGGTATACACATGCCATGGTGGTTTGCTGTATTCATCCCCCTCTACATTAGGTATTTTTCCTAATGTTATACCATCCCTCCCCAATCCCCCACACCCTGCTACCCCTCCCCTAGACCTCCACCACCCAACAGGCCCCAGTATGTGATGTTCCCCTCCCTGTGTCCATATGTTTTCATTGTTCGACACCCACTGATGAGTGAGAACATGCAGTGTTTGGTTTTCTGTTCTTGTGTCAGTTTGCTGAGAATGATGGATTATAGATTCATCCATGTCCCAGCAAAGGACATTAACTCATCCTTTTTTATGGCTGCGTAATATTCCATGGTGTATAAGTGCCACATTTTCTTTATTCATTCTATCATTCATGGGCATTTGGGTTGGTTACAAGTCTTTGCTATTGTAAACAGTGCCACAATGAACATAGGTGTACATGTGTCTTTATAGTAGAACAATTTATAATCCTTTGGGTATGTACCCAGTAATGGGATTGCTGAGTCAAATGGAATTTCTATTTCTAGATCCTTGAGAGATCACCCACACTGTCTTCCACAATGGTTGAACCAATTTACACTCCCACCAACAGTGTAAAAGCGTTCCTATTTCTTCACATCCTTTCCAGCATCTGTTGTCTCCAGATTTTTTAATGATTGCCATTTTAACTGGTATGAGATGGTATCTCAATGTGGTTTTGATTTGCATTTCTCTAATGACCAGTGATCATAAGCTTTTTATCATATGCTTGTTGGCTGCATAAATGTCTTCTTTTGAAAAGTGTCTGTTCATATCCTTTGCCCATTTTTGATGGGATTGTTTGCTTTCTTCTTGTAAATTTGTTTAAGTTCTTTGTAGATTCTAGATATGAGCCCTTTGTCAGATGGGTAGGTTGCAAACTTTTTTCCCATTCTGTTGGTTGCCAGTTCACTCTAACGATAGTTTCTTTTGCTGTGCAAAATGGCTATACTAGTTTACATTCTCACCAACAGTGCACAAGTGTTTTATTTTCTCCACATTCTTGCCGACATTTGTTATCATTTGTCTTTTTGTGTAATAACAATTCTAAAAAGACACGAGGTGATATCTCATTGTAGTTTTAATTTGCATTTACCTGATGACTAATGATACTGAGCATTTTTCATATATCTGTCGGCTATTTGTATCTCTTCTTTTGAGAAATGTCTATTCAGATTCTTTGCTAATTTTTTAGTTGGATTCTTTGTTTTTTTACCTATTGAGTTGTTTGAGATCCTTATGTGTTTTTTATATTAGTCCTTCATGAGATGTATGGTTTCTAAATATTTTCTCCTAATCTGTGGGTTGTCTCTTTATTCTGTTAATTGTTTCCTTTGTTGTGCAGAAGATTTTTAGTTTGATACAATCCCATTTGTATACATTTTGCTTTTGTTTCATGTGCTTTTGGAGTCCTATTCAAGAAATTATTGTCCAGCTCAATGTCAACAGAAGTTTTAGCCGTCTGTTTTCTTTGAGTAGCTTTACAGTTTTAAGTCTTACATTTCAGTCTTTTATCCATTTTGAGTTGATTTTTGTAAAAGATATGAAATAACGATCCAATTTCATTCTTCTGCATGTGAACATTCAGTTTCTCTGCACCATTTATTGAAGAGACTGTTCTTTCAGTATGGTGTGTTCTTGGCACCTTTGTTGAAAATTAACTGCAAAAATTTGAGTTTATATTTGGGCTTTCTACCCTGTTCCATTGGTCAATGTGTCTGTTTTAATTCCAATATTATGCTGTTTTGATTACAGTAGGTTTGTAATATATTTTGAAATCTGGGATTGTGATCCTTCCAGCATTGTTCTTTTCACTCAAGATTGCTTTGAGTATTTATGGTCTTTTGTAATTCCATATAATTTTTAGGATTTTTTTTTCTATTTCTGTAAAAAACGACATGAAATTCTCATATAAATTGCATTAAATATGCAGATTATTTTGGTTAGTGAAGATATTTTAACAATATTAATTCTTCCAATCAATGAATATGGAATATATTTCTTTTTACCTCTATCTTCAATTTCTTTAATCAATGTTTTATCATTTTAAATATACAAATCTTTCGGCTCCATGGCTAAATTTACTCCTAAGTACTTTATTTATTTATTGATACTATTGTATTGGGATTTTAAAAATTGTTTGGCTAGTTTACTGTTATTATGTAGAAATATTACTAACTTTGTTGTTGTTGTTGCATGACTCAATAGTTTATTTTATTTTATTTTATTTTTTCGAGACGGAATCTCACTCTGTTGCCCAGGCTGGAGTGCAGTGACATGATCTCAGCTCACTGCAACCTCCACCTCCTGGGTCCAAGTGATTCTAATGCCTCAGCCTCCCACCTAGCTGGGAGTACAGACAGGTTTTATCATGTCCAGCTATTTTTTAAAAAAATTTTTAGTAGAGTCAGGGTTTCACCATGTTTGCCAGGCTGGTCTCCAACTCCTGACCTCTGGCCTCAGGTGATCCACCTAACTTGGCTTCTCAAAGTGCTAGGATTACAGGCATGAGCCACCACACCTGGTCAGTTTATTTATTTATTTTTTCTTCTTGTTTTAGTTAGAACACTCAGACAGTTTATTCTTAATATAGATCATTAAATTACATTTCATTTTATGGATATGCCCCAATTTGTTTTTCTATTCTCCTATATTCGGACAGTTGACTAGTTTCCGGTTTTTTACTATTATGACTAAAAATGTTATAAACTTTCACTTACAAGTCTTATTTTTGGAAACATGTTTTCATTTTTTTGTGTAAATAAGTAGTGAAATTGCTGAGTCATAGGGTAGATATCTATTTAACTGTATAAGAAATAGCCAAACAGTTCTCCAAAATGAATGTACCATTTTTTATTTCCACCAAGCAATATATAAGGGTCTTACTGCATATTGTCTTCATTTGGCATTGTCATTTTAATTACGCTAGTAGGTGTGAAATTATGATTTTAATTTGCACTTTCAGGATTATGTTGAGCACTTTTCATACTTAATCGATATTTTGTATATCTTATTTCATGAAATGTCTTTTTAAGTCTTTGCCTATTTTTATAGGGTTGTTGGTTTAAAAATTTTAATTTGTAAGCATTCTTTATATATGATGGATACATACCCTTTGTGAGATATTTGTATTGTGAATATTTGTTTCCAATCTGTGATTGCCAATTCAATTTATTAATGGTGTCTTGATGTACAGAACTGTTTTTATTTTGAAAGTGCTGCAGTTACTATGGTTGCATAACAAAGTATCTCAAATGTTTTGGCTTAAAATAATGACAACATTTATTTTGCTCATGAATCTATAATTTTGGTAGGACTCAGTAAGGATAGCTTGCTTCTCTTCCCTTTGGTGTCATCTGGGGTGGCTTAAAGGCTGAGGGCTAAAATCATCTGAAGTCATATGTCTGGAAGTTTTTTCTGACTACTGACTTTTTTTTTTTTTTTTGAGATGGAGTCTTGCTCTGTCACCCAGGCTGGAGTGCAATGGCATGATCTTGGCTCACTGCAACCTCCATCTTTCAGGTTCAAGCAATTACCCTGCCTCAGCCTCCTGAGTAGCTGGGAGTTACAGGCATGCACCACCATGCCTGGCTAATTTTGTATATTTTTTAGTAGAGACAGGGTTTCTCCATGTTGGTCAGTCTGGCCTCAAACTCCTAACCTGAGGTGGTCCACTTGCCTTGGCCTCCCAAGGTGCTGGGATTACATGTGTGAGCCACCATGCCTGGAAACTATTGACTTTTGTATGTTGACTTTTGTGACCTGCAACTTCATTGAATTTGTTTATCAGTTCTTACAGGCTTTTGAGGGAGTCTTTAGTATTTTCCTCATAAAAGGTCATGTCATCAGCAAAAAGAGACAATTTTACTTTTTTTCTTCCTATGTGAATGCGTTTCTTGTCTAATTGTTTTGGTCAGGATTTCTAGTACTATGTTAATGAGCAGTGGCAAGCATGGGCATCTTTGTATTATTTGAGATCTTAGGAGAAAATCTTTTAATTTTTCAGTACTGAGTATGATAGCTGTGGGCTTGTCATATATGACCTTTATTATGTTGAAGTACATTCTTTTCTATATTTTTTTTTGAGAGTTTTAAAAATGTAAACAGATGTTGAATTTTATCAAATGCTTTTTCTACATTTTTTTGGCATAAAAATATATTTTTAAATTATTATTACACTTTAAGTTCTGAGATACATGTGCAGAATGCGCAGGGCTGTCACATAGGTATACAGTTCCATGATGGTTTGCTTCACCCATCAATCCATCATCTACGTTAGGTATTTCTCCTAATGTTATTCCTCTCCTAGCCCCAAACACCCTGAAAGGTCCCAGTGTGTTATGCTCCCCTCTCTGTGTCCATGTGTTCTCATTGTTCAACTCCCACTTATGAGTGAGAACATGCAGTGTTTGGTTTTCTGTTACTGTGATAGTTTGCTGGGGATGATGGTTTCCAGCTTCATTTATGTCCTTACAAAGGACATGAACTCATCCTTTTTATGACTGCATAGTGTTCCATGGTGTATATGTGCCACATTTTCTTTATCCAGTCTATCATTAATGGGCATTTGGGTTGGTTCCAAGTCTTTGCTATTGTAAACAGTGCTGCAATAAACATACGTGTACATGTGTCTTTATAGTAGAATAATTTATAATCCTTTGGGTATATACCCGGTAATGGGATTGCTGAGTCAAATAGTATTTCTAGTTCCAGATCCTTGAGGAATCACCACACTGTCTTCCACAATGGTTGAACTAATTTACTCTCTTGCAACAGTGTAAAAGTGTTTCTATTTCTTTACATCCTCTCCAGCATCTGTCTACTGATTTTTCAATGACCGCCGTTCTAACTGGCGTGAGGTAGTATCTCAATGGGGTTTTAACGACCAGTGATGACGAGCTTTTTATTCGTATATTTGTGGGCCAAATACATGGCTTCTTTTGACACGTGTTTGTTCATATTTCTTTGCCCATTTTTGATGGGCTTGTTTGTTTTTTCTTGTAAATTTGTTTAAATTATTTGTAGATTCTGGATATTAGCCCTTTGTCAGGTGGATAGACTGTAAAACCTTTCTCCCATTCTGTAGTTTGCCTGTTCACTCTGATGATAGTTTGTTTTGCTGTGCAGAAGCTCTTTATTTTAATTAGATCCCATTTGTCTATCTTGGCTTTTGTTGCCATTGCTTTTGGTGTTTTAGTCATGAATTCTTAGCCCATGACTATGTCATGAATAGTGTTGCCTAGGTTTTCTTCTAGGGTTTTTATGATGTCAGTTCTTGTGTTTAAGTCTTTAACGCATCTTGAGTTAATTTTTGTAAAAGGTATAAGGAAGGGATCCAGTTTCAGTTTTCTGCATATGGCTAGCGAGTTTTTCCAACACCACTTATTAAATAGATGATTCTTTCCCCATTGCTTGTTTTTGTTAAGTTTATCAAAGATCAAATGGTGTAGATATCTGGTGTTATTTCTGAGGCCTCTGTTCTGTTCCATTGGTCTGTATATCTGTTTTGATACCAGTACCATGCTGTTTTGATTACCGTAGCCTTCTAGTACACTTTGAAGTCAGGTAACGTGATGCCTCCAGCTTTGTTCTTTTTGCTTAGGATTTTCTTAGCTATATGGGCTCTTTTTGGTTCCATATGAAATTTAAAGTAGTTTTTTATAAGTCTGTGAAGAAAGTCAATGGAAGCTCTTTTTACGTTGTTAATATGATATACCACATTTATTGATTTCTATATTTTGAACCATCCTGGCATCCCTGGGATAAATTACACTTGATTATGGTAAATAATCTTTGTAATGTGCTGATAAACTTAGTTTGCTTGTTTTTGTTTTTTTTGAAGATTTTTGAATCTGTGTTCATTGGTATATTAGCCTATAGTTTTCTTCTTGTAGTACCCTTATCTAGCTTTGTTATCAGGATAATGCTGACCACATAAAATAAGTTTGAAAGTATTCCCTTCTCTTCAATTTTTGGGAAGCATTTGAGAAAAGTTGGTATTAGTTCCTTAGAAGTTTAGAAGAATTCAACTGTGAAGGCTTCAGTGTTCTATGCTTTTCTTTGATAGGAAACGTTTTATTATTGATTCAGTCTCCTTATTTGTTATTGGTCTGTTTAGATTTCTATTTCTTTTTGGTTCAGTCTTGGCAGGTTGCAGGTTTCTAGGAATTTACCCATTTCTTTTCTGTCATTTTTAACATTGGGTTATTTATCCCTTCATTATTGAACTTGAAGAGTTAAAAAATACATATTCTTCTACATACCAGGTCTTATCAATGATATAACTTGCAAATATTTTTTCCATTTTGTAGGGTATCTTTTCACTTTCTTGATGGTAGTACTTTCAGAACAAAAGTATTTTTTCTGAATGAAGCTTTTGTGTCCCATCTAAGAAATCATTGCATAATTAAAAATTATAAAGATTTACACCTACGCATTATTCTAAGAGTTTCATAGTTTTGACTTTTACACTAATATGTTTGATCCATTTTGAGTTAATTTTTGCATGTGGGGTGAAATAAGGGTCAAATTTTATTTTATTTTTTGCATCTGGCTATCTAGTTGTACCAACACCATTTGTTAAAAAGGCTATCCTTTCCCCATTGGATGACCTTGACAACTTTGTTTAAAATTAGCTGACCATAGATGTATACATTGATTTTTGGACTCTTAATTCTAGTCCACTGATAAATGTATTTATTTTTATTTTAGTACCACTCTATCTTTATTATTGTCATTTTGTACTAAGTTTTATAATTGGGTAGTGTGAGTCCTTCAGTTTTGTTTTTCTTTTTAAAGATTATTTTTCTATGCTATATGAACTTTCCTATTTCTGAAAATAGTTGGCTGGGATTTTGATAGGGATTGAATTGAATCTATAGATCAGTTTGAATAGTATCTTAGTCTGCTCAGACTGCTGTAACAAAATATCGTATACTGTGTGGCTTAAAAAACAGGAATTTATTTTTCACATTCTAGAGACTGGAAGTCCAAGGTGAAGGTGTCAGTGGAGTCAATGTCTGGTGAGTGTTTTCTTTTGGGTTGCAGATGGCCTTCTTGTTGTGCTCTCATATTGTAGAGAAAAAGATCTCTCTCTTCTCTTCTATAAAAAATAAGGCCACAGTCCTATTGAATTTGAGCTCTACCCTTATGATCTTACTTAACCTTAATTACCTTCTAAAGACTGTATTTCCACATATAGTCACATTGCAGGTTAAAACTTCCACATATAAATTTGGGGGAATATAATTTAGTCCATAGCAAGGAGTATAATTTCTAACAATAGTAAGTCTTCCAATCCATGGACATGGGATATCTTTTCATTTAAGTTTTTCCTTCCTTCCCTCCTTCCCTCCCTCCCTTCCTTCCTTCCTTCCTTTCTTTCTTTCTCTCTCTCTCTCCCTCCCTCCCTTCCTTCCTTCCTTCCTTTCTTTCTTTCTTTCTTTTCCTTCCTTCTTTCTTTCTTTCTTCTTTCCTCTCCCTTCCTTCCTTCCTTCCTCCCTCCCCCTCCCTCCCTCCTTCCTTCCTGTCTCTCTCTCTCTCTCTTTCTTTCTTTCACCTCACTCTGTCACCAGGCTGGCATGCAGTGGCACAATTTTGACTCACTGAAACCTCCAACTCCCTGGTTCAAGCGATTCTCCTGCCTCAGCCTCCCAAGTAGCTGGGATTTGAGGCATGTACCACCACACCCAGCTAAGTTCTGTATTTTTAGTAGAGATGGGTTTTCACCAGGTTGGCCAGGAAGGTCTTGATCTCCCAAACTCGTGATCCACCTGCCTCAGCCTCCCAAAGTGCTGGGTTTACAGGCATGAACCACCATGCCCAAACGTAAAGTTTTCTTTAATTTCTTTCAACAATGTTTTGTAGTTTTTAGTATATAAGTCTTATACTCTTTTTGTTAAATTTATAGCTAGGTATTTTATTCTGTTTGATGCTATTGTAAATGAATTGTTTTTGTAATTTCAGTTCAGATTTTCTTTTAGAATGTATGGGAATACAATTGATTTTATATCCTGTATTTCATAACCTTGTTGAATTTATTATTTTTAATTGTTATTTTTAGTGTCTTATAAACAAGATCATAATTATGCCATCTGAAATTAGCTAGTTTATGTCTTCCTTTCAAGCAGTTCCAACCATTTACTTCTGTGTTTGTTTTTCCTTTCCTGCCCCATTTTCTATTATTCCATTATTTTTTAGATTTTGTCTTAATTTTCCTGTTGAATTTATAGTTATTGTTTATTATTTCATTTTTATAGGTGCCTTAGAGAATTCAATATACATTCATAACTTTCACAGTGTAGCTATATTTACAATGAACTACTCCACATAAAAAAATAGAAATATTACTACTTTGTAAATTTATCTCTATATCTCATAATTGTACATGTGGTGCACCAAAATATATCATAAATTTTATAAGACAATATTATAATAAAATTATAAACAGTTGTATGATGTCTTAGTCAGTTTGGGCTGCCATAATGGAATACTATGGCCTGGTTAGCTTAAACAGCAAACATTTATTACTTGCAATTTTGAATCTGGGAATCCAAAGATCAAGGTGCCAACAGATTCAGTGTCTGGTGAGAGCATATCTTTCTGTAGATGGCTGTCTTCTCATTGAACCCTTACACAGCGGAGAGATAGAGAGATCATCTTCTTCTACAAGGGCACTAATGCTATTCATGAGGGCTCCACCCTCATGAGCTAATAATTACCTCCCCAGTCCCCACTTCCTAATACCATCACACTGGCGTGGAGTGAGAATTTTATTATATAAATTCTGGAGGAGACAAACACTCAGTTCATAACATATGGATTACATAATTTTGAGAGGAAAAATTAAAAAAAAAATGTATTATTTTTTTTTTTGCATTTACCCAGATGTCAATTTCTGATGCTCTGCATTTTTTGTGAGAACACACTTTCATCAGGCATCTTTTCCTTCAAGCCAAAAGAAATTTAACATTTATTGTAGTGTAGTTATGAATCCACTTATATTTTATATATCTGAAAAAGTCCTTATTTTGCCTTCATTACTGAATGATATTTTTGCTGGATATAGGTAAAATGCTTAGCTGACTTTTTTCCTTTCAGTATTTTAAAGTTGTTGTTGCACTTCTCATCTACAGGTTTTATAATGAGAAGTTAGCCGTTGATCAGAATGCTGCTTCTGTAGACAATATGTTGTTTTTCTATTATTGATTTTAAGGTTTTTCTCTTTTCTTTGTCCTTCAATATTTAAATATAATGTCCTTCTGTGTTGGCTTCTTTGTGTTTTTCTCTTTGCTTATTGAGAACCTTGAATCTGTAAACTTTTGCCTTTTATCACATTTGGAAATATTTCTATCATTATTTCCTTGCATACTTTAAATTGGTCTTTCTTTTCCTTTTAGTAATTACAGTTACATGTATATTTGACCATTGGATTTCATCTATAAGGTAACTTGTGCTAGGTTTGTTTTGCATCCTTTTTAATGACATATTTTTAAATTATCCCTCTTTCCTCTTCTTCCTTGTTCAAATGTTATGTCTAATTCATAATTTTTTATTTCAAAAAATGTATTTTTTAGTTCTATAATTTCTATCTTAAAGATTTTTACATCTCTGCTGCGATTTCTTGTTTCTCTGTTGAGATATTCATGAATTGAAAGCATGTTTTGTTTTACACTTTACTTAGGTTAATTATTTTTGTAGGCTGAATTGTGTTCCTCTGGAGTAGGGTGGGTCCCTAATCCAGTATGACTTGTATCCTTATGAAATGGGGGAAACTTGGGCACATATACACATACACAGACACACACACACACACACATAAACGTGAATAAGACCATGTGAAGATAAAGGAAGAGATTGGGATGATGCTCCTACATGCTAAAGAATGCCAAAGATTACTAGCAAATCACCAGTTAGAGGAAAGGTATGGAACAGATTATCTGTAACAACCCTCAGAGAAACCAACTCTGCTGACACATTGATCTCAGACCTCTAGCTTCCAGAACTGTTAGAAAATAAGTTTCTATTGTTTAATCCACCCAATTTGTGACAGTTTGTTACAGCAGCCTTAGCAAGCTATTTTGGGCTTTGATTGTTTACGCCAATGATGTGACTCAGAATGGAGACAATTAGAGGGGGTGGGGCTATGAACAACATATTATCAGCCTGACCTTTGCAAAGGGAATGTGGCTAGAGACTGAGTTCAATCACATGGGTAATGATTCAGTCTATCATCCCTACATAATAAAACTTTAATAAAAATACTAGACACTGAAGCTCGAGTGAGCTTTCCTGGTTGCCAATAGACTGCGTATTGTCACACTCAAATGCTGGAGATGTAGTGCATCCAAACTGCATGGGGAAAGAACAAGAAAGTTTCAAGTTTGAGACTCTCCCAGACTTCACTCTACACCTTTTTATTTTTAATTTTTGTGAGTACATAATAGGCATATATATTTAAGGGGTACATAAGATGTATGGGTATAGGCATGCAATGCATAATAATCATATCATGGAGAATGGGTGTCCGCCCCCTCAAGCATTTATCCATTGTGTTACAAACAATCCAATGCTCTTTCAGTTATTTCAAAGTGTACAATTAAATTGTTATTGACTATAATCATCCTGTTGTGTTATCAAATAGGTCTTATTCTTTCTACATTTTGTACCCATTAACCATCTCTATCTCCTTTCACCACCCACTACTCTTCTCAGCCTCTGGTAACCATCCTTCTACTGTTTATCTCCATGGGTTTATTTTTTTTATTTTTAGAGCTCAGAAATAACTGAGAACATGTGATGTATGGCTCAATTCATGTTGTTGCAAATGACAAGATCTCATTTTTTATGACTGAATAGTACTTCGTTGTGTATATGTACCACATTTTCTTTATTAATTCATCTATTAATGGACATTTAGGTTGCTTCCAAATCTTGGATATTATGAAAAGTGTTAAAACATACATGAGAATGCATATATCTTTTTGATATAAAGATTTATTTTCCTTTGGGGAACAGTGGGATTGCCGGATCATATAGTAGCTCAATTTTTTTTTTTTTAAATCCTCCAAACTCTTTGCCATAGTGGTTACATTAATTTTCAGTTCTGCCAACAGTGTACAAGTTTTCCCTTTCTCCACATCCTCACCGGCATTTGTTATTGCCTGCCTTTTGGTTATAAACCATTTTAACTAGCTCGAGATGATATCTCATTGTACTTTTCATTTGTGTTTCTCTAATGATTAATGATGTTGATATCTTTTCATGAGCCAGTTTGCCATTTGTATGTTTTGTTTTGAGAAATATCTATTCAGATGTTTTGCCAATTTTTAATTGGGATATTAGGGTTTTTTTCCTATAGAGTTGTTTGAGCTCCTTATATATTCTGGTAGTGAATACCTTGTCAGATGGATAGTTTGCAAATATTTTTTCCCATTCGGTGGGTTGTCTCTTCACTCTGTTGATTGTTTCCTTTACTGTGAAGAAGGTTTTTAACTTGATGTGATCCCATTTGTCCATTTTTGTGTTGGTTTCCTGTGTTTGTGGATATTACCCAAGAAATCCTCCCCCCAGACCAATGTCCTGGAGAGTTTCCTGAATGTCTTCTTGCAGTAGTTTTATTGTTTGAGGTCTTCAAGTTAAGTCTTTAATTTGTTTTGATTTGATTTTTGTACAACGTGAGAGATCGGATCTAGTTTCATTCTTCTGACTATTGATATTGAGTTTTCTCAACACCATTTATTGAAAAGACTCTATTTTCCCAAATGTATGATCTTGGCACTTGTGTTGAAAGTCAGCTCACTCTAGGTTGTGAGATTTGTTTCTAGGTTCTCTATTTCATTCCACTGGTCTATGTGTCTTTTTATGCCAGTACCATGCTCTTTTGGATGCTATACCTCTGTAGTATAATTTTTAGTCAGGTAATGTGATTTCTGCAGTTTTTTTCTTTTTGCTTATGGTATCTTTGGCTATTCTGGGTCTTTTGTGAATCTATGTACATTTTAGAGTTTTTTTTATTTCTATGAAGAATGTAATTGGTATTTTGATAGGGATTGCATTGAATCTATAGGTTGCTTTGGGTAGTATGGGCATTTTAACAGTATCGATTCTTCTAATCCCTGAACATGGAATATCTTCCCATTTTTATGGAGTCTTCTTCCACTTTTTCATTAATGTTTTATAGTTTTCATTGTAAAGATCTTTCATTTCTTTGGTTAATTTAATTTCTGGGTGTTTAATTTTATGCATGGCTATTGTATATGATATTAATTTTTGATTTCTTTTCCAGACTGTTCACTGTTGGGATATAGAAATGCTACCGAATTTTGTGTGTTGATTTTGTATCCTGCAACTTAACTGAATTTGCTTATCATTTCTAATAATTTTTTGTGGAGTCTTTACATTTTTCTAAAAATGAGATCATATAATCTGCAAGCAAAAATAATATAACTTCTTCCTTTTCAATTTGGATGCCCTGTATTTTTTTCTCTTGTCCAATTGTTCTACTTAGAACTTCCAGTACTGTGTTCAAGAACAGTGGTGAAAGTGGGCACCCTAGTCATGTTCCAGATTTTAGAAGAAAGACTTCAGTTTTTCTTCATTCAGTGAGATATTAGCTGTGGGTCTGTCATATATGGCTTTTGCTTTGTTGATGTATGTTCCTTCTATGCCCAGTTTTTGAGCAATTTTATTATGAAGAAACATTGACTTTTCTTAAATTTCCAACTTTTATTTTAAGTTCAGGGATATATGTGCAAGATGTGCAGATTTATTACATAGGTAAATGTGTGCCATGGTGGTTTGCTGCATAGATCACCCCATCACCTAGGTATTAAGCCCAGAATCCATTAGCTGTTCTTCCTGATGCTCTCTCTCTTTCCACCTCCCACACTCTGACAGGCCCCAGTGTATATTGTTTTCTCCAATGTGTCCAGGTGTTCTTATCATTCACTTCCCACATTTAAGTGAGAATATGTGGTATTTGGTTTTCTGTTCCTGTGCTAGCTTGCTGGGGATAATGGCTTCCAGTTCCATCCATGTCCCTGCACAGGACATGATCTCATTCCTTTTTATGGCTGTATAGTATTTCATGTGTATATATACCACATTTTCTTTATCCAGTTTATAAATGATGAGCATTTAGGTTGATTCCATGTATTTGGTATTGTGAATAGTGCTGCAATGTACATACATATGCATGTATTTTTATAAAATAATAATTTATATTCTTTTGGGTATATATCCAGGAATGGAATTACTGGATCAAAAGATATTTTTGCCTCTAGGTCTTGGAGGAATTCCCACACTGTCTTCCACAATGGTTGAACTAATTTACACTCCCACCAATAGTGTAAAAGCATTCCTTTTTCTCCTCAACCTCATCAACATCTTTTTTTTTTTTTTGACTTTTTAGTAATAGTCATTCTGAATGGCATGAGATGGTACCTTACTGTGATTTTGGTTTGCATTTCTCTAACGATCAGTGATATTAAGTTGTTTTTCACATATTTTTGTCAGCATGTATGTCTTCTTTTGAGAAGTGTCTGTTTATGTCCTTTGCTTACTTTTTATTTTTTGTAAATTTGTTAAAGTTTCTTGTAGATGCCAGATATTAGACCTTTGTCAGATGGACAGATTGAAAATACTTTTTTTTCCATTCTATAAGTTGTCTGCTTATTTTAATAATAGTTTCTTTTGCTATGAAAAATCTCTTTAGTTTAATTAGGTCACATTTGTCTATTTTTGCTTTTGTTGCAATTAGTTTTGGCATCTTCATCACAAAATGTTTGCCTGTGCCTATGTCCTGAATGGTATTGCCTAGGTTTTTTTCTAGGGTTGGTTTTTTTTTTTTAAATAAAGATTGTTTTACATTTAAGTCTTTAACCCATCTTGAGTTAATTTTTGTATAAGATGTAAGGAAGGAGTCTAGTTTAAATTTTCTGCATATGGCTAGCCAGTTCTTCCAGCACCATTTATTAAATAGGAACTCCTTTTCCCATTGCTGTTTTTTGTCAGGTATGTCAAAGATCAGATGGCTGTAGTTGTAAGGTCCTATTCCTGGATTCTCTATTCTGTTCAATTGTTCCATGTGTCTGTTCTTCCACCAGTACTATGTTGTTTAGGTTACTGTAGTCTTGTAATATAGTTTGAAGTCAGGTAGCATGATGTCACCAGCTTTGTTCTTTTTGCTTAGAATTATCTTGGCTATTCAGTGTCCTTTTGGTTCCATATGAATTTTTAAATAGTTTTTTTTTTCTAATTCTGTGAAGAATGGCAATGGTAGTTTAATAGGATTAGCATTGAGTATATAATTTACTTTGGGCAGTATGACCATTTTCACAATATTGATTCTTTCTATTCATGAACATAAAATGTTTTTCCATTTGTTTCTAATTTCTCTGAGCAGTGGTTGGTAGTTCTCCTTGAAGAGGTTCTTCACTTCCTTTGTTAGCAGTATTTCTAGGAATTTTACTCTTTTTGTGGCAATTGTTAATGAGAGTTCAGACATGATTTGGCTCTCTGCTTCCCTGTTGTTGGTGTATTGGAATGCTAGTGATTTTTGCACATTGATTTTGTATCCGAAACTTTCCTGAAGGTGCTTATCAGCTTAAGAAGATTTTGGGCTGAGATGAAGGGTTTTCTAAATATAGAATCATGTCATCTGCAAACAAAGATAATTGACTTCCTCTCTTCTTATTTGAATACACTTTATTTCTTTTTCTTGCTTGATTGCCCTGGCCAGGATTTCCAATACTACATTGAATAGGAGTGGTGAGAGAGGTCATCTTTTTCTTGTGTTGCTTTTCAAGGGGAATGCTTCCAGCTTTTGCCCATTCAGTATGATGTTGGTCATGGATTTGTCATGTATAGCTCTTATTGTTTTGAGGCATTTTCCTTCAATACCTAATTTATTGAGAGTTTTTAACATGAAGGATACTGAATTTTATTGAAGGCCTTTTCTGCATTGATTGGGATAATTATGTGTTTTTTGTCTTTCACTCTGTTTATGTGATGAATCACATTGATTGATTTGCATATGCTGAACTCATCTTGCAACTGAGGATGAAGTTTACTTAATTATGGTGGATAAGCTTTTTGATGTGCTGCTGAATTCGGTCTGCCAGTATTTTGTTGAGGAATTTTGCATCAGTGTTCATCAGGAATATTTTCCTGAAGATTTTTTATTGTATCTCTGCCAGGTTTTGGTATCAGGAAGATGTTGGCCCCATAGAATGAGTTAGGGAGGAGTCCCTTTTTTCAATTTTTTGGAATAGTTTCAGTAGAAGTCATACCAGTTCTTCCTTGTACCTCTGGTAGAATTAAGCTGTAAATCTGTCTGGTTCTGGGCATTTTCTTGGTTGGTAGGCTATTTACTACTGCCTCAGTTTCAGAACTCATTGTTCTATTCAAGGATTCTATTTCTTCCTGTTTCAGTCTTGGGAGGATGTATGTGTCCAGGACTTTTTCCATTTCTTCTAGATTTTTTAGTTTATGTGCATAGAGAAGTTTATGGTATTCTCTGATAGTTGTTTGTATATCTGTGGGGTCAGTGATGATTCTCCCTTATCATTTTTGATCATGTTTATTTGGATATTCTCTCTTTTGTTTGTTAGCATAGCTAGTGGTCTATTTATTATATCATTTTTTTTTTTTTAAAGCCAGCTTCTAGGTTGGTTGATTTTTTGAAGGATTTTTCATGTCTCTATCTCCTTCAGTTCAGGTCTGATATTGGTTATTTCTTGTATTCTGCTGTCTTTGGGGTTTGCTTGCTCTTGGTTCTCTAGTTCTTGTAGTTATGATATTGAGTTTTATTAAATGCCTTTTTAGCATCAATTAAAATGATTGTATAATTTTTGTCCTTCATTCTGTTGATATGATATATCACATTGCTTATGTTTAACCATTCTTGCATCCCCGAAAGAAATCCCACCTGGTCATAATGAATGATCTTTTTAATGTATTGTTGAATTTGGCTTGTTAGTATTTTGTTGAGAATTTTTGCAACAATATTCATCACAGATATTGGCTTGCAGATTTCTTTTTTTGATTCATCTTTGTCTGGTTTTGCTATCAGGGTAATACTGGATTCATATAATGCATTTGGAAGTATCCTATTTTCTATTTTTCAGAACTATTGGAGTAGAACTGGCATTAGTTCTTCTTTAAAAGTTTAATGGTACATGTGGCCAACAAGCACATGAAAAAAAAGCTCAACACCACCAATCATTAGAGAAATGTCAATCAAAACAATAAGATACCATCTCATACCAGTCAGAATTTCCATTACTAAAATGTCAGAAAAATAATAGATGGTGCTTATGTTGCAGAGAAAACAGAATATTTTTACAATGCTGATGGGAGCGTAAATTAGTCCAGTGATTGTGGAAAGCTACAGTGTGTGGTGATTTCTCAAAGAGGTGAAAACAAACTACCATTTGATCTGACAATTTTATTACTACTAGATATATTCCCAAAGGAATATAAATCATTCTATTGTGAAGATGTGTGCACTCATATGTTTATTGTAGCATTATTTACAATAGAAAAGACATGGAATTAACCTAAATGACCACCAAGGGCAGACTGTATAAAGAAAATATGGTACATATATACCATGGAATATTATGTGGCCATAAAAAGGAACAAGGCTATATACTGTGCAAGAACATGGATGGAGCTGGAGGCCACCATACTTAGCAAACTAATGCAGAAATAGAACAATTATCGTGTTCTCACTTATCAGTGGGAACTAAATGATGAGAACACATGGACATATAGAGGGGGAACAACAGACACTGGGGCCTACCTGAAGTGGAGGGTGGGAAGAAGGAGTTGATCCCAAAAAAATAACTAACAGGTTCCAGGCTTAACACCTGCGTGATGAAATAGCTGAACAACAAACCCCCATGATGGGAATTTACCTACATAACAAACCAGCTCATGTACCTCAGAACTTAAAATTTAAAAAGAAAACATCTTTTGCATGGTTTTCTTCATTTCAATTTTATTTATTTCAGCTCTGCTCTTTTTCCTACTAATATGGGTTTGGTTTGATCTTGCTTTTCTAGTTTGTTTTGATGTAGGCACTTATAGCTATAAACTTCCCTCTTAGTACACTGCTTTTGCTGTATCCCATAGGTTTAGTATTTTATATTTCCACTATCATTTCCTTAAAGAAATGTTTCCACTTCATTTTTTCATTGGCCCACTGTTGAGTCAGAAGCATGTTGCTTAATTTCCATGTATTTGTATAGTCTACAAAATTCATCTTGTTACTGATTTCTAGTTTTATTTCATTGTGGTCAGAGAACATGCTTGATATTATTTCATTTTAAAAAATATTTTAAACTTGTTTTGTGACCTGACATATGGTCCATTTTGAGAATAATCCATGAGCTGAGGAAAATAATGTATATTCTCTAGCCATTGGATAATATGGTGCATAAATATGTATTAGATCCATTTGTCTATAGTGTAGATTAAGTCTGACATTTCTTGGTTGACTTTTTGTCTGGAAGATATGTTTAGTGCTGAAAGTGGGGGTGCTAAAGTCTCCAGCTATTATTGTTCTGTGACCTCTCTTACTTTTACTCTAATATTTTCTTTATATATCTGGATGTTCCAGTGTTGGGTGCATATATATTTACAATTGCTATATCCTCTTGTTGAATTGACCCCTTTGTCTGTTACAATTGTCTTGAAATCTTTGTCTGATATAAGCATAGCTACTTCTGCTCTTTTTTGGTTTCTGTTCGCATGGAATATCTTTTTTCATTCATTTATTTTCAGTATATCTGTATCTGTATAGGTGAAGTGTGTTTCTTGTACTCAACACATCAGTGGATCTGGTTTTTCCATCCATTCAGCCACTTTATGTCTTTTGACTGCAGAGTTTTCTTAATTTATAGTCAATGTTATTATTGATAAGTAAGGACTTACACCTACCATATTGTTATTTGTTTTCTGTTTGTTTTGTGTTTCTTCTCTTCCTTCTTTCTTTCCTTTCTGTCTTCCTTTAGTAAAGATCATTTTCTCTGGTGATATAATTTAGTTTTTTGCTAATTTTTTATTTTTTGTTTATCTATTGCAAGTTTTTTGGTTTGAGGTTACCATGAGGCTTGCAAAAACTACCTGGTAACTCATTGTCTTGAGCTGATAACAACATTATTTACATAAAGAAACAAACAAGAAAGCAAAAAAATAAAACTAATAAAAACTCCATGTCTTATTTTATCCCCCCTTCTTTTAAACTTCTTTTGTTTTTTCTTATTGTAATGTCTATGCCTTGAAAAGTTGTAGTTATTATTATTATTTCTATAGTTTTTTTGGGAATAGGTGGTGTTTCATTACATGGATAAGTTCTTAAGTGGTGATTTCTGAGATTTTGATGTACTCATCATCTAAGCAGGTACACTAAACCCAATGTGTAGTCTTTTATTCCTCACCACCCTTGCAGTCTTCCCACTGAGTCCCCAGAATCCATTATATCATTCTATGCCTTTGCATCCTTGTAACTTAGCTCCTACTTACAAGTGAGAATATACAATGTTTGGTTTTTCATTCCTGAGTTATGCCACTTAAATAATGGTCTCCAACTACATCCAGGTTGCTGTGAATGTCATTATTTTATTTCTTTTTATTGAGAAGTAGTATTCCATGGTATATATACCACATTTTCTTATCCATTCATTGGTTGATAGGCATTTGGGCTGGTTTCATATTTTTGCAATTATGAATTGTGCTGCTATAAACATGTGTGTGTAAGTGTCTTTTTGCTATAATAATTGCTTTTCCTCCGTGTAGACACCCAGACGCAAGACTGCTGGATCAAATTATAGTTCTACTTTTAGTTCTTTAAGGAATCTCCATACTGGTTTCCATAGTGGTTGTACTAGTTTACATTTCTACCACCAGTGTAGAAGCATTCCCTTTCACCACATGCAAACCAACATCTATTATTTTTTTATTTTTAAATTATGGCCAACTTTGCTGGAGTAAGGTGGTATTGCATGGTGGTTTTGATTTTCATTTTCCTGATTATTAGTGATGTTGTGCATTTTTTCATATGTTTGTTGGCCATTTGTATATATTTTTTTGAAAATTGTCTGATCATGTCCTTAGCCCACTTTTTGATGAGATTATTTGTTTTTTCTTTCTGATTTGTTTGAGTTGCTTGTAGATTCTGGATATTAGTCCTTTATTGAACGTATAGATTGTGAAGATTTTCTCCCACTCTTTGGGTTGTCTGTTTACTCTGCTGATCATTTCTTTTGCTATGCAGAAGCATTTTAGTTTAAGTCTCATCTATTTATCTTCATTTTTGTTGCATATGTTTTTGGGCTCTTACTCATGAACTCTTTGACTAAGGCAGTGTCTAGAAAATGTTTTTGATGATATCTTGTAGAATTTTTTTGTTTCATATAATCTGGTAGCTATACTCCTTGGGGATAATCTTTTTGCAATGAATTTCCTGGGTGTTCTTTGAGCTTCTTGTATTTGGTGTCTAGATGGCTAGCAAGACTAGGGAAGTTTTACTCAATTTACTTGCTCAAATAAATTTTCCAAACTTTTAGATTTCTCTTCATCTGGAACACCAATTATTCTTATGTTTGGTTGTTTAACAAATCTAAAATTTCTTGGAGGGTTTGTTCATTGTTTAAATTCTTTTTTTTCTTTGTCTTTGTCAAATTGGGTTAATTCAAAAGCCTTATCTTAGAGCTCTGAAGTTCTTTTTTCTACTTGTTTGAGTCTATTGTTGAACCCTTCCAATGTGTTTTGCATTTCTTTAAGTGTGACTTTTATTTCAAGAAGTTGTGATTGTCTTTTCTTTATAATATCTATGTCTCTGAAGACTTCTTCATCCATATTTTGTATTTTTTAAAAAAATTTTCTTAAGTTGGTTTTTGCTTTTCTTTCATGCCTCCTTGAGTAGCTTGATAACTAACATTTTAAATTCTTTATCTCGTAATTCAAAGATTTATACTTGGTTTGGATGTATTGCTGGAGAGCTAGTGTGATCTTTTGGTAGTGTTACGGAATCTTGTTTTGTCATGTTACTAGAATTACTTTTCTGGTTCCTTCTCATTTGGGTAGCCTATGTCAGTGGAAAGATCTGGAAGTCAAGGGCTGCTGTTCAGATACTTTTGTCCCACAGGTAATCCCTTGATGTTGTGCTCTACCCTATCCCCCCAGGGATGGGGCCTTTTTTAGAGTTGAACTGGAGTGATTGCTATGCCTTTCTGGGTCTAGCCACCCAGTGGGACTACTAGGCTTTGGGCTGGTGCTGAAGAATGTCTACAAAGAGTCCTGTGATGTGATCCATCTTCAGGTCTCCCAGCTGTGGATACCAGTATCTACTCTGGTAGAAGTGTCTAGGGAGAGAAGTGGACTCTGTAAAAGTCCTTGGTATTAGTTTTGTTTAGTGCACTGGTTTTCTCAAATGCTGGTTATGCCAGCAGTGAAGTTGCCACATGGACAGACTCAGGACTTCTGGTTAGCCAGGGTGTTGCAGGTGGTAGATTTAACTGTTATTTTCTCCTTCTTAGGATCAGGTTTGTTCTGTTATGGGTTGCTATACTGGCTTAAGTTGTATGGCCTCCAGCCAGGAGGTGGCATTTTCAAAAGAGCACCAGCTGTGGTAGTAGAAGGGAAATAAAAACTTGCCCTATGTTGGCCAGGATTAGTACTCAGGTTTCTCAGGTGACAGGCAGGGCAATAGAGCTCCCAAAAGTTTATGTCTTTTATTTTCAGCTACCAGGATGGGTAGAGAAAAACCGTTAGGTGGGGGGCAGGGTTGGACAGGTCAGACACTCCTTGGGCAGGGCTTGCTGCAGCCACTGTGGAGGACAGGGAGGTGGTTTTTAGGCCAATGAAGTTACGTTCCCAGGGGGGATTATAGCCTCCTCGACTGCATTATACAGGTCACCAGGGAAGCAGGGGAAAACAGGCAGTGACGGACCTCACTCAGCTCTCATTCCGCCAGCAAGGCCACTCTGACTCCTGCCATGCCCCTTCAACAGCATTGAGTTTATATCCAGGCAGCCTTTGAGCAGAGCCTTTCCCCCAGGCTACAATCCTTCTCACTGAGAAAGCAAGCAGGGCTCTCAGGCCTCCCCCTTCCCTGCCTGCTTGTACCTTCAACTGCAGCTTCTGCAATCATATCTGCACTTCCCATTTGTCCCCGTCTCCCCCCCCACCAGATTCTGCTCATGAAAATTCGTGCACTGCCAAAATTATAACAAAGATCAGCTAGGAACTTCCTTCACCCTGTGGCCCCTCCCCAATTCTGCTGGCTGTCTTCCCTTCCCAAAGGATTTCTGTGAGATAAGGCCAGATATGGCTTCCCTGGGCTCCCCCAGGCCTCAGCACAAATGCACCAGCCCTCCCTAGAGAGGCAGATGAGAGTATCCCCCACAATGGAGGTGTTCTCTGGCTGAGACCAGGGCAGATGTCAAGGTGTCCGTGGAGCCCCCAGGGGCAGCCAGGCAGATGGGAGAAGGAGGCCCTGGGAGAGCACATCCACCTGCCATCACTAGAGAGGTATTTATTAATGTCTGCACTCCTGGCCACTGACTGAATTCTTGTCTACATTATCATCTCATGTAAATTGATTATCCCAACAACTGGGACTGAGTTCCACCATGTAAAATCCAGTGATGAATGAGGGCCCAGGGACTGGGGGCTGCCTGTGCACTGTACAAGCTCTCTTGACACGGGCAGCTCAGCAGGAGTGTCTAGGGGGCTCTTCCCGCTGCTTCTTCTACTTTTATTTTTTGCTCAGCTTCCTAAATCTGTTTCAGCTCTGGGTAAGGTTAGATCCTTCTCCTGTGATCTGGATTTTCAGGTTCCCCAGTAGGGATGTATGTTCGGAGGCAGACTTTTCCCTGCTCACACTTTGGGAACTCACAGTTTTTTTGGCTATCTCACAGAGTTTGCAGCAGTAAAACTGCTTCTTTCAAAGGATCTGTGAATTCCTTCATTTTTCATGGTATGTTCCTATGTTGGTTCTTGCAGCAAAAGCTCACAATGTGAGTCTCCACACACTCACTGTTCTGTCCATGTAAGGGGGATCTGCATGTTAGTCCTGTCTCCTATTCACCATTTTCCAGTTTTATGATATAGTTATTATTTTTGACTCGTTTATTGTTTTGTCTTTCTACTTAGAATGAGTAGTGTACACACTGCAGTTACAGTATTATAATATTCAGTGTTTTTCTGTGTACTTACTATAACCAGTTTGTTTTATATCTTTATATTATTTATTATTACTTAATGAGCAAATACTTATTGCTCATCAACGTCCTTTTCTTTTTGATTGAAGTACTTCCTTTAGCATTTCTCGTGGGACAGGTTTGATATTAATGAACTTCTTCAGCTTTTGTTTGGGAAAGTCATTTCTCCACCCCATTTGCAGAATATTTTCACTGGATCTATTATTCTAGAGTAAAAGTTTTTTTCCTTCAGCATTTTAAATATATCATGCCATTCTCTCCTGGCCTGTAAGGTTTCTACTGTAAAGACTGCTGCCAGGTGTATTGGAGCCCCATTGTATGTTATTTGTTTATATTCTCTTGCTTTTTTTAGGATTCTTTCTTTATCCTTGATCTTTGGGAGTTTAATTACTAAATGCCTCGAAGCAGTCTCCATTGGGTTAAATCTGCTTAATGTTACATTTGTATAATGTATAATGTACAACCTTCTTGTACTTGAATATCTTTCTCTAGGTTTGGGAAGTTCCCTCTTATTATTCCTTTGAATAAACTTTCTACCTCTTGCTCTTTCTCTATGTCCTCTTTAGGTCAATAAATTTTAGATTTGCTCTTTTGAGGCTATTTTCTAGATCCCTTAGGCATGCTTCATTCTTTCTGATTCTTTTTTCATTTGTCTCTTCTGATTGTGTATTTTCAAATAGCTTGTCTTCAAGCTCACTAATTCTTTCTTCTGTTTGATCAAATGTGCTATGAAAAGATTCTGATGCATTCTTTAGTACGCCAATTGCATTTTTAGCTCCAGAATTTGTTTCATTCTTTAAATTAAAAAAAAATTTTTACTTTAAGTTCTGGGATACATGTGCAGAATGTGCAGGTTTCTTAAATAGGTATACATGTGCCATGGTGCTTTGCTACACCTATCAACCCATCATCTAGGTTTTAAGCCCCACATACATTAGTTATTTGTCCTAATGCTCTCCCTCTCCTTGCCCCCATGCCCCTGGCAGGTCCTGGTGTGTAATGTTCCCCTTTCTGTGCCCATGTGTTCTCATTGTTCAACTCTCACTTATGAGTGAGAACATGCAGTGTTTGGTTTTCTGTTCCTGTGTTTGTTTGCTGAGAATGATGGCTTCCAGCTCATCCATGTCCCTGCAAAGGGCATAAGCTCATTCTTCTGTATGGCTGCATAGTATTCCATGGTGTATATATACCAGTCTATCATTGGTGGGCATTTGGGTTGGTTCCAAGTCTTTGCTATTGTATATAGTGCTTCCATAAACATATCTGTGCATGTGTCTTTGTAGTAGAACAATTTATAATCCTTTGAGTATATATCCAGTAATGGGATTGCTGGGTCAAATGGTATTTCTGGTTCTAGATCCTCAAGGAATCACCACACTGTCTTCCACAAGGGTTGAACTAAGTTACACTCTCACCAACAATGTAAAAGCATTCCTATTTCTCCACAGCCTCTCAAGCATTTGTTGTTTACTATCTTTTTAATGATTGCTATTCTAACTTGTGTGAGATGGTATCTTATTGTGGTTTTGATATGCACTTCTCTAATGACCAGTGATGATGAGCTTTATTCATATGTTTATTGGCTGCTTAAGTGTCTTCTTTTGAGAAGTATCTTTTAATATCCGTCACCTACTTTTTGATGGGGTTTCTGTTTGATTCTTTTAAGTACTTTAATCTCGTTGTTAAATTTATCTGATAGAATTCTGAATTCCTTCTATGTGTTATCTTTAATTTCTTTGAGATTTCTCAAATCAGCTATTTTGAATTCTCTGTCTGAATGGTCATATGGCTCTGTTTATCCAGGATTGATCCATGGTGCATTACTTAGTTCATTTGATGAAGTAATGGTTTCCTGGATTATCTTGATATTTGTAAATTTTTTTTTGGTGTCAGGATTTATTGTAGTCTTCACTGTCTGGGCTTTTTTGTTTGTTTGTTTTTGTTTTTTTGTGCCTGACCTCCTTGGGATGGATTTTCAGATATTTGAAAAGACCTGAGTATTGTGATCTATGCTGTATCTGCTTCAGAGGGTACCATAATCCCAGCAATGCTGTTGTTCTTGCAGACTTGTAGATGTACTGCTTTGATGGTCTTGGACAAGATCCGGGGAGAATTCTCTGGATTACCAGGCAGAGACTCTTATTCTCTTTCCTTACTTTCTCCCCAAACAGAGTCCTTCTCTCAGTTCAGAGCGACCTGAAGCTGGGAGTGAAGTGAAACCAGCACCGCTGAGGACACCACCACTGTAACTGTACTCAGTCAGACTTGAAGCCAGTATAACACTGGGTCTTACCCAAGGCCTGCTGTAACCACTCCCTGGCTACTGCCTATGTTTGCTCAAGGCCTTGGTGCTCTACAATGAGCAGGTGGAAAAGCCAGCCAGGTCTGTGCCTTTCCCTTCAGGGTGGCAAGTTTCCTCAATCCCCACATGGGTCCAGAGGTGTTATATAGGAGTCAGGGACTAGAGTAAAAAAAAGGTTGAAGTCTACCTGGTATTCTATGGCATTAAAATTGAGCTGTGGGGGACTCAGGAGAAAGGATGGTAGGGGAGTAAGGGATAAAAGACTGCACATTAGGTGCAGTGTACACTGCTTGGGTGATGGGTGCACCAAAATCTCAGAAATCACCACTAAAAACTTATCCGTGTAACCAAACAGCACCTGTCCCCCCAAAACCTATCGAAGTAATAATAATAAAATAAATAAATAAAAACACTGAGCTGGCACTCAAACCACAAAACACAGTCTTTCCCACTCTTTCCACCCCTTTCCAAAGACAGAGAAGCCCACAAAGAGTACTGCCAGATCACCACCGATATTCCTTTAAGGCAGAGAGCCTATTGTGGTGAAAGCTGCCTGGCCTGGGACTCACACTTTGGGGCAGTGGGCTCCCCCTGTCGCACAGGAAAGGTCTGTAAATGCTGTTGAAGAGTCAACTCTTGGAATCAAGGACACCAAGAGCTTGCTTGGTGCTTTACTTCCCTGTGGCTGAGCCAGTACCTGAATCCAGCAAGTCTCAGAGGCTCACCTGAGGCCCTTGATGTAGTTTCTGGGTATCACTGCTGGTTATTCAGGGCCAAAGGGCTTTTCAGCTAGCAGGTGATGAATGCTGCCAGGACTGGGTGTTTCCCTTCAAAGCAGTGGGTTCCCTTCTGGCCCAGGGTGTTTCTAGGAATGTCATCTGGAAGCTAGGGCCTGGAACAGGGACCTCATGATTCTGACTGGTGTCGTATCTGTTGTGGCTAAGTTGGTATCCAAGATGCAAGACAAAGTCCTCCCCCAACTCTTTCCTCTTCTCTCCTCAAGCAGCAGGAAGAAGTCTCTTTAGAGCTGTGAGTTGTGCAGCTGGGAGTTGGGGAGGGGTGATGCCAATACTGCCTTGGCCACCCAAGCTGGTGTCTCAGTATATTTTGTGCCCCCCCCAGTCCACTGTCTCTGGCCCTAGTTCAGTACTAGGACTTGTCTAAGAGTTGCAGTCCATTTAGCCTAAACTGCCTTTCAAGTTTAGTTAGAGACCCAGAGCACCTCAGCCCTCAGTGGTAAACTTTATGGGAATTAAAATTCTGACCACTGGGATTAGTGATTCCCCTTTGGCTGGGACTGGTTTGAATGCTCCCTTTATGGGTGGGCATGAGCTGAACTTGGTCTGGCTTTCCTTTTTGCTATAACAGGATAGCACTGAGTTTAATGCCTCACAACTGATGTGTTCTCCCTCACCGAGTGCGCACCAATGTTCTTTGCATCACACCACAGCTGCCAGGGTGTGATGAAGGGGTGGCTTCAGCGATTCAAGACTGCTTTTGGACCTCTTCAGTGCCTCTTTCAGTGACACAAAGTTAAACGCAGGTACTGCAAGTGCTCACCTGAGTTTTGGTTCTTGTGAAGGAGCTTTGCATGAATAGACATTAAACTGGTGTCCTTGTTAGGGGGACAATCAGTGGAGCCTTCTATTCCACCATCTTGCTCCATCTCCCATAGTACTATATATCTCTTCTTTTGACTGCTTCTGATTTGTATCTTTTTGCTATAATAAAACTATAGTCATAAGTATAGTGCTTTCCAGAGTTCTGTAATTTTTAAATAGTGAATTATCAAGCTTGAAGGGTTAGTGGGGGATTCCTAAGTATGTAGCCAGCTGTTCAGAGTATAGGTGGCTTACATAACCTTGAACTTGCAGCTGATGTCTGAAGTAAAAGCAGTCTCATGGAGGATCACGTCCTTAACCTTTGAAGTCTGGCTTGACTCTAATAGTTGTTGTCAAAATTTAATGTAACATGTCTAGTAATTTTAGGAATGCTGGATATTGTAAATGCTGTATTCTTATTTGTCTGGATTTAGTTGACTTCCTTTAAACAGTGTTGGGCTGTGTTAGGTTACTTGTGAGTCAACTTGATCCTTTTGGGGATTGATTTTATGTTTTGTTAAGGAGATAGCTTTTATTCTACCTAATTCTAATATTCTAGAGATCATTTCAACCACTAAACCATGACCATCTGGGATCTCCCAGCTAGCTGTTTCCTAGAAATTGTAAATGACTCTAACACAGCTTTCATATGCAAACCAATTAATTTAGAGCTCATACACTGCCCAACCACTTCCTTCATCAGGGCTTTACACCCTGGGCCACTATTCTCCTGTCCTAATCAGCCAGGTCCAGGTAACAGAAAACTAAAGACAGCCCCTCTACCCCAGAGCCTGCTAAAAGTATTCAAACTAGCTAATCCTAAGCCTGATTACCTTGTCATGCCCATTCTTTCCTGCAGAAACCACAGTAAAGACTCTTGCCCACCTTGTCCCCTCTCTTGACCTGCCTCCTAACACTGGTCCTTCCCCATGTGGTCTTGGGTGGTGTGCTGTGTCTCCTATTTGTAGGGATCTGTTGATATAAACCTTTTTCTTCATGATAGTCATTTATGTGTCTGCATACGTTACCACACCTGATTAAAATAAATCCCAGGTATCATTAAAACACATACAAAGAGTAAGTACTGTATGACTCCATTTACATAAAATTCAAAAGCAGACAAAACTAATTTTTGGTATTAGAAGTCAGGGTAGTTTATTTCATTTTATTTTTCCTGGAAGGAGGCAGGAACACAGTTCCTGGTATGCTGATAATCTGTTTCTTGACCTAGGTGCAGCTTGCAAGAGTGTGTTCAATTTATGCAAATCAATCAAGCTGTATATTTATGATTTGGGCACTTCCTTCCTGTGTGTAATACAGACCAGTTGCATTATTGGTTCTAATTTTCTACCTCCCCCTATATCCATGCCCTTTACCATGTAAATTTACAAATACTCTCTCACTCGGACTCTAGAATCCACCATATGACTTGATTTGGCCAGTAAAATGAATAAGAAGTAAAGGTGTGATTGCTCTTGGCCTGAGTTTCAAGAGGCCTTGTGTGTTTCTTCTACTCTTGTGCTTTTGTTATTAACATTATATAGACATGGTGGAACTAGCTCACTCATCCCAAGACTTAGCCTCAGCTAAGTCTCTCCATCCAAACACAGCCTGGAGCTGGGCTCTAAGTTGTTAGATAGATGAATAAGTGAACGCTGTCAAGATAAGTCAATCTCATCCCAGATTTCTGACCCACAGCAAATCCACAGATGTATAAACTGAAGATCACTGGTTTTATCAAGCTGACTGTTATAATAGTGGAGAAAAGTTCATGAGGACAAAAATTGGGCAGAGTTAGAAGAAAAGAAAACGAAATTGAGACAGAAGACATTTCATTAAAAAAAAGTATTCCATTGAGCTGGGTTTGAAATATTGCACTGCTTGTTCTCCTTATGCTGTATGGCCTCATGAAATCTATAGCTTCCTGAGTCTATCAGCCAGCTTCCTAGGGAGGCTAAGGGAACTGAGGACAGGGAAGAGGTAACACTCAGGAACATAGGAGGACTTGGGTCCAAGTGGGTGGAGGGGAAAGATAACTGGCTTTAGTTTTGAGTAGGGTTGGGTTTGAGATCTCTGAAGGACATGCAAGTGGAGTTTTCCAGCAGGGAGGAAATGCAGAGCTAAAGCTCATGTCTTTGTTGGAGATCTAGATTTGGGCATCTTCAACAAGCAGGTTGTAGCTGAGGAAGCTGGGACGGGTCTTGCACTCTAAAGTCAGTGCAAAAAAAAGCTTGAAACAGCTGTGATGGCTAACACCTGGTTATTCCATGAAAAATGCTTCAGTCAGTATGGGTGATTTGGAAGTGGTGATCAATTAAATACTGAAGCATGATTAATATTAATTATGACTCAATGGGAATATAATAAACGTCTCTTGGTTAGCAAGCAGAGGATGTCCTGTAGCACTAAAGCATCACTGTATACCATGTGTGCCAAGAATCAGGAGATCCAAACTGGAGCAGATAAGGGAGTGTGCCTGTCAGTGGACCAGCTGGCCTGACCCAGCAGAAGTGGATGCAGAAGTACTGAATGGGGCTTCTCGTAGGTGTGAGACCTCCAAAGTAAGGGAAGAGTGAAAAATGGGAAGGACTGGGGTAGAGCCCCAAGTGGGGGACCAGAGGAGAAAATAGAAATAAAGTAATCAAGGGAGATGGGACACGAAGATGGAAAAATGAGGTAAACAGCAGGTGGGAAGAGGAGGTCAATCAGGAGGGAGAAAGCCAGGTCGAAGAAAGAAGGGAGAGAAGAAAAGAAGGGGTGGGAAACAGAGGAGGAGGCAGCCAAGAAAGCCTGGATGCTGAATCATAAAAGGGAAGAGGTAGGCGAAGGAGGGGCTGGAGGATAAGATAATGGTGGGAAATAGAAGAGTGAAAGAATCGTCTGGGTGTGTGATGGCTAGACAGGAGTTCAGAGAACAGTGGGGTGGCCAGGCCACCACCTTATGGGCCACAGCTCATTGGCTCTAGGAGCTGGGAAAGGGCGTCCCAGTAAAGAAGCCCTAGACTTTAGCCTGAGTCTGCGCCACTCTGGGGGACCGAGACTGGGTGGCGGGGGAGGACGGACAGACAGAACCTCGACTTCTGGCCCCCATCTGTGCATGACCGCCTGAGCTCAGCGGACGCTCCTCTCTGACCCAGGCGGGCGGCCAGGGACGCGTGCGGGGGACGCAGAGAGAAATCGCTGAGGAATTAGGGCCTGGAGAGACTGGTACCTGCCTGGAGCGCGTGGTGGGGCAGAGCTGGCACTGATGCTGAGAGTGGCTAAGGAGCGCGGCGCCCCAGAGCAAAGGGGCTGGCAGACGCTCAAAGAGCCAGGATGGTTCAGGGTCCAAGGAAGGTCACCAGGTTGGGTAGGAGCTGTGGGGGAGTGAAGGTGCATAAGGAACCGGAGGAGCTGGAAAGACCCTGGCTGGGGTGTTCGAGGGTGGGGCTGAGTGGCTACGGACTGCACAGAGGGTGTGTGTTGGGGCGGGAGAATCACCCCAGCTGAATTGTCCCCGTGGGTTTTTCTTCCAGTGTCTTAGTTCCAAAAGTTGCCGCATCAGAAGTTAATAGTTGAGGAACAAGACATCGAAGGGCAGTCTAAGGCGGAGGTGAATGTAAAGCTGTGGAGAGCGCGGGCACGCGGGCGCAGACACCTTGTGGAACTAAGGAGGCCTTGGTCCTCCCTGTCTCCCTTGGCCGCATCCCTGAGAAAGGGGTATTGCTGCGAAGCCGAGCCAGGGCTGGCCGCGCTGAGGTGGGAGGCAGGATGGAGGGGCGGGAGCCAAGGCTGAGGGGGGCGGACATGGGGTGGTGTCTTGCGCTCCATAAAGGGGTTGCGGGGACCGCGCTCTCTTGTGCTAGGGCAGCAGCCACCGGCGGGGAACGCGGCACGATGCGGGTTCAGTGCCAACAGAGCCCAGTGCTGGCAGGCAGCGCCGCTTTGGCCGCCTTCGGGGCACTGGTCTTGTACTTCGCGAAGCCCTCCAGCTACGGGAAGCACACGGAGATCCTGACGCCCGCGGCTACCAGCCTGTCCGCCCGAGCCGCCTGGTTCCTGCAGGAGCTGCCCTCCTTCGTGGTGCCCATGGGGATCCTCGCCCGTCAGCCACTCTCCCTCTTCGGGCCACCTGGGCCGGTGCTTCTGGGCTTCTTCTGCTTACATTACTTCTACAGGTAGCGTTTTTCCCCTGCGGGCGCCAAGTGCAACTCACTGCCCGCTCCCGGCGTCCAGGAGCGCAGCGCGTAGCGCGCACCTAGGAACGCCAAGTAGGCAGCGCAGAGCGCTGCGAGGAACGCCGAGGGTAGCTTGCGGGGAGCACCTGGCGGGGGCCGGGGCCGGGGCTGGACGCTAGAGACTTGAGAAGCGGCGGCGGGACAGACACTGCTTTCACTCCCCCGGGACCTCATCCCCTCTCAGCCGCTCCAAATCCTCTAGCTGCTCCAGAGAAAGAGGCCCTGCGGGCGAGAGGCGAGAGGCGAGAGGCGAGAGGCAAGCTGGAAAGCTCAGACTGGGCAGAGCTATTGGCTAGGACTGTTCCTTAATCCGCGGTTACCTGTGGCATCTCGCGCTCCGCCCTGCTTCTCTTTCTTCCTTCACCTTTTCCTTGCCGGGTGGAGACAGGTTAGTTCTGGGATCTTGGGAGAGTCTTATGCGTTTGGCATCTCCCGCGGAAAACGCAGCTCAGAGGTTCTCATAGATTTAGTCTTTGAAGGTCTAAGAAGGAAGGTGGGCAGAGCCCAAATCCGGATTTCAGAGATGGGAAAGAGAATGTATTGACATCCCACTGACTTAAGCGAGGGTCCCTGCTACTTGGCCCCTCCCAAAAGGGACTAAGCACACCACCAATTCATCTACCTTTCCAATTTCCCTGGGACCTTAATTGTGAGTGGGTGAAAGTTAACTTAGAGCTCAAATGTTCTTCTAGATTAAAAAAAAAAAATCCGAGTTCAGGAGAACTTTACCTTCTGCTCTGGGAAGGAAAGATAGGAAAGAGACAGAGGGATATCAGGGTTCAGAGAAAGATTGTCCAGCCTCAGTAAAGTGTCACAGGGAAAGGGACGAATGAACACGTTGTTAAATTGCCTGCCATGCCCAGTCGTTTAGTATCTGTGGTTTCACTTAACTCTATTGTAACCTTTTGAGAGATTATTTATTATGTCCACTTTACAAAGAAACTGAGGCTGAGTAAGGTTATGGGACTGAAAGAAGACAATACAGCTGGTACCTGCTAAGATTAAAATCTGAGCCTGTGAATCTCCGAGGTTTAAGACCTTTCAGCCATTTTAAGTAGGCAGATATTCCATGCAAGAAAAGAACAGATCCCATAAACAGAGAAAGGTTATCAAACAAAATCAAAACCTTGAAGAAGCACTGCCTTATTTTAAGTAGAAGATTCCTAGGGTCAAAAGATCAAAAAGTTTGGATTAGAAATTAGGATAAAGAATGCCTCTGGCATAATCTCTCTCATAAAGAAAAAGTGATGCCTCATTTCGAGAGAAGGTGTCAGAGACAAATTTCAATCTGTCTTTCTTAATTCCCTCTTATCCTCTGAATCTTCTTTATTGGTCAAGATTTAATATTTATGCAATCTTAACTGAATTCTCACTCTTTTAAAAAGGCAAATATTGTGTGTTGTCAAGCAATAAGAACTAAATTGATCCTTTCAACAAATATTTACTGAAAGTCTATTGTGAACAAGATTCTTTATTTTACACAGCTTTTATTTTACTCAGATTTAGATGGTTTAATTTGCACAGAAAGAAAGATGTTGGATACAGGAGATAAGAGATTAGTTTTTTATTTCACTGATTTTCGAATAGACATTTGACAGAGAAATGTGATTTTTGTCAACAATTATTTTTATCTTTAAATTGACTACTGTATGTTGGCAACATAAGCACTATTTTTATGAGGTCATTTAATCTTAGAGTAATGATTAGTGTTTTATGGCAATCCTATTAACATAATGTTTAGGCTTGTTTTTGAAATCGAAAGGCACTTTGCACAATAAATTATGACAAGTACATTAAAAAAAAACCAAAGAAGTAATTACACGTAAAAGAAATATCTACATACCATCCTTCTTTGGAGGAAACTTAAAAATATTAGTAAAGGACTTGGAGATTGATTCTGCCTGAGGGAAATTGCCCGCTAGAAGTACAACTCTGAATTACTTGTCCCTGAGGTGTCAGGATATGATGTTTGTCTTTCCTGTTGTTTGAATTCTTTCTTTGAGGCCAATGGGGCATTTGAGCTGTTATTATTTTGAGTGCTTACTGGGTGTTTCACTCTGTGCCAAACACTTCAAGTAAATTGTTCACTCATCCTCCTACCAACCCATTTAGGTAGGCACTGGAGGTGCAGGTGGGAAACTGGAGCAAGAAAAGGTTAAATAACATACTTGCCCAAGGTTACACAGTAAGGAGGAATCAGAGTTCAAACCCAGGCAGTGTGAATCCAGATCTCAGGCTCTTCAGGTATGATAATAAACTGTTTTATACTTGTTGAATAAATGAGACCTCATTCTTGCTTTTTAAAACTGTATGCTTAAAATTATTTAAATTTTTTATTATAAATATAATTTTTCCTAATGAAAAATGGAAAATCCAAAACGTAGAAAATACTCATAATTACAGCATCTAAGTATATTAAATGTTAATGCTTTGGAAAATTTCTTTTTTTTCACTTTATTATTCTTTTTTTAAAAAATATATATTTTATTGCGTTTTAGGTTTTGGGGTACATGTGAAGAACATGCAAAATTGTTGCATAGGTACATACGTGGCAATGTGGTTTGCTGCCTTCCTCCCCATCACCTATATCTGGCATTTCTCCCCATGTTATCCCTCCCCAACTCCCCACCCCCCGCTGTCCCTCCCCTAGTTCCCCCCCCCCACAGACCCCAGTGTGTGATGCTCCCCTCCCTGTGTCCATGTGTTCTCATTGTTCAACCCCCGCCCATGAGTGAGAACATGCGTTGTTTGATTTTCTGTTCTTGTGTCAGTTTGCTGAGAATGATGGTTTCCAGATTCATCCATGTCCCTATCTATCAAATCTTTTTTCTTAGTAGATTTTCACACATGCTTGTTATGTTGAATATATGGTTTTTTGTACTGTTTAATTACCTAACATTTTATAGTGAGTACTTTCCCACATTATCATAGATTTCTTAATATCTGCTGATTTCATCTAATGTAAAAACAATAATTTACCTGTACATTCATTTATAGTTGGGCATTTAATTTGTCTTGGGTGGGGCTAGGTTCATTGAAGCTGTGATGTGCATTTACTGCATCTAAATTCTTTTCAAAAGCTAGGTCTGTTTTCTTAGTCAGGATTCCCAGAAGTGGTTCAAAGGTTATGAGCATTCTTTAGGGTCTTGATATTCACACATATCTGTTTTGAGGCTTAAAAAGTCATTTGGCTTGATAATAAGGGTGCATTAAGGAACAAGCATCAGGCTCTCTTGGCTTTATCTTGTCCTGTGTGTTGCTATGACAGAGAATAAGATGGAGAGACAGGGAGGAAGGGTGGCTCAGGTTTGGCTCAGACTCTTTTGCAAAATGTCCATTGGGGACTGTTCAGAGCAGCACTATGTCCTATTGGATGGAAGTTAAAACTCGTTACACTTTTCTCAATGCAAAGATGACATACAAGAATGTAGATTCCACAGGGTCAAGGGTTTTTGTCTCACTTTTTAATGGCTGTATCCCCCGTGTATACAAAGAGTTGGTACATAGTTGGTACTCACTAACATTTGTTGAATGCATGAATGAATTCTACTTACAACAACAGTACAGACAGAATTGTAGGAGAGCTAGCAGCAATTACTTGGGAATCATCATTGCTGAGATTGCATAGTTAGGTCAATTCAGATAACTTTCCTCCCTTCAGAATCTATTGTGGCTGCTGGGTGGTTTAACCACATGAAAATGACTGCCACCTAAGCATATTGCCTAATCCCACTGCCAAAGTTATTTGAAGTCAAGAGTTCTCTCACCTCTTGTTGGCTGTGATTACAGCTGTGGAATGACCCTTTGTCCCAACTCGCTGCTTGATCTTCACTTCCACAAGAAGTCTTGGTGTCCCATACAGTGGTCAGTCATACCACTTATGCATATGGTAGCTGATGTCTTTTTCAAGACTTTAATGGGACTTTGATAACTGAATGAACAAGACAAAGAAACATTTTTTTTTTTTTCTCCAGAGAAAAGTGACTATGTTGTGAAAAGGTTTTGGGCAGTGTAACTTTCATCATTACATCTAGAAGCAGAGCATAATGCATACATTAGAGTCTGCTTTAATTCAGAGAGATGTTCCCTGAGGTTTAGATGCTGAAACATTTTCTTAATTAGCCAAATAAAATGATGGCCTCAATAAAATGCCTTTTTGCTTTGTTGGTGAGTTCATTCTCCAGCAGAACTTCTCATCCTTCAAGATTCAGGTCAGGCATCATTTCCTCCGAGAAGCCTTGTCTGAGTCTTTTCTTCTCCCTAAATCCAGTTGTGATGCTGTTCCTTGGGCTTTCATAGTAACCAGTGTGGCTTTCCTTGAGGCATTTCACACACTGGATCATAATTATCTGTTCTAAGAAATGCAGTTCTCATCTGTCCAGCCTCTTCATTTTACAGAAGCAAAGCACAAAAGGTTGGGTCAGTTAGGGGCAAAGCAGGAATTAGAACTTGAGTCTCCTCATGGGTCCCTGCCAATGCTTCTCTTATGTCATGAGAGGTGCAGATGTCACAACCATTCAGAAGTAATCAAACCTCACTAAGGAAATTACTCATTTGCTGAGAATCAAAATGAGAATTAACACCTAGATTGGAATCAATAGACAAATCTCTCCTCTTACAGATTAAGATAAAAAAGCCCAAACAAGATAAGAAATATTTCTGTGGTCACTTGATCATGTGTTAAGGATGTTCCTGAGGCATAATTTGGATCAATTAAGATTAATTGAAGGATTTTTAGAATGAGAGTCAGCAAACATTTTCTGTAAAAAGCCAGGTCATGATCTCTATTGCAGCAACTCACCTCTACTGTTATAGCAGGAAAGCAGCTATAGACATTATATAAACAGATTAATGTGGTTGTATTCCAATAAAGCTTTATTTACAAAATCAAGCAGTGGGCCGTATTTGGCCTGTAGGCCATAGTTTACCAATCCCTTCTTAAGAAAACTATGAATGGCATAGCTTTACATTCAGTGCCCTGGTAATTGTATAATAAAATTTGGTTAAATTCTATAGCAAAAAGGTGGGCATATTTTAGAAAATTTCTGCTACATGTTAAGTGGGGACTTGATAGTAAACATTGTTTTCTGAAAATTCTTGGGTTTCAAGTTTTTTGTTTGAACCCTTATGGGAAAATAGTAGGACTCTTGGAGTTTTCATTCTAAATGGAATAACATCATAAGCACATCTGAAAAATATATAGCTATGTTTGCCAAAAATATAAACCAGCTTTAGAGATCGTGACCATTTCACTTTTACCACATTGAAAAAAGAACCCACTTCTTGTTCATTTAAAATCCAACTTAATGTCACTTAAAAAGAACAAACAAAATGAAGAATTACAATTGGAATTCATTACAATTAGAATTCAAGGATTTGGACAGGCAAAGTGACATGTACCAAATTACATGGCAAGAAAGGGCAGAGTGGAGCTTGAAGCCAGGGCTCCTGATCTTTATCAGAGTTCTACATGCTCAGAATTATGCTAGGTCTTATGGGAGTCATAGGGGTGCAGTGCCTAGTGCTTGCCCTCTAAAGAAGGCAGGAAAGAACTTTCATTGTGTGCTTCTCACTCTTTCTGGTGTGAAACTTGGGTGGCAGCAATGTCAGTATGAGAGTATCAGGCAGGTGGGAAAATGTAAACTGAGAGGGAAAGAGGCCTGGTTGGTATAGGCCCCCGCCAGGGGCCCCCTGAGAGATCCAGGAATTAGGCAACTAGAGACATATTACCACCTTTTATTACGGTAAAGCTGGTTTGTGGGAACGTGGCTTAGATTTTAGATTATGTGGGCCTCCTAATACTGTACCTCAGAAATACTTAGCTACAATCATGGCTGGGCAACCACAGGCCTCTCACAGTGGTGCCTGTTCTGAAAAGACAGCAGAAAGACTGAGCTGTACGCATCCTTTGGCAGGTCCTGCTGTCAGATTGACCCATCAGGTAATTCATGTTTCCTTGCCTGAGGAGGAATGAGTGAGGGACAGTGGAAAGTCTTGCAGTGATGCTCTAGTGAAGGGCCCTCAGCCAGTTGGAGGGGGAGCATAAATATTTTTTGTTACTAGATAGAATGCAAAAGTTGTCTACTTACTGAATTTTGCCACAGCCTGGCAACTTATTTCTGGAACTTGGGGTACTTCCCGTTCTGCTGTTGACTCCCTGCCATGCATGGCAATAAGGACATCAAAGTCTGGATTCAAGTTGTTTAAAAAGTTTCTGTGCTCAACCCAGGAGCCTTTAACGAGACTCAGCTCAACATAGGAGCTCTAAATTTTAAAAACCTCTGAACTAGGGCCAACAATGCAATTTGTCTTCCATTTGGTTATAGAAGGGAGAGATGGCAAACCAATATTTATTGAGCTCTGGGTGTTCCAGGCATTATATTACGTGCTTTACATTGGTTATCTCATTTTGTCCTTGAGACAATCCCTGTTATTAGTGCTATTTTACAAGTGATTGCAGTGCAGAACATTGGCGGAGTGAGTGGGAGTGAGGATGGGAGACTTGACCTGGTCCTTGAAGAATGGCCTATTCCCAGATTTCTGGGTGGGGGATGTGACATCTGTTGGGAAAATGGGCCCATTTGGTAATCTGTGACTTAAATTTGCCTTATACTCTGTATACTCAGTCTTGAATTTCTCTCCATTTTTAGATTCCAAACATCTTCTGTAACTATGTTACATTATCTAGTCCTACTACCCAAGTCTTAAATTAGAGTCTGGGCCATTTTCAAGTTTTTTTCTTATATTTGCTCCGTATTGTTGAGGCTGATCCTAGAAGTTACTGTGAAGAAAATAGATTAATTTGCTTTTGATATTTTTTCTCTCTGACCATGAAACATCTCAAGATCTTTTTTCATGTACAGACTCTGGTTCTCTCTTGCCTCTCTGCCTGTCCTCTTATATCAGCAGTATACAATCTTACAAAGTTATCTTTCAAAACTTCACTCTGTGTCTCATGCTCTTAGTCAATATTCTTTACTTGCCAACAAATTTGTGATAAACAAGTCTAAGTTCCAGTGTATTGGGTTGTTTGTTTTCATATGATTGAGTTTTAAAAGTTTTTAATATATTCTGGATAGAGGTATTTTGCCAGGTATAAACTTAGCAAATATTTTCTCTCCATTTGTGGCTTTTCTTTTTATTCTCTTAACTGTCTTTTGATTTGTAAAAAATTTTATTTTAGGTTCAAGGTTACATATGCAGTTTTGTTATGCAGGCAAACTACATGTCTCAGGGGTTTTGTGTACAGATTATTTCATCACCCCAGTAATAAGCATAGTACCTGATAGGTATTTTTTTGATCCTCACCCTCCTTCCATCTTCTACCCTCAGGTAGATCCCAATTCTGTTGTTCTCCTCGTATCCATATGTACTTGGTGTTTAGCTCCCATTTATAAGTGAGGATATGCAGTTGTTTATCTGTTTCTGTGTTAGTTTGCCAAAAATAATGGCCTGCAAAGGACATGATCTCATTTTTTATGGCTGCATAATATTCCATGGTGTATATGTACCACATTTTCTTTCTCCAGTCCACCATTGATGGATATTTAGGTTGATTTCATGTCTTTGCTATTGTGAATACTACTGCAATGAGCATACATATGCACGTCTCTTTATGGTAGAACAATATATATTTACTTGGGGATACACTCAATAATGGAATTGCTGAGTTGAATGGTGATTCTGTTTTAAATTATTTGAGAAATTCTCCCTAGCAGTGTATAGGCATTCTCTTTTCTCCACAACCTTTCCAACATTTATTATTTTTGACTTCTTAGTAATAGCCATTCTGATTGATGTGAGATGGTGTTTCATGGTGGTTTTGATTTGCATTTGATGCAGAGCATTTTTTCATATCCTTCTTGGCCACATATGTCTTTTTTGAAATATATTTGTTCGTGTCCTTTGCCCACTTTTAATTGGATTGTTTGGTTTTGCTTGTGAATTAGTTTAAGTTCCTTATAGATGCTGGATATTAGATCTTTGTCAGATGCATAGTTTGCAGATATTTTTCCCATTCTGTAGGTTGTATGTTTACTCTTGTGGTAGGTTTTTTTTTTTTCCTGTGCAGAAGTTCTTTAGTTTAATTAGGTCCTATTTGTCATTTTTTGATTTTGTTGCAATTGCTTTTGGTATCTTTGTCATGAAGTCTTTGCCAGGGCCTATGTCCAGAATGGCATTTTCTAGGTTTTCTTCTAGGGTGTTTTAGTTTTAGGTTTTACATTGAAGTCTTTAGTTCATGTTAAGTTGATTTTTGTATATGGTGTAAGGTAGAGGTCCAGTTTCAATTTTCTGCATATGGCTAGCCAGTTATCCCAGCACCAGTTTGAATAGGGAATCCTTTCCCCATTGGTTGTTTTTGTCAACTTTATTAAATATGAGATGGTTGTAGGTGTGCAGCATTGTTTCTGGGCTCTCTGTCCTGTTCCATTGGTCTATAGGCCTGTTTTTGTACCAGTGCCATGCTGTTTTGGGTTACCATAGCCTTGTAATGTAGTTTGAAGTCAGGTAACATGATACCTCCAGCTTTGTTCTTTTTGATTAGGATTTCCTTGGCTATTTGGGCTCTTTTTTGATTCCATGTCAATTTTAAAATAGTTCTTTTCTACTTCTGTGAAGAATGTCATTGGTAGTTTGATAGGAATAGCATTGAATCTGTAAATTGCTTTGAGCAGTATGGCCATTTTAACAATATTGATTCCATCCATGGAATGTTTTTGAGCATGGAATGTTTTTTCTGTTTGTGTCATCTCTAATTTCTTTCAGCAGTGTTTTGTAATTCTCATTGTAGAGATCTTTCACCTCCCTGGTTAGTTGTATTCCTAGGTATTTTATTCTCTTTGTTGTAGTTGTAAATGGGATTGCACTCTTGATTTGGCTATCAGTTTGGATGTTGTTGGTGTATAGAAATACTGGTAATTTTTGTACATTGATTTTGTATCCTGAAACTTTACTGAAGTTGTTTATCAGACTGAGAAGCTTTTGGGCAGAGCCTACATGGGATGTTTCAGGTATAGAATTACATCATCTGCAAACAGGGATAGTTTAACCTCCTCTCTTCGTATTTAGATGCCGTTTATTTCTTTCTCTTTCAGATTGCTCTGGTCAGGATTTCCAGTACTACATTGAATAGGAGCGGTGAGAGAGGTACCCTTATCTTGTTCTGGTTTTCAGTGAGAATGCTTCCAGCTTTTGCCTATTCAGTATGATATTAGCTGTGGGTTTGTCATTGATGGCTCTTGTTATTTTGAATTATGTTTCTTCAATGCCTCATTTGTTGAGGATTTTTAACATGATGAGATGTTTAATTTTATTGAAAGCCTTTTCTGTATCTATTAAGATAATCATGTAGTTTTTGTTTTTATTTCTATTTATGTGAATCACATTTATTGATTTGCATATGTCGAGCTCAACCTTGCATCCCAGGTATAAAGCCTGCTTGATTGTAGTGGATTAGCTTTTTGATGTCCTACCAGATTCAGTTTGCCAGTGTTTTGTTGAGGATTTTGCCTTGATGTTTATTGGCCTGATGTTTTCTTTTTGTTGTGTCTCTGAGGTTTTGGTATCAGGATGATGCTGGCCTCATAGAATGAGTTGGGGAGGAGTCCTTCTTCAACTTTTTGGAATAGTTTAAGTAGAAATTGTACCAGTTCTTCGTTACGCATCTGGTAGAATTTGTCTTAACTGTCTTTTGAAAATCAGAAATTTTTGATTTTGATGAAGTCTCATTTTTTCCATTTTTCTTTGGCTTTTGATGTCATATCTAAAATATCTTTGCCTAATCTAAGGTCACAGTGATTTTCTCTTATATTTCCTTCTACAAGACTTGTAGTTTTAGGTTTTACTTTTAGGTCTATGATACATTTTGAATTAATTTTTAAAGTAGAATTAGAGGTTTGAATAAAAGATTTTTGTTTGTTTGTTTGTTTTGCACGTGGACAGCCAATTGTTTTAGTGCCATTTGTTGAAAATACTACTTTTTCTCCAATGAACTGCCTTTGCACCTTAACTTTAAAAGCAGGAAAATTATATGAACAGATACTTTGACAAAGAAAACATATGGCTGGCAAATAAGAACATGAAAAGATCCTCATTATAAGCGATTAGGGAAAATGCAAGTTAAACCACAATGGGGTATCACTATGTGTCTGATAGAATGGCTAAAATAAAAAATACTGAGCATACCTAGTGTTTGTGAGGATGTGGAATAACTGGAACTCTCATAAATTGTTGATGGGAATTTAAATGACAACCACTATGGAAAATTGTTTGACAGTTTCTTAAAAAGTGAAACATATACCTATCATATACATATACCTATTATATAATCTAGCCATTGCATTTCTAGTTATTTTTCTAGAAAAATAAAAGCATGTATTCATAAAAATGATGGCAGCAGCAGCCCATCTGGAGTGGCTGCAATGGGAAAGGATTGGCTGGGGCTGCGCACTCTGCAGAGCTGGCAGGGCTGGGAACAAGCATGAGCCCCACCTCCTACCAAGTTGATGGGGCAAGATCCCAGTGCTCCTGGGAGAAGCTGTAGCTGCTCAGCCATGGCTTTGAACCCGGGCTTTCCTGCTTTCTCAGGGGCCTGGGAAACCCTCCTGCCCCTGCAGGCTTGGGAAGTGCCTGCTCCTACTCCTTGACCTCTCTCTGTTCTAGGCGCCTGCTCTGGGACAGAGCAAAGTTGTGGCTGAGCCCAGGTGCTGTTGCAGCCCAGCCTGGAGTGCACACACTCAGGGCACATTGACACATCAGCACCCTGCCTCCTTGGCCCCCTCCAGACTTTGGGTGCTGATGAACATGGGAGTAGGGGCAAGTAGGGGCTGAGGGTAGCTTGGTTCAGGCCTGCAGGGACCTCTTGGCATGAGCATGGATGGCATGTGGATGGTGGCAGAATACAGACAGGCTTCTTGGGGGGTAAGAAGTAGGTCCCAGGTGAAAGCCTACCTTCAAGCCAGGGATGGCCTAAAACCTGGGGCTGGGCTATCAGTTCTGTGTGGAGTCAGTGGCCCGGAGTGACAATTTATGGTGCTTTTTCTGAGCCTACTCATGGTTGCCCATGGACCAACCAGCATGCACTGCCTCCCTTCTGAGCCCATAAAAACTCTGGTCTCGGACAGACTTGGACAAAAGTCAGGACTACTATCTGTGGGAAGGAGCTACCTACTTTCGGTCTCCCAAGAGCTGGTCTGTCACTCACTGAAACTCCTCGCTGTCTTGCTCATCCTCCAGTTGTCTACATACCTCATTCTTCCTGGATATGGGACAAGAACTCAGGACCTGCCAAATGGGGGTACTCAAAGAGCTGTAACACAAACAGGGCTGAAATATGCCTCCCTGCTTATCACATTGCAGGTAACAAGAAGGAGAGAAGAGCTGTGGCCCTTCAGGGAGCCCAGAACTAGGGGATCCCTGAGCCAGGGCTGTGACACCCTCTTTGGGGCTTTGTGGTTCCTGACATCTCTAAGTTTCCAGGCACCACCATGTTCTCTTCATCCAGATGTGGATGCCTACAGTGGAAACCACTTGTGGTACATCTGGTCCAGCCACAGCCTCACATGGAGCTGGCACTCATTCACACACTCCTCATCATTTGATGCCTGGCTCACCCTTGACAGGTGTGGGATCCAGGCCTGTAGCACAAGCCAAGTGCAGCCTGCCAGCCTGGGTGGGCAGATTGAGCCCAGTGGGCATTAGCAATACTCAGGCAGAAGGCACTTCTGGCCACAGAGGTTTCCAGCTGGTGAAGTGACACACCAGCGATCCTGTGACACAAAGACTTGTATACAAATGTTTGTAGTAGCTTTATTTGTAGAACCCAAAAACTAGGAAGAGTTCATGCTTTATGATTATGTTTATTTAAAATTCTACGGTGACATAAAATACATCAGTGGTTTCCTGAGGACATAAGAGGGACAAGAAGGTAGAACTACAAAGGATATGAAGAACCTTTTGTTGTAAAGGATATATTCATTACTTTTATGTCACATGGCTTCATGGACATATATATATATATATATATATATATATATGGCTACCAAATTGCACACTTTAAATATGTTCAGTTGACTATACAGTAATTTACTTCAATAAAAATAAGAAACTAGGTATGCCTGTGAAAAAATCATATATATATATATATATATGGCCCTGTGTCACTGAGAATTGTTCAAACTTTCTGTGAAGTTAATCCTACAATGTTCAACAAGTGCTGAAAAACTGTTTTACTTTTTTGAGGATGTAGGCGGAGGGCCAGGAATTCTAATCAAGGGAAATAATCCAAAAGAAAGAAATCAGTCTACACAAAGTTATAGTGTTATTATTCACAACTGTGAAACCCTGGAAGTTACCTAAATGCTCTACAATTGGGGATTGATTGTAATCAATATGAGTAAATTATCATATATACCTCAAAAATATTAATTTCATGGATTATATGTATGGAAATAAATATATGAAGCCATTTAGTTAAAAAGTAACAACTAAAGAGCACACTGAATTTATCTGTGTTGACATGTATAATGAAAATTGACCATGATTGGAATATAAAGTGATGTAAATAGCTGATACTTTAGGTTTATATTTTTTTCTTGTAGTATTATTAAAGTATTTAATGATTTAACTATTATACCTAATAGAAAAAATAATGCTATATTACAAGATTTTAAGATGTATCTTACAAACTGACCATGCAATTAAATCTCAGCAGAGATATGACACCCCATTAAGAAGTTACTGCAATGAGAGATTTAGAAGTCATCCTTCATGTGTAAAATCTCCCCCATTGAGCTGCTATGAAACCACTCACTTCTGAAATTGTCATCTTTCTATTTCTTCTTTGCATCAAGATGTTGAAGATCCCTTAATATGTAATCATGTTACTGGGCAAAGTAGGTATGTCACCCAGCAAAGCAGTACCTGGCAAAGTCCAAACTATTATCCTTTAAATATTTTGAATCTGAGAGAATCTCATCTCTTTCATCCTTAATCATGGTAATTTTTTGTTTTCTTACTTTTTTCCAGATATTTTTGACTAGAGTTTTAGAAATTTTATTGATCATCTCAGATTTAGATTTTTATTTCATTGAGTTTCATTATTGATTTTGTTTTCATTTAATTGCTTTCTGTTTTGATCTTTATTATGTCATTTCTTATGCTTACTTTAAGTTTAATTTGCTCTCCTTTTTCTATTTTCTTAAGTGGAAGCCAAGGTTATAAATGGAGACTTTCTCTTTCTTGTAATATTGGCATTTATTGCTGTGAATTTCATCCTAAATACTGTTTCATGGCACCTCACAAATTCTGATATATTGTTTCCATTTTAATTTATTTCAAATATTTTAATTTATCTTTTGATTCATTCTCATATCCATGGGGTATTTAGAAGGGTGTTATTTTGTTTCCAAATATTTAGGAAATTTCCAGTCATATTCTGTATTCATTTCTAATTTAATTCCACTGTGGATAGAGCATACTTTGTATGACATATGTCCTTTTAAACTTATTGAATTTAAAACTTGTTTTATGACCCAGAATTTGGTCTATCAATCATAATAATTGTTCTGTGTAGACATGAAAAGAATGTGTATACTGTTGAGAGGAGGAGTGTTCTAAAAATGTCCATAGGTTATTTTGATTGTTAGTGTGCTTCAAATTTCTATATCCTGATGATTTTCTCTCTACCTATTCTACTAATTATTGAGAGAAGAGTATTGAGATGTCTGATTAAAATTGTAGACTTGCCTTTTTTTCTTACAGTTCTATCAGTTTTTGCTTCATGTATTTTGAAGGTCTATTATTGTATGCATAGACACTTGGCATTGTTATGTCCTCTTGATGAACTGATTCTTTTATCGTGATGAAATAATCTTCTTTATTCTTGGTAAGATTTTGCTTTGAAATCTACTTTTGTTGGATGTTAATGTAGCCACTACAGATTTCTTTTTACTAGGGTTAACATGGTATGTGTATCTATGTTTATTCCAACATTTAACTTTTAATCTGTTTCTGTCTTAGATCTAATGTGTGTGTCTTGAAGGCGACATACTATTGAAGTTTTCTTTTCCCCTCTGCCCCGACAATTTCTAATTTTTAATTGAGATGTTAGAATGTTTACATTTAATGAGATTATTTATATAATTTGGATTACGTCTATAATCTTACTATTTGTTTCCATTTGTGTCTCTGTTATTTGTTCCTATTTCCTATTAATATTCCGTCTTTTGGATTGAATGTTATTTTATTTCAATTTATATTGTTGTTGGTTTATTCATTGTAGCTCTTTCTTTTGTTCTTTTGTTAATTTGCTTAAAGGTTTATTGCATATATCTTAAATTTATCATTCTACCTTAAGGTGATATTATACCACTTCAAGTATGGTATAAAAATCTGAAATAATATGCTTCCATTTATTCCCTCTTGCCCTTATGTTATTGTTGTTGTTTTACTTATATATCTGCTATAAAAGCATCAACTTATTACTATTATTTTTGTTTAAATAGCCAATTATCTTTTAAACAGTTTTAAATAAAATAATAAAAAACTTATATATTTACTTATGTGGTTGCCATATTTGAGGTTTTTTATTTTTGAGGGTTGATTTATGTTTCTATGTGGTATCATTTTTCCTGTTACCCAAAATCAGATTTTGTATTTCTGAAAGTGTTATTTCTTCTTTGTTTTTGAAGATATAAAATTCTCGGGATATAGCATTACAGATTGACAGCTACTTTCCTTCATTTACTTTAAAGATATTCCACTGTCATCTTGCCTGCATTGTTTCTAACAAGAAAACTGTTCTTGCCCTTATCCTTGTCCTCTGTACTTAACATGTCTTCTTAACTTTGCCTACTTTTAACATTTTTGTTTTATCACTGGTTTTGAGAAGCTTGGTTACTATATTCCTTGGTGTATTTATATTTCTTATTCTGGGGTTCTTTAAACTTCTTGAATCTGTGAGTTTAAGGCTTTCATCAGAATTGGATGATTTTCATACACTGTTCTTCATTCCTCTCCCCCCCGCCACCAAGACACACACACCCTTCTCCTTTCTTTTATTCAGGAAAGTATCTATGAAACCTACATCTTTTTTTTTTTTTTCTGTGTGCTTCATTTGGGTAATTTCTATTGCTATCCTTCAAGTTCATAGTCTTTTATTCTACAATGTCTTATCTGTTGTTAATCACATCTCTGGTATTTTTATCTCAGATATTGTAGTTTTCATCTCTAGAATTTTGGATTTTGTTCTTTGTTTCTATCTTTCATGTCACTACTTAATTTTGTAAACACATGGAATGCAGTTATAACAGCTGTTTTAATATTGCTAACAATATTTGTGTCATTAGGGCACATTTGGAGAGGAGTCAGGTATGCTCTTTTACAAATCTCATTGCATTATTATTGAGCTCTTGGAAAAGCATTGAGCCTTTATTTTAGAAAAAGGGATTAGATGCAGAGGGAATCACTATACTTTCCCCAGGGAGGCACTTCTCTATTGCTTTTCTAGGAACGGGATAGGTATATAGAAGATTTGATTCTAGAATTTATAAAATAATATTTTGGGGACTTTGAGTAATATTTTAGGGATGGCACCCATCCAGGAAACTAGATGGGTTTCTGCCTTTCTCTGCACAGCCCTTGGATACTGTCTCTCCTGATCTTCTCCCTAAACTTGGTATCCAGTTTTTTTTGTTTGTCTCCCTGCAGTTTGTTTTTGTCTCTCTCCATTCTTGTGGACAGACTGAGTAACAAAGTCTTGAAGTAATGTGTGACAAGCTCTGTAGGGCTATAGGATTATAGAGAGGCTACTCAGAGAGAGGGCAAGAGTATGAAGAAGAAAAGCAGATGCATAAAAGGAACAGGGAAAGGGGAGTAAAAGGAGATGGGGAAAGAGGTTGGAAGGAGATACAACAGTAAAAAGAAGAAAAGTTGGGAAAGGAGAAAGGAGGCACGGCAAAAAAAGGTGGGAAAAGAAGAGAGAGTGCTGATGCAGGTTTTCCAGGGGCAAAACATTGGGCAAAGCATTGAACAAGTTACACCCAAAGACTAGGAGCCTGAAAATCAGGTGCCTGTTCTCAAATAATAAGGATTCATTAAGAATCAGTGCTATTGCCCAGGATAGTTAAACAAATACAAAAAATACTAGAGAACTTCAGGGGAACTGTGAGATGTAGAGGGAAAATCAAGGGAAGAAGGACAGGAGATAGAGCCTCTAGACACCCTTAGACCATCTTGGTTTCAGGTTCATTGGTGAGAACTCTTTCCCCATCCCCCACAGTCTATCTAGATGCTTACACCAAAGTCAGTGATTGCTTGATAGATTTCTAAATAGCAGTAGCAACAAGGTGAAAAAAGAATGGAATGTCCCATTAGTGGATATAGGGTCAGGTCTTCAGAAAGAGGTCATATATACTAATCATGTGTCATAGAATATCCTGGAGCACCTGTCCTCTTACCTACTTAAAATACTTCATTCCCACTGGTCAATGACTTTTTTAAAAGAAGGGGGATCTGGTGTGTACATAGATATTGTAGGAATGTACAATTTTAAAAAAAGCGATGAAGTTCTATATGTACCCTAACAAACCACCCTGTTCTACTTAAATCCTAACAGTTCCTGGAGGAACCTGTGAGATTACTCTTCAGAGCTGAGTTTGGTGGTTGAGAGTGTGTTGCTTGGCTTTGTGTGTGTGTATGTGTTAGTGTTTTACTTTTACTTAAGTGCACTGATGTATTCATTACTAGAAAGTTCATAGTTAAATTTTTGTTGTATATAATAGACAAACATACCTGACTTGTTGACATAGAGTCTAGGTGCTAACTTCATTAATCAAGTCACCTTACTTTTATATCTTTACTTTCATTTGCCTCCTTTTTCTTTAAGTTTTAGGCCATCTTGCAGCACTTTATACATCTATGTGTATGGCCTTAATCTTTTTTTCCTTTTTTTGGAGCAAATTGGGAATAACTAAAATAAAAATAAAATACAGATTAACATTCTTTGTTTTATGCAAATTTTATTCAAAGAATAAAGAGTTTTTAAAAAGAAAAATAGTAGGTTCTGGCATGAATCAGTTAAAAAGTGATATCACTTAGTAAGAAACACTTTCTATAAACAATTTATATTAGCCATCATTAAGAAAAAGAGGGATGTTGAATGAGTTAAAGAGTGGTTTCCAGGGAAATCTTTCTGGAAAGACACCTTAGGATTTTCTGCAGACAGCTTAATCATTTTTTTCTATTGAAATTCTGGAAAGGAAAACATGCAAGAAAACATTCCATTTTGGACTTGGCAGCAGGTCAAGCCAGAGTGGCAACATCTGGAGCCTGGAGATCAAACAGTCTGGCAGCTCAAACATTTAGGCAATAAAAGCTGATGGAAGCCAAAACCAGAGCCACGGGTATCTGGTGTCAGGGTAGCTGCTGGGGGAGATCTGGCTACGGTCGTGGTGCCCAACCATACGAACAAGTTCAGAGGTAGGACTGAAGCTGTGTATTGGGTTGAAGTGTGTCTCTCCTAAATTCATGTTTTTTCTAGAACCTCAGACTATGACCTTATTTGGAAATAGGGTCTTTGCGATGTCATGCATTGCTTAAAATCAGGGATGCATTCTGAGTAATATGTTGTTAGGTGATTTCATCATTGTGCAAACATCATAGAGTGTACTCACACAAACCTAGATGGTATAGTCTGCTACACACCTAGACTATAGTATAGCCTATTGCTCCTAGGCTACAAACCTGTACAGCATGTTACAGTACTGAACACTGTAGGTAATTGGGGCACAATAATCTTATGAAACTATAATTGTATATGTAATCTGCCATTGACTGAAATATCATTATGATGCATGACTGTAGTTAAGATGATGTCATACTGGATTAAGGTATGTTCTAAATCCAGTGTGACTGGTGCCCTCATAAGAGGAGAGAAACAGACACAAAGACAAGGAAATACCAGGAAGATGGCCATCTGAAGACAGAGGCAAACATTGGAGCGATGCAATGACAAGCCAAGAAATGCCAAGGATTGCAGGCCATCGCCAGAAGCTTGGAACATTCAAGGAAGGACTCCTTCCCAGAACTTTCAGAGCAAGCATGGCTCTGCCAACCCCTTGATCTCATACTTCCAGCCTTCAGAACTGTGAGATAATACATTTCTGTTGATTTAAGCTACTCAGTCTGTGTCAATTTGTTATGACAGCCTAGGAAATTAACACTAGGCACACTTCAGAGCAGGACAGGTCAAGGGATAACCAAATAGGTCCCTTGTTATTAGAATTACGTACAATGTCAGAGCAGTTCTTGATGTTTACCTGGCTATCTCTTGGCCAAAGGCTCTTTGTATTTTCCCACACTAAAGGTCTGGCCAAGTGGGGTTCAGATTCTCTTCAAGTAAGGAAACTCCCCCCTGATTTTTATGTTTGCTGGCCTTGCAAGTAAGATTTCCATTTAAGAAAGTGCTCCATGGCTAAAAAGCTTTAAAATCCATTGGTATAGGCAGATTTAGACTCTATAGAACCTAGTTTCTGAAGTCCTTCATAGTGCTGATCTGAAAGTGAGAGAGCACTAGCCCTGTCTCTGATTGTTCAACCTCAGACTCTGCATCAGAAGGTCAGGCAGTACTGAATTGTGTCAGGCCTGGAGCAGGCTCTGGGACGCTGCTTTCTTGATGAATTCCTTTTTGTTCAGGAGAATATAAGGAAGCTGATCCTGTTTTAGAAGCAATAACAGCCTTTGAGTTTGCTCTAGGGCAGTTCCAAAATCAAGAGTCCCCAAGGTGCTGTACTCTGGATTTCTAGGTCACAGATACCCAGATCAGAGTTGGCCAGAATGGATTCTGGGGATGTGGGTGAATTTCCATTTCTCATCCACTTCTACTCCATCTCCAGTTTTTCATTCTCCATTTCTACTCCCTCAATACCAAAATTAAAACAAATCGTTGATTACTAGGTAGCCTTCACATTGAGTTTTTCCTGTGTATAACCCTTGATAAACATTGGACAAGCAGACAATCACAAGGAAAAAAATATGGTTTTACTGAGTTGAGCCTTTTACTAGGTTTTGCAGTCCAATTTTTCTGTGTAGATGTAGACTTTGGAAAAGCCAAAACATCTAAGCAATGCAGATTTAGACAAATTAATGAAATCTGCCACTGGTAGTCATTATGTCATTGACTTTTAACCTGGCTGCACATTAAAATCATCTGGGGAACCCTTAAAAATGAATTCTGCTCAAAGTCATGTGATCAAGATTGTGATTAATTTGTCTTCAGGGTGATTCCTCCCCTTTAATATTTCTTATTTCTTTTTTTTTTTTTTTTTTTTTGAGGTGGAGTCTCACTCTGTTGCCCAGCCTGGAGTGCAGTGGTGTTATCTCAGCACACTGCAATCTCTACCTTCCAGGTCTAAGCGATTCTCCCACCTTAGCCTCCCAAGTAGCTGGGATTACAGGCGTGTGCCACCATGCCCAGCTAATTTTTGTGTTTTTAGTAAAAATAGGGTTTCACCATGTTGGCCAGTCCAGTCTCAAACTCTGACCTCAGGTGATCTGCCCACCTTGGCCTCCCAAAGTGTTGGGATTACAGGTGTAAGCCACTGTGCCTGACCTCCTTCAATATTTCTAAAGCCACTCAGGTTATTTGCTTCTGCAACCAGCAGTGTAATCCTCTGATGGATGGTGACTGCAACAGAGGAAAATGCTAGAGAGCAGAAACTCTGGAATCAGTGCTACCTGGACTGGAATCCCAACTCTGATATCTCGTAACTATGAACTTTGGGCTAATTTAATCTAATTGTGCCTCAGTTTCTTTCTCTATAAAAGGGAATAATAATACCCATTATTAATAGGTATAATAATAATCTCCTAGGGTTGTTATAAAGATTAAATGAGTTAATATGGGCAAAGTACTTAGAAAATTACTTGGAGCATAGTAAGCAATATATAAATATTAGTTGTCTGTGGTCCTTTGCTGACATTTCCCTTACTGGATGTCTGAACTGAAATTGATCTCAATGGTCTAATATTACTCCAACAAGTTATATTAACTTCCTGTGACGGCTGTAAATTACCACAAAGTGGCTTAAAACAAAATAAATCTTACTCTTACTATTCTGAAGGCCAGAAGTCTGAAATCAATGTGTCATTAGGGCCACAATTCCTCTGGAAGCTCTGAAGGAAAATCTCCTTTTCTCTTTTAGCTTCTGGTGACTATTGACATTCCTTGGCTTGTGGTCACATCTCTCTTGCCCCATCTTCACATTACTTCCTCCCCTGTGTGCGTTTCTTCTCCTGGTCTTTCTTGTATAAGAATCACTGAGTGTTCATTTCCCTTTTGGAATTTGGGAAAAATTTCAGTAATCATTTGTTTAAATAAGCTTTTTGTTCTTTTGTCTTTCTGCTCTCCTTCTAGAATCACCATAATGTGTATATTTGTTCTCTTGATGGTGTCTCATGTGTCCCTTAGGCTTTCTTAACTCTTTCATTCTTTTTTCTTTTGCACCTCTAACTGTATAATTTCAAATAACTTGTCTTTGATTTCACTGATTCCTTCTTAGGTTTGATCAATTCTGTTTTTGAAGTTTTCTATTGATTTCTTCTTTCAGCAATTAGATTCTTCAGATCCAGAATTTGTTTGGTTCTTTTTATAGTTCCTATCTTTTTACTGAGTATCTCATTTTCAGTTATTACTTTCTTGATTTCCTTTGGTTGTTCATCTATTTTCTCTTGTAACTAATTAAACTTCTTTAAGATGAGTATTTTGAGTTCTTTGTCAGGCAACTCAAAGATCTCCACTTCCTTAGGGTTGGCTGCTGGAGATTTTTTTTTTCCTTTGATTGTGTCATGTTTCCCAGGTTTTTTTTTTTTTTTTTTTTTTTTTTAATGTCTTGTAGCTTTGCCTTGGTATTTGCACATTTGAAAAAACAGCTACCTCTCCCAGTCTTTATGGAGTGGTGTTAGCAGTTAAAGATCTTCACCAATCAGCCTAGCTAGAGATTTGGAGAGCCTCTCACATAGCAAACTGAATGCCTCTTTTCCTTTGTTCTTAACTAGCCCCATCAAACTATACTCATTCTGTCAGATTTTTGGGTCGAGTGGAACAGAGACTAGCATCCTTCTGGCAATATACTGAAAGGCCAAGAGGTTGGAGACATACACCACTCCTCTCACTCTCTCCTTGGTGAGATGCCTAGGTTCTGCATTTTCTCCCAATCTCACAGAACTCTGCTTTCCTGTAACAGTCTGTTTACCCCTGTCCATTGTTGAGTTGACCCAGTGGTCCAAACTATGGTGGTACTGTCAATCTTCCATGTGAGGCAAGATAGAAACTGTCCCCGTGGACAATTTACTGAAAGGCTGGGATGCTAGATGGTCATCCACTTCTCTCCCCCTCCTAATGATAGAAGTGTGGGTTGAGGCAATATCCCTTGACATTGATCTGTGTTGGCTTTGGGGGAGAGGCTGACATAAGTAAAGTGTAATTGCTCTTCTTAACTGTTTCAATGTGGCTGTTCATCATTTGTGCTCATCTAGGATCCTTGAAACTTCTCATAAAAGTAGTCTCATAAAGGTATATTGGTGTGTATATTATTGTTAGCTTGATGTTTCTGTGGAATAAGGAGGGGTGGGATTACTTATTCTACCATCTTGCTGTTATCCCTCTCCTGAAGTGCGAAAGTTTTAAATTTTGATGAAGTCCAATTTATAAATTTTCCTTTTATGGATGGTGCTTTTGGTGTCAAGCCCAAGACCTCTTTGCTTAATCCTAGATACTGAGTATTTTCTCCTGATTGAAAGACTAATTTTCCTCCACTGAATTGTTTTGCACCTTTATAAAAAAATTATTTAAGCCTATTTTTGTGGCTCTCCTTCTGGGTTCTATATTCTGTTTTGTCAGTCTATGTGTCTATCTCTCTACCAACAGCACATAGTCTTAATCACTGTAACTATTTAATGTGTTAAGTCTGGTAGGATAATCGCTCTTTATTGTTTTTTTTTTCCAATCATTTTAGTTATCCAAGTTCCTTTGACTTTCCATATACAGATGGCCCCTGAAATTCAATGGTTCTACTTAAAAATTTTGACTTTATAAAGGTGTGAAAGTAAAATACATTCAGTAAAAACCATATTTTGAGTGTACACACAACTGTTCTGTTTTTCACTTTTAGCACAGTACTAGTCAATAAATTACATGACATATTCCACACTTTATTATAAAATAGGCTTTGTGCTAGATTATTTTGCCAAACTGTAGGTTAATGTAAGTGATCTGAGTAAGTTAAGGTAAGGCAAGGCTAAAATGTCATATTTGTTGGGTTAGGTGTATTAAATGTATTTTCAACTTATGATATATTAAAAACAATGGTTTTATCAGGAGGAAATCTCATTGTAAGTTGAGGAGCATGCATAAGTTTTAGAATGTCTATATTTATAAAAAATTTATGGAATTTAATAAGAATTGCATTGTCACTTTGGGGGATAATTAATATTATTACTATATTGAGTCTTTTAATCCATGACCATGACATGTCACCATTTTAAAGAGATCTTTTATTTTATTAATTCTTTGGCATTTTCACTATAGAATCTTGTACATGTTTGGTTAGGTTTACAACTAAATATGGTAGTTTGGGGGGGTCATTGTAAATTGTATAGTATTTTTAAATTTCAGTATCAACATATTCATTAGTAGCAAATAGAAATTTAATTGTGTATTTTGTAACCTGCAAATTCACTGAAATAATTTATTAGGAGTGAGGGTTTTTTCCCATGTATTTTGGGGATTTTCCACATAGATAAGTGGATTTTCCACTTTTATTTCTTCTTTCCTAATCTGTAGGCTTAAATTCTTTTCTTACCTTATTACACTGACTACAATTTCTAGCACTTTGTTGAATAAAAGTAGTAAGAATGCATGTTTGTCTTGTTCACAATCTTAAGGAAAAAGCATTCAGTCATTGACTATTCAGTATAATGTTAGCTGTAGATGTTCTTTATCAAGTTTAGGAAGTTTTCCTCTACTCCTATTTTCTATTCCTTATAATTTTATCATAAATAGGTGTTGAATTTTATAAAATTTTAAATTGATTGATATGATCAGGTTATTTCTTTTTTTAAATTATGTTAATATGGTGGGTTACATCAATTGATTTTAAATATACCAGCCTTGCATCTCTGAAATATATCCCCAGTTGGTCATACTATATAATTCTTTTTTATAGAATTGCTGAATTCTGTTTGTTAAATGTTTTTGTGTCAATTTTTTTTGGAGATTAGTAGCCTGTAATTTTTTTCCTTGTTCTTTGCACTGTCTTTGTCTTGTTTTTCTTTATCTGCTGCCTTTTTTTTTTTTTTAATAATACAAGCTTTATGAAATGAATTGGGAAATTCTTCTATTTTTGGAAGAAATCACACAGAAATTCTTTAAATGTTTGGTAGAATTCTCCAGTAAAGCCATCTGGACCAGAATATCTCTATTTTGGAGATATTGAAAATTATTAAATAAATTACCTAGTGTATTTTATAAAGTGGTTACAAAAACAAAACAAATATCAATGTAGTTTTTTATTTGCCTTGAAACTCTATCTTTGATCTATGAATTTTAAAAGTATGCTGTTTAGTTTCTGAGTTTTGGAGAATTTCTTGCTATTTTTATGTCTGATCTCTGTTTTCATTCTATTATGTCAGGTAACATATTCTATATAATTTTATTTTTTAAAAATTTGTCTAGGGTTGTCTTATGATATAAGATGTGGTCTACCTTGATATATATTCCATGGCCACTTGAAAAGAATGTATATTATGCTGTTGTTGGATGCTGTGTAATAGAAATGTTGATTATATCTTGTCAGTTGATAGTGTTGTTGCATTCTTTTATATCCTTGCTGATTTTCTAGTTTTCCTATCTATTATTGAGAAACGGGTGTTGAAGCCTTTAGCTATAATAGTGGATCTATTTATTTTTCCTTTTGATTTTGCTTCACAAAAATTGCAGCTTTGTTGTGGTAAAATGAACATAATAAACTTAACATTTGAACTATTTTGAGTGACATTAAATACATTCTTAATGTGCAACATTTTAATTTTTTTATTTTGGTAAAAGGCACATAAACTTAACATTTAAATCATTTCAAGTGACATTAAATACATTCTTAATGTGCAATCATCACTTCTATTCAGCTCATAACTCTTCATCTTATAAAACTGAAACTCTGTGCCTATTTAAAAAACAATTCCCTCTACTTCCAGCCCCTGGAAGCCACCATTCCACTTTCTATGATTTTGACTACTTTTAACTACCTCATATAAGTGAATCACATGGAATTTGTCTTCTTGTGACTGGCTTATTTCACATAGCACATTGCTCTGAGGGTTCATCCATGTTGTAGTACACGCTAGAATTTTCTTCCTTCAAAAAGTCATTGTAAGTATATACCACATTTTGTTTATCCATTCATTAATCTGTCAATGGACACTTGGTTGCTTCCACATTTTAGCTATTGTGAATAATACTTCTATAAGTGTGAGTGTGCAAATATTGCTTGAAGATTCAGTTCCTTTGGATGCATATTCAAAAGTAGATTTGCTGTACCATGTAGTAATTTTATTTTTAATTTTTGGGGGAACCACCATATTGTTTTCCACAGTGGCTGCACCACCTACATTTCTACTATCGGGCACGAGTGTTTCAGTTTCTCCACATCTTTGCCAAGACTTGCCATTTTTTGTTTTCTTAATAGTGGCCATCTGAATTGGTTTGGTTTGAGATGGTGTCTCATTATAGTTTTGATTTTAATTTTCCTAATAATTAGTGATGTTGAGCATCTTTTCAGGTTCTTATTTGTCATTTGTATAGCTTCTTTGGAGAAATATTTATTCAAGTCCATTGCCCAGTTTTGAATTTGGTTGTTTTGTTTTTGTTGTTGAGTTTTAGGAGTGCTTTGTATATTCTGGATGTCAATCTCTTGTCAGATATATGCTTTGCAAATATTTTCTCCTATTCTGTGTGTTGCCTTTTTCCTGTTAATAATGTCTTTGATGCACAATTTAAAAAATTTTCCATGATGCCCAATTTTTCTGTTTTTCTTTTGTTGCCTGTACCTTTGGTAACATATCCAAGAAATTACTGACAGATACAATATCATGATGTTTTTGTCCTATGTTTTCTTTTAAGAATTTTATAGTTTTATGTCTCATATTTAGGTATTTGATCAATTTTGAGTTAATTTTTCTGTATAGTATTAGGCAAGGGTCCAATTTATTTATTTTGCATATGGGTATTCAGTTTTCCCAGCACCGTTTGCTAAAAAGACTGTTCTTTCTCCATTGAATGATCTTGACATATGTTTTAATTAGGGTTCTTCAGAGAAATATGATTAATAGGAGATCTATATCTATATCTATCTAACTTCATCTATATCTATCTATGTAGAGAGAGGCAGGAGGAGATATAAGAAAGGATTTATTAGGGACATTGACTCACCCGATTATGTAGTCTGAGAAGTTCCATACAGATTATCTGCAAGCTGGAATATGAAGGAAGCTGGTGGCATGGCTTGTTCCAAGTCTGATGGCCTTAGGACCATGGAAGCCAATGTTGCAACTCTCAGTCCAAGGCTGAAAGCCTGAGAGCCTGGAGAATTGCTGATGCAAATCCTAGAGTCCAAAGACCAGAGAATCTGAACTTGTCTCATGATGCAATATATAATCTACAATGGTATATAGACCATGGGCACTTGAAAAGAGTAGAAGAAATGAATTCTGGCTAGGAGAGAGATCAAGAATTTGCCCTTCCTCTACCTTTTCATTCCATCACCTACATTGAGGGCAGATCATCTTCACCCAGTTCACCAACTCAAATGCCAATTTCTTCCAGAAACACCCTCACAGATACACCTGGGGTAGCCCAATCATTCGAATCAAATGCCAGATCACCTGGGTTTCCCTTTTACAGAAGGGAGACATGATCAGTTTCTATTGAAGCATTGAGAATAATTAGTACTTTATCAGCTGCTTGGTATTCCTCAATTCAGTCAAGGTGACATCCAAAATCAACCATCACAGCATCCTTGTCAAAAATCATTTGACCATATATATGAGGGTTTATTTCTAGACTCTCAATTGTATTTCATTGAACTATGTGTATTTTTAGATTTTGTTTTTCAACTTTTATTTTAGGTTCAGGGGGCATATGTGCAAATTTATTACATGGGTAAATTGCATGTTGCTGGGGTTTGGTGTATGAATGATCCCATCACACAGTTAGTGAGCATAGTCACCAACTGGTAGATTTTCAGCCCTCAGCCCCTTCTCACTCTTCCCACTTTATTAGTCCCCAGTGCCTGTTGTTTGTGTCTTTATGTCCAGGTGTACTCAATGTTTAGTTCCCACTTATCAGGGAGAATGTGTAGTATTTGGTTTTCTGTTCCTGTGTTACTTTGCTTAGGATAAAGGCCGTTAGCTGCATCCATGTTGCTGCAAAGGATATAATTGATGGGCATCTAAGTTGATTATATGTCTTTGTCTTTATAGACTTTACTAGTAGAACTGCCAGTTGTATATTGCTTTGATTACTACAGTTTGTAGTAAGATTTGAAATCAGGAAATGTGAGTTCTCAGTATTTTTTTTCTCTTTTTCAAGATTGTTTTGGCTTTTTGATGTCTCTTGAGAGTCCATATGAATTTTAGAATGGACTTTTCTATTTCTGCAAAAAAAAGAAATGTCATTGGAATTTTGATAGGGATTGCATTGAGTCAACAGATTGTGTTGGTACTCTGGACATTTGAAAAATACTGTCTTTCAATCCATGAACATGGAATGTTTTCCATTTTTATATTTTTCTTTAACTTTCAGCAATTTTTATAATTTTTTCTGTTCAAGTCTTTCACATCTTTGGTTAATTCCTAAGTATTTTATTCCTTTTGATGCTATTGTAAATGAGACTTTATTAATATCTTTTTCATATTGTACATTGTAAGTGTATAGAAATGTAACTGATTTTTGTGTGCCAACTCTCTATGCTGCTACTTTGCTTAATTCATTTACTGACAGTTTAAAAAATGTATGTGGAATCTTTAAGTGTTCTGGATACCTGATTATATCATCTGTAAGCAGAGATAATTTTGGTTCCTCCTTTCTGATTTGTATCCCTTTGATTTCTTTTCCTTGTCTTATTGCTCTGACTAAAACTTCTAGTACTAGGTTGAATAGAAGTGGCAAAAGCAGGCATCCTTGACTTACTCCTGATCTTAAAGGAAGAGCTTTCATCTTTGAATATGTTTGCTTTGGGTTTTTAATATACAGCTTTTATTATGTTGAGGAAGTTTTCCTTCTATTCTCAGTTTGGTGGGTGCTTTTAACATGAAAGAGTGAATTTTGTCAAATGCTTTTTCTGCATCAATTAAAATGACCATGTGTTTTATCCTCCTTAAGTCTGATAATGTTATGGATTACATTGATTGATTTTTGTATGTTGAGTTGTTCTTCCTTTCCAGAATTAAGTCCCGCTTGATAATGGTGCATAATTCTGTTTATATGCTGCTGAATTTGGTTTACTAGTATTTTGTTTAAAAAATTGCATTGATGTTCATAAAAGATACTGGCCTATAATTTTATTTTCTGGTAGTGTCTGTGTTTAAATTTGGTGTCAGGGTAATGGGAAGATAACGACATTTTGAAACCTGAACGTAGAGGCTCCTCTTACTTTTGTGTGGCGGTGGGAGTTTTGGCTCCCTGCTAGTGCTCCACTGATACGTCTGGCTGAGAGTTAGTAATGTTTCCTTTCTCCTCCCAACTGGAGGGGAATGTTATCTTCCCTCCCCCACTGACACCATGGTGGAGGAGGGAAATTGGCCTTGTTATCACTGGGAAATGGTGAATATTCCAACTCTCCACTAGGGCTTCTCTGATACTACCCAGGCCAGCAGGAGGATGTGGAATTAAGAAGTCCTGGCCCCCATGTGGCCTTTACTAACATTGTGGAGAAGTGGGATGAGCTTGTTACCTCCCAGTAGGAATTTCTGACTCCCTACTCAGTCTTTTCTGACACAGCCTGGCAAGGGGTTAGAGTGCCTATCGCAGCTTGGTAAGGGGGAAGTGCTATCAGACTTTACTAGTGGGGTGAGAGTGAGCCAGTTTTTCTGTCGTGTTTGCTATAGCAGAGCAATTATATTCTAAAAGTTTTTGTCTTTCTGAGTTTTCCCTTTTTCTCATCCCAATGGTAGAAAAAGTACAATTTTGTTTGGCTTTTTTGATCTGTGTGTGACTGTTCCATTTTATGGTTGCCAACTTCATCATCTCTAAGTCTAGAATATATGAGGCAAGATGAAAACCTGGGAACATACTGCTTTGTTTTTCTTCAAATCCTAAGGTCTCCAGTCCATGTGCCTTGTTCTCTCCAACTTTTAGTATCTTCTCATGTTTGCTTTACAAATAATGTCTAGAGACTGAATTATATTTAACAGGAGGAATGTGGAAAAGTATATCTACTTCACACCTCCCTGGAAGTAAAAGTTATGATTCACACATAATGGGATAAAATTTGAAGCTCTGGATGCGTATGATGTGTGTCAATTATAGCACATGATAGACTCTCATTCATTCAAAATTCATTCTAGGCCTACTATGTGCCAGGCACTGTTCAAGGCATTGCAGATATAGTGATGAACAAAATAGATAACATTTTCTCTCTTTACGGTGCATACATTCTTGTGGGAAGAGATGGACAATAAACACAGAAAGTAGAATACGTTAATAAAAAGTGCTACTGAAAAAAGTAAAGCAGACATATGAGGCTAGTGAGTGCTGGAAGCATTGGAGGTTAGTTGTTTTACATAAGGTGGTCAGGGAAGCTGACATTTGAGCAGAATGGCTGCAGTGAGATGGACAAGGATAAAAGTTGTAGAAGAGAGCAGAGATGTAGTTGGGGAATAAGACTGTCCAGGATTTTGAAGGCCATCAAGAATCTGGACTTTTGTTTAGTCATGAAGGAGGTTTTCAGAGGGAAGTAATATGATCCAGTTTACAGCTTTACTTGGTCTGCTATATGGAGAATAGATTGCAGTAGAGGAAGTGGGGCGGTCAAATGTGGAGACTTTTACAAATACCCAGGAGTGGTTTAATGAGAGCTTAAACTCAGATGAAATAGTGGAGTTGGTGAGATGTGGCCAGATTCTGAAAATATTTTGCAAATGAAGATGACACAATTTGCTAACAGATTTTATGTGGGGTATGAGAGAGGGAGAGAGAGAAGTCAAAGATGGTCTAAGGTCTTTGGCTCAAACAACTGGAAGAATACACTTGGCATTTACTGACATGGGGAAGACTGAGGGAAGCGCAAGTTTGGGGAATAATAGGGAATCAGAGGTTTGGGTTTGACTGTGTTAAAATGGAAATGTCCATTAAACTAGAGGTATAGCAGGTGGTTGCCCATATGAGTCTGAGTTTAAGGACTGCAGATATCCTGTCTGGAGATATCAATTTGGAACTTGCTATTCTGTAGATAACTGCTCTTATCTGTTTTGTGTTGCTGTAACATAATACCTGAGGCTGGGTAATATACAAAGAGCAGAAATCTATTTCACAAGGTTCTGGAGTCTGGGATATACAAGACCAAGGTGCCAGCATCTGATGGGGGCCTTCTTGGTGTATTCTCACATGGAGGAAGGCAGAAGGGGAAAGGGCAAGAATGAGCAAATCCACTCCCTTAAGTCATATTTATAGCAGCATTAATCCATTCATGTTGGCAGAGACCTCATGACCTAAACACCTCCTAAAAGGCCTCACCTTCCAGCACTGTTGCATTGGGGATTAAATTCCAGTACACAAATTTTGGGGTACACATTCATATTATAGGAATGTTATTTAATGACATGTCTAGATATGATCACATAGAAGAGACTGTAAATGAAGAAGAAAATGAGTCCTGAGCTTTGGGGGCACTCTCTTATTTTGAGGTCAGGAAGATCAGGAGAAACCAGCAAAGGAAAATGAGAACAGATCAGTGAAGCAGAAGAACGAAGAGAGTGTGGTGTGCTGGAAGCTGAGTAAAGACAGTGTTTCCAGAAGGAGGGAGTGATTAATTTGTCAAATAAGAAGAGAGTTGTAAATTGGTTCTTCGATTTGGAAACGTGATGGTCTCTGGTGACCTCACCAAGATTTGTTTACATGAGAGGAGGGGGAAGGAGAAAGAAAGAGGAAAAAACAGAGATGGCAAGTATAGGCAACTCTCTGGAGTTGCTATAAAGGAAAGCAGGAAAATGGAGTAATAGATGAACAAGGATATAGGGTCAAGAAAGGAGTAATTACTATACAGAACAATTAAATATATACGTAGAAACTTTGTATTTATATATAGAGTTTAAGTTCATTTTGATTGACAATGAGTCTAAAATTTCATATAGTGAAAAGTCTTCAATTGACTTGATAATCTTAGCAATAGCATTGATATTTGAAGAAGATTTAGTTAAATATGAGTTGATCTATGCAAGATGTGTAATTTTAAAGCTTTTTTCCTTTGGTTAAATTTGGATTTGCAATTTCAGTTAACCCTTTCCAAAGAGTCCCCCCAAATGAATATTTACTTAGCAGTGATAGAAAACTTTATATTTACAGAGTACTTATTAGTCTCTCTATGAGAACAAACATAAAAGAATGAAAATTTACATTAGAGTTGTAGAAGGTAATTAAAGTGATGTGGTCCCAAACCAGGGAAACTGAGTCTCAGACTATAGGTGGAGCAAGAGATCAGAGGGGGAAACTCAACTGCAACTCTATAGCACCAATTACCAGCCTCTTGGGCTAATAGACTCTCTTGTCTTCCACTTCTTGTCATTGTCTTTGTCTTTTTCTACAGTGAAACAAGCTTTGAACTACTTCCAGCTTTCCAATAGCAAAGTTATTCAGATTAGATGAACTTTATTTGTTCTCTGGGACTTCTAGTTCTCCAAAGCCTTCTGTCTGTGCCATGTGTTCACCAAACCTTTTTCCTACTGGGAAACCCAATCAGCTACATTTCCCAGCACCCCCCTTGCAGTTGGGTGGGGCCAACGGAATTAGGGTGGAATTTATGCCACTTCCAGCCTGAAATATGGCCATTAAGAAAACCTTCTATGCAATTCTCCTTCCCCTCTCTTCCTTTGCCTGCTGGATGGATGCTGAAGATTCCTTGGAAGAGCCTAGGTCCTGAATGGCTGTGGAATAGAGGCTTGAATAGCATTTCACTGTGGCATGAGCAAGAAATGAGCTTTCCTTATGTTGATCTTTTGATACTTTGTAGTTCTTTGTTACAGTAGTGAGCCTCCCCTGATTAATACATACTTCTACTACAAGTATTACAAAAATACAACTTTTAAAAATGTCTTTCTGTAGCCTTTCAGGATCCTTTCCTTCTAAGAAGCCACCTTCGGGCTCCCAAAGCTCTCATGGTGTGTGAATGCAAGGAGAAACACAAAGTCAGCAACAATGGTGTATCAGTTACTTTTTCTTTCGTCATCTTATTTAATTTTCATAGGAATCCAATGATTCTTATAATAGTCCAATGAGTCCAACCTCATAATCTAATGAGGTTAATGATTAACCTCAGTTTACAGATGAAGAAGTTTGTCCAAGATCACAGAGTTATGACATAGTGAAATCCTTCAAGCCTGACCTTTTAACCACAGAGTACTTGCTCTCCCACCATGTCCTCACTCTGATCTCTTTCCCTCTGGAGAAGGAAGAAAAACTCATGAATCTAATTCACTTATGCACACTCTGGTATTAGAGACTCAATTTCCTTTCACTTCTTGTGTGTATTTGTGTTTTGAAGGAGGTGAGAAACAGATAAGGTAATTATTTAATGAAAGACGTGAATTGTAGACACTGTTGTGATTGGGTGGGGTGGGGAGACAATCTACAGATGACATAGGAGGCCTGAGTCTCCGTGTGAAGGGGCGAGGGAGATAGCAGATAGCATTTAGTTTCTAGGGAGACAGCACAAGAAGCTGACCTTTCTTTCCTCTTCAACTTTTTAATATAGATAATTAAAAAGCCTCATAGTCCATTAACTGGCCAGGAGAGCAGATGACAGAAGTGAGAAGTTTCATCATCCTGAGAACATCTGGGCAGCCTCCCTGTTCCAACAGAATTGTCAATATTCAAGCCAAGAGAGGAAAGATGTGGAACTGCTGTTGCCAAGAGGCAAAGTGCAGGTCTTCAAGACTATCTTGATATTTTGTTTATAAAATTTGGCTCAACCGGGCATGGTGCCCCATGCCTGTAATCCCTGCACTTTGGGAGGCCACGGTGAGTGGATCATGAGGTCAAGAGTTCAAGAGACCAGCCTGGCCAATATGATGAAACCCCATCTCTACTAAAAATACAAAAATTAGCTGGGTGTGGTGATGTGCACTTGTAGTCCCAGCTGCTCGGGAGGCTGAGGCAGGAGAATTGCTTCAACCCAGGAGGCAGAGGGTGCAGTGAGCCAAGATCGTGCCACTGCATTCCAGCCTGGGCGATAGAGTGAAACTCCATCTCAAAAATAAATAAATAAATAAATAAATAAATAAATAAAATTTGGCTTACACATAATGCAACACCTGTCTGCATACTTTTGCCAGTAACTCCATAGTTTAAAATGTACTTCTTCATAGGAAGCATCAAATTAGTTAATTTCATACTCACAGCAATTTTAGGAGGCAACATTCACATATTATCCAGGTAAAAAAAAATGGTGACCCTCATCCGTGACATGAATCCCAGGGCTTTTCTTAGACTTCCTGTTATTGAGGAGGAGATCTAAGACAAATCTCCCTGACTTTGAAGAATAGGTGTTCCTATCCAAAATGCAGCTGTGATTATCTGTGAAATCTGCAGATCTTGTCTGTTCTTTCTTGTCTGCAGAAGACCAGATTAATGCCCTGGAGACGTGTGTGGTTGTCTAGCATGAGCATGTGTGTATGCATTTGTGCTTGTGTATGTGCATGCATATGTGTGTGTAAAACAGAGAGAAAAAAATGAATATGAAATTTACAGAATCAAGTATCAGTTTTCAAAGCTGAAGGATCCAATTGTCTGTATAGGATTATCTGTCCTGTTTAGAAAAGCATTTTCTGGAGTGGAGCTCCAATTCTGTGATGAATGTGCCAAACTAGGGGGTCCTTCTCAGAGACTCACCATATCTTTAGCCTGTCGTGACTTGAAGAAATCCCACAATGAGTAAATGTTAGGTCTTGTCTGATTTTATAGATCCCAAACTTACTTAACTATGGATTCTCTTTTTTGAGTTTGTCACTCATTTCACATACAGTGACAGTACATCTTTTTGAAAATGCCAATTCAGGATTAATTAGAAAGGTTTAGTGTAGAAAACTGGGGTTATCAGAAGACCTAGCTCTTGCTCTTACTCTGTCACTAATAGGGTTTACAATTTTTGACAAATTATTTTTATTTAGTTCTTTTTTAAGTATTTTTTCTGCTTTGAAAAACACATTTCTTTAAGGATATTTATTGTACTTATTTAAAATTGTTGTTCTGTCACGATAATTCCACTTTGCATGGTACATGTTGTTCATTATTTGTTACATACATTATATATTGTATGTTGTTGATTATTTCTTAGTGGTTGTACTTTTCAGGTACATAATTATTTTGGCCTGTGATACACATCCTCCTGGAGAAGACAATTTGTATTGGGTTAAGGCTAAATGCCAGAGCCTGGTCTTTGTACCTTCTGGTGTGAGCTTAAGAAGAGGTGGGGATGAAACTCAGGGTGAGACATCCAATGCCACAAAACTGCTGTCCCCAAAATTCCCATGTCCTTCCAGGCAACTGGCTGTCAGATGCTAAGAAGCAGCACTGGGACAAGGAGATTGTAGGTTGCAATCCTCTAGCCTGGCCATGGGGATTTGGAGAGAATGTCTTAGGGTAGCTGGCTAGTCTGTGCCTGTTTTCATCACTGCCTACTCCAGTGGAATTTCTGCACTCCTTAGATGTGATTTCATAGATCCCAGGCAGCTTGGGCTGTTGCTCATCACCGTGGCAATGGGCAAGGAAGGGGCAGAGGAACATAAGAAAAGAGGTGAGGCAAGAGTAGAATGTAAAATTTCCTCTGCGCTGCATCAGGTTATTGTTTGTCCTAAGATGCTGCCACAGCTCCCAACCCACCCACCAGTTAATACCCTTCAGCCTGTCATTTCTCTAGGATTGAATTTGACAGCAAGTGGTGCAACAGCCCATGCTAGTTTCCTATTTAACAATAACAAGAACAACAACAAAAATCTTTCTTCAACTTTTAAGTGAAGTCGACCCACAATTTGCAGAAAACTTTATAATTGAATTTAGCCACAGAAATTGCCATTGGATTATTTATTTTAAAAGAACTGATAAATACAGAAGAACAAATGGGTCAGGCTAGGATCATGAATGAGTTCAATGACTGAATTTTTCCATTTTCTTTTTGTTATTTGGACATCATACAAGTTGCTAATAGTTTGTAAATTGAAGCTCTTTTTTTTTGACAATGGTTCATTTTGAAACAAATAATCCATCACCAGTACAAAAATTTAACCAATACAGAAATGCACAGAGAAGAAACAATACACCTTAAAGCCATGTTCTAGAATTAAATGCTGTTAGCATTGAACAAACCACTCATTGGGCATCCCTCTATATGCATGTGCAGGTAGGAAATGAGATAGAGTGACAAGTTTTCAAAAAAACAAGAATCCAGAACATATGATATCTTAATAAAATGTACTCAATGTGGTTTTATCTGAATTTAACTGGAGAAAAAGAAACTGAGATGAAACTGAAGAAATTTCTGAATATTAAAAACTTGTTTCTTCACCTCAAGAGATATTGCTAACTTCTCAAAAAGACAAGAAAAAAATTCAAAAATTAAAAAAGATTGAGGTCATCATATTTTTTCAAGTTCTCTTCTTCTTCTACTCCTCCAACTACATGCGTACCTATTGACTTGCTGCTACAGAGGATGAGAAAGAAAAAATTCATCCATGTGTCTTTTCACCACCTCTCCCAACCCGTGAATTTTATCGGTTACAGTTTTACATTGTTGTTGAGGTTTTTCACATTTATATTCAGTAGTGTAACCATAATTCCTGTAGTTATTTAATCTTAGTTCTTTGTTTCAGTATATTCAATGCCCACCTCTGTCCTTTTACCTGGATTTTTCCACTCAAACTTTTTTTTTTGGTTGCTTTTTGTTTGGTTAGATTTCTTGGTTACATAGTTTTCTTTTCCCCCAACTTTTTTTTCTCCCAGTAAGAAATCTCAAACAGATAAAGAAACCCCACACCTATATACCTGACACCTAGAGTCAACAGTTATTAACATTATGCAATTTTTACTTTATATTTCTCATGTTTATCTAATTTTAATAAAAATAATTATATTTTTGATGATCCATTTGGTACCATGTCAGTATGCCTCTCCTAAGAATAAGGATGTTCTCTAACAAAACAACACATCCAGGAAAAATAACAAGTCCTTAATAACAATGGTATCAGAATTTTGAGATGCTGATTTTCTGGCCATAAGCCTCTGGACAGTGGCACCTTCGCCTGAGTTCTTGTTCTGCATCCAGGAGGAATGAGGTATGCAGACAAGTGGAGAGTGGATAAGATGAAGAGGAACTTCACTGAGTATCAGAACAGCTCAGAGGAGACTCGCAGTGGGTAGCTCCTCTCTGTAGCAGGTCATCTTGTCCAGTGTTCAGCACTCAGGAGAGAGGAGGCCCTGGAGTGGGTGGCTCCTCTCTGCAGGCAGGTTACTCCAACGTCTGCAGCTCTCAGCAGAGATGAGGCCCAGAGAGGGTAGATCCCCTCTGCAGCTGGTCATCTCTTCATCCTCTGTCCTGCTCTGGCTAAGTTCAGGGTGGCATTTATGGACCTCAGAGGAGAGAAAGTGCACGCCAATTGGTCCATGGGTGGGTCCAGAAGAGGCACCACAAGTCCCCACTCCCATTGGCATGGGTCTGGCCATTTGGCCCACAGCTTTCAGGCCCTCCCTGGCCTGAAGGTGGGGCCTTTCCAGGGACCTGCTCTCATCTGCCCTGGAATCTATCTGTCTCCTGCTGCCATTCATGGTCCCCGGGCTCAGCTGAGACTTTGCTTGGAGGTGGGAGAGGGTGCCTTCAGCAGGGAGAAACCAGGAAGCAGGGGAAGGCACTTCTGAGGCTCTGAGGGCAGGGGGTCCTTCCTTGGCCTCCAAGAGTTCAGGGATGCCTGAGTCTGCAGCTGCAGTTTGGGCAGCTACACCCAAGGAGGGTGGTGCTCCTGCCTGCTCTGTGGAGTAAGAAGCCTGGGTCTGCAGCCGTGGTTTGGGCTACTGCAGCAGTACCCAGGGAGCTCCTGCTCCAACTCAGAAGGGGCCAGGCTCCCTCTGGCTCCATGGAGTATGCAGCCCCAGTGTGCCTTCCTGTTGCACCTGGCATGATGGCAGCAGCAAGACATCTGGAGTGGCCACTGCCATCAATAACAATCTGGTATCCAATTCATATTCAGATTTCCTTAACTGCCTTTTCTTCCAGATGTTATTGATAGCTAATTTTTCAAAACATTGAAAAGATATATTGAAACATCATACATTAAGGGCTATTGCTTTTGCATCTCTTTTCATCTAGAACTGACTATTCTCCCCCATATATCTTTTTAACAATGACAGTGACTTTTTGAAGAGGGCCAGTAATAGAATATCTCATACTCTGAATTTATCTTTTCCTTTTGGTGCCAATTAAATTTTTGCTCTATCTCCTCTTTTTCACCTTAGTGAAAGTTAGTTGTAAGGTTTTGATTAGATTCAGGTTACAGTTTTGGCAAGAACACTTCATTGGTGATACTGCAGAACTCATGGTGCATCATATCAGGAGGTAAGTAATAATGAATTCTCCCATTCTCAGTGGTGCCAAGTTTGGTCATTTTGTTGAAATAATGACCTATAGAGCTCACCATTATAAAATTGTTTTCTCTTGTTATCAGCATATAATCTCTGGGATAATACTTTGGAATCCTGTTTTTCAAACTTTAAAATTAGTCTTCCATATATTAGTTGCTGTCCTTCCAAAAAGAAAAGGTTTCACTTATTAATTAAAGATATAAATTATAGTTCCTTTTAAGAAGGTGGGAACATAAGATGTAGGATAAATACTTAATTATCCTTTTAGTTACATTTTATCAGAGTAAGAATTTAGTATAATAATAGTCACCTCCAATGGTAACAAATGTTTTAACATATTTTTAAAAGTATCATTATCAACTTATAGATCTCTATTTATTCAGTGTTTACAGTTAACTACAGTCAATATTCTTTTGAATACCCAAAAGAGTGAATTTTATGTATGTAAATTATATCTTGATAATACTTTTACAAAAAAGAAGCAAATATGTATGTATGTTTTACGATTTCCCTTTCTTGATTACAAAAGATTAGCACACTATATATAATACTATTTTTCAGATTTCTTTTTTTGCTTAAAAATATATCATAGAACTTGGATGAATCTTGAGGGAATTGACACTGAATAAAAAGAGCCAGTTTACAAGAGTTACATATGTGTGATTCTATTTAGAGGATCTTGAAATGATAAAAATATAGAAAGAGATAACAGAAAGTGGTTACTAGGGGTTGGGAAAGGGCATATGGCTGTAACTATGAAAGGGCAGCATAGCAGATACTTGTGCTGATGGGGTAATAAGAAAATATACTGACAGTTTAAAAATTTCATAAGATATTATCTTGTCAGTCTTATACAAATACATTTAAAAACTTGAATCATAAGAATGACCTTCTATTTCTATGAAAATATAAATTTTCCAGAATTCATAATATGTCCCTGAAGACACAGATAATCTACACAAACCAATTACCATGAGGCAAATAGAGATCTTATTGTCAATAATATTGTACTAGTCAGAGTTCTCCAGAGAAACAGAACCAATAGGATGTATAAATATAAAAGAGATTTATTATGGCAATTGGTTCACTCTATTATGGAGGCCAAGAAGTCCCCTGACATATTTTCTGAAAGCTAGAAAATCAGAAAAGCCAGTGGTGTAATTCAGTTGAGCCCGAAGGCCTGAGAATCAGGAGGTTTCAGAAGGAGAGGAGTGAGTAGGTGTAAGTGCCAGAATCAAAAGACCTGAGAACCAGGAGCTCTGATATCTCAGGGCAGGAGAATATGGATGTTCCATCTCAAGCAAAAAGAATAAATTCACCATTCCTCTGATGTCTTGTTTTATTAGGGCCCTCAACAGGTTGGATGACACCTCCCAATGTTGCTGAGGGTGGATCTTGTTTACTCAATCTGCTGGTTCAAATGCTAATCTCTTTTGCAAAAACCTTCATAGACACACCTAGAAATAATGTTTTACAAGCTATCTGGGTATCCTTCAGTCCAGTCAAGTTGATAGGTAAGATGAGCCATCACAAATATCAACAGCCTCTCCTTCCAATAAAACAGTTGTAGATGGATTTCAAAATCTTTAAAGACAAGGTAATGCTAATGCTATTTATGTCATTCCAGAGCATGGTCAAAAGATGACGGTATTGAGATTCTTTCTAAGAGAAGAGTCAAACATTATTTGCAGGTGCTGGTATATCTGGAGAATTCTAGAAAATAAATTGAAAAATGATTATAAATAAGGAAATTCAGGATAGGGCTGAGAACAAAATTAATACTATCAAAGGTCTTCCTTTACATGTAAAACAAATAGTTAAAAGATGTAAATGGAAAATCTCATGTACAGTAACACAAAAAAAAGTATGAAATCTGGGATTAAAAATAACAAAAAATGTGCAACAGTGAAGAAACCTAAAAGCCTACTGAGAGACTGAAAAGATCTGAATAAATAGAAAGGTACAACTTGCACCTGAACAGAAAGGTGATGTTAACCACAACATAAGAAAGGTAACAACAACAATATACACATGTATTGAGCTCTCTTATTTGGCCTGTTTTAAGCCCTTTTCATCTTAATCCTCATGGCCTGGTCTTATAAGGTGGGCAGATGAAGAAACAGACATAATGAAGTGAAGTGACAAGGCCATGCAGCAAGTGCAAGACCCTAAATTTTAACCCCTATACAACACTGCCTAAATTTTCTCTCAATTAACTTAAAAATTTAGATATAATTCATATACCATAAAATCCATCTTTTAAAAATGTACAATTCAGTGGGCTTTGGTATATTCAAAAAGTTGTGCAATCATCACCACAGTCTAATGCCAGAACATTTTTATCACCCCCCCAAAAGAAATTCTGTACCCTGTATCAGTCACTGTCACTCCTCCCTGCCCCAGCCCCTGGCAACCACTAATTTACTCTCTGTCTCTAAGGACTTACCTATTCTGGACTTGAAAATATCTCAAAAAGTGTAATGTAAGAATAGGCTCAATCAAAATTAAGACATATTTTAAAACTACAATGATTAAAACAGTGTGGTATTGGCAATAAATAGATCAATGGAACAGAACCATGAACTCAGAAAAAGAACCAATACATATGAGAATTTAGTGTATAATACCAACAGCAATGCATATCAGTAGGAAAGAGATATTTAGTAAATTTACTAACATCAGAAAAAAATTAAGTTGAATTCTTATCTAACTTCTCAGAACAAAAGAAATTCCAGATATATCAAAGGTCTAAACATAAAAAGGAAATCATTAAAATTATGGGAAAGTTGGGAGCTGTAGCAAAATAATCTCAAAGTGGGTATGAACATTCAGGAAGCAACCCAAATATAGCTGTACACAACAACATGCTTGAGTTTCACAAACATAGTGATGAGTTAAAGAAATAGGTGTTAAAGAATAGTCTAAGAATCAGAGTATGATTCCACTCTTATGGAGTTAAGAATGAGCAAAATAAACTGTATTTTTAGGAAAGCTCCCAAATGTGGTAAAATTGTAAAAAAAAAAAAAAAAAAGAAAGGAAAAATTATTAAAAAAAAACCCCATATAGTGGTTACCTCCGGGGTGATGGTGGTACTGTGAACAGGGAGGGACACATGAGAGCTTTCTGAGTGATGGCATTGTTATGTTTCTTTAATTCATTGCTGGTTATGGTGCTGTTTATTTGATAGTTAATTATTAAACTATTCACAAAATTTATGAACTTTCCTGTAGAACCGTTATATTGCACCATAAGGGAAGAAAAGTCATAAAGGGGTATAGATTTTGGTGTAGCATTTAGTATTATGTCTTGGGTAAATTTTCATTTGTGGGGTATTTATATTTTTCAAGCCCTTCTTCCTAGATTCCTCCAGATTAATAGTTTCTTATATTTAGGTGGGGTCTCTCTCTCTCTCTCTCTCTCTCTCTGTGTGTGTGTGTGTGTGAGTGTATGTGTGTGTTGTGTGTGTGTGTCTTTCTCAAAAAGTCCACTTTCTGGGAATGTATAATATCAGTAACTAATCATATCAGAAAAACATTATAGAAAGCCATGTGGTTAAGTGGTTGCTATCAAAATGCCATTCCACTTTTTGGTGTAAACCAGGCTTTACCTTTCTTCTAATATAAACTAGATTTCATTTCTAGATTTATAGAAAGCTGCTCTCCAATCCTGAGCTCATAAAATTCAATTTATTAACTACTGGATGGGGATGATACTCACCTTCCAAGACTGTTGTGAGATTAAAATAAGACACTTAATTGTGGCTACTACAAATTTTAATGAAAAGGACCAAATTATAGCATAAATTGTTGTTCTAGAACCAGATAATAATGTTCTTTCATTCCACAGATGTAACGGAAAACAGTTTGTAAAAATGGGTTTGATATGGTTATCTGTTTGAGACCTTTTCCTCTTATTGTCTGACTGTTTTCTTTTTTAACAATGGATCCTTACCTTTCCTTCCATGTGTTCCAGGACATTTGTCTACCCACTGCTTAGTCGAGGGAGGCCTTATCCAGTTCTACTCATTTTCAAAGGCATTGCCTTCTGTGCTGGAAATGGATTCCTTCAAGGCTACTATCTGATTTACTGTGCTGAATACCCTGATGAGTGGTACACAGACATACGATTTAGCTTGGGTAAGTGAATCTGGCCACAGTCTATGTTGCCATGGCCTCTCTCTACTGTAATAACCTCCCAATGATCTCATCTTCCCCCGACCTCACACCTACCTTGGTCTTTTCCCTATATGGTAGCCAGAGAGATTGTTTAAACACATATCATGCCATTTCCTATCTCAAAACTCTCCAGTAGATTTCTTTTACTCTCAAGATAAAATATAAATTCCTTCTCACAGCCTATAAATCCTAAATGTTCTTGGTCTTTCCAGTTTCCCAGCCTCTTTCCTGGTTCCCTCCACCTCCTTTTCTGTGCTCCTGTGCCAGTGGCCTTCCTGCTGTGCCAGAACCTGTCAAGCTTTTCCAGCCCCAGTGTTTTTGTTCAGGACTGCTCCCTCTGCCTAGTACAGGGATGTCCAGTCTTTTGGCTTCCCTGGGCCACACTGGAAAAAGAAGAATTGCCTTGGGCTACACGTATAATACACTAACACCAACAATAGCTGATGAGCTAAAAAACATTTCATGATGTTTTAAGAAGGTGTATGAATTTGTGTTGGGTCACATCCAAAACTGTCCTGGGCTGCAAGTGGCCCACAGGCTGTGGGCTGGACAACCTTGGCCTAGAAGGCTTTGCCCACATATATTCATGGGATTGGTCCCTCACTTTATTTAGGTCTTCACCAATTTGTACTTCCTCAAAGGGACTTTTCCTGACCACCCTATCTGAAATAGTTGAAGACACTGATTATTGAGTTTTTTTTTTTTTCATTTTCTTTAAGTGGAGTCAAAGTCCAGGAACATTCATTTTTTTTACACTATTTTGGCCTAAATGAAAAAAATAATAGGAGAGTGGGAATTATGCTTAATTCCTGTTAGAATCACACATCACATTCCTTCCATCAGCTTAGTACTTCTGGCTCTCCCTCTAAAACATGTGCCCACTGGGCTCACTTCTCCCTAAATTACTTCATCCTAGTCCCTGCTACAATGACCTCTTGCCTGTTCTTCCAAAATAACCTCCAAACTGAACTTTCTACGTCCATTTCCATCCTGCACACTGTTTTCTCCACAAAGCAGTCACAGTGAACATTTGAAAACACAAATGACCAGAGGATTAGTTGTGTGGTACTGGTATGTGCATAGAATATTATGTGACCACAAACAAAAAGAAAGAAACACAAAAACAAAATCAAACCAAACCAAGATCTCTGTGTGTTCATGTGGAGACACCTCCAGAATCTATGGTTAAATAAAAACAAATAGCTTATGCATAGGATGCCTGCTACACATTTATAAGTAGCAGGTATTGTATGCTACTCTTTATGTAGGAATGGAATTGAAGGATAATGTGTGTTGCTGTGTATAACTGGAAATTGAAATATTGAAATTGTAAAAAACTTAATAAAAAGTTTCCCTGCATTTCTCAGGGAAAAGGGGGCAGAGCGGGCAGGCAGAGCTTTTCCTTCAATATAGTTTGTCCTTTGAATTATGAAATTTCATTACTTATTTTTTTTAAATCCTAAATTGAAAAAAGTTTCCTGAGCTTGAGAACAAAGACACAAATGTACCTATCTGTATACTAAGCTTTTAATATCACCACATAGGAAAATGACTTATGCCATTTTACAGGAAATACAGTGGAAGTAAGCTGGTCTTATTAAAAAAAAAAGGGACATTCTAAGGGACAACTGCCAGATCTCTTCAACAAGTCAGTGTCCTGGAAAAAAAAAGCCAGGGATCTGAGCTAGATTAAAAGAGCCTGGACATAACTAGCAGATGCTAGGCATAATCCTGTATTGGATTTTGGTTTGCACAAACCACCTTTAAGTGGACATTTGGGAGATATCTGAGGAATTTGAAATATGGCCTGAATATTAAGTAGGGTGAAAATCTGGAAGGATAAGCACTAAAGTGTTTAATAGTAGCAATTTGTGTGTGGCAGGAATAAGTGTCTTGGTTTCCTTATATGTGCAAATTACTGCTCAATATTCTATACAACCTTTTTATTTCTTTTGCAATAATAAACAGAAATCAGACTCAATTTCTCTCCTTCTTAAAACACCAGGGACCTCCTATGTCACCTAAAAATGCAAACCCCTCACCAAGGCCTAGAATGCTTGCTGTGGCTTTTTACTTAGCATCCTGTCCCCATCTCCTCCAGCCCACTCTATCCTCAAGCTTCAGGTGAACCGGGCCTTGTCCTTCTTGTCCCATACCAGATTGCTGTCCCTCAGATTTTTTGCATTCTAATGATTTGAATCACAGGACAAATGTCAAATCTTCAGGACAACTTTCCCTTAGCGACCTCACTTAACATAGAGACGGCCCCCACTCCACTTTACTCTCTGTCTCATGACCCTACTTTGATTTTTCTGCCTTGCAGTGATCGTTATGTGATTTTTTTAACTTTAATTTTTTAAAAATTCATGTCTGTGTTCCTCCACTAAAATGTAAGCTGCATGGCAACAGATACATTGACTGTTTTCTCACTCCTGTAACTCTGGTGCTTAGGACAGTGCTTGATACGTAGTAAGCTCTCAATTAATATTAGTTGAATAAATGAATGATGGAATGAAAGCATGGATGGTCTTCATACCATTCTTGTGAGATTGGTGCTGTTAGAATTTACATTTTACAGATGAGGAAACTGAGGCTGAGAGAGCTGAAGTGACTTGCTCAAGGACACACAGACAGCTGTTCCCAGGTCCCTGCTTTTCTCCATTGCTGTGTGTGCTGTCCCCTTTCCCTCCCCCGCTCCCCTACCGTTCCTCCTCAGATACCCTTTCTTCCAGGCCAATGATCTTTTGACTAGGCAAGGTGGAAAATCCTTGTTTTATATTATATCAAATAAGGTGAGAATAGACCTGATCGTTTTTACTAAACTATTCTTGCTTTTTGCCTAATATATTTTGAAAAGCAGGAAGGTACTTGCTGGGAGGTCGGGTTGGACCTCTATGTGGGACAGTGAGTGTTTCTGGGCTGTAATAATGCCCTTTGGGATGCAGGATTTAGCATCCCTGATCCTGGCTCTCCTCACCTCAGAACAGAGCCGTTTCTGTACCAGAGGATAGTGCACGTGGAGACAACTCCAGGATGTGTGGCTAAGTAAAATAAATAAAGATGTGAACAGTGTGTGTAGTATGTCAGGGTGTGTGTGTGTGCATGTGTGTGTGTATGTGGGTGTGTGAACTGACAGTGGTGGGAGTCAGTTTGTTAGTGGCCAAGCCCTCCAAACTAGCTCACGTTATTTTCATGAGAGTGGGTGTTTCAGTCAGGAATGCGCTCAGGAAACCAAACAATAGTGACTGAAATAATTCCGAATTCGTAGTTCTTACATAACAAGAAGTGTCAAAGTAGGTGGCTTCTGCATTCCTGTTGTTGCTTACCGACACCATGAATAACTCAGGCACTTTCTGTCTCCACTATTCTTAGCATGTTTACCTGTGATCCTCGTGTTAGTCACTTCATGGTTGCAAGATGGTGACTGAGGCTCAAGTATTTACATCCGGCAATCAAGACAGGAAGAAGGAGGAAGCAGGGGCACTGGTCTTGCCTGCACCTTTTTATCAGAAAAGCAAACAATTTCCAAGGAAGTCCCCCCACCGAGACTTCACTTTACATCTTATTGGTGGAACTAGCTCACGTGACCACCTTTCTCAGTCCAACCTCTATAGTGGGAGATGGCGAAGGAAAAGGGGCTGGAATTGGCTGTTGAGATATGCAACCTCGACTTGACTGTTTGTGAATGAGCTAAAGGCTTACTATTATGATCCGTTCATTTATTTGTTTATCTGTTTAAATACTGGTCAATGGTACTGCCTGCTGCTCTCCTCTCTCTTCCTGTCTCCATCGGTGGTGCCCTGAGGCTAGGAAACAGCATACCTGCTCCCCATTCAGAACCAGGACTCATTGTCCTCCCCCGCTTCTGCCATATCTTAGGACCATTCTTTAGAAATTAAATTCCCCTCCCTTCATTATTAGGAATAAATGCCCCTCTTTCATTTTAGCTTAGCTTGTGAAAAAAGCACCAAAAATCTGCACACATTTAAAAAAAATTTCTCCTTTCTCTCTTCTTTGTCAAGGTGTCTTCTTATTTCTTTTGGGAATGGGAATCAACATTCATAGTGACTACCTATTGTGCCAGCTCAGGAAGCCTGGAGAAATCACCTATAGGATTCCACAAGGTAATGCCTTTCCTGCCCCCAGACTCCCATTCTTCCCTGGAGGCTGTCTCAAGAATGACACTATGGTAGCAGATGGAGAGGGGACAGTGAGGGCACAGATGATGCAATGGCTCTCAGCTTGCTCTTGACTTCCCCTGCATACCCAGTCCCATCACAGCACAACTGCTCTTCTGATCTGAGCCCAGAAGCTCCAGAGAGCTACCAGAGCCCTCAGGAAGGTGCGAGACCACAATACCCAGAAGGTGGGAGAGAGTGGGAGGTTTGAGTAGGGTTGGAATCGGCTACCTACAACCTTATTGCAGTAGGTAAGATTGTCATGTACAGAGGGGCTCATCCTTTCTAGGTTTGCAAATGCTGCTGGATGTTTGGCCAATAAATGTGTCCCCCTCCAATTGATCTAGACTTGTCTTATGAGTAATTAAGGGTAGAACTTGTGTATTTCCTGCCACTTGTATACTCTTAAAGGTGTAGAGAACCATATCTACTTGATTAAAACTTAGGATGGGAGGTCTTACATGCACAAGTGCATTTTTGGAGATAAAAAAGCACAAGTGCATTTTGGAGATTAAAAAAGCACTAGTGCATTTTTGCAGCATATTTGTAATCCTAACTGTTCCAAAGAAACCAGGGTAAGAGATTGACAAATATACGCAGACAGGAGTGAATCAGTCTAAGTAATTCTTCAATAGATTTAGATGGGTATTTGTGTAGGTCTGTGGCTTCCGCCCTTTCTGATGGAAATACAACTCTTTATTTATATCCAAAAATTGCCCCAATTATGACATGATATTAGTGCACATTAATAGTCATTGAATAAGAAATTAATAAGTTCCTATGAATTCAGTAACATATTCAAATGAATTTGAATGTTGTTAATATCCTAACAGTATATACATCAAACAAAAATAACTTAGTAGGTTAAGATGTGCTATTTACTGTATTCATAAATGATTTATAGATCCTTTGCACCAGATCTATGGTTCCTCCCAGGGCCTAGCGAATAACAGGTTGGGAACCACTGGTGCAATCTTATTTTCAAGAAAGATTCAACTCTAAGGAGCTTTGATTTTAAAAACGTTCACTCCATAACTAGATAAACAAAGAAGAGAAAAGAAAGCGCTTAAAAACCAGTTGCCAAGATTAGTTTCCAACTTTTGATTTATAATAGAGAATGATTTAAAAACAAAGTATTTTTACATAACTATAGAAAGAACAAAATTGTTTTGGTTGAAACTTCCCTAGTTTAATGTGGGTCATAAAATTTGAGTGCGGATATATTTAATATCATTAGAAATATGTTGATTTCTAGATACAGTTCTGAGAGAAGAAATACCTGGTTGGATAGAAAGTGAAACATTTAAAATAAAGAAGCCAACCTCACCAGCCTCCAGCAGGACAAATACCTGTAGCTCCTACTCCGTACTTGAAACATGAACAGAGTAGAGTGCTTTGCAGAAGGGTGGGGAGGGGCAAATCCCAAAGAGAATCTAAATTCCTTCTCCCATAAGTTCAGATTTGTATTATTTTAATATAGTGTGCAGTTTCACATTTTGGGACTGTGAATGTGAAAGTGTGAGTGTGTCCAGGAAAGAAGTGGGGGAGGTAAGAGGTGGCCCCTTCCTTAATAGAATGAAACAAAACCCAGACCTCCCACACCTCTCCCTTGTCCTACCCTAAGTTAGTGGTCCAGCAGTTGTTAGAGATTTGGATAGAGCCCGTTAAGCAGCTGGGGCCACTCTTTGCAACTCCAGAATGTTTTCCAGGCAACAGGCTGTTGTTGCTTTGCTTCCCCTTCTCTCCAAGAGGATTCCACCAAACTCCTAAGACTATGGAGGGAGTCTCCAGCCCCCACATTTGTTCTTGGTGCCTTTGTGTATTTTGGAACAACACAGAGGGGTTTAATGTCACAGTGATTCAGTTGCAATGACTGACCTTCCAATTCTTCTGCACGCAGGTGGCATGTTTACGTATGTTTCTGGAGCCAATTTCTTCGGTGAGATCATTGAATGGATCGGCTTTGCCCTGGCCACTTGGTCCCTCCCAGCACTTGCATTTGCATTTTTCTCACTTTGTTTCCTTGGGCTGCGAGCTTTCCACCACCATAGGTAAACTTTCCAATAAAAGTAGCTGCATTCACGTAGCTTTTTTCTTCTCTAAACAGGCTTTTAACCTGCAGAGCAAGGTTTAGAAACCGAAGATATTTATTTTTATAAGGGAAGGTTGATACAATAGTCTGGGTTAGTATATTCTGACATATTGGGCTTTTATTGAAGTTGGAAGTTAGCTGGATGAGAGTAGCAGTAATAATTTTTTTTCTAAGAACAAAAATAAGTCCATGGAGACAGAGGTAACGGAGGTGACAGCCAGGAAGGCCCTACGCCTGTCTTGTTGAAGAAGACTGTCCAGCTAGAAGTGCCTTGCACCAACATGAGTTAGTTGATCAGGCTCTGTGCCCGCCAGGCAGGCTTACCTGGAGATGGTTAGATAAAGCTTCAAGAAGCAGAAGCAGCAGCTTCCATTACCATGCTTTAGTTTCATCCTCTCCCACTACATTTCTGGAAGTGTGCTCCATGTGCGGGACCATGGCCAGCACTTTCTAAAACTCCACAGATAGTTGATAGTAGTTGATAGTTGTTGTTTTTTTCTTTTTTTAAAAAAATTTTATTTATTTATTTTTATTATTGTTTTTTTGAGTCAGAGTCTCACTCTGTTGCCCAGGCTGAAGTGTAACAGGTGATCTCAGTTCACTCCACCTCCCAGGTTCAAGCAATTCTCCCACCTCAGCCTCCCAAATAGCTGAGACTGCAAGCCCACCACCATGCCCAGCTAACTTTTTGTATTTTTAGTAGAGTCAGGTTTTCACCATGTTGACCAGGCTGGCCTCAAACTCTTGACCTGAAGTGATCCACCTGCTTCGGCCTCCCAAAGTGCTGGGATTACAGGCATGAGCCACCGCGCCTGGCCTCTACCGATAGTTCTGAGTCATAGCAGGCTAGCAAGCTACTAAAAAAAGTACTATCTCAGTGCCTATGTGGCTGCTATTTTTGGCTACAAGATTTGGTGCTAACAGTTCAGGTAATCACAGATCCCTGGAAACTCCAGAAAGATTATTTCCCCTAGAATACATGCAATACCAGTGTTTATTTTGGTACTGCCCTCCTTCCCTGACACTCACCTTCTGTAAGTCATAACCAAGGTTGACACTGGCTTCTGGGGAAGGTAGGACAAACAATTGCATGTGTGGGGCAGTCTTAGGACTGCCCCATCTGCTGGGAAATGCTAGGAATTGCAGGTGTTTCGGAACCCTCCCTCTGAAGGTCTGGCCTAAGGCTTCACTAACCCACTAACCTGGGGTGGAGTGGGGGACAAAAGAACTAACCAAAGCATTGCTGGAAGTGAAAGGTAATGTATTAAGTTGTTATCAGGCTTTAAATCCAAGTGTAAATTTCAGATCCTTTCCCTAAAATACCTTTTGTGGAAAGAGAAAGCCTATAATTACTGGAGACTGTATGGATAATCAAAGAAGGAGTGTATGGTCTTGGAACCAGAACCCTAGGGTTATGATTCATTGCCTAATTTTGAAAGTTTAAGTAAGAATGAGTTTCTTTTTTCTGAGTAGAATTGTTTGAGGACAACAGTTCTGAAATGAATGAAGCAACAGCTCGTGACCTATTCCTACCACTTCCTAGACTCTGTGGGGAAGAGTGGCAGAAGGTTCCTAGACCATAAGAGAGTCATAACAGTTCTTACTGTTATATGTAAATTTTCAGTGCCACAAAGAAAAGTCAGCACTGGGACAAAGGATCTCTCATCAAGGCAATCTTTGCTTCTTGCAGAAAGATTACACTCACCAGCAGTCTTGCCATGAGAGTACAACAAACAAAGGAAAAGCAGACATATTTATCCCTTATGCATTTGGGGTCATCCTTACCACTGTGTCTGATCTCTGTTGGTTGGAGCCAGACCTCACAATCTAAACTAAAACCTGATTGGCTAACAACTTAAAACTTTTCTAAGCAGGTAAAAGCAATGGAGAACAAAAGGAAAGGAGGAAATCCAAATAAGGAAAGAACAGGGAGGTTGCTTAGGAAAGGACTTAGAAAAGTAATAGCATAAATGTCTTTCTTAAAGTACAAGGACATAGAGTGTACTACGTGCCTGTAAACATGTCTAGCACAAGTATCTTGGTTAAAGTACAAGGACATAGAATGTACTGCATGCCTGTGAGCCTAACAGCTACATAGGATAGGGCTTACCAGAGAGCTACTAGCAAAAAGCAAGAAAGTTTTGAAGAAAGTGTTTAAAACAAACTCTTATTTCTAACACTTATTATGATTATTCTTTAATAAGAAAGAAAACTTTGAAGAGGAACTTTTCTCACTTCCCACATTACCATTTCAGGCTGGGTGTGCTGCCCACCAGAGGCATAGTGGGAATGGGAGAAGAGAAGGCAGCACTCAGCACTTGGAGGGTCTCTGTGAAGCATGGACTAAAACCTGATTTTTTATTTTAAAAAAAATCAGAGGCAGAGTGGGAATGGGAGAAGAGGCAGAGTGGGAATGGGAGAATAGAAGGCATCACTCAGCACTTGAAGGGTCCCTGGGAAGTGTGGACTCCACCGTGCTTGGTTAGGGGAGGGACAGTAATTCCACCAGACGTTTTCAGCTACTGCAACAACAAAACCGAAACTGTGGCCTCATCCTGTTAGGTCAGAGTGCCAGAGAAGGGCCAAAGGGCATAGTTTTTAATAGGCTAACAGGATTTTGTGAAGGCTCCTATAAAACAGGCAGGCCCTCACAGCAGAGGCAGCATGCACAGAGGCGGCCCACCAGACTTCTCAAATCACAGTCACAAAACCCAACCACCTTTTGTACCTTATTATTTGCCCCCCCTAATTCAAACTAAGGTACTTTAACAGAGTGTATCATCTTGATTATACCTTGAGGGCTACCGTCATCAACTAGTTAGAAGGACAGCTTGGCAACTTAAGGAGAAAGGATTCTTTAAGATGCATTTGTCTCCTGTGGTTGCTGCAACACATTACCACAAACTGGGTGGCCTAAAACAACACAGATTTGTCCTTTCACAGTTCTGGAGGTTAGAAGTTTGAAATTGAGGCACAGGCAGGGCCACGCCCTCTATAATGGCTCTAGGGAAGAATTCTTCTTTGCCTCTTTTTAGTTTCTGGTGGTGGCCGGCAATCCTTGGTGTTCCATGGCTTATAGCTACATCACTCTGATCTCTGCCTTCGCCATCACATGGCCTTCTCTCCTGGGTATCTCTGTCTCCGTCTCTTTGTCTCTTATCCTCTTCTTTTCAGGACACAGCCATATTGGATTAAGGGCACACCCTTCTCCAGTGTGACCTCATCTTAATTAATTATATCTGCAATAGTCCTAGTTCCAAAAAAAAAAAAAAAAATTACACTCTCAGGCACTGGGGGTTAGGACTTCAACATATCTTTTAGGGGGACAAAATTCAACCCATAAGACAAGGTGATATTTTGTTGGCATTCCCAGGCCTCATGAAAGGATATTGGGGAATATTACTGGTTCCCTTTGCCCATCATCTTTGCTTTCCTGTATTTCTCAGCTGAATCCAACTGAGTGCTTCCTTCTGGATACCACATTTTAAAAAAAAATTTGACACAAAATTTACGAAGTGGTAAAATTTTGAAGTGTAAAATTCAGTGGCATTAGGTACATTCATAATATTGCACAGCCATCACCACTATCCTTTGCCTATTGCTTTTTATTTCCCAGCACAAGAAGCTTCAGGATTTATAAGAAATAGGCTGTGGAAAAGAGAAATAAGAATCATAAATGACCATCTGAAATAATCAGGCCCTAAATAACTGTAGGTTGACTTGTAACAAAGATCTTGGACACAGCAAACCTCAGCTGTCAGCCATGGCTCCATTATATTTACAATTATTTCTTTCTCATCTTTTAGGTTCTACCTCAAGATGTTTGAGGACTACCCCAAATCTTGGAAAGCCCTTATTCCATTCATCTTTTAAAGAAACCAAATTAAAAAGGAGCAAAACTCCCACAGTGCTGATGAAAACTGTCAAGCTGTTGAAACTGTAATTTTCATGATATAGTAGTCCTCCATATATATGTGTATGTGTATATATATATATAATAGTAGGTCTCCTGGCATTCTGCCAGCTGGCCTAATTCCCAGCTGGGGATTCTGAGTGGTGCCTGCTTAGAGTTTGCTACCACCCTTCCAGGGATCCCTATCCTGGTCTCCAGCCGAGGCTTCAAAAAGCCCCTTTTCCAAATGGCGACAGTTGCTTCTTAGCTATTGCTCTGAGAAAGTACAAACTTCTCCTGTTTCTTTCCCTGGGCAATCTAAGCACATGTGGCTTCACATTCACTCCCTATCAATGAAGGACAACTCTGTAGTGAAGAATTTTTTGGCTTGAAGGCAGTGCTTATAGACCTTATTAAATGCATTTTGTATCCATACGGAGTAGCAGAGATTTAAATTCTGAAGTCGCAAAGACCCAGAGCAAACCCATTCCCAAATGAAAACCCTGGTCATGTCTTCCTTTTTCTTGGTTAATCAGGAAATATACAAAATTATTAGGTAGACCTTTAATACAGGAGCCCTCTCCTCATGGTGTTGAAAAGATACTGATGCATTGACCTCATTTCAAATTTTTGCAGTGTCTTAGTTGATGAGTGCCTCTGTTTTCCAGAAGATTTCACAATCCCCAGAAGACTGGTATGAATTTCTTGAAGGCCAGGTTTTAATAACAGAATGACATGACCTTGGATGGCTACTGAGAGTGGGGAGAAGAGTTTTATAATAGACATTGCAGACTCCCATGGTCTTGGAAACTGGTGCCAATATCCAAATAATGAGTAAATGTGAAATAAAGAGAATTAATGATGAGGTTACATGCTGCTTGCCTCCGCCACATGTCCACAACAATGTGAAGTACAGCAGAAACCCCGAGCAACTTTCCTTTCCTGGAACTTCTTCATTGGAGTTCTCAGGACCTGTTCAAGAAGGTGTCTGCTAGGGGCAGCTGAGAAGCCACCCCCTCAAAGGACCTGAAGGCAGAGGCTGAAAAGTGCAGACTGAGAGGCACATCTGGGTAGAAAACCTGTTTTGTCTGGCTCAGACATATAGATTTTTTTTTTCCCCAAAGTTTCAAAAACTTAAAAATTGGGGGCTTGCTTCATGAAACTCTAGCATTCTAGTTTCATTTAAAACGTTGGAGGATCTGAGCATATAGAGTCCACATTTCCACACCAGAACTGGAACTATGTAGCTAGTAAGCATTTGAGTTTGCAAATTCTTGTGAGGGGATCACCCTTCCAAGGGTGCTGAGATATGGGACTCTCTAAGTACGGGGCTGAACGCTTGTAATTGAAATATGTGTTTGAGCAAAAATCAAGAAATTGTTATAGAAAAAAAAGAAATATATGGAAATATTTGTCTTTTCAGGCCTATGTGTGTGGAATGCGTTGCCAATATTTAGCAAACTGTTTTGAGAAATGAGCACCAGTGGTGCTAAGTATAGAAACTCACTATATAAGTCACATAGGAAACTAGAAAGGTCTGAGGATGATGTAGATTACTGAAAAATACAAATTGTAACCATATAAATAAATGTCTTTGTTGTTCATACCTCTACAATCATGAATCTTAGGTAATTTTTTTTGAATTAAAATATCCTGGGACTTCTAGAATTTTTCACAAGGTATCGATTTCCCTGTTCCTCCAGGCCCCTGTTCCCATTCACCCTGTCTGTAGTGTTGTTTCCTTTCTTCTCTTCTCTCTTCCTGAAATTAGGGGCTATGTGCTGGAAATAAAAAATCATGACTTATAGAGCCTCTCAGCCACAGTTCAGAACTACAAGGAAGTACAATAAAGGCGCAGGAAAATGTCCTAAGTTTAGACGCCACTCCTGGTGCTCAGGCATACACAGGGGAAAATAAATCTTCAGGTGTAGCTTGAGCTCTGTGACATAAAAGACTTTCAGTTCTCTCTATGACATTGAAAACTACCTTTGTTAAGACCTTTATTTTACTACCGTGTAAACATCCAGGTCGGTCCTTGAGATGAAGTAAGTGTACAATAAATGGCAGTACTCAGTCTCAGGACAACGCTGCCATTGGTAATTTTATTTTTTTTGCCACAAGAGGGCGCTTTCTAAAATTGTATGTAGTCAACCTTGACTTAATAAGGTAATTAACATATTGGGGAAACCCCGATTCGGTTGCCTGATGGTGGACCTTTCAAGATAGCGTGATCGTGGAACTTCTTAATCTGAATATAGGGTAGGAGAGCATGAACTCTATGAAAGCTGAAATCTTCCCTTGATAATTCAGATATTCTCAGTGTTCTAGGGCCATCATGTTCAATGATAGTTTGTCACTGTTTAGGGCTGGAATATGTATGTGGATTAAATACAGTAAAGGTCTGAATGTGTGCTCATCTCCAAATATATTTCTTCCCACTTCTAAAAATAGAGTGCAACAAAATTATAGCTAATCGAGGTTTCCACAGAGTGGTTTTGGCTAAAGTAACATAATGGTGTCCTAGCTCACAAGATACTCTGTCTTGGTTTTGCTGAAGCTTTCACGGAAGAGGTGTTTTGCTGCCAACCTTGAAGAAGATGTTGAGTTTTGTTTGTTTTTCAGAATTTAGACTTAAAGACCTGAAGCAGAACTCAGACATCAGCTACTCCCACCACTTCATATTATACGTAGTGACACTGAGACCCACAGAGTTAAAAGGCCTCCCCATGGCTGGTACAGAGCTGGTCAGAGCAGCCATCTCATTTTGCCCTTTTGAAGGTCAGAAGTATGTTTTTTCTGCTTAAGGCACAGCCTTTAGGGCTGCCATCTGGATTTCTACAGAGCTCATGCAGGGGAAAAATAGCCAGAGCTTAAGTGCTATTGCACAATTCAGCAATACACCTATTGTCCCATGCCTGTTTGTGTGTGAGGCCTCCCTCATTCTGTGGGAGCATCAGGCTCATGCCCTTTCATAAACCTATTTGACAGAATAGAGAGTTTTCGCTCCTCGGTGTAGTCAAGACAACATGGAGGTTTAGCATGGAAAAAGGTTTCAGGTCATAAACCCCCTTATCCCTAATGTTTACTTTAATAAAGAACAACACTGGCTCCACTGTATTCTAAATGGAAAAAGGAGCTCTAATGAGAAATATGCAATTAAACAGTGATTTAGGCGGCTTAGACCCTTTCAGGAACAAATAAATAAACCTATGATTTTACAACTCTGTAATATGATAATAGCTGTCTTGGATTTTTGTGGTTACTTCATGGCAATCTCACTAAAAGCAGGGGAGCAAGCTCTTGGCACATGAAGGAATAGACTCATGAAGAGCCATTCCCTTTCCTGCTTGGTCCTTTGGTTCTGTGATAAGCTATGGGCTGAGGTCCAGGCAGGACAAACAAGGAGGGTAACAGCAAATGTAAAGTGAATCTTTCTAGAGAAGGACCCTGGTTATTTTATAGCATCTACACTATCCTATGATGAAAAAAAGAGGCATAGAGCCAGATGGCAGTGTGAGTGCTTGGATGATTTAATAAGCCATTGAGTGGATTTGATTTCCAAGTAAGAGATTTGTTCATTCTTTCTACAAGTCCGTGGAGTTGTGATCTTAAAAGGTTCTGTGTTATTTGTATTGCACCTCGTTTCTCCCCATCAGCCTTAGCTTGGGATTTGGATGAATGAAATAAATCATTGGTGAAATAAATCATTTTTTATTGAATGAAATAAATAATCGGAAGGTTAGTATGCACCAAGCTGTGGTAGTTTCTTTAGTCCTGTCTTTTTTGGGTTCAGGTTTTGTTTGGTTTTGTTCAATGCAGTCAGAATCTAGATTCTTTATTGGAGGGTTATTCAATATCCCTTCCTACAAGCTGGCTGGGAGGAGAAGAAGAACAAAGAAAGTGGAGGAAGGAGGGGAGTAATGAGGGAGAGTGTACAAGGGAGGGTTGGCACTGGAACGTCCTTGGGAGACAGGGGCCTCCCACTGACAGAGTGGGGCATCTTCCCTTTCCTGTCTGTAGGCTGCACAAGCCTGGTCCCTTCTTTATCCCCCCAGGAAAAGAAGCCCCTCTGAGAGAGAGAATAAACACTTGTTAGAGCTCCATTTCATAAGAAGCTGACTTTTGAAAAATGCAAGCCATATGGCTGTGCTTCACTATAAATAATGGTGTTTCTGTCAGCTCACCTCGTAAAGATAGTTTTAGTCCTGCGTAGCAGTGACATTGTGAGAAAGAGGTGAAGTAATTGCTCTGAGAGTGTGTGGCAGCATCCAAGTCTGCTGAGGCCAATGGGGAGATGGGAGCATCCAGAGGAATAAGCCACCGCCAGGGTTCCCCCTCTGCAAGGCCTTTGTTTTCCTTTACTCCAGAAACACTCCCCCACAAAAAGGATCCTTCCCTATAGAGATGCATTTTTGCAGTGTTGACTAGAAAGCAATACCATAAAATCAATTAAATTTTGGCAATTTATTAATGCTTTCATTTATTACAAGTTGCCTTTCAGATACTGTTTCATTAAAATAATTATTTGTTGTGGTTTATAACATGATAATCTCTCAACAAATAAGTAAATGAGGGTAAGTAAAAATAGGAGTAAAATGTAAAATAATTGGGAGGCCGAGGTGGGCAGATCACTGGAGGTCAGGAGTTCAAGACCAGCCTGGGCAACATGGTGAAACCTCGTCACTACTAAAAATACAAAAATTAGCCAGGTGTAGTGGCAGGCTCCTGTAATCCCAGTTACTTGGGAGGCTGAGGCAGGAGAATCACTTGAACCTGGAAGGCAGAGGCTGCAGTGAACTGAGATCATACCATTGCACTCCAGCCTGGGCAACAAGAGTGAGACTCTGTCTTAAAAATAAAATAAAATAAAGCCAAAGATAAAGTTAAAATGAAAAAATGCCCTCCAGAAGATCATGTACAGTGGCTAAATCTAAACAGAAATTGGGTGCTGAGTCTTCAAAGTACAGAAAGAAAATGCCAGTTGCTAAATTCACAGCATTCATAAAAGAAAAACAGCTTGACCAGGGAAACACAACTATTACTGGTACTGAGACTCATGATAAATTTCTACACTGTGTGATGTGGAAAACTACATTCATGAGAACATCTTAACAATAAATTCAGGGGTCACTTTGTGCAGCTTCTTATAATGTCTTTCCACAAGGACAATATGCTCATGCCACAGCTCAATTCTTTAGAAGCAAAGGGGGATAAGGAGGTCTTTTTCCACTTAGGATGGCGAAAGCCACCAGAGATCATCATCCCTACTCCAAAAATGAGAAAAAGCCAGATAGTCTATACAATTATAACTTTTTGAGCCTTTTAATGAACTGAGATAGGAAAGCAATCAGAAGAACTGAATTTCAAAGGAAACACACAAACGGTTTCACTTTCGCAGAGTATGGGAGGAAGAGGTAATGGCCATAAGAGTGGGAAAAGAAGAAAACAACAGAAATTTCAATGGATTATCCATAGCTGAGTGGAACCTAGCATGAGTTTAGAATCTCTGGGAGCCTCAGACACTTGGCTGATCAAGCATCCAGATCTGCCCCATGATGAGGGGTTTCTTTGGGACACAGGACTTTCTGTGCTCAAACTGGAAAAGTCCTGGTTACCTTAGTCTGCTTGCTGTGTCTTTTGCAGGGTATTTTACCCCGATCTCCACCTGGAGTTTATGAGATGGATTGAGGACAGGGGAAGGAGACCTGAGAGGGCCCTTCCTTGATGGTGCACAATCACAAAAGCCCACTGTATTAGTTCGTTTTCACACTGCTGATAAAGACATACCTGAAACTGAGAACCAAAAGAGGTTTAGTTGGACTTATAGTTCCACATGGTTGGGGGCAGGGGGCTCAGACTCATGGCTGCAGCAAGAGAAAAATGAGGAAGAGCAAAAGCAGAAACCCCTGATAAATCCATCAGATCATGTGAGACCTGTCCACTATCACAAGAATAGCACAGGGAAGACTGGCTCCCCATGATTCAATTACCTTCACCTGGGCCCCTCCCATAATGTGGAATTCTGAGAGATGCAATTCATTCAAGTTCAGATTTGAGTGGGGACACAGTCAAACCATATCATTCCACCTTGGACCCCTCCAAATCTCATGTCCTCACATTTCAAACCAATCATGCCTTCCCAATAGGCCCTCAAAGTCTTAATTCATTTCAGCATTAACCCAGAAGTGCACAGTCCAAAGTCTCATCTGAGACAAAGCAAGTCCCTTCGACCTATGAGCCTGTAAATGCAAAAGAAAGCTAGTTACTTCCTAGATACAATAGGGGGTACACATATTGGGTAAATACAGCCATTCCAAATGGAAGATATTGGCCAAAACAAAAGGGTTACAGGACCCATGCAAGTCCAGAATCCAGTGGGGCCGTCAAATTTTAAAGCTCCAAAATGATCTCCTTTGACTCCAGGTCTCACATCTAGGTAACATTGATGCAAGAGGTGGATTCCCATGGTCTTGGGCAGCTCCACCCCTGTGGCTTTGCAGGGTAAAGCCCCCCTCCTGGCTGTTTTCACAGGCTGGCATCAAGTGTCTGTGGCTTTTCCAGGCACACAGTGCAAGCTGTTGGTGGATCTACCATTCTGGGGTCTGGAGGATGGTGGCTGTCTTCTCACAGCTCCACTAGGCAGTGCCCCAGTAGGGACTCTGTGTACAGGCTCCGACTCCATAATTTCCCTCTGCACTGCTCTATCAGAGGTTCTCCCTGAGGGATCCCCTGTGCAGCAAACTTTTGCCTGGGCATTCAGGCATTTTCATACATCTTTCGAAATCTAGGTGGAAGTTTCCAAACCTCAATTCTTGGCTTCTGTGCACCTGCAGGCTCAACACCACATTGAAGCTGCCAAGGCTTGGAGATTCCACTCTCTGAAGCAGCAGCCCAAGCTGTATGTTGGCCCCTTTCAACCATGGCTGGAGTGGCTGGGACACAGGGCACCAAGTCTCTAGGCTGCACACAGCACGGGGACCCTGGTCCCGGCCCATGAAGACACTTTTTCCTCCTGGATCTCCTGGCCTGTGATGAGAGGGGCTGCTGTGAAGGTCTGTGACATGGCCTGCAGACATAGTCCCTGTGGTCTTGGGGATTTACATTAGGCTCCTCGCTACTTAAGCAAATTTCTGCAGCTGGCTTGAATATCTCCCCAGAAAATGGGTTTTTCTTTTCTATCACATTGTCAGGCTGCAAATTTTCTAAACCTTTATGCTCTGCTTCCTTATAAACCGAATGCCTTTAACAGTAGTCACCTCTTGAATGCCTTGCTGCTTAGAAATTTCTTCCACCACATATCCTAAATCATCTTCCTCAAGTTCAAAGTTACATAAATCTCTAGAGCAGGGGCAAAGATTCCTCCAGTCTCTTCAAGAAACATAATAAGAGTCACCCTCACTTCAGTTCCCAGTAAGTTCCTCATCTCCATCTGAGACCACCTCAGCTGGACCTTATTGTCCATATCGCTATCAGCATTTTGAGCAAAGCCATTCAACAAGCCTCTATGAAGTTCCAAACTTTCCCACATTTTTCTGTCTTCTTCTGAGCCCTCCAAACTGTTCCAGCCTCTCTCTGCCTGTTACCTAGTTCAAAAGTCGCTTACACATTTTTGGGTATCTTCTAGCAACTCCCCACTCTACTGGTACCAATTTACTGTATTAGTTTGTTTTCATGCTACTGATAAAGACATACCTGAAACTGGGCACAAAAAGAGGTTTAATTGGACTTACAGTTCCGCATGGCTGGGGAGGCCTCAGAATCATGGCAGGAGGTGAAAGACATTTCTTACATGGCAGTGGCAAGAGAAAAATGAGGAGGAAGCAATAAACCCATTAGATTTTGTGAGACTTATTCACTATGATGAGAGGAGCACGGGGAAAGGCTGGTCTTGTGATTCAATTACCTCCCACTGTGTCCCTCCCATAACACGGGAATTCTGGGAGATACAATTCAAGTTGAGATTTGGGTGGGGACACAGCCAAACCATATCACCCACCCTCTTCCAGGCCTTTCTGTTATGGAAAGCAAAAGCTGCAAGCCTCTGGGGGAGGGATAGAAAATCCTCCTCTAAGACCCAGGCAAAAGTCCACTGACTCTAGGGGAGGGGATAAAGCAAAAAACAACCAGAAAGAGGGGATTCAGGAAACTGCCCCCTTCCCCAGTCCCCATGTCCTATTATACTGTCACTGAGAAAGGGGTAGAAGCAAAAAATGATTTCTCCCTGGGTGGGGAAGTGGGGGGATGGGGGAGCAGGCAGGAAATCCACCAACTCCCACCAGGAGCCTTGTGCTAAGTAGCAAGCTTCAGCAGGCTACCGCATGGGCATCAGGAAATGGCCCCCGTCTCAGGCAATGTTACACAGATGCTGTTGGAGGGGTAGAAGCAGAAGCTATCAGTCCCCAAGGAGAGGGCAGGAAATCCAAGCAGGACAGAAGCTTGCAAGGCTACAAAGAAGAGGTGTTCATCACTGGGGGTCCCTCCTGACTAATATCCCCCACAGTCCAGCAGTTAGCTGCAGAGAGTGGGGATATGGCACAGGAATGCTGAGATTCTCCACCATAGTGGCCTGGTCCCTTAGGTCTCATCTAAGACTGAGGCTGGAGTAGGAGAACTGAGGAACTATACTAAGTCCAGCACACACCTCACACCCAATAATGAGCGACAGCAAAGAAGAAAAGAAGGGAAAATTTGATGAATTATTTATAGTTGAATGGGGCCTAGCATGAGCGCTTAGATCCCTGGGAACCTCAGATACTCAATTGACCAAGCATCCTGTTCTGTCCCAGATGAAGGGTTTCCTGGGACACAGGACTTTCCATGCTTAAACTGGAAAAGTCCCCCACAAACCAGGATGAGTTGGTCTCTGCTGCTGGGGAGCACACAGTGAGAACAACCAAGGTGGCACAGGCCTCACAGTAAGCACAAGGCGGCAGCAGCTTATCGTGGAAAGAATCTGAAGTGTGTGGTGCATTACAAGTAAATTCGGTAAAACAAACCCCAAATCTTGCCTGTCCCCTTAACCCCCAACTTAGGATCTGGTAGAAAGGGCAAGCTTAATTCTGGGTATAAATTCTATTTACCTCAGGCTCTACTGTTTCTTTATATTTGGCATTGAATAAAATGTATGAACACACATATACATACATAAAACACAGCAAAATACAAAAAGATAATCCACTGTGAAGAGATAAACAGTCAACAGAATGAGACAAAGAAGTGGTCCAGATATTAGAATTATCAGATAGGGTTCTCGTTAATATATTGAAGGATCTAGAGGAAAAGGTGGTCAACATGCATGAGCAAATGAAGAATGTCAGCAGAAAGACAAAAACTAAACAAATTCACAGGGAAATGCTGAAAAATTTCTTCACAATATCAAGAGATAAAAAATTAATGAACTTGGCAGCCTAGATACAGTAATGAATCAGTAAACTTGAAGATAGATCAATAGACTTATCCAAACTGAAACAAGAGAAAAAAAATATGTGTAATTAGATTCCCAAAAGGGAGGGGGTTGGGGAGAAGGGATGGGGGGAGAGAGGTAGAGAGAGTGAATTAGAGAGAGAGATAGAGAGAGAGAAATTGAGAGAGAAGATTTCTTAAGCAAATGTGTAAAGAGAAAGCAGAGAGTCCTCATCTGGAAACTGTGAAGTGGGTGAAATCTAATGTGAACAAGTGATTATCCTCTTTCTTCTGATATCATACCTTCTTTCGGTTACCTGTTGAAGAATCTCCAAACTGTGTTAGCTGTTGACAGCACAAGGTCTGATTGTATCCAGGGGATATTTGCATTTCACGGAATGAACATTTGCATAAAAATGGAAGGTCTTCAAGGCTTACATTAATGAATTATGGTGAAATACCACACTCTCTGCCTAGCTAATGGGACTAATTTGAGGTCCAGACTTCATCCAAGACCACTCATGTGCATCATTCGAAGTGGTACTCACATTAAACCTTCTAGGATAAAGGCTGGACTTTTATACCCACTGTTTCAGTTGTGGCTCAAAGGGATCCAGCCACAGGGCATTGAGGGGCTGGAGCTATGAGCCTGCTTGCTGGGTCAGTACTTTTGTTCCTGTGCTCTATGAGACTGATGCACAAACTTGGAGGGTCAGGACTGAGACAGTCCCCAACACCAGAGAGCCTAGCAGAGCATCTAGAGCCACCAAATTTCCCTGCAACAGTTGCCCTATGGTTGTGCTTTTCAAAGTGAGGTTTCTGGACCCCTCCATCAGAATTGCCAAGGTGCTCCTATTCTATCTGATCTACCTTTGACGTTTAGTCAGGTTCTCACCACACTATATCCCACCTTTTCAGAGCCACCATTATCTCTCAGAATTGTCACAAAAGTTTCTCAACTGATCTTCCCACTTCCATACTTGCTTCCCCATAGTGTATTCTCGATACAGCAAGTGACCAGAGTGATACTTTTATAAGTACTTTCAACCCTTTTTTGCATCACTTTCAAAACACTGTTTGGGCTCCCATCTCACCCAGAGCAAAAGAGTAAGTCTTTGCAGTGACCTACAAAGCTCTACAGAACCTGGGCCCCATTACCTTTCTGAGTTTATCTCCTGTTGCTCTCCCACTGTCCGCCATCATGCTGACTTCTGGAAGATCCTCAAAAACCCCATGGGCAGGGGTCTCTGCACATGCTCACTCCTAGGCCAGAATGCTCTTCTTTCAGACAGCCACATGGCTCACCTCGCTCTTCCTTCAGGTGTCTGTTCAAACACCACCTTGTAAGAAATGTCTTTCCTGCCCATCCTGTTCAACAGAGTGCCCCACTCCTGCCCTTGGTACACTTTCTCCCTTATCACCATCTAATACATGACAGTTCCTAGTTTATGTGTTCATTGCCTGTCTTTCCCCACTAGACTATAAGCCTCCTGAGGGCAATGACTTGTGTGCTTTGTTCTTTGCTGTGTCATCCTGTTTGCATGGGTGCCTGCACAAAATGAGAGCTTAGTAAATATTTATACTATGGGAAGAGCTAAAAGCAAATTTTCCTTTCTCTAAACAAGGGGGTACTGGAAAGACAAGGACTCCTAAACATGACTAATACATGTACAAGCTTTAATGCTGCTTTCCATCATCCTGAGACCTGGGAGGAATATAAAAAAGAATGTCAAGCTGAATGGGATTTTAAGGCTAGATCTTGCTATTCCAGGTAATTAATACATGACTCCTGCCCATGATGGAGAAAGTGGTAATGTTTGCTTTGGCTTATGGGTCTCCAAGGACACTGGGCCTGGTCTCATCCAATCAAGTATAGAGCAGAGTGTTCAGGCAGGTCTTGGCAGGTGTGGTAGATGACTGGCAGTGGCCACTGGATGAGGTGCATGTTCTGATGCCTCAGGCAGTCCTGGACAGATGGTCATTTGGCTCCTTCTTTTGGGATAGGTTAGCCACTTGTCAAGTGCGGCCAGGCCTTCAGGTTGGGCTGCTTGGTCATAAGTGATGCACTAACCCTTTAAACACACACACACACACACAGTTCCATATTTCACCTCTCATTCTGGTGCCTAAATTCAACTTGTCCTACTGTAATTATGTTGCATTTTCAGCTTAATATTTAAGGTCTACACAGCATTCCACTACATTAGGAAACAATCTTGTGACAAAAAGTCTCATTACAAGGGTCATTTTCTTGAGGAACTCCCATAGACGGTGATATGGTTTGGCTCTATGCCCCACCCAAATCTCATGTTGAATTGTAATCCCCAAGCATCAGCGGAGGGGCCTGCGGGAGGTGATTGGATCATGGGGATGGATTTCCCCCTTGCTGTTCTCATGACAGTGAGTGAGTTCTCATGAGATCTGGTTGTTTGAAAGTGTAGAACTTCCCCCCTCACTCTCTCTCCTGCTTCACCATGGTAAGACGTGCTTGCTTCCCCTTCACCTTCCACTATGATTGTAAGTTTCCCTGAGGCTTCCCAGGTATGCTTCTCGGTAAGCCTATGGAACTGTGAGTCAATTAAACCTCTTTCCTCATAAATTTCCCAGTCTCAGGTAGTTCTTTATAACAATGTGAGAACAGAGTAACACAGAGGGGATTGTCTGTGGATCTTGGTTAAGGAAGTGGGCGAGATGATTCTTATGCACATTAAACACTGAGGACAGTGTAGTTGGCTTTTTCCTTATAATAGGCTAACTTTCTACCTCTCCTTGCAGTTTGATTCAAAAAAGTCCAAAAGAGTCCTATGACACAAATATCTTCCTTTCTAGCTACCCATGGGGTCAAAAATTCCTACCCTGGCACTGTTTTTGGAAGACAGCCACTTGTATGTAAGTTAAAGCACCAGATGACCTGAAATTGCTCTAAATTAAGTGTATCTTGGCAAGAATTAAATGGTTCAGTTGATCCCTTGTTCCAGAGCAGAGAACAAGGTGAGAAAACAGAAACAGAGGAGGAACCTGCAGAGGGAAGGGGCTGAGTGGTACTTGGGGTGCCCTCTGGCAGTAGAAACTGCCCAGGTACACAGATGGGGCCATGGGTAGGTGGGGTTGAGATTTGAACTCTGGGCACCCCAGAAACTGGGAGGCCAGAAATATAATAAGGAGTAAACTTCAGAGGAGAGATGCCTGATTAACTGTAAAGAAGACAACACATCAGATTGTGAACTCCTCATCACTGAAGTGTTCTAGAAGAGTCTGGAGGATGACTTGCTGAGGAAGCTCAGGTTGAACAGAAGGCCAAGTTTGAACTTGGGTTCTCTAAGGCTCCTTCTAGATTTGCAACTCTAAGTGCCAGGACTTGAATACAAAATTCCTGGTTCACCAGTTTGCCTGGGCCAACCTTGCCTGTAGATTATTGTGGTTTATGAGAATCAATCCAGGTCTGTGTAGAATTTTCTGAGGCATCAATAATTCAGTTGCATTAAGCTTTGAGGCAGAGCCAGTAACATCTGAATATGAGTCAGTAAAAAAAACACAGGGCTCAAGAAATTTAGTTCAATCCAAAGGAAAACTATCTCCTGGAGCACTAACTTCCAAATTCCGGGTCACAGCTATTCTAGGAGTCAAGTGTGGTGAACACATTACCTGGGTAACAGAAGGAAGTATCTTTGGGGACCGTTAGCTTTTTGTGGTAGGGGGATGGACAGTGCCTACAGAAGTGGGCACTTATTCACATTCAAGGGAGCAGGTGAGGGAGAAAAGATGGAGAAATTATAATAGCTGGTCAGAAACTCTAGAAGGATCATGTATCAGTGACTTGATTATGCAAATTACTTCATTAGACCAAAAAAATTCTGTTTTACTCACTTTTAGGAGAAAGAAAAACATCATAAGAGAGCAAAATGACGTTAGAAATATATTTCTTTAATCTACTTGATGAGAAATTACAATAAACTCATCTATTTCAAGTATACAATACAATGAGTGTGACAGTTGTATACACCCATGTCACAACCACTACACTCAAGATACAGAATATTTCCTTACCTTCAAAAACTTCCTCATGCCACAGTCTATTCTTCACCCATGGTTGCAGACAACCACTGACTTTCTTTTCTTCACTGTATGTATGGAGTCTTCAAATAATTCATAGAAAATGCATGTTATGGAAAAACTATGATGGATTTAAATTTTTTTTGCACCAAAATAAACTTTTACTAGCTAGTTATAACATATCTGAACAGGATCTAGTTTGAGGCACTAAGAAGGATAAGAAAGACATCAGTTTGAAAGACCCCTTATCACAGTCACAGGAATTCTGCTAAAATTCAGCTAAGAATGAACATCTGCTTGATGCTGAAGCTTGTGTGGAGGAAGGGTGAAATCAATGATGCTTCACAAAATGTTTATGGAGGCAATGCCCCAAAGAAATCCACAGTTACAAACGGATAACTCATTTTAAGAGGGAAAAGATGTTGAAGATGAAGCTTGCACCGGCAGACCATCACATCAATTTGTCAGGGAAAACATAATCTTGTTCCACTCTAATTGAAGAGGACTGATGATTAACAACATGAACAATAGCCAACACCACAGACATCTCAATTGGTTCAGGTTACACATTCTGACTGAAAGATGCCCACATAAGCTGCAGCCAAGAGCAGAGCTTTCAATGAACATTTTAAACAGTGGGATCAAGATCCTGAAGCATTTCTTTGAAGAATTATAAAAGGAGATAAAACATGGCTTTACCAGTATGCAAACATACAATTCATGGATAAATAAATAATTTTCTTGGGTAAATACATAGAAGTGAGATTGCTGGATTATGGTATGCATACGTTTCTAAGAAACTGCCACCTTTTTTTTTTGCAAAGTAGCTGCATAATCTTCCATTTCAGTAAACAGTGTATGAGAGTTCCAATGGTTCTGCATATTCACCAGCACTTCATATTGCCTTTTTCTCTTTGGCAACTCTCATAGGTATGTAGTAGTAATTTTTTGTTTTAAATTTGCATTTCCTTAGTAACTAACGATGTTAGGCATCTCTCACATGCTGATTTGCCACCTATATTTCCTCATTAGTGAAGTGTCTAGATCTTTTGTCATTTAAAAAAAATCGGTTGTTTTCTTATTGTTGAGTTTTTTTGTTTGTTTGTCTGTTTTGATAGGCTCTCGCTCTGTCATCCAGGCTGGAGTGCAGTGGCACAATCATGGATCACTGCAATCTTATTCTCCTGGGCTCAAGAAATCCTCCCACCTCAGCCTCCTGAGTAGCTGAGACTACAGGTGTGCACCACCACACCTGGCTAATTTTAAACATTTTTGTAGAGACCATGGTCTCACTATGTTGCCCAGGCTGGTATTAAACTCCTGGGCCTAAGAGATCCTCCTATCTCAACCTCCCAAACTGCTGAGATTAAAGGCCTGAGCCATTGAGCTCAACCTACTGTTGAGTTTTGAAAGCTATTTACATATTTTGAATGCAAGTGTTTAGACAAATATATCTATTGAAAATATTTTCTACCATCCTGTCTTGTCTTTTCATTTTTTTAAGAGTGTTTTTAAAGGGTAAAAATTTTTAACATAAATGGAATATAATTTATTAATTTATTTCTTTTATAGGTCAAACTTCTGCTGTCATAGCTAAATAACTATTTGCTTAAGGTTATAAATATTTTCTTACTAGTTTTCTTTTAGATGCTTTATATATACACTTTTAAAAAATTTTATTCTATGATGAATTTTGAGTTAATTTTTGTGTAAGATGTAAGGTACAGATTGAGGCTAACTTTTTCTTTTTGTATTTTTTGCAGATAACTATCCAATAACTTCAGCATCATTTGTTGAAAAGAGGAACTCTTCTCTACTGGTTTGCTTCTGCACATTTGTCACAAACCTGTTGACTACATTTGCAGAATCTATTTCTGTGTTTTTTATATGACTGATCTGTATGTGTATATTTTTATCAATACCACAATATATTGATAACTTTAAATGTATACGTTTTGATGTTAAGTAGTGTGAGTGGTCCAACTTTTTCTTTTTCAAAACTGTTTTGGCTGTATTAATTCCTTTGTTCTTTCCATATAAGCTTTAGATTCAGCTTGTTATTATTTATGAAATAGATTCTTTTGAGATATTGATTTGTATTGCATTTTAGCTATTACTCAATCTGGGGGAGAATTGACATCTTATCAAGATTAAATCTTCCATTCCATGACCATAGTATATCTCTACATTTATTTAGATCTTACTTGTTTTCTTGTATCACTGTGTTATAGTTTTCTGCATACAGACTCTATGCATATTTTGTAAAATTCATTTTTTGTATGTTACTGTAAGCGGCACTGTTTTGTAAATTTTGAACTCCATATTTTTGGAATTCAGTGCTAGTATATAGAAATGCAATTGATCTTTGTACCTTGATTGTGTATCCTGAACCCTGACAAACTCACTTGTTAATTAGTTCTATGAATCTTTTAAAAATAGATTTTTGGAATGTTTTAGAGGAACAATAATGTTTTCAGAGACACTTTTATTTATTTATTTTCAATTATCTTTTAAAAAATCTTATTACATTGGCTGGAGATTTTGTAAAACATTGAATAGGGGTGGTGATGGGGGCATCATTACCTTGTTCCTAAGCTTAGGGGAAAGTTCTTAGCTTTTCAACATTCGTAGCTATAGTTATTTGTTTGTTGTATGTTTTGTGTGTGCGTGTGTGTGTGTGTGTGTGTGTGTTGTTGTGTGTGATATGCCATTTATCATGTGGAAGCTTCCTTACTTTTTTAGATTCCTGAGAGGTTTTTTTTTTTAATCATAAATAGATGTTGAATTTTACCAAATTTTTTTGGTATCTGTTGGCATAATCATATGGTTTTTCTTCTTTAGTCTGTTAATATTGTGACTTACACTGATTGATTTCTAAATGTTGAAACAAACCTGGGATATATCCCCCATTGGTTATGACATATTATCATATGTAGTGGGTTTGATTTTCTAATATTTTGTTGAGGATTTTTGCATTTATGTTCATGAGGGATATTAGTCTATAGTTTTGTTTACTAGTAATGTCTTTGTCTAGTATTTTTTTACTCTTTAGCTGAGAGTCTGTTTTACCTGATTTTAATATATCAATTTGAGTCTTCTCTGAGCTATTTAGGTGGTATATCTTTTTTCTTCTCTTTACTATCTATCTTTATATTCAGTCTATGTCTTCATATTTTAAACATGTTTCTTGTAGACAACATTAATTTAATCTTGCCTTTAAAATAATCCATTCTGGGCCAGGCACGGTGACTCATGCCTGTAATCCCAGCACTTTGGGAGGCTGAGATGGGTGGATCACGAGGTCAAGAGATCAAGACGATCCTGGCCAACATGGTGAAACCCTGTCTCTACTAAAAATACAAAAAATTAGCTGGGCGTTGGCATGCGCCTGTAGTCCCAGCTACTTGGGAGGCTGAGGGGGGAAGAATCCCTTGAACTCAGGAGGCGGAGGTTGCAATGAGCCGAGACTGTGCCACTGTGCTCCAACCTGGCAACAGAGCAAGACTCCGTCTCAAAAAAAAAAAAAAAATCCATTCTGATAACCTTTGGCATGCTTAGTCCATTAGTGTTATTGGCATAGTTGGATTTAGTCCTACCAATCTATTATTTATTTGGTTGTTCTCTTGCCCATTTTTCCTTTGCTATTCTCTTTCTGCCTTCTTTTGCATTGTTTACATATATTTTAGAATTTGATTTCAATGTTCTGTATTAGATTTTTAGCAATATTCTTGGTGTAATCTTTCTAGTTGAAGTACTGTGCTTAGCTTTTTATGGGGGTAAGTTAATTTAGAGTTAGTAATTTAAAGTTAATCTTATACCACTTTACATAAAATATATAATCCTTGCAATTATTTAGGTCTATTCATTTATGCCTCTACCATGCTCTATGTTATGGTTACTATATGTATTACATATACATACATTGTAAATTATATAAGGCAATACTAAAAGTTTGTCTCAAAAGTCATCTGGATTACAAACAAATTAAGAGAAGAAATGGTCTTTTATAAATATCTCTATGTTTATCCTTTCCTGAATCTTTTCTGTGCTATCATGTTCCTTCAGCCTAAAAAACTTACTATAACATTTCCTGTGGTACAAGTTGGTGGCAATGAATACCCTAAGTTTTTCATTACTTGAAAATATCTTTATATCAGCTTTACTCTTGAAAGGCATTTTTGCAGGATATGAAATTCTTAGTTAATAGGATTTTTTTTTTCTGCCAATGCTTTAAAGATATTTTTTTTTTCTGATGAGAAATGATGATCATCCAAATAGTGTTGAATATAGTGTGTCATTTTCTTGGACTGATTTTATAATTTTCTCTTTATCTTTGGTTTTCAGTTGTTTGACCATGATGTGCCTAAGTATGGTTCTTTTCAAATGTATCCTGTTTGAGATTCATGGAACTAGTTTAATCTGCAAATTTAAGTCATTAACCAAATTTTGGAAATTTTTGGCTATGATTTCTTCAAATATGTTTTCTGTCCTGTTATTTTTCTCCTTTCCTTTATTGACTACATTTACACATATGTTAGATCTTTTGAAATTGTTCCATAGATCAGTGAGGTTCTGTTCACTTTTTTCCTGTTGTTCAGATTGTTTGCTTTTTATTGATTTACCTTCTAGTTATTACCTTCAGAGGAAAGCCACATAAAGTGAAAACTCATTGTGTTCCATGGTGTTCCTTGCTGTAGGCTTTAGCTCTCCTCCAAAAACTGCCTGCTTTTGTTCAGTCTCCAGAACCTTGGGTAGTTGTTTTTGTATTTTGTCCAGCTCTTATAACTCTTGTTTGCAGCAAGATCAGTTTTTTAGATGCTTATTTCCCATACAGTCAGGGGTATTATTTTTATATTGAAGTCAGCACAGATTTAACACAATTTTTGCACAATTTATACAATCATATCCATAGACAGTTCTCAACAAATTTGTAATTATAGTTGCCTAAGGTTTGTAAAAATAATTAAAGGTTAAAAGCTATTCATTACACCACATTTAATTATACAAGAAAGAACTCATATGATCACAACATTTTTCACTGATTTATTCCTAGTTAACTAGAAAGATCTTGCTGACTCTCAATGCCTTGGTTTCTTTATCATTCAAAAAATAAGTAAAATCTATTAGCTTGTCGTGATAAATATTCTAAAAATTTTGCTTGCAAAAAAGTGTGGCTAAATGCACTTGGGATATGTAGCACTAAACAGAGTTGAACAGAACCTTTTGGAGTATTTTTCAAAGCCCCTAATATACTAATATGTGTTTTGAGTTTCCAAAAAGAGGACAAAATTAGTATTACTTAGTTTTCCTTTTTTCTCAGTTTTTAATATGGCTTAGGATGCCACCGATTACTGTTGCTTTTTAAAAAATCTTGACATTTTATTAATTATGGATTTTGTACATGAATTTTATCTTGTAAATGGGGCTGTATTAAAATATTATTTATCTTGGTTACTGAGTTTTTTGGTGTCCCCTGGAATTTTGCACTGGAGGCAAGTACTTTTTTACCTCACATGCCTCACCTGACCCTGCGCTGTCAGCAGCTGAACGGATAAACTTACTAATACAGTGTTGTATTTCTTAATACATTAAATCAAACAAACTTATCAGCTTACAAGACCCTCAATGGTTTGGCTCTTATTTTATGAACCTTATCTCACTCTTTCTCTACTTCCTTCTTGTCATATGAGTGTTTTGCACTTACTCCTCCCTCCCCAAGCTTTTGTTCCTTTTCCAGCCAAATTAAGAATGCTGCTTAAATCTTATCCCTCCTTTAAAGCTTCCCCTGATCTCTGGAGGAAAGTCACAGACTCTTTCCCTTTGCTGATTTATTGTTAATGTATTTACCAGCAATCACACACAACTTGGTCCTGAATTATGTGCTGCCTAGCATGAGTTCTTGATTTTCTCACGCGTGCATGTCTTTCCCCTTCTGCTGGTCCAGGACCCATGTCTCACACTTAAGAATACTTTAACACAAAGCATGTGTGGAACCACACCGGGCTCAGTAACTACTGCTAATTTGATAGGTGGCTCCAGAATCCAAGTCAATTTATATGTGCTTTATTATCATGATATCCAAACCTTTCCAGCTGGTTGGGGGATTGAAATGGGGTTTCCAAAATAAGAAGACTCCAGGATGACTTTACAAGCCAGACAAACAATGGACTCACAAGACAATGAATACCTTGAACTCACTCTCTCTTCTTTTGATCTTTGCTTTTCTTTTCTTACCCTTAAGTTATGGGGGGATCCGTAATCTCAGGTTCAGTTGGATTTGGGATAATCTTATACTCATCAGCTTTGAACACAACTCTAAATTCTAGGTGTAAACGTACGGTGAATTCCTAATGGACTTGCACATTTATGGACACTTTCCTTCTAACCACATGTAGATCTAATACCTGTGGTAGACTTAGGCACGAATATGCCTCCCACAGGTATAAACAGCAGAGCTGTTCCCTTCTGGAAATGTAGGACTGAACAGGACTATACCCAGTGAGGTAGTGAGTGGGGTTATCTGTGTTCTTGTAACATGTTGTCTCTCTTCTATAACCTGAGTTGTTTCATCTTGTCCTTTACCAAGAGCCCAAAATCATGCCGGGCTTCCTGCCCCCAAACTTTATCTCCATACCGAGTTAATTGTCTATCTTATCTGCTCAGAATGTTGCAACCAGGAGGGAATGGATGTTCAAAGGGCTCTTCATGGCTTACTGAAGTTTTTCTCCAGCATTTATCTGAAGCTTACATGGAGAGCAAAGGACCTGACCTAATAAAGAGAAATCTGATATAACTCTCTCAGGCTTCTTTCTACTGAATTGGTCTTCAATACAAGAAACAGTCTATATTTTGTGCAAATAAAATTATAATCAATTGGACAACTAATTGATTCTCCAAGTCTTTCTTTTGATCATAACCATTTATCAATGGATGCCTCATTCTGATATAGCCTGAAATAAAGAGTACAGTCTAATGCTGGTTTGCAAATTAATCCTCTAGAAGGGGTAGTTTAGGGCTTTTTGAACGGGCAAGAGACTGCCAAATTCAATGCCTTCTGGGATAAACAAGTGAAAAAACATGTTTGGGAAGACAGCTGGACAACTCTAAGGGGCTTGGGGCATGCCATTTTTGTCCTCATGTTGTCTGTATTGTAATAATGAACATGAGACTAGGGAATGAGATTCAATTCATAGGTCAGCTGTTTGTTTGACTGTGATGATCCTTTGCCAGCTCCCAGGATCCCTGAAGGTTAGTCACTTGTACCATCACAGGTAACTCTGCCTCCAGGCAAACATATTGTATGTACCATTCCAGTTTTTCTCTCAAATACTTGGTGAGCTGGGCAGATGGCTCAGTTTCAGACAGGGCTAATTCTGACATCAAAAGCAGATAGAGGAGACTTTTTGATCCCCTTGCCTTGGGGCACTCCCTATTATCAGCCTCCCAGGTGACAAAAGGTGAAGAGAGATAAAATCAAGGAAGAGTACATCAAAAACTAAGAGATGAAGGGATTTTCTTGTTAATATCTGGCTCAGAGGTCATCTAAGTCAATTCATATGTGATTTATTATCATGGTATCCAAACCTTTCCATCTGAATGGGGGATAGAAAATGGGGTTTCCAAACAAGAGGAAACTCCAGGATTAGTTTACAATCCAGACAAAAAATGGACTCACAAGACAATGAATACCAAAACCCAAGAAGGATGGGAGAAATGGAAGGTTTATATCTAAAGCTGCTAAACATGTGACCAGTTATACACTGCCAACGCAGATTCACACAGGTATAGAATTATATAAAGATTCATCCATGAGCTTGTGTGTATAAGTAATTCATTACGGTTTTAATGATGCTTATTATTTCATGGTGTGAAACACCACAATTTATCTTCTTTCATTTGCTGATGAACATTTGAGTTGTTTTCCATTTTTGACTACTGCGAGAAAAGCAGCTATGGACATTTTTGAAAAAGTCTTTTTGTGAACATGTTTGCATGTCTCTTAGGTATATACTTTTAGATAACAAGGAAGGTATGTGTTTATCTTTACTAGAAATCACCAATGAGTTTTCCAAAGTGAATGTACTGTTTTACACTCTCTTCAGCGGTATCTGAGAATTCTAACTGCTCCACATTCTCAATATTTGTATTGTCAGTCTTTTTAATATTAACAATTTCAATGGGTTAGAAAGATATCTTATTATTTTTAAAAATAGGCTTATGAAGGTAGAATTTACACATCATAAAATACACTAGTTTTAAGGGTACAGTTTGATGAGTTTTGAAAATGTATGCACCTATGGAACTACCACCACAACCAGATGATATGGTTGGCTGTGTCCCCACCCAAATCTTATCTTGAATCAAAGCTCCCACAATTCCCCCATGTCATGGAAGGGACCCAATAGCAAGTAATTGAATCATGGGGGTGGGCCTTCCTGTCAATGATAGACCAGATAAAGAAAATGTGGCACATATGCACCATGAAATACTAAGTAGCCTTAAAATATGATGAGTTCATGTCCTTTGCAGGGACATGGATGAAACTGGAAACCATTATACTCAGTAAACTAACACAGGAACGAGAAAACCAAACACTGCGTGTTCTCACTTATAAGTGGGAGTTGTACAATAAGAGCACATGGACACAGGGACAGGAACATCACATATCAGGTCTGTGAGGGGATAGGGGGGAGGGGATAGCATTAGGAGAAATACCTAATGTAAATGATGGGTTGAGGGGTGAAGCAAACCATCATGGCACATGTATACCTATGTAACAAACCTGCATGTTCTGCACATGTATCCCAGAACTTAAAGCATAATTTTTTTTTAAAGTGTCTGTTCATGACCTTTGCCTATTTTTTGTGGGATTGTTTGTTTTACTTTTGTAAATTTAAGTTTCTTATAGATACTGAATATTGGGCCTTTGTCAGATGCATAGTTTGCAATTATTTTCTCTTATTCAGTAGGTTGTCTGTTTATTCTGTTGATAGTTTTATTTATTTATTTATTTATTTTTTTTGCTGTGTAGAAGCTCTTTAGTTTAATTTGATCCCACTTGTCAATCTTTGCTTTTGTTGTTATTGCTTTTGCTGGCTTTGTCATGAAATATTTGCCCATTCTTATGTCCACGAAGGTATTGCCTAGGTTGTCTTCCAGGGTTTTTATAGTTTTGGGTTTTCTATTTATGTCTTTTATTCATCTTGAGTTGATTTTTGTATATAGTTTAAAAAAAAAAAGGCCCAGCTTCAATCTTCTGCATATGGCTAGCCTGTTATTTCAGCATCATTTATTGAATAGGCAATCTTTTCCCCCATTGCTTGTTTTGGTAGCTTTCTCAAAGATCAGGTGGTCAAAGTTGTGCAGCCTCATTTTTGGGCTCTCTATTCTGTTCCACTGGTCTATGTGCCTGTTTTTGTACCAATACCACGTTGTTTTGGTTATAGGATCCCTGTAGTATAGTTTGAAGTTGGGTGACATGATGCCTCCAGTTTTGTTCTTTTTGCTTGTAATTTTTTCTTGGCTATTCAGACTCTATTCTGGTTCCATAAGAATTTTAAAATAGTTTTTTTTTTTTTTTTTTAGTTCTGTGAAGAATGTCATTGGTAGTTTCATAGGAATAGCATTCAATCTGTAAATTGTCTTGGGCAGTATGGCCATTTTAATTATATTAATTATTCCTATCCATAAACATGGAGTATTTTTCCATTTATTTGTGTCTTCTCTGATTTCTTTGAGTGGTGTTTTGTGATTCTCACTGTAGAGATCTTTTACTTCCCTGGTTAGCTGTATTCCTAGGCAGTTTTTTTTGTGTGTGTGTGTGTGACAATTAATGGGATTGTCTTAGTGATTTGGCTCTTGGTTTGACTATTGTTGGTGTATAGAAATGCTAATAATTTTTGTACATTGATTTTGTGTTCTTAAACTTTGCCCAAGTTGTTTATCAGCTGAAGCAGCTTTTGGGCAGAGACTATGAGGTTTTCTAGATAAAGAATCATGACATCTGCAAACAGATGTCATGATAATTTGACTTCCTCTCTTCCTATTTGTTTGCTATTTATTTGTTTCTCTTGCCTTATTGCTCTGGCCAGAACTTCCAATACTATATTGAATAGGAGTGGTGAGAAAGGGCATCCTTGTCTTATGCCAATTTTCAAGGAATGCTTTCAGCATTTGCCCATTTAGTATGATGTTGCCTGTGAGTTTATCATAGATGGCTTATTATTTTAAGATATGTATCCTTCGATACTTCTTTATTGAGAGTTCTTAACATAAATGGGTGTAGAATTTTATTGAAAGCCTTTTCTGTGTCTATTGAGATAATCATATGGTTTTTGTCTTGAATTCTGTTTATGTCATGAGTCACATTTATTGATTTGCATATGCTGAACCCACCTTGCATCCAGGGGATAAAGTCTACTTGATCATTGTGTATTAGCTTTTTGATGTGCTGCTGGATTTAGTTTGCCAATATTTTGTTTTGAGTTTTTGCATTAATCTTCGTCAAGGATATTGGCCTGAAGTATTCTTTTTTTCTTGCGTCCCCTGCCAGGTTTTAGTGTCAAGATGGTGATTGCCTCATAGAACGAGTTGAAAGGAGGCCCTCCTACTCAAATTTTTGGTATAGTTTCAGTAGGAATGATAACAGCTCTTCTTTGTATATCTAGTAGATTTCAGCTGTGAATCCACCAGGTCCTGGGCTTTCGTTAGTTAGTAGGCTATTTATTACTGATTCAATTCTGAAGCTCATTCTTTGTCTGTTCAGGGAATCAGTTTCTTCCTAGTGCAGTCTTGGGAGGATGTATGTGTCTAGAAATTTATCCATCTCTTCTAGGCTTTCTAGTTTGTATTCATAGAGGTGTTCATAGTGGTTTCTGTATTATTTTTATTTCTGTGTGCTTAGTGATAACATTCCCTACATTATGTCTAACTGTGTTTATTTGGATCTTCCCTCTTTTCTTCTTTATTAGTCTAACTAGTGGCCTATCTTATTAATTTTTTCAAAAAAAAAACAACCTCTTGGTTTCATTGCAAATGTTTTGAATTTTTATTTGTTTCCTTAGTTTAGCTCTGATTTTGATTATTTTTTGTCTTCTGCTAGTTTTGAGGTGGATTTGTTCTTGCTTTTCTATTTCTTTCAGTTGTGATGTTAAGTTGTCAATTTGAGATCTTTCTAAATTTTTGATGTGGGCATTTAGTGCTATGAATTTCCCTCTTGACACTGCCTTAGCTGTCTCCCATAGATTCTGGTATGTTGTGTCCTTGTTCTCATTAGTTTCAAGGAACTTCTTGGTTTCTGCCTTAATTTTCTTATTTACCCAAAAGTCATTCAGAAGAATATTGTTTAATGACTATGTAATTGCATGATTTTGAGCAACATGTCTAGTCTTGACTTCTATTTTTATTGTGCTATAGTCTGAGAGTGTGTTTGGTATGATTTTGGTTCTTTTGCATTTGCTGAAGATTGTTTCTTGTCCAATTATGTGGTTTATTTTAGAGCATGTGCCATGTATTGATGAGAAGAATGTATACTCTGTTGTTTTTGGGTGGAGAGTTTTGCAGAGGTCTATCAGATCCATATGGACCAATGTTGAGTTCAGGTCCTAAATAGCTTTGTTACTTTTCTGCCTTGATGACATGTTTCATACTGTTGGTGGAGTGTTGAATTCTCCCACTATTATTGTGTGGGGAGATCATGTCTCTTTGTAGGTCTCTAAGAACTTGCTTTATGAATTTGGGTGCTCCTATGTTGGGTGCATATGTAGTCAGGAAAGTTAGGTCTTCTTGTTGAATTGAACACTTCACCATTATGTAATGCCCTTCTTTGTCTTTTTTTTTTTTTTTTTTATCTTTGTTGGTGTGATATCTGTTTTGTCTGAAATTAGGATTGTGATCCTGCTCTTTTCTTTTTCCTTTTTCCATTTGCTTGGCAAATTTTCCTCCATCCCTTTATTTTGGGCCTAAGTGTCTCACTACATATGAGATGGATGTCTTGAAGACAGGATACCATTGGGTCTTTCTTTTTTATTCAGCTTGCCACTCCGTGCCTTTTAAGTGGGTCATTTGTCCCGTTTACATTCAAGATTAGAATTGGTATGTATGCATTTTATCCTATCACTGTGTTGTTAGCTGGTTATTATGTTGGCTTGTTTGTGTGGTTGCTTTACAGTGTCACTGGTTTGCATGTTTACATGTGTTTTTGTATTAGCTGGTAGCATTCTTTTCTTTCTATATTTAGCACTCTTTTCAAAATCTCTTGTAAGGCAGGTCTGATGGTAACAAATTCCCTCAACATTTGTTTATCTGAAAGAAGTCTTATTTCTCTTTTGTTTAGGTAGTTTAGTTAGACTTCAACCAAATTTTTGATTGATGATTTTTTTTTTCTTTAGGAATGTTGAATATAGGCTTCCAATATCTTCTGACTTTCAGCTGAGAGGTCTGCTGTTAGCTTGATGGGGTTCCCTTTGTAGGTGACCTGCCCTTCTCTCTAGCTGCCTTTAATATTTTTTCTTTGATTTCAACCTTGGAAAATCTGACAGGTATGTGTATTGGGGATAATCTTTTTGTGTAAAATCTTGCAGGAGTTCTCTGTACTTTCTGAATTTGACTGTGGCCTGTCTAGCAAGGTTGTTTTCATAGACGATATCCTGAAATATGTTTTCCAAGTTGTTTGCTTTTTTCCCCACCCTTTTAGGAATGCCAGTGGTTCATAGATTTGGCATCTTTACATAATCCCATATTTCTCAGACGTTTTGTTCATTCCTTTTTAATTATTTTCTTTATATTTGTGTGGCTGTCTTATTTTAATAAGCCAGTCTTCAAGTTCTGAGATTCTTATCTCAACTTGGTTTATGCTACTGTTAGTACTTGTGATTGCATTGAAAAATTTTTGTATTGTGTTATTCAGCTCTGTCAGATTAATTAGTTCTTTTTTATATTAGCTATTTTGTCCTTCAGCTCCTGTATTGTTTTATTTTAATTCTTAATTCCTTTGAATTGAGTTTTGCCATCTTCCTGAATCTTGATGATCTTCATTCCTATCCATATTCTGAATTCTATTTCTGTCATTGCAGCCAGTTCAGCCTGGTTAAGAAAATTTTTTTCATGTTTTTAAAAATTATACTTTAAATTCTGGGGCATGTGTGCAGAACGTGCAGGTTTGTTACATAGGTATATATGTGTCTTGGTGGTTTTCTGCATCCATCTCCCCATCATCTACATTAGATGTTTCTCCTGTTATCCCTCCCCAATCCTCCCACCCCCTGATATCCCTCCTCTGGCCTCACTACCCCTGACAGGCCCCAATGTGTGATGTTCCCCCCCACCGTATCCATGTGTTCTCATTGTTCAACACCCACTTATAGTGAGAACATGCAGTGTTTGGTTTTCTGTTCTCTGTCAGTTTGCTGAGAATGATGGTTTCCAGCTTCCTCCATGTCCCTGCAAAGGATATGAACTCATCATATATGGCTGCATAGTACTCCATGGTGCCACATTTTCTTTATCCAGTATATCATTGATGGGCATTCAGGTTGGTTCCAATTCTTTGCTATTGTAAACAGTGCCACAATAAACATACATGTGCATGTGTCTTTATAATGGAATGTTTTACAACCCTTTGGGTATATACCCAGTAATGGAATTGCTGCATCAAATGATATTTCTAATTCTAGATCCCTAGAGAATCGCCACAGTCTTCCACCTGGTTGAACTGATTTACACTCCCACCAACAGTGTAAAAGAGTTCCCATTTCTCCACATCCTCTCCAGAATCTGTTGTCTCCTGATTTTTCAATGATTGCCATTCTAACTGGCGTGAGATGGTACCTCAAAGTGGTTTTGATTTGCATTTCTCTAATGACCAGTGATTATGAGTTTTTTTCATATATTTGTTGGCTTCATAAATGTCTTCTTTTGAAAAGTGTCTGTTCATATCCTTCACCAACTTTTTTATGGGGTTGTTTTTTTTCTTGTAAATTTGTTTAAGTTTTTTTGTAGATTTTGGATAATAGCCCTTTGCCAGATGGGTAGATTGCAAATATTTTTCCCATTCTGTTGGTTGCTGGTTCACTCTAATGATAGTTTCTTTTGTTGTGCAGAAGCTCTTAAGTTTTATTAGATCCCATTTATCAATTTTGGCTTTTGCTTCCATTGCTTTTGGTGTTTCAGTCATGAGGTCCTCTCCTATGCCTATGTCCTGAATGGTTTTGCCTAGATTTTCTTCTAAGGTTTTTATGGTGTTAGGTCTTATGTTTAAATCTTTAATCCACCTGGAGTTAATTTTGTATAAGGTGTAAGGAAGGGATCCAGTTTCAGCTTTCTGCATATGGCTAGCCAGTTTTCCAAACAGTATTTATTAAATTCTTTCCCCATTGTTTGTTTTTGTCAGGTTTGTCAAAGATCAGATGGTTGTAGACGTGTGGCATTAGTTCTGAGGACTCTGTTCTGTTCTGTCAGTCTATATCTCTGTTTTTGGTACCAGTACCATGCTGTTTTGATTACTGTAGCCTTGCAGTATAGTTTGGAGTAGGTAGTGTGATGCTTCCAGCTTTTTTTTTTTTTTTTTGCTTAGGATTGTCTTGGCTATGCAGTCTCTCTTTTGGTTCCATCTGGAGTTTAACATGTTTTTTTTTCCAATTCTGTGAAGGAAGTCAATGGTAGCTTGATGGGGATAGCATTGAATCTATAAATTACTTTGGGCAGTATGGCCATTTTCACAATATTGCTTCTTCCTATCCATGAGTATGGAATGTTTTTCCATTTGTGTCCTTTCTTATTTCCTTGAGCAGTGGTTTGTAGTTCTCCTTGAAGAGGTCCTTCACATCCCTTGTAAGTTGTATTCCTAGGTATTTTATTCTCTTTGTAGAAATTATGAAAGGGAGTTTACTCATGATTTGGCTTTCTGTTTGTCTATTATTGGTATATAGGAATGCATGTGATTTTTGCGCATTGATTTTGTGTCCTGAGACTTTGCTGAAGTTGCTTATCAGCTTAAGGAGATTTTGGGCTGAGTTGATGGGGTTTTCTAGATGTACAATCATGTTATCTGCAAACAGAGACAATTTGACTTTCTCTCTTTCTATTTTACTATGCTTTATTTCTTTTTCTTTCCTGATTGCCCTGGCCAGAATTTCCAATACTACGTTGATTAGGAATGGTTAGAGAGGGCATCCTTGTCCTGTGCCAGTTTTCAAATGGAATGCTTCCAGTTTTTGCCCATTCAGTATGATACTGGCTGTGGGTTTGTCATAAATAGATCTTATTATTTTGAGATAGGTTCTATCAATACCTAGTTTATTGAGAGTTTTTAGCATGAATGAGTGTTGAATTTTATTGAAGGCCTTTTCTACATCTACAGAGATAATCATGTGGATTTTGTCATTGGTTCTGTTTATGTGATAAATTATGTTTATTTATTTGCATATGTTGAACCAGCCTTGCATCCCAGGGATGAAGCCAACTTGATCATGGTGGATAAGCATTTTGATGTGCTGCTGGATTGGGTTTGCCAGTATTTTATTGGGGATTTTTGCATCAATATTCACCAGGAATATGGGCCTGAAATTTTCTTTTTGTTGTGTCTCTGCCAGGTTTTGGTATCCCCAGGTGCTCTATCCCATGGAGATGGAAATTTTATCTATAAGCCCTGGCTGGAGCTGCTGCCTTTCTTTCAAAGATGCCCTGCCCAGAGAGGAGGAATCCAGAGAGGCAGTCTGGCTATAGCAGCTTTGCTGAGCTGTGGTGAGCTCTGCCCATTTTGACCTTATTGACGGCTTTGTTTGCACTGTGTGGGGAAAATTAACTAGTCAAGCCTCAGTGGTGGCAGATACCCCCCTCCCCCCACCAAGCTTGAGCATCCCAGTTGGACTTCAGACTGCTGCGCTGGCCACGAGAATTTCAAGCCAGTGGATCTTAGGTTGCTGGGCTCCGTGGGGGGTGGCATCTGCTGAGCTAGACCACTTGGCTCCCTGACTTCAGCCCCTTTCCAGGGTACTGAACAGTTCTATCTTGCTGGTGTTCCAGGCACCACTGGGGTATGAAAAGAACTCCTGCAGCTAGCTTGCTGTGTGCCCAGGCAGCCACCCAGTTTTGTGCTTGAAACCAGGGCCCTGGTGGTGTAGCAACTGAGGGGAATCTCCTGGTCTGTGGGTTGCAAAGACTGTGGGAAAAGTGTAGTATCTGGGCCAGAATGCATGGTCCCTCACAGCATGGTCCCTCACAGCTTCCCTTGGCAAGGGCAGAGAGTTCTCCAACCCCTTGCTCTTCTTAGGTAAGGCAGTGCCTCATCCTGGTTTGTTTTGCCCTCTGTGCACTGCACCCACTATCTAACCAGTCCCAATGAGATGAGCCTGGTACTTCAGTTGAAAATGCAGAAATCACCCATTTTCTGTGTTGATCTCCCCTGGGAGATGTAGACCAGAGCTAATCCTATTTGGCCATCTTGCCAGCCACTTTTGAACAGACACTTTCCAAAAGAAGACAAACATGCAGCCAACAAGCATATGAAAAAGTACTAACATCACTAGTCATTAGAGATATGCAAATCAAAACCACAATGATACACCATCTCACACCAGTCAGAATGGCTATTACTAAAAAGTAAAAACAAAACAAAACACATACTGGCCAGGTTGCAGAGAAAAGGCCACACTTATACACTGTTGCTGGGAGTGTAAATTAGTTCAACCATTGTGAAAAGCAGTATGGTGATTCCTCAAGGAGCCAAAAGCAGAACTAGTATTTGACCCAGCAATCCCATTACTGGGTACATACCCAGAGGTATAAATCATTCTGCCATGTACATGAATGTACATTGCAACACTATTCACAATAGCAAAGACATGGAGTCAATCTAAATGCCCATCAATGACAGACTGGATACAGAGAATGTGGTACATATACACCATGGAATACTATGCAGCCATAAAAAAGAAAGAGATCATGTCTTTGTGGAAACATGGATGGACCTGAAGGCCATTATCCTTAGCAAACTAATGCAGGAACAGAAAACCAAATATCATATGTTTTCACTTATAAGTGTGAGCTGAATGATGAGGACCCATGAACACAAAGAAGGAAACAACAGACACCGGGATCTAATTGAGAGTGGAGGATGGCAGGTGAAAGATGAGTAGAAAAGATAACTATTGAGAATTGGGCTTAATACCTGATTGATGAAATGACTTGTACAACAAAACCTCATGACATGAAATTACCTATATAACAAACCTTCACATCTATCCCTGAACCTAAAATAAAAGGTTTTTAAAAAAGAGATACACAAGAATTTCTTTCAAGAATCACTAAAAAATGACAAGAAAGGATATTATTGATAACATTGACTATCTTTAAAAAAAAAGCTTCCACAACCACTATCCTCACTGTGAGGTGAGGCCATGGTGGGCGAATCACCTGAGTTCAAGAGTTCAAGACCAGCCTGGTCAACACAGTGAAATCCCGTCTCTACTGAAAATACAAAAAAAATTAGCCAGGTCTGGTGGTGGGCACCTGTAATCCCAGCTACATGGGAAGCTGAGGCAGAAGAATCACTTGAACACGGGAGGCAGAGGTTGCAGTGACCCAAGATCACGCCACTCCAGCCTGGGCAACAAGAGCCAAAACTTCATCTCAAAATAAATAGACAGATGATAGATAGATGGATGGATAGATAGATAGATAAATTTAATTTTTGGAGTATGATCCTCAAAAACATAATATTAAGAAAAAGCAGTCAGACTAAAAAGGAAGCATACTTTTATATTCCATACACATAAAGTTCTGAGACAGCCCAAACTCACCCCGGCATCAGCAGTGAAGATAGTGGTTGTGGTAGCTTTTTTTTTTTTTTTTTTTACTGTGGAGAAGGTAAAATATAAGCCATAGTCTGAAAGGACCTATTTGCAATATGTATGTCAAAAACTTCTACAAACTGATACTTCCAAATGGCAAAGAATAGGCAATTCATGGAAGAGGAATACTGAATGCACCATTAATATGTGATGAAAGGCTCAATAAAGCTATAAATCTGAAAAAAACAACTTTAAAAATGAAATATTTCACACACTTCAAATTTCCAAGAATTGAAATATCTTTCAATAACTTAGTTGTTTGGCAAGGATGTTGAGAAGTAGGAACTTTCACACATTCCTGCTGGGAGTGAAATTGGGACAACCACTTTGAAAGCAATGTTATAATACTTGGTAAAGTTGTCACTTTGCTTGCATTACAACTCAACAATTCTTTTAGGTATATAGGCTATAGTTACACTATCTGTTATAGTAGCTTCTAGTCACTTGTAGCTATAGAGCAATTGAAAAACTGAAATGTACTCTAAGTGTAAAAGGAATGCTAGATTTAAAAGAAAAATATTTTCTTTTACAAGTTTCAATTGGCTATAATTTTCTTAGGACAAGAAAAAAATTTTCTTAGTACAATATTTGATTCACAGTTTTATGTTAATTACTTACTGAAATGATAGTATTTTAGATACATTGTGTTAAATAAAATATAATATTAGAAATAAAAATTCTAATTTTAGAATTAACATTTTATCTGTTTCTTTTTCTATTCTAATGTGGTTGCTAGAATTTTAAATTACATATGTGGCATGCATGATATTTCTATTGAACAGTGCTTGTCTAGAGAAACTCACACAGTTACTCCAAAGGACGTGCACAACAATGCTTGTGGTATCATTGTTTGCAATCACAGGATTTAGAAACAATCCTTTGTTCATTAACAGGATAATGAATAACTTGTTTTCATGAAGTTCTATACAGTGGTTAAAATAAATAAGTTAGAGCTACATATGCAAGCATGAAAAGAATCTCACATACATAAGTTATGAAATATTATGTGAAGTATGTTAAGCAAAATACACAGGTTATAGAATATTGCATAAAGGGTGATACCACTCATTTATTGTTTTATAAACTCCACAGAAAGGTGACAAATGTTTATGTATACACATGTTTAGTAAGAATATGACACAGACAGAAATGATGCAAACCAATTTCAGAATAATTATTGCCTCTGGGAATGGAAGGAAGAACATGAGAATTAGGAAGGGGTGTATCAGAGATTTCAATTGTGTTATTAATGTTTTAGTTTTTCAAAACACAAGATTGGGAACAAAATGGCAAACTGTCAGACTTTGTTAAAGCTGTCAGTGTGTATGTAGATATATAGCTTGTGTTATTATTCTCTATAGCTTTCCCTAAGTTAAGAATAGTTCATCACAAAAAGTAAATGAGAAAACTACATTTGTGAGACAGCTTTTAAAAAGACTGAGTTTCAAAGGCTCCGTAAATATATTGCAATCAAATAAAAGTACAGGGAAGGGATTTTACTCATACCCATGAGCTGCAAATATAATCTGGTGTAGTGGCAAAGGCACTGAAGCTTTGAAGTGAGGTGTCCCAGACTGAAATCCTAACTGAGCTGCTTTTTAGCTATGTAACTTTGAGCAAATAACTCAACATCATTAGATTCTATATTTGTAAAATAAGGATCACAATATTTGCCTTACAGTATTGGTATGAGGGTTGAAGTGACACTGTAGAAGTCAAGTGTGTGGTAGAGTTAACACCTCATAACTGTATATGTCCATTAGTACAGATTTTCCTTCCCTTCCTTTACACCTCAGAACTTCTAGGTACTCTCTGCTTTTCTCCCCCTACTTAAAAGCTAAAAAAAGAGATCTGTCTGGATAAGAACAAAAGCATAAACATAAGTAATTGTTTCTGAGAAAAGTGAAAGGCTACTGACATATGAATATACATATTTCACAGAATGAAATTTAATCAAAGCTTTATTGTGTCATGTGATGAACACTTGTCCAGCCACAGGGGTCTCTGAAACCAGGAAGTGAAACTGCAGAGATATTGAATCTTCATAACTAGAGCACCTTAAACCAGTTCTCAATCATGACAGCTGTCAGAAAATGATTTTCAATAATATTGAAAATAATCTTCAGTGCAATTGTCCAGTCCCAAGTATTCCTTACAGTTATGGAAAAATGAAGAAGTAACACATTCCCAGGGTATGCAGCGTTTTACTTACTTAAGTGCTTCAAAGACAGGCAAAGCTGTCAGAGTATCTTCCTCCATTGATCAGTTCATACATCCATCTATACAAACAGCCAGCCATTTTTACAACCAATAAAAAGGGACAGCAAAAGTTAAAGGACAACCTACTATGCATCAAATACTACATCAAATGCATTCTACATACCATGCCTCAGGCAGAGCATTATATGCTAGGTACTATGCCAATTAAGAATACCGAGGTCAATGTGACATGGCCTCTGAGTCAGAGGTGTTGATAGAGTAACTGGGGCATCATTAAAAGAAGATACGTGACTAAAAAAAGGCACAACACAAAAAATAAGAGGCACGAAGAAAATACTACAGGAATCAGAGAAAGGAGATGTCAAAACCAGCGGGCAGCATTAGGAAACAAAGAATGAAGTGTGTGACCTCTGAACTGGTTACAATTTGACCATGCAGAGCCTAGGCACAGGATGGGGTGACGAGCATACCAAGAGGAGGAAAACATTAAGCAAAAGATTCAAAGCTCAGGCTGGGAGGGAATTATGCTAAAATCCAAATTGATGGTATTGGAATCATGGGCCCTTAACTTTTACTGAAGGACTTGATTGTAGTTCTCATAGGGTCCTTCCACCTTCTCTAGCAAACAACCCCAGAACAGCATGTCTCTTATGCTCTTAGAACATATGAAATTCTACTTTGATCAGATGAAACTAAATGCCTGAAACATAACCAAAGTGTTCATATTGTGAGCTCATTCCTATCTTACAGTTTGATATCCAAGGCCCCTGGCTGGACAGTTAGGAGCACCTAAAGGTCCTCGGAAGCTGAAAAGACTAGGGTAACTTAAAGATGGCACATTTACAGAATGACCTAGAGCCAGCAAGAGGTAGAGTCATAACTGCTGGAGCCATTAGGGTTTCACTGCTTCCCCCTCCTACTGTTTCAGTTACCTGCACCTCCCCATCCCCTTCCTCATGTCTGTGATGTCATCCCCCATCAAGATCCCCACAGGATCTTTACCTTCAAACCCTGTTGTGTATCGACTTTTTGCTCTCAAAATAAAAATATGGTTCCCATTAAAGAATGAAAACAATCAAACTCTTCACTGGTGCCAAATCCGTGCTATTTTTGTCATTACTCAAATTCCTCATAGTCAATATTTATGAAAGAATTCTACATCTCATTCCCATTTCCTCTTTTCTAAATCACTATTTAGCCCAATGTGTCTTGGATTCCACGCCATTGCTCTACTGAAATGGTTCTCACTGTATTAGGTGTCTACTGCTGTGTAACTAATTATCCCAATACTTAGCAATTTACAATAACAAACATTTTCTGAGGATCAGGAATTTGGGAGAGACTCAGCTGGGTGGTGTTGGCTGAGGGTTTCTCACAAGCTTGCGATAAAGCTGCCAGCTGGAACTACAACTATTTCAAAGTTTAACTGGGGCTAGAGAAGCAGTTCGTCTGGAAAACCACGTCCCCTCACCTGATCACTCCCTTCTTAACCCCTTCTTCTATTTTGGTGTCCAATTTTTCTCTCCCTTGGTTTGCCTTCTACTTCTTGGACTATTAATTCTCAGTCTCCATTCCTCTTCCTGTTTGCCTCCCAAACATTGGTGTGATCCCAGGGAAAATGTCCTTGCGTTACTCATTTTCTCTCCAAAACTTGGTGACCCCAAGGTGAAGAACTCATACTCCCTTTTTCATATTTTGGGCTCCTGTGTGGACCATATCAGTGACTGGTATGGGACCACAGCTGCTCTCCAACTTCGGGGTCTCAGGGGGGATGCTTAACTTTTTTGTTATTCTCACAGATTGTGTAGGAAGGTATGCCTCAGAGTTAACATGCTGTTTTTTTTAATGTTGCAGAATCATTCATTGTATATACCAAAAATATAGATACATATTGTGATAGTATAAAAAGTGTGGACTTTACATTTCTCCAAATCAACCTCTACGTAAAGGAAAATGAAGTCAAGTTTCCCATGAGTGAAGACAGATTCCTTTCAGTGTCTGTGGTAGCTGCTCTCTGTCCCCTGCTGTTGTTAACCAGCATGGAAAATAAGCTGCCTGATTAGTTTGTACTTATACAATGTTTAGAAAGAGAGCTCAGTTAGAACATATTTAGTTCAAGGACCATGGAAAAACCCCATGGGTGCTCAATTATTGAATCACCCACATATGCACAGTGATTTCTGCTCTCTTGGTCCAGCTCGTGTTGGAGTCAGATGAGTTGCTGCTGAACGAAGCTCTGCAGGTCATTAATTTTGACAGGAACTGTGTATCACTGTTCCATCACAGACTTATTCCAGTGGGAGTACAGGCAAGCCCCGAGAAAACGGAATAGTCATTCATCTTTCTTGGAGATTTATCATCTTCTTGAGCTGTGCCTGCAGGGAAGAGATGGTGCAAGGCTTTGGAAACATTGGTTACAGTTTGGCAGCCTCAGCCTTTCCTATAACAGGGACCCCAAGGCTACACAATCTGAGCATCAGGTTCAACTGTTTCTTTATAAACAAAACAGAAAACGGTGTTTTTGAAAACCCCAAACAAAAATTTTTATATTATTAAATCAGGGAATGAATAGCATGTTGGAATAGATTATACAAGAAGAAAACTGCTATTAGATGGTAGATGATCTGTTTAATCTCTTTCAGTTTTCTGATAACATTTTGCAGGTGTAATCAGGATTCCACTTGATAAAACTGGGACACAAATCACTCCAGGAACCATATCTGCCTGCAACTTTCTGGTTGTATTTATGATCATATTTTCTAGATATAAAGGTTTCCAGGAACCTGATTTCTTCAAGTCTTTATTACCTTACAAAAGTTTACCTACTGCTCCCTGGTTTTCCATCATAAAATGAGGAACATATTTTAAGAATAGATTTCTTTTTCCCTCCCTCCCTCCCTCCCTCTCTCTCTCTTTCCTTCTCTCTTTCTTTCTTCTTTCATTTTTTTTTTTGAGACAGAGTCTTGCTCTGTCACCCGGGCTGGAGTGCAGTGGCATGATCTTGGCTCACTGCAACCTCTGCCTCCCGGGTTCAACAAGTCTCTTGCCTCAGCCTGAGTAGCTGGGACTACATGCATATGCCACCACACCCAGCTAATTTTTTGTATTGTAGTAGAGATGGGGTTTCATCATGTTGCCCAGACTGGTGGTGAATATAATATTTTTTCTCCTCTCCACTGTACTAAGCTATATTACAGAAATAAATATATGGTGTGAGCCAAATACATTCCTATTTCAACAAAATAGAGTTTTTCTGCAGGCACTAAAATTTAAGTATCTTATCAAATGAAATCAGCTCCACACTGAATTTCGCTCTCTGAGCCACCATATTTTAGAGATCCCATTACTTTTGGCAACAGAAGAAATTGGTCACCTTATATTAACTTAGGCTGGACATGTAAGGGAGTAACAGCCAGGTCTCTTCAACTCAAGAGAAGCCAAAGAATCAAGCTAGCCTCAAAGAGCACAGTTTGCTGCTTTAACCTGAGAGTCTCCATTCACATCATTAAAAGTGAGGTTTGAGAGTCTCTGAACAACTTGGGCATCTACTTCAATTGTCACTTCATTTGGATAATAATGTACACAAAGTTGACTCTGATCCAAAAAGAAAGGGGGATAAAATAAGAAGAAAGAAAAAGTAAATAAATATTAGAGAAACTGGTGCAAGGTAGGTATGGGTTTCAAAGGGCCAAGGAGAAGAGGAAAGGCCAAGAAGTATCTGTTTAAAAGGCTGATAATCAAATCTGAGGCCCAAGGAGATCTGCAAACCTCCTGAAGGTCAAAGCTGATGCTTTGATGGTTTTGAAAAGTTTAGAAGGCTTTTATGTTTTGTTCCTTGCTTTAGCCAGATGTCAATGGTAAGTGATGGAGAAGGAAATATATGCTATACAGTAAGGAGAAGGAGTGGGAAGACACCAGACATGACCTGACTTTTGTTTTAAAAGAATGACTCTGCTTGTTGTGTGGACAATGGAAATCCAGGCCTTAAACACAGAACTAAGGAAATCAGCCAGAGAGCTAGGGCTGTAGTGGGTGAGGCAGGGTGGTGGGGGTGGTGGCAAGAACCAGGATGGTAGTGATGGAGAGCATAAGAAGTGGTTGGATTTAGATTATGTTTTAAGGTAGAGCTAACATTATTGCTGATGGATTGGGTGTTATATGTGAGAAAAAGAGAGAAGTCAGGGATTGTCATGACTTTTTTTGGCCTGAGCAATTGATTGAAAGACTATCAATTTACTGTTATGGAGGAATATCAGAGGAGGGAAACTTTGGAAAAACTGAAAGAGAAACAAGTTCAGTTTGGAGTAGAACAACTTTGATATAGTTATTTGAGTGAAACATTTGGGAAGATAGTTGGATCCATAAGTCTAGAGATACTATATATGAGTTGGATATCATGATCAGAGGTATATACAGAAACATATGGCATTTAAATTCATGAAATTGGGTGATATCTCTATGGATATGAGTGTAGAGAGAGAAGAGAAGAGGTTCGTGGACCCTGGCCACTCTAGCTTTTATGTTAAGAATTGCTCCTCCTGTACCCCATATCCAATTAATCAACAAATCCCTCTGCTAACCCACCCCCCACAGCTACCACCCTGCTTCCAGAGGCCACGATCACTCACCTTGATGATTGCAAGAAACTTCTAACTTCTCTCACCCTTGGCCTTCTTACAGCCCATTCTTAGCATAAAATCCAGAGTGGTTCTTTAAAAATGTAAGTCACATCATATCACTGTTGTTAAAACCTCCAATATCTTCCCTTGTCAGTCAGTTTAAAAGAAAAGAAATCCTTACAGTGGCTTGTAAGTAGAGTGATTGTGTCTTGATTGGTCTGGGAAAATTTGTTTTATGGCTGTTGTCCCAGTATAATTATTAGTAGTAACACCTCATTCATTCTCATTCTCAAAATGTTTTGATTTGTAGGATAAATTATATTGTCACTCAAATTACAAGGTCTTTAGTGGTCTGGCCCCCCCAACTATCCCTCTGATTTCATTTCTTACTACTATTCCTTGTCCATTCCATTCCAGGTACATTAGTTTGAGTCTTCTGGATTGCTCAAACTAATAAGCACCTCAGTGGTTTGCAACTGCTAGTCCCTCTGCTGTGAATGCTCTAGCTTTGTGCCTTGCTCACTAGCCTCTGTTATTTAGGTTTCTGCTCAAGTGTTATGTTTTTGGGAAAGCTTCTGTGCCAGACACTCCCTGTTGGTGCTCAGATGCATGGCCGCCCTTCTATGTTCTCTCCTGTGTTGCAGGGGCTGCAAGTCAGATTCTGTTGCCAGTAGACTTGCAGCTACGTTCTGCCAAGAGAGGCACTCATGCAAGATTACAAGCCAGGAGAAAGAAGCTACCCCATTTTGTGCAGTGACAGCATCTCCAGTAGTCACTCTTGGTAGCCATGGAGGTGGCTCCAGTATGCCATGGGCTGTGATCTCACCTGTGACATCATCAACTATTGGCTACTGTGCACCTTGGTGGCATTAATAGGAGTAATAGCTTCATGTAGAAAGAGCACAGCAGCATGGAGAGAGAGAGAAGCATGGACTCTGATGAGTGTGGATTCCAGCGGCCTTTGAATGGCCATGCAGGCTCCTGTGGAGACGGCACTCAGACCAACACAGTCTCCTGTAAGAAAGAGACTTGTGAGGCAGATCTCTGTGGGCTCCTTCAGGGATTATAGACTGAATTGTGTCCCCCATAGTTCACATATTGAGGTCTAACCCCTGTTATGTCAGAATATGACTGTATTTGGAGATAGAGTCTTTAAAGAGGTGGTTAAGTTACAATAAGGTCACTAGAGTGGGCCCTACCTCAGTATGACTGACACCCATATGAGAAAAGAAAATTTGGACACAGATGTGTACAGAAGACCAAGAGAAGATACAGGGAAAAGATGGCTCTGATGGTTAATTTCATGTGTCAACTTGACTGGATCATGGGACGCCCAGATATTTGGTTAAACATTATTTTAGGTGTGTCTGCAAAGGTGTTTCTGGATGAAATTAACATTTGAATCAGTAGTCTGAGTAAAGCAGATTTACCTGCCCAGTGTAGGTGGGCCTTATACAATCGATTGAAGGCCTGAGGAGAGCAAAAAGGTGGAGAGTCCACTCTCGGCTTGTCTGTCTTTAAGCTGGGACATCAGTCTTCTCCTGCCTTCAGACACAGACTTGGGCTGAAACTTACAGAGTTGCACAAGTTCTCAGACCTTTGGACTTGGACTGGAACGAGACTGTCTGCTTTTCTAGGTTTCTAGGTTGCTAACTGAAGATCTCAGGGCTTCTCAACCTCCATAACCATGTGAGCCTATTCTTTATAATCTATTTATCTCTCTCTATTAAACTTTTCATCAATCCTATTGGTTCTGTTTCCCTGGAGAACTCAGAGTGATACCAAGACCATCTACAAGTTAAGGAGAGAGACCTCAGGAGACACCAACCCTTGATCTCAGACTTCTGGCTCTCAAGACTGTGAGAAAATAAATTTCTGTTGTTTAAGTCACCCAGTCTGTGGTACTTTGTTATGGCAGCCTTAGAAAACTAACACAGGCTGTAGTGGCTTCTTGCAGTACCTGATCTCTGGGTGGTGGTATTTCTCTTCCCTTCTTTCCATTTTCGTTCTCTAGGTTATTATTATTATTATTATTTTTAACACTTTAAAGCAATATCCATGGTATTAAATTCCTTTGTGCTTAAAATACCTAAGATGGTTTTCTTTTTCTGCTTAAACGCTGACTGATACAATACTAACTACCAAGGATGATAACACATAATATTGGATCAAACTGCATTTTATTGAAATGGATTCCATTGCTAGAGCTTTTGAAATGCATGAATTATTTTGAGCAGTTGAAGTGGTACTGTCAGTTTGTTTAGCTGGCTGAAAGCTGGAGTTGACAGTAGCCTAACTCCATTAAGTTAAGCTGCCATAACTTTTTTGGTATAATGGAAAGGAAAGAATCCAAAGGCTTAGGGAGAAGAATGTTGGAATAAATTTCTTGTGTGAAATCTCCTTCATCATGTCTACAGGAAGGCCTAGAGTATTAAGAAATGCAGCCAGGGTGTGTTGACTCATGCCTGTAATTTCAGCACATTGGGAGGCTGAGGCGGGTGGATCACCTGAGGTGAAAAGTTTGAGACCAGCCTGACCAGCATGGCAAAACCTCATCTCTAGTAAAAATACAAAAATTAGCTGGGCATGCACTTGCAATCCCAGCTACTCAGGAGCCTGAGGCAGTAGACTCGCTTGAACCCAACCCAGGAAGAGGAGGTTGCAGTGAGCTGAAATCGAGCCACTGCACTCCAGCCTAGGCAACAGAGCAAGACTTGGTCTCAAAATTAAATAAATAAATAATAAAGAAAGAAAAGAAAAAGAAATGAATTGACAAGAGAGGCATAATTGTTCCATAAAGCTCTGTTCCATAAAGAGGCATAATTTTTCCTGCCATTGAAAGTGATAGATGCCACTACTATGGGACACCCCAGAGTGGCTGAGACCATGTGGCAGCACTTAAGTACTGGGGACAACATTGACTCAGTTCCTGAAATAGTTAGAAGGGTGGAGCAGGAATCAGAATGTTGTGACCCAATGTGGCTATTTGGTCAGTGTGTTGAGGACTCATAGATAAGCAACCAATTGAAGTAGTAATTATAATCAGAAATATTTGCCATCTGGACAACAGGCATTGGTAGTGTCAGCTTGTCACCACAGTAGAGTTGTGTCCTATCACCCTAATCTCTGGAAAGCCATTTCAATAACTCAAAATCTTTTCAGTGAAGAAGAGATGGAACCTCCTTGAGGAGAGTGCTCACAATGCTACCACAATTCTATAGTGTAAATATTCCTGCAAGACTTTCCCAAAGGACCTGCATCCACATATTAGGATGACAATGACTTGAAGAAGAGGAAATAAATATCTTTAGGAATTGTAAATAATACATCTGAATTAATGGTAATCTCTGGTGACCTGAAAGGCATCTATCATCTGCCAGAGTTGGGGCTTATGGAGGTGATATAAATGGAGTTTTGGTCTAAATCCATCTCATAGTAGGTCTAGAAAGTCTTTGAGTCTACCTCAGGGTTTCTTCCAAAGTTTTTGCATGCATGATTGGAATAGGTCTACTGGTAACCGGCAGCATTATTATGTCGAGTCCCTTATTTATGGACTGAGGACTACTAAGGTAGAAAGATTAAAGCAGAAGTCCTTGGGAGTTCCTGACTACCAACGGTAAACCAAAGCGAATGTCATACACCTGATGAACTGCAAAAGTCAGTGCCCCAGCCAAAGACTTGAAAGATGCAGGGATGGTAATTCCTTCCATATCCCCTTATTGTGACCTGGCCAGAAAGCAGATGGGTGTTGAGTAATGACTGTGCATTTTTGGAAACTTAATCAGATGTGATGACAATTGTAGCAGCCATCTAGTGGGAGTAGGTGCTGCTGGAGACTGAGCCAGCTGTATATCCAACTTTGTACTCATTTACGGTATGCTGCTCTAGATGTCTACCACTATAACCTGGACTTCAGATAATACCCAGCTAATAATGAGCAGCAGTGACTGACTGGCATTGGATTCTGTGGTCAGGCATTCAGTCTCAACTAGAACTCAGCAGTAAGCCAGAAGCTGTCTCTCAAAGGATTATTTGAAGAGGATAACACGGCTTTGCTTTAAGACCTTAGGGGTTTGTACTGCTATTGGGGCTAGCCAGAGATTCCATACAGTGTCCTTATCTGCCACAAACACAGTGTGCATTACTGAATCTTTCATATTATATGGCCCAAGTGACTGAACAGCTTTCACTAATTGGATTAACTGCAGAACCTTCTCATAGTCTCAGACTAATTCACATCTGGACTTACAAGTTTCTTAGTAAATGAATTAGAGTTACACACTTAAATGTGGTACATGTGGAGCATGACCTTACATTTCAATTTGCCAACAAAACAACAACAAACAAAGCCAAACACCCCCAAAAATAACCCAACAATTTTCCCATGCCAGTCCTATTTGATTAGAAAAGATAAAAATCTCAGCCAACCAAGCTCCTTAATGTTTTATTCCTCTGGACACACACTTTCACTCTTATTGAGATCTTCACCATTGGCTGCCCTGGAAAAAGACTGACTTGTTTATAGACCTTCAATATGTTACTCCCTTGGACAAATACTGTGAGCTTTTACAGATATTTAATATTTATTGGGCAAACATATAACCTCTTTTGAATGTATGTTATCAGTTCCCATATCAAATAGCCTGTTTGGAAAGTATCTAGTATTTTTGGTGGCAAAGTCTAATCTTACCATTCTGCTGAGTATCAAGAGGTTTCATCTCTCCTTCTAGGGCCTCTTCCCTTGGTGACTTCAAGGAAATTCTCAGATAATTATTGGATTATATTTATACAGGATTGAAATGCTGATGTACTAAGGGTGTAGTAGTTGTATTAGTCTGTTTCTACACTGTTGATAAAGACATACCCGATACTGGGCAATTTACAAAAGAAAGAGGTTTAATGGACTCACAGTTCATGTGGCTGAGGAGGCCTCCCAGTCATGGGAAAAGGTGAAAGTCATATCTCAGATGAGGGCAGACAAGAGAAGAGAGCTTGTGCAGAGAAACTTTCCTTTATAAAACCATCGGATCTCATGAGACTTATTCACTACAATGAGAACAGCGTGGGAAAGACTCACTCCCATGATTCAATTACCTCCCACCAGATCCCTCCCATGACAGGTGGGAATTGTGGAGCTACAATTCAACACAGCCAAACCATCTCAGTAGTCAATGCCCAAAGCTGGTAAACACTTATCATCTTCCTTCCTGTAAAGCAGTTTTTGTAAATAAGAGTCTTATTCTTACATTTCTAAAAGAATCTCTACCTCCCATTTCCAAATACTTTTCTAAGCATAGAGCATGAAAATCTGTTAAAGAATTAAATGTAAAGATCCAATTTATTAGTACATTAGTTAAAATCATACATTGGCCCCCACTCTATTGCCATTTTTTCCCACAGACAGAAGAAAGGATGTAGATATGGAGACCAGAGGACAGTTATAATGAAAGGAGAGAAGGAATCCTGGAGTGGTTGGAATTTGTAGGATGGGAAAGTGGTGGAGAAAAGGTAGGGAGAAAAGCCTCCTGAAACTTAAGCCGTCCTGATACTTTTCTACCTGCAGAGCGGGCATTAGAGAAGGAAATGACTGGTTTGAAGGAAGCACACCACCCACCCTTGTCAGGAAATCAGATCCAGGCTGGGTATGTGTGGGCTGTTCTACTTGCTGTCCTACCACAGCAAATTGCTTAGCCACGTGAAACCTGTTTTTCTGGCTCTTGTTCTCAATTTCCAACACTGGATTATCAGCCTCCTGAAAAGCACCCACCCAGCCCTGCAGGTTTCTTTCCTGTCCTTCCTGTGACTCTAATTTCCACCTCTTTCTTCTTCTCCTCATCTGATTTCACTCACTGCTTTCTGTGGCTGAAGCCCCCTTGGCCTGAGAAGGGCTTTGAAGAGCCATGGCCATGGCTTCTGGGGTCCTTGAGCTGTCCCCTCCATCTCTGTCACCCCTGCTGAATCTGAGTTACATTAATCCCCATATACCAAAGCCAGCACTATGTAGAGACATATGGGATGTCTGGAGCTATAGAAAAATGTGCACCCCCTATCAACACGTTCTCATCTGTCTTTTAATGATATTTTATTTTAGAATACTGAAGATGTTGAAAAAATATTGAAAAATTGATAGGCAGATATATTAAAACTCACATTATTGCAAATGTAAATATTTTATTTGTACTCCAAAAAGAATCTATTATAATTGACTTTCCTGCCTTTGATGGAAGCAAAGACATCAATAGTAACTTTAAAATTTACTTCTGGAAATATATCAATCATTAAAAAAATAAGACTTGGCATGGCCCTGTTGGATCCTGTCTTTATTTTTAAATTCTGATATTTTGTTTATTATGGATTTTCCATTAATTTTTTTTTAAATTTGCATTAAAATAGCTTTTATCTTAATTGCTGAGTTTTGGGGGTACCCCCTCAAATTTTAGGCCCAAGGCAAACAGTGTTCCACCTACCTCATCCTCATCCTGGCACTGACAAAGCTATGCATGTGTTCTGTTTTTTTTTTTTTTTGTTTTTTTTTTAGTTACAGAGTCTTGCTATGTTTCTCACGCTGGTCTTGAACTCCTGGACTCAAGTGATACTCCCATATTAGCCTCCAAAGTAGCTGGGATTACAGGCAGTGCTGTGTTCTACATCAGAGGGGGCAGAGGGCTTGCCTGCTGATGTTAGCAGAACACGTGGATGGATTATTCCAACAGGGAGATAAAATATATGCTTGGGGCAACTGCTAAGTAGGCACACCAAAACTCCTGGTATAAGGGAGTGATGAGGAAGGCTTAGTTAGGGCTGATTTAACTCATAGGAACTTGGGTTGGAAGGGCCATTATGTGAGCAAACGTTTTCTGCAAAGGACTAGATAGCAAATTTTTTGGACTTTGGTGCCCATACAGTGTATGTGGCAGGTATTTATCTCTGTCTCTATATCACTAAAGCATACATAGACAATACATTAACTATGGCTCTACATTCTAATAAAATTTTATTTGCAAAACAGGTGGAGGTCAAGATTTGGCTTGCAGGCTGTGGTTTGCTGGCCCTTGTCCTAGAATATTCTAAATCAAACAAAATCTATCATCACAAAAATTAATTTTCTTCCAGAAACTTACCTCTGACCTACCTCAAAAACCCCACTAGCACAATTCTCTGATCATATCAAGATCCACTGACTCCACCACTTTTCCACTTTTTATTCTCCCCCTCTCCCTTCCCGTCCAACATGATTCCATGGACTGTCAATAACACTGCAAATATTCCTTGCTCACACTGGTAATTCTCTTGCTATGTCCCTCTTTCCCCATTTACATATTTGGCAAACCATCAGCCCTCGGTAGATCTGACGTTTGGCTTTCTCCAAGTGTTTACACTATCCTGCAGATTGGTCTTGCTCTAAATTGAAGTCCACACATTTCAAATGGTCCCCGTTCACTCTAACGCATTTCCCTCAATTGCTGTCCTACACTGAGTCAACTTGTCTTCATCTCCTCCCCTTGGCAAACCTCTACCCCTAACCCTCTGCCTACTGTCCACTGATGATATCGCCTCTTATTTCAGTGAGAAAATAGAAGTAATACAAAGAGAACCGCCTCATTTTAACACCACCAGATCCACTAACCAACCTGCAAGAGCCACCCTCTTGCCCCAGGGTGGGCAGCCCCTGCTTCTGCCCAAGCCGCTTTCCTGTTAGAAACCCTCGCTGACCCTACAGCAACTCTAGTTTATGTTCCATGTCTGTGTCTTCCCTAAAAGCAATACTCCTGGAAAGGCTTGTCTAATCCTTATTTCTCTACATCTTCACTTCCGGTTCTGTCCTCCACCACCTCCATTCCATCTTGCTATCATGAAGAGTCAATTCTCTTCCTTATCTGACTCAACCCTCAACAACACTTCTTTCTTCTCAAAACCATGTCTTCACTTTGGTTCTGGAATATCACACTCTGTTTTTTTCTCCTACCTCTCTGGCCACGGTTTGTTAGCTTCTTTTTGGCTCCTGCTATTAAATCCTGGAGTTCCCCAGAACTCAATCATAAGATTTCTTTTCTTTTCATTTTTCAAGTGATCTCAAATAATGGCGTGATTTAAAATATTATCTGTATACTGATAACTCCTAAATTTATATATCAAGTCTTGACATCTTTCCCTACTTCCAGACTTGTAAATCGGTCTATTCAATAAGTCAGCTTGAATATTTAATAAACATCATAAACATAACAGGTCCAGGGCAGAATTTGATCAACCTCCATTTTCCAAACCCCTTCATCTCCCATTAAATGATATTGACATTTATCTGGTTGTTCAGGTCAAAATTTTGGAGGCATGTTAACTCTTCTTTTTCTTTCACACCTCATATGCAATTCTTCAGCTATGTCTTAAAAATATATTCCAAATCTTTTTATTCATCCTAATCTCCACTCTTAACCATCTTATTCTGTGCCACTGTGGTCATTTTCAAATTTGAAAATTATTTGAGTCTCTCCCTTCAAAAGTTGGATTTTAATTTTCATCTTCTTGAATGTGAGTTATACTTAGTGATTCATTTCTACTGGATGCAATGTGTTGGAAGTGAGGCTGTGAAATCACTTGTTCTGGGGGAAAACCAGCTGCCATGTCAGAAGGATGCTCAAGCAGCCCTTTGGAGAAATCCATATGGTGAGGAACTGTGGTTTGCTGTCAACAGCCATGTGAGTGACCCATCCTGAAAGTGAATCCATCAGTCCAAGTCAAGCCTTCAGATAATGTCAGCCCTGGCTGACACCTTGACTATAGCTTCATGAGAAACCCTGAACCAGAATTACTCAGCTTAAGTGACTTCTGGAATATAAATATGTGAGATAATAAATGTTTGTTATTTTAAGCTTTAAATTTTGGGGCTAATTTGTTATTTAACAAGAGATAAATAATATACTTTGTTAGTTTCTCAGGATTGCCATAACAAATTACCACAAACTAGGTGGATTCGAACAACAGAAATTTGTTCTCAAACAGTTCTGTAGGCTAGACGTCTGAAGTAAAGATGTTGGTAGGGCTACATTCTCTGAAGGATCTAGGGAGGATCCTTCCTTGCTTCTTCCAGCTTCTGGTGGGCCTAAGCATTCCTGGATTGTAGCTTCATTACACCATTCTCTGCCCCAATCTTCACATGGCTTTCTCCACTGTCTGTGTCTTCTTCTCTTCCTTCTCTTATAAGGACACTTGTCATTAGATTTAGGGCCCACCAAGATAATCCAGGATGTTCTCACCTTGAGATTTTTAACTTGATTATATCTGCAAACAATTCTTTTCCAAATAAAGTCACAGTCACAAGTTCCAGGAGTTAGGATGTAGACATATCATTGGGACCACCAGCTTTAAACCTACCGCATACACCGTCATCATTTCTTATCAGGATAGCACCTTAACAGGTCTCTGTATTTGTATTTTTACACACACCCTACATACGGTTTCTTCTGTACATGAATAGTATTTTCAACACATAGTCATATCATGAAACACCCCTGTAATTAATTCTTAACACATTTAGAATAAAATGCAAACTCCTTCCATGGCTTACAGGGTAGATAGATTTGGCCTTGCCTATCTCTAACCTCATTTTCCAGATACTACTGAAGTCATCTATGGTCATAGGTGACCCTGAGGCAGAGAAGAACAAGGGCTAAGAAAGTTATCATGACAATGGGATGTGGATCATTCATAGGAGAAGTATGTGAGTAACACACACTCAGAGACTTAAGCTGAAATCAGTATGTAAGTTTCATGGAGGCTGGAAGGAACATACAGGGAATGGAATGGCTGGAAACACTTTCAGGGGCTGAGACTCAGAAGGATGGGAAAGATAACTATCAGAGGGAGAAGTCAGAGATACACCTGTGGGGTTTAGCGTACATGAGTGACCCCTGGAGGAGGCATAGCATTGCTATAACCACTGGAATTAGTGTATTCATTCCTCATTCCTCCTCTGCTTTCCTGGATCCTGCACATGTATAGTGATACCAGGAAGATGTAAGACTCCACAGAGGACTGTAACTCAATTTCAGCAGTTACTCCAGGTTCAGAAAATAAGGACTTTGGCAAAAATGAATTGGCCAGATATGCGAATATTAGAATGGTAGAGTAAAATGAATATAAGTTAGACATCTATTTTCAAATTCCAGTTCTTCCACTTACTAGGTATGGACTTGTTTAAGTTACCTGCCCTCTTTGACTTTCATTTTGCAGAATTCATCTGCAAAATGGGGGTAATAATATCTGTGCTGAATGCTCTGGATTGGGCTGCTCAGCCTCCATTTATCAGTCTTCTCATTGAAGAGGTTAAAAACTAAAAACTACATTTTCCAGCTTTCTCTGTGGCCAGAGTTTAGGATGTGAATTCAGTTATATCAATCATACAATTTGGCACTTACATACTTTTTAGAATGTTAGAAGTAAAACGTAGGTGAAATTTTCCTGCAAGAAGTTTGTAGAAACATATGGCACTCCTACAGATAGCTCTAGGGTACCAGTTCCCAGCTTCCTGGAGGTAGAGAGAAGTGGTAGTGTCCACACTACTTGTTGTCATTTTTACAATTTTTTTTTATTTTTAATTTTTGTGGCTACATAGTAGGTGTATATATTTATGGGGTAAATGTGATGTTTTGATATAGGCACACAATGTGTAATAATCACATCATGGAAATTAGGGTATCCATCCTCTCACACATTAATTCTTTGTATTATAAACAATATATTTATACTCTTTCAGTTATTTAAAAATGTACAATGAAATTGTTATTGACTATAGTCACCCTGTTGTTATCAAATACTAATTTTTATTTATTATTTCTAATTTTTATAGCCATTAAATATCCCTACCTCCCCCCATCCCACCCAATAGCCCACTACTTTTTCCAGCTGCTGGTAACCATCTTTCTATTCTTTATCTCCATAAGTTCAATTGTTTCAACTTTTAGATTTCAGAAGTAAGTGAGAACATGTAATGTTTGTTTTTCTGTGCATGGCTTATTTTCCTTAACATAATGACTTCCTGTTCTATCCATGTTGTTGCAAATGACAGAATCTCATTCTTCTTATGGCTGAATAGTGAGTACTCCATTGTGTATATTACCACATTTTCTTTATTCATTCATCTGTTGATACACACCAAGGTTGCTTCCAAATCTTGACTATTGTAAACAGTGCTGCAACAAACATGAAAGTACAGCTATCTGTTTGATAGACTGATTTCCTTTCTTCTGAGTTTTTACCCAGCAGTGGGATTGCTGAATGACATGTTAGCTGAATTTTTAGTTGTTTGAAAAGCCTCCAAATTGTTCTCCATGGTGGTTGTACTAATTTACATTCCCACCAACAGTGTACTAGGGTTCACTTTTCTTCACATCCTTGCCAGCAATTGTTATTGCCTGTCTTTTGGATATAAGCCATTTTAACTGGGGACAGATTATATCTCACTGCATTTTTGATTTTCATTTATCTGATGATCAGTGATTGAGCACATTTTCATATTCCTATTTGCCATTTGTATGTTTTCTTTGAGAAATGTCTATTCAAATTTTTACCCATCTTTTGATTGGATTATTAGACTTTTTCCTATAGAGTTGTTTGAGCTCCTTATATATTCTGGTTACTAATTTCTTTTCAGATGGGTAACTTGCAAATATTTTCTCCCGTTCTGTGGGTTGTCTCCTCACTTTGTTGATTCTATCCTTTGCTATGCAGAAGCTTTTTAACTTGATATAATTCCATTTGTTCATTTTTGCTTTGGTTGCCTGTGCTCATGAAGCATTGCTCAAGATATTTTTGCCCAGACCGTCTTAGAGATTTTCCCCAATGTTTTCTTGTACTAGTTATACAATATAAGGTCTTAGATTTAAGTATTTAGTCCATTTTGATGTGATTTTTTTTTTATATGGTGAAAGATAGGGGTTTAAGTTTTGTTCTTATGCATATGGGTATCCAGTTTTCTCAGCATCATTTATTGATGAGACTATCTTTTACCCAGCATATATTCTTGTTACCTTTGTTGAAAATCAGTTCACTGTAGGTGTGTGAATTTGTTTCTGCATTCTCTATTCTGTTCCATTGGTCTATGTGTCTGTTTTTATGCCAATACCATGCTCTTTTGGTTACTATAGCTCTGTAGTATAATTTTTAGTCAAGTAATTAATTTTTACAGTTTTGTTCTTTTTGCTTAGGATAGCTTTAGCTATTCTGGGTCTTTGCTGCTCTATGTAAACTTTAGGATTGTTTATTTCTGTTTATACGAAGAATGTCATTAGTATTTTATAAGGGATTGCATTGAATCTGTAGATTGGTTTGGGTAGTATGGACATTTTAACAGTACTGATTCTTCCAAGGCATGAATATGAAATATATTTCCATTTTTTGTGTCTTCTTTATTTCATTTGTGTTTTACACTCATTGTTAAGATCTTCACTTCTTTGGTTAAATTAATTCCTAGGTGTTTAATTTTATGTGTGGCTATCACAAATTGGATTACTTTAAAAATTTCTTTTCCAGATTGTTCACTGTTGGGTTATAGAAATGCTACTAATTTTTGTATTAGTATCTTGATTAGTATGTTGATTTTGTATCTTGCAATTTTACTGAATTTATCAGTTCTAACAGTTTTTTGATAAAGTCTTTAGGTTTTTCCAAATATACAATTATATCATCTGCAAACAAGAATAATTTGACTTCTTCCTTTTCAATTTGGATGTCCTATATTTCTTTCTTTTTTAATGATGGTTCTAGCTAGGACTTTCAGTACTATGTTGAATAACAGTGGTGAAAGTGGGCATCTTGTTGTGTTCCAGATCTTTAAGAAAGGCTTTCAGTTTTTCCCCCATTCAGTACGATACTAGTGGTGGGTCTGTCATAGGTGCCTTTTATTATGTTAAGGTATGTTCCTTCTATGCCTCTTCCAGTGAATTTATCATGAAGGTATGTTGAATTTTATCAAATGCTTTTTCAGCATCAATTGAAACGATCATATGATTTTTGTCCTTCATTCTGTTGATATGATGTATCACAGTGCATATGCTGAATCACCCTTGCATCCATGGGATAAATGCTACTTGGTCATGATGAATAATCTTTTTAATGTATTCTTGAATTCAGCTTACTAGTATTTTATTGAGAATTTTTGCATCAATATTCATCCGAGACATGGCCTATAGATTTCTTTTTATGATTTATCTTTGTTGGGTTTTGGTATTAGGGTAATGTTGGCATCATATAATGAGTTTGGAAGTATTCCCTCCTTCTCTATGTTTTGAAATAGTTTGAGTAGAATTGATATTATTTCTTTGTTAATTGTTTGGTAGAATTCAGCAGTGAAGCCATTAGGTTCTAGGCTTTTCTTTTATTCTTTTATTCTTTTTTTTTCTGGGAGACTTTTTGTTATGGCTTCTATCTTGTTAGTTGTTATTGGTATGTTCAGGTTTTTGATTTCTTCATAGCTGAAGAAATTCAACCATGGTATGATAGGTTGTGTAGGCTGTGTTTAGGAATTTGTCCATTTCTTCTAGATTTTCCATTTTAATTGGCATATAGTTGCTCATAGTAGACACTAGTGATCCTCTAAATTTCTGTGAAATCAGTTGTAATATCTCCTTTTTCTTTTCTGATTTTGTTTATTTGGATGTTCTTTTTTTCCCTTTATCAGTCTGGCCAAATGCTTGCCAATTTTGTTTAACTTTTCAAAAAAGCCAACTTTTTTCATCAATCCTCTGTATTGTTTTCTACATTTCTATTTCATTTATTCTCCTCCAATCTTTATTATTAATATTTACTTTCTTCTAATTTTTGGTTTGGTTTGCTCTTGCTTTTCTAGCTCTTTAAGATGTATCATTCTACTGTTCATCTGAAGTTTTTCTTCTTTTTTGAAGTAGGCACTTATAGCTATAAATGTCCCTCTTAGTACTGTTTTCGCTGTATTTCACAGCCTTTGGTATGTTGTGTTTTCATTATCATTTGTTTCAAGAACATTTTTAATTTTCTTTTCAATTTCTTCATTGATCCCAGTGGTTATTCAGGAGCATGTTGTTTAATTTTCATGTATTTGTATAGTTTCCAAATTCCTCTTGTTGTTGATTTCTAGTTTTATTGCATTGTGGTCAGAGAAAATGCTTGATATTATTTCAATTTTGTTGAATGTTTTAAGACTTGTTTTGTGACCCAACACTCTCAAGGATTTGTCTTTGAGGATGATCCCTGTGCTGAGGAAAATAATGTGTATTTTTGCAGGCATTAGATAAAATGTTACATAAATATCTGTTGGGTCCATTTGGTCTATAGTACAGATTAAGTCCAGTGTTTCTTTGTTGGTTTTATTTCTGGAAGATCTTTCCAATGCTAAAAGTGGAGTGTTGAAGTCTCCAGCTATCATTGTATTGAGGTCTATCTTTCTCTCTAGCTCTAATAATGTTTGCTTTATATATCTGGATGATCTAGTTTTGGGTACATATGTATTTAAAATTGTTACATCCTCTTGCTGAATTGATCCTTTTATTACTGATAATAACAGGAGGCAGTCAAATGCCTAGGTAGGTAAGAGAAATTCCCCAGTGAAACCCCACATCCACGCTGAAGACAGCTTAAAGCCTGAAAGTCAAGCTACAAGTTAAATTCCTGGACTGATTGAGAATCCGTCTTCCCATTTGGCATGCTTTCCTCTGATCCCCCACCCTTCATCTATTTCACATATACCTACCCTTTCCTAATTGGTTTTCTACACTGTTGTGCTCACCTTTGAGTGGTGTCTTTGCTTTAAACTTTTTTGCATGCTCACAAACCAATCAGCATACACTCCCCATTCTGAGTCTATAAAAAGCCCCAGACCCAGTTACACTGAGAGGAAAAATCCCCACCTGATTGCAGGGGTGGTATCCCATCCCTCACATCCCCTCTCCACTGTTCCATCACTGAATAAAATTCTCTTCCGCCCATCCTCACCTTTTAATCATCAGCATGATCTTATTCTTCTTGGATGCTGGGCAAGAGCTCAAGCCCACCGAGTGTGGGTACCCAGAAAGGCGGCAGCTTCCTCATGCAATGGATCCAGAGGCCAACTGAGCTGCTAATCTGTCATTGTTCATTGGGCTGTGGACAGCAGAACTAAAAGAGTTAATTAGCACACTAACACCCTCTATGGGGCTTCAAAATCGTGATCACCCTTGTCTGGGTGCCACTGTATTCTCCTCAAGGTGACATGCCTGGTCTGACTATGTGACCCACATGGAGCTGGCCCCTGTGTCAGTGCTCAGAGTGGCCAGCTGGATCCTGCACTTGGTTGCTCACGTGCTCCCTTCCGCAAGAAGCTGAGCATGGTGGACCAAGTAGACAGGGCGCCTCTGCTGTGAGTCTGGTAAAGGGGCCAAGAGAAATTCTGTGTCATTTTGGGGGGGGGTTGCCCAGGATCCGCAAAGGGTGAATAAATGTGGACCTAGATGCTTCACTTTTTTTCTGAGGCTCTTGTCCTCAGACTTTTTTTCTGAAGACAGATGAAGCATTGAACCTCTGAATAGCTAGTTAAGAGTGAATGGGACAACTACATGGGATAGGAAGCTGGCAAGAACCCTTTTGTTACTGTTGGGAGTTGGAAATGTCAGCCTTATTCCAATCCAGTCTTTTCTATGACATTTTCCTTCTTGTTTTGTGGCTGTCATGGCACCTATCTCATCTTTTACAACGTTAAGAGTGTTGTTGCAAACTAAAGAGATATTACTGAGTAGAATGGGTGCTTGGCCCAGTCATCAAAAATGCCATTCAGAACAACATGGCTTCCATCTGGTCTTAGAGGCAAGAAGGGTACAGTGATTAAGAGTTTTTTTCCTGTAGAAAAAACTCATTTGCATAGAACAAGAGGCTTTTCCCACCAGGTACCTACTCCACCCCCAACACTTAAATTGTCTTTTTCTTTTTCTACCATGTCAGAAGTTAACACAGCCCTACAAATACAGGGAGCTTTTCTACATGATAGTTTTTTTTTGTTTGTTTTTTGTTTTTCTGTTTGTTTGTTTTTCCATTCAAAGGGTCATGTCCCCAAGTCTCCCTTTCTCTCCCTTGCTTGAGGAGGACCCAGTTCCATAGCTTTACCTTAGCATTCAGCTTATGATAAGGAGGCAGCAAAGGAGCAGCCTCACTGGCTGCTGGCTGCAGTCTGGCAAGGGTCACCTGGGACTTAATTTAATGAGTTCATGTACCCTACTGAGGTAGTTCTTTGTCTCAAACTCAATTCCAAGCTTCAGGTTAAAGCTCTAGAAAGGAAAAATATCTGAGGGATCCAGAGGCAGATGGCAATAGAATTCAAGGGACACAGCACAGGTAAGCATGACTAATTCTTGCCAATGAGGCCCCACACCATTTCATGGGTGTAGATCATGCTAGCATCCATGGCATAGATGAGGATACCGACAGTAGGGAGAATATGTATGTATAGGCAATGTATAGGTGAGTGCAGATAATCTTTACTCGCCAGGCCGCCCTATTCCACATGGGTGGAAGTCACACTGGCACCCATGGGTGGTACCCTGCTGAGATCACTGGGACTCAGGGATACAAAGATGGAAGAAAGGACACATCTTTTCTTTCTCTTACAAGCCTTAGGTATTTTCTTTGCAATGAAAAGGCACTAAAGGACAGCCTTTCCCCTCTTTCCAGATGGGTAACCAACCATCTTCAGCTACTCTTTATACCACAGGACACTTCCCTCAGATGCATCCCCCATACCGGGAAAAGTTAATTTTCCAAAACCTTAAACTTTTGGCTTAAAAATGAACCAGGAAAAAAACATATAGTTCTAACTGAGCAAATATCTTGAGGATGGACAACTTTTACAGTATGCAAATAACCTCTTTGTCTGCTCTCCCTTTATAAGACTCCAGAGTCAAAAGGGCTCCAAAGCTCAGAGGAAGGAAGTCCCAGACATACTGGCAAAATGGTAAAAGTTTTTTTTTTTTTTTTTTACCAGTCAGACTTCTGGCTTCCTCTCCCTGTGCAAACTGGTAGAATGAACGATAAAAATCACTGTTTATATCCTCTGTAAAGTTTTGATTAATGGGAAAAAGGATTCGTGAGACTAGTCTTAAGCTGTAGCAAATCTGTTGTACTTTGTGCTAAGAATTTACCTTTCTGTGTCTTTCTATCAGAAAGAGGGTTACCTTAGGAGAGAAGGCAAGTTTAGGACCTCATAAGCCCACTTTTCAAACCATTCAGCAAACTAGTCAGTAACAAACTTTGCTACAAGTCTCTGAAGGGGAAAAAAATTGAATGAGGTCTCCATCTTGTTTTATGTCCTTGGGAGCTTGACCTTGTAACCATAGGGCAGTACTTTCCTTTTGTGTCTGCCATTTTACAATTGTGGCTCAGGTTCAATCCTGACTTAGAGAATGAGTACTTTCTGGCAAATATCTGTGTGACTTTTACAATTTGCTGATTCTTTTCCCCCTCCCTTAGCTTCTAGTTTCCTTTCTTAAATCTTCCTTTCTCTGAGCTACCTTTAAAGAGTCTAGGTTTTGTAAAAACTACTTACCAGTTCTTTAACAATACGTTGTACACTCACAGTTAAGTCATAACCTTAGTTAAGGCTTGTTGGCTTCACCTGGCAGATTATTTTTGGCAATGTTCAAAAGCCAGAATATTGGCCACTTGGTGTGGCTAAAGTTAGGTAATAAGATATTTAAAAGGATTTTCTTAAAAAGTGCTATGTTTAAGAATCAGCTTAATTAAAGGTAGATATCAAAGCTATAGGTATATTTAAAAGGCTTTTATGTTTTTCTCTTCTTGGATCTTGTTTCACTAAAAAAAGAGTTTTGTTCTTCTTAGCCAACTGAATTATTTTTTCTCCATTTTGTCTTGCCACTCTTAATGCACATATAAGAGGCCCTAAGATAGTGTCTGATGATCTGGGATTCCCTGGGAAAAACAGAGGAGGCATCATTGAGTCTGTTTTGGAAAAAAACCTTCTCTTTCCCTCATGGATCCCCCAAGAATTAAAAGGGGCTAAATCCCTCTCAAAATCTGTTTTTGTCTGATATAGCTGGTATATCTGCTTATTAGGCCCTAGAAACTTCGTGTTTTCTTAACCCTGTTTGTTGAAGCGTTCCACCCCAGAGGCCAGTAATCTAATTAGGAGATTGGCAAATGAAAAATCTGACAACTACCGGATCTTCTGTCTGGCTGTGTAGTTACATATGTGTTATGTGTGTGATATCTTGCCACTCTTAATGCACTTTAAACTGGCCTCATATCTTATCTATGCAGTTCCTGTATAGGGTTTCTAATCTGTGGTGAGTAAAGAAATATAAAAAATATTAAAAAGAGCTCTAATTAATATTGGCTTAGAGAAAAAGTGCTTAGATCAAATTTTTTTTGAAGGAAAAAGAAAAGCTGTAATGCCTTTTAGTTTGTGTGACTTTAATTTTTGAGAAATAAAAACAGTTTTAAAGATTATTGGTAAAATACAAATGTCTTCAAAATGTAAATATGTGTTCTAAATTATGTAGGTCAGATAATGGGTTTGTTAAATGCTTTAAGGTTATAAACTGCTTCTTTGGATTTTGAAAATTATTTAACTTGTCTGCTTTATGGTTAGGAAAGGCCTGGGGACAAATGGAATTAAAAATGCCCCTAACTGTGCTGGAAAGAGTCAGACCCTATCTGTGCCCAGTACATAATTAAAATAACTTACCATGTTTTACATTGAAATTAAAAATTGCTAAGTGTTACCACTATAACATGTAATTGAGACTACTGAACATAGATTTACATGTTTAAGGAAGGTAAAATGTATTTTTAGTACAAGATTATAAGAAGGAATGGGAATGTCAATTTTTGCCTAGTTCAGAGGGTTAAATGATTATTTTAAATTGGATAAAAATAAAGCTGAACATTGTTGTGAAAGGTTTGTAAAAATTAATTCTGCAAATGAAATTTTGTATGTGAAAATATTGACTAAATTCAAAAGAGTATTATATGGTTTTTCCATATGTTAAGCATTAAAATAAAAGAATAAAACAAGATTCTTAGGGCACTTATCTGCTCTTTAATGAAAATTTGTATAGGTTATAAAAGGTTTACAAGGATCTCACCTTATGGTCAAACTGGTTAAGATTGGATAAAATTATCTACAAAGTTTCATTAGAAAATCAGGGCTGACATAAAATAGTAGACTAATGAAAGGGTGAAATTTGGCTTTGTCTCATGAAAGAGAAATCTTTGAAAAGATTTTCATGTAATAGTTAAGGATAATAAAAAATTTTTGTTTGCTTGTGAATCAACTACTGAAAAAAAGGAAAAGACAGGAGACAGATTGTTTGGAAAGCTAAGTCTTTCCTCTTAATGAGTAAAGGTTTTTACCTTTAATTTTTTTTTTGAGTCATTAGTTTTGCTAAATAAATGACTTACAGAAATCTGGAATTCTATTTCATAATTTCAAGTGTTTTAAGCTTCTAACATATTTAACAGGCTTCCCAAAATCAAACTTCAGTTTCAAGGTTGTCTTCTCTGACCCTTAACTTTGGGATGCCGCAGAGGGCCTCTGGATCATCCAAAACAAAGGTAAACAGCATTATTTGACATATTTAGTTATGTGGGATTACCAAAATAAAAACGTTTAATCTTTTTCAGGTCATATTTTAGTGAAAAATATTAATGCATGTTCCAAAATTGTATGGGATTTCTAAAACATTTTAATGTTTGAGTATATGCTATCAATAATAATGAAAGTTATTATGTTAAGTTATTGTAAATCACAGAAATAACCAACTTTCTGTGTCAATCATGTTTTGACTGTGACTACCTGAAGACATTTTGTCATTCATAGACAATTGTCTTGTTTTGATCCTTTTCAAAAGATGGTTTGTATTCAGATATAAGACTTCGAGAGGTGCTCTCAAATACAGGTTTCTAACAACTTTGGAGATTGTGACATTGGAATAGAGGAAAAACATACAGGATTCATCAAGAGCTGAAATGTTCACGAATATCAAACAGAACAAGAATTAATAGAATGGGCAGAACTAATAGAAAACCGAAGTAATCCTTTTTTTATTTTTTGCTTAAAACATTGCTGATCCTTGTTTTGTTTTTCATAGTCAAGGAAACTTTTCTTTTGAGCTATCTACAGCTTTTAACAATTAAGTAAAGTATACTCCTGTGAACAAAATTTGGAGCATATTTGTTTCTCTCTATCTGGTTTCTCTAGAACTTGGAAACCATTTGTGAGTATTCTTAACTTACGGCAATATAGTTATTTGCAACAGTGCAATAAGAACCCATTTTCTTTTGCAGCAGGACATAATTGGAGAAACTGGTTTTTCTTTTTTTTTTTCTTTTTACCAAGGCTTTGACTGGAAGCATGTGATTCCCTTTAAGGAATAAAGCTTGACTTACAGAGCCAATAAAAGCCCTTTGGGAAAACTGGCCTCATATCTTGTCTACACAGTTCCTGTGCAGGGTTTCTAATCTATGGTGAGTAAAGAATGTCACTTTCTAACAGGTCCAGGAGCCCCATGTGATCTTGGGACCTCAAGGAGAGAGGAATTTACCAAACTTATAAGCATTTGAGGATAAAAACCCATGGCTGGGTTTGGCTTTAAAAGTCTTACCTGAGATTCCTTGTGGAACAGAGTCCATCCAAGCCAATTTAAAAAGCCTCTGTGAAAATAATAATTTGGCTGCACTTTATGCAAATAATCAGACCAAAGGTAAAACTGACATTTATTTTGCAAACAACTCAGTTCTATCATGATTTGTTTTTAACGTAAGTGACAACTGAAGAGAGAAAGTTTATGTTTCAAAACTTATTATATACTTGTAATTAAATTCTAGTTTCATTACTTATTCCTGCGAACCAACTAGTGATCTTTGGCTGCAGCTCAGAAGAAACAAAAAGGATAGGAAATGTAAACATCTGAATCAATATTCTATTTTTGAGCAATTAACCTGCAAATCCTGCCAGGTAATAGTAGGAAATAAGGTACCCATACCTGGAAGTTTCCTTGTTTGAGAAAATAAGAAGAAAGAAGCTAACCAAGGCCAAGCCCCATGCAAACAAATCTTAGTAAGCATAACTATAGCCACCAGTTATCTGGGTATATGGGCAACCTCAGGATTTTTAAGCTGTCTTTACCCCCTCGTTTTGTTTTCATATATGTCTTTTAATAACCTGCTTTGTCTCTTGCCTTAAGGCCATCAAACAGCAAACAATCATGCAACTGGAGCCTTAGATGATTACTTCCCTTTACCAGAAACACTTAGATAGCCTCTGAGAGAGATCTAACTCCCATTTTCCCCAAACAGCAACCCCTGTCAGCAAGAAGCATTTAATATTGATTATTGTTTCTATTCCTTTTTTTTTTTAAATTTTACTTTAAGTTCTGGGATACATGTGCTGAATGTGCAGGTTTGTTACATAGGTATACATGTGCCATGGTGGTTTGCTGCACCCATCAAACTGTCATCTAGGTTTTAAGCCATGAATGCATTAGGCATTTGTCCTATGCTTTCCCTCCCCCTGCCCCCCATCCCGACACACCTGCTGTGTCATGTTTCCCACAGGAGCCAATACAGCACTAGGTCTCACCCAAGGCCTATTATAATCATTACCTCATTACCGCCTATGCTTGCTCAAGGCCCTAGGGCTCTGTGATGAGTGGATGGCAAAGCCATCCAGGCCTGTGTCCTTCCCTTCAGGATGGTGTGTTCCCCCAGGCCTCAGGCAGGTCCAGAGGTGCCATCTGGGTGCCATCTGGGACTAGAGTCAACAACTTTAGAAGTCTATTTAGTGCTCTATGGTACTGTGGCTGAGCTGGCACCCAAACTACGACATATCATTCTTCCCACTCTTCCCTCCCCTTTCCAAAGGCAGAGGAGTTTCATCCCATGGCCACCACCACCACAGACACACTGGAAGTGTCACCAGACTACCACCTATGTTCCTTCAAGACCCTGTAGCTCTTCAGTCAGCCCGTGGTGAATGATATCTCACCTGGGACTCACCCTTCAGGGTAGTGGGCTCCCAGAGTACGTCCAGAAATGTCATCCAAGTCCCAGGTCCTAGAATTGGGGGCTCCAAGCACCCACTTGGTGCTCTACCCATTTATGACCTAGCTGGGACCTAAGGTGAAAGATAGAGTCCCCTTATTTTTCCCTTCACTTTTCTCAAGCAGGAGTCTTGCCCCATGGCCACTACAGCTCAGAATGTGCTGAGTTTCACCTGAAGCCAGCTAGTCTCAGAGTCTCACCCAAGACCCATGATGTACTACCTGGGTATTGGTGATTATTCCAGGCCCAAGGGCTCTTCAGTTAGCAAGTGATGAATCCTGCCATATGTACGTCCTTCTGTTCAAGGCAGTAGACCCCTTTCTGGTGTATGTGTAGAAATGTATGAGAGCTAGGACCTGGAAAGGGTGTCTGATGACTCTGACCAATGACCTATCCTGCTATGGCTGAGCTGGTATCCAACGTACAAAACAAAGTCCTCCCCCACTTTTACCTCTCCTCTCTTCAAGCAGAAGGAAAAGGATCTTTTTTGAGCCACAAGCTGTGCAGACTGACATTAGGAAAGGGGTGATGCCAGCACTCCCTTAGCCACTCTGGCTGGTGTCTCAGTAGGTCGTGTTCCTATCTCTCCCCTACACAGTACATGGGCACTGGGCCTAGTTCAGCACCAGGACTTAACTAGCAGTTTCAGACTTTGTGGCCTAGATTGCCATTCAAGTCAATTTAGGGCCCCAGAGCACTTTAGCCCATGATGGAGAGGTTTGTGGGAACTCATGTTCTGACCACTGGGATCAATGATTCCTCTCTGGCTAGGGCTTGTTTAAATGCTCACTCCATGGGTGGGTGTCAACTGAGTTTGAACCAATTTTGCTTTCTGCTATAACAGGGCAGAACTGAGTTCAATGTCTCACAAATGCTGTGCTCTCCTTCTCTCCAACATAGAATTGCTCTCTGCATTATGCTGTCACTGCTGGGTATGGGGGAAGAGGTGGCTTTGGTGATTCAGTACTGCTTTTCCTACCTCTTTGGTATCTCTTTCAGTGATACAAAGTTAAAACCAGGTACTGTGAATGCTTACCTGCATTTTGATTCTCATGAAGGTACTATTTTTTGGTGTGTAGATAGTTGTGGAATTGGGAGTCCTTCTTGTGGGCATGATTGATGGGCCTTCTATTTTGACATCACACCCCATGTTACCTCCTCTTTATCTGACTTCTAATCCTAATTACAGCCTGGGGTGTCCACTGTTCAATTTCCTGGGCACATGAGAGGCAGCAAGCAAGGCAGTGACTTTTTGTATCCATAGCTACAGTGACAGTCTCAAAGGAGTAGTTTCCATGATGGATCAGTTCTATATTCCTGGGGATTATTACAGGAAGGCCAGTCTAGAACCTGATCCTTAAGCCCCTCCAATGATTTTGAAAATATCTAATTCTCTGAATTAAGTCCCTTCCTGCTTAAAATTCTCAAAGTAGTTTCTACTTTCTGAACTAAAGAATGGAACCCATAGAAAGACATAAGAGGTGTTGCCTGGGAAAGGCCAATTGACCCATCATGAAGAAGCCTCATGTTGCCAAGTGGCATTTACCTTGGTGAATACACTGAGGTCCAGGTAAGGCCCTTGGCTTGCCATCTTATGACCCAATATACTAGAGTTGATGGGGGTTAGCTGCTGAGTAATGCTAACAAAGCTATTGAAAAGATAATTTATAAAATCAAATGCTGAGTTAGTTATTTACAATGAGGAATGTGCTATGAGGAAGACTAGAAGCATACTGACCTGACCAGCACTTTTGTTGATTGTAATCAAAACAGAACTCAAATTTTCAAAGGATTCTCACTGAGTAGGTTATTAGTCTGTTTTCACAATGCTGATAAAGTCATACCTGAGACTATGAAGGAAAAAAAATTTAATTGGACTTACAGTTCCACATGGCTGAGACGACCTCAGAATCATGGCAGGAAGTAAAAAGCACTTCTTACATGGTGGTGGCAACAGAAAATGAGGAGGAAGCAAAAGCGGAAACCCCTGATAAAACCATCAGATCTCATGACAGTTATTCACTATCACGAGAATAGCACGGGAAAGACTGGCCCCCATTATTCAATTACCTCCCCCCGGGTCCCTCCCATAACACACGGGAATTCTGAGAGATACAATTAAAATTGAGATTTGGGTGGGGACACAACTTAATCATATCAGCAGGCAATGGAAGCAAAAGAAGAGCCACCATAGGAAAGAACTTGCCCCCTGGACCAGACTTACCAAGGGTCCTAGGCACCCTCTCCCCTGGACAGTGCTTGAATGAATTTTCCAAAATGTTGTCTCTGGCCTCCTCTTTTCTGTGCTTTCAGGGCAGATCAATTTTCCTTCTGATCCTAAACATGGAGGTGCAGGCAGGCAAGGGGGTAAATTGTAATGTGAACACTGATTGGGCCTTCCTATGTAAACTGCCAACAAGAGACTCAATCTGAAGAGTTTACTCCTCAAACAGGACTTCATCCTAATTTTTGTTTAACCATAATTATGTTCAGATAAGTGTGCAACACCTGAGATAAGGTCTGCTTTGGTCAGGAAGACTAGGCTTAACATTGATAAACAAGAAATAAACTCCATGTCTTTAAGAGAGGCCATATTTAACAAAACATCTGGCTATGCTATTTTTTTGACATGAAAGGGTAGCCCTCAGAGAATTTCCTAGATTGGTTGGCATTAGTCAAAGAAGACTAAATCATTCTTCATAGATAATAAAAGCAAAATTTTGAGTGTCCAAGGGCAACTTTGGAAAACACAAGGTGAAGACAGCGCCCTGCCCCCATCCCCCACCCTGCCTCATGATTCCTCCCATCTTCCTCCTCTCACCAAAGACACAAGGAATAACCTAAGGAAAAGAGAGAGGGTGTGTTGGAAAGAGTCCTAGGAAGATTCACAAAACAGAGAAGAGAAGACAGATGAGAAGTTCTATATTCAGTCTTGGGGAGTTTGTCAGGACTGTGACTTCTCTGCTAGCCAAGATCTTCAATACATCCCTACTCTTCATATCTCCCTGTATGAATGATGCTTGGGAAATTTTTTGTTTTAAAAAGGACTGAGCTCCAGGTTTGGGTTTATGCAAGGTAGAGAATAAAAGAGCTGAAAGAGGGAAGATACAGCAGAGAACAAGAATTCTGTGAAAGGAGAAAGTTGGGCCAAGTGATGATCAGGAGAAATGTTAATATAAGTCTCTAAGAATTCACAGCGAACATAGTGGAGGAAAGGGTGCAGAGAGCTTGTCATATGCAGGGGCAGAGTCATTTAATCCACTTTTAATTAAATATTTTTAAGTTTAAATCTCAAAGGATAGGGTGATTGGGGTGGCCTGGAAAACTTGGGCCAGAAGCAATGCAGTTAAGGGAGAAAAGTGGGGTTAAGTAGAAGGCAATGTAATGTAGAGCCTTGTGTCTTGTATATAAAACGGATATTTCAACTTCTCAACATTCCTCTTGTCTACTTGAAAATTGTCAATAACTGGACTTTCCAGAAGCCAGAGGAAAAGCTTTTCCTCTGGCCAATGTGGTTGCCTTCTAATTTCTAAAAGTATCTCTGCACATTCTTCTCACTGTACACGAGGTCACATCAATTCATGCTTCTCTGACTTAAAAGAAAGCACGGTACCTTCTCTTTGTTCTTTAATTCTTAAAAGAATTCTGATGGAGAGCAATAAAATTTCAGCCCAGTAAAGATGCTAATTGCAGGGTTTTAAATACTTGATGAAAGCCCCTTTCCTTTGAGAAGAGAATATCTTCTTCCAATTAGGAAAAAGAAAAAAAGGCAAACACAGATTCTTAAGGTTAAGTCACATAGCTTCCTGCCTGGTGCCCACATGAGAGCTTCTATGGACTCCTCATGTGAGTGAAGACCTGTGGTATAAATGATTTCTTGTTACAGAAGAGGACAAAGCTGAGCAGGAGTAATGGGAATTGTCAGACAGCTGTGTGTGCTCTCTGGAAAGTTCTATGAGGCTGCCAAATGCTTCCCCTAAAAGAGTGAAACAGAGTGCCTATGAGAAATCGTGACACCAGGCTGTCTAAAGCTTTTAAGTGCCTTAGTCAGAGCCAGAAATTCTTATTCATCAGAAAGGATTTTGTGGTGAAAGGAAAGTTTTGGACTAAGTTTTTTTAAACTTCTTGAATAGGGCCAGAGTGAAATTGATAGTAAATAAAGTTTAGTGACTCGTAGCAGCATGTTCCACAACAGCCAAAAGTGGAAGCAACCAATGTGCCCATCACAGAAGCATGGCTGAACAGAATATGGTATATACAATGAGAGATTATTCAATCCTAAAAAGGAAGAAAGTTCTAACACATGCTACAATATGGATGAACCTTGAGGACATTACGCTAAGTGAAAGCAGTCAGTCACAAAAAGGACAAATACTGCATGACTCCATAGAGTAGTCAAATTCATATAGATAGAAAGTAGAATGATGGTTGCCAGTGGGTAGGGGGAGAAGGGAATAGGAAGTTTTTATTTAATGGGTACCAAGTATAAATTTGGAAAGATGAAAAAAGCTCTAGAGATGGATGATGGTGACGGTTGCACAACAATGTGAATGTACTTAATGCCACTGAACTGTCCACTTAAAAATTGTTAAAATGGTAAATTTTATGTCATATATATTTTTCCACAATGAAAAAAAGCTTAGTGGAAATAACAGTGTTATTTTGTAAAAGTTTGCGTTTTAAAAAATCACATTTTTGGGGGAAGCCCTCATGAGAAAAGGATTCTGTTGTTTGAACCAACTAGGAAACCCTTCACACAAAGCACATTCATCCCAGAAAAGTCTCCCAGAAGACCTGCATTGAAATTATCCAACATTGTTTAACCAGCATTTCATATGTATATTTGACTCTAGGACACTTCTTTCCAAAGATTTCTTTTTTTTTCCGTTTTACATATACATATTTTATTTATAATACATCTATGTGTCTGGGAGTCTCTACGCTATTCTCATAAAATCTGAATTGTACAAATAAAAAGTTTAATTCCTGGCTGTTTTGAATAACTTGGGCCTGTATTACAAAATTAATCAGATACAATTATACTATCTTCACAACTACAATCATGTGCATTGGATTTGACAATGTACAAAGTACTTCCGTGTATATTATTTCATTTTATCTTTACCACAAACTTTGAGTGTGAAGATATGATGATCCCCATTTTATTGCCTACGACAGAGAAACATCAAGAGGTTAACTGACTTGCTTACCAAGAAAGTGGAGGAGCACAGACTCTAACTCCAACAGTTTAATTCCATACTGCATATGCATCAGGGCCTTAATCATGAGACTGTATGACCCTGCTGAGCTTGGGATTTACTTGCAACTGATAAGGTATTCCCTCTTCTATCTCAGGCCCCTTCCATCTTTTCAAAAAGTATCCTTCACTGTAAATAATCTTCCTGGAGACCTTGAAGGATCTGACCACCTAGATCTATGTAAAAAAATTGTTTTTTGGCTGGGCGTGGTGTCTAATGCCTGTAATCCCAGAACTTAGGGAGGCTGAGGCAGGCGGATCACGAGGTCAAGAGATCAAGACCATCCCAGCCAACATGGTGAAACCCCGTCACTACTAAAAATGCAAAAATTAGCTGGGCATGGTGGCACACACCTGTAGTCCCAGCTACCCAGGAGGCTGAGGCAGGAGAATTGCTTGAACCTGAGAGGGAGAGGTTGCAGTGAGCTGAGATTGTACCACTGCACTCCAGCCTGGTGACACAGCAGGACTCCATCTCAAAAAAAAAAAAATTGTTTCTTCATTTTCTTTATGTGTGTGTGTGTATATATATATATATATATGTGTGTGTGTGTGTGTGTGTGTGTGTGTATATGTATATATAATTGCAGTTTAGGTTCTGGGGTACATGTGCAGAACATGCAGGATTGTTGCATAGGTACTTACATGGCAATGTGGTTGGCTGCCTCCATCCCCCTGTCACCTATATCTGGCATTTCTCCTCATGTTATCCCTCCCCAACCTCCCTATCCCTGCTGTCCCTACCCTAGTCCCCAACAACAGACCCGAGTGTGTGATGATGCCCTCCTTATGTCCATGTGTTCTCACTGTTGAACACCTGTCTATGAGTGAGAACATGTGGTGTTTGATTTTCTGTTCTTGTGTCAGTTTGCTGAGAATGATGGTTTCCAGATTCATCCATGTCCCTATAAGGGACACAAACTCATCATTTTTTATGGCTGCATAGTATTCTGTGGTGTATATGTGCCACATTTTCCTTGCCCAGGCTATCATCAATGGGCATTTGGGTTGGTTCCAGGTCTTTGCCATTGTAAACAGTGCTGCAATTAACATACATGTGCATGTGTCTTTATAATAGAACTATTTATAAAAAATATATAGAATGCTTCATGAATTTGAGTGTCATCCTTGCGCAGGGGCCATGCTAATCTTCTCCATATCTTTCCAATTTTAGTATATGTGCTACTGAAACAAGCACCGAAAGCTTTCTTAAACACCAATCAGAACTGGTATTCTGCAAAATATCAGTTTGGAAAGCATCATTTTAAACCATCCTCCTATCTGTATAGTTAAGTATGTCTAGAAAGTAATGGGAGGTTTTCTTCATGAACTTTGGAAGTGCAATTCTTTATAGAAATATCTCATAAACTTTGTGATGGCTTATTTTGTTGTGTTTTGTTTTTTCAATAAAGAGACCACAAGTAAAAACTCTCCATGGTGAAAGGTCCTCCGACTACCTACTTGAAAATTTTTAGTTGTTAATTCAAACAGCTATTCAAAATTCAACCATTAATTAATAGTTGTTTAAATTTTGCTGATAATGGAGGCACCGCTGTCACCCTAGTGGCAACTACGTGGATTTCAGCCATGTGACTTGCAAATAAAAAACAGTCAATTGATAGTAACCATCACACAACTGGCTTTCCTTATCTTGTCTACCAGGGCTTCCCTTCAGGTTGCCTGTTGTGAGGTGTCTATAGGTCCCACTTGGATGGAGATGGTTATGTAAGAAACAGTCTCATTCTCATAGTTATTATTTTATGCTTAGATTTTCCCCTGTATCTCCAATCATGAATAGTTGCAGAAAAGAAATTCTCTCACAGTGTATCTCATATTCACTAATCAACAGCTTTAACAAATCGCTTTTACTTTCTGGAAATAAGGAACTTGGACTAGATTACAAAAGTCCCTATTACCTTTTAAAAAATCATTTTTTTCAGATAATAGCATAATTTTCCTTCTTCTTGGCAAATCAGTATTTATTTCTTTAACTTGTTAAATTTCAAGGCCTAGATATTTCTTGTTGTGTAAGAATTTGTATTTTGAATACAGTGTTTTTTTTCAAGTTTAAAAACCCACTATCATTTAATATATACAATAATACTGTGTTATATTTATTTATTGAATTTTAAAAAATTAATTTTTTTGTGGATACATAGTAGGATTATGGGGTAAATGACATGTTTTGATACAGGCACGTGGTATGAAATAAGCACATTGTGGGGAATGTAATATCCATTGCCTCAAACATTATCCTTTGAGTTACAAACAATCTAATTATACTGTTTATTTTAGAATAAATATAATTTATAACTGTAACTAGTATTTACAATTAGGTTATTATTGTACAATTAGGTTATTATTGACTATAGCCACCTCACTGTGCTGTCAAATAGTAGAACTTATTCATTCTTTCTATTTTTTTGTAACCATTAACCATCTCTACCTCCCCCCCACCACACCACTACCCTTCCTAGCCTCTGGTAATCATTCTTCTACTCTATATGTTCATGAATTCAATTGTTTTGATTTTTAGATGCCACAAATAAGTAAGAATATGTGATGTTTGTCTTTCTGTGTCTGGCTTACTTCACTTAATATGATGATCTCCAGTTCCATCCATGTTGTTGCAAATGACAGGTTCTCATTCTTTTTTTATGGCTGAATAGTACTCCATTGTATATGTGTATCACATTTTCTTTATCCATTCATCTGTTGATGGACACTTAAGTTGCTTCCAAAACTTAACCATTGTAAACAGTGCTCAACAAACATAGATCAGTATATCTCTTCAATACACTGATTTCCTTTCTTTTGGGTTTATGCCCTGCATGGGATGCTGGATCATATGATAGCACAATTTTTAGTTTAGAAAACTCCAAACTGTTCTCCATAGTGGTTTTAATAATTTATATTCCCACCAACAATGTACAAGGGGTCCCTTTCTTCACATCCTCTCCAGCATTTGTTATTGCCTGTCTTTTGGATATCAGGAGACTAGGTCTCTGTCTACCCAGACTCAAAAAGTTGTAGGTGTTTCCTTTCTCTGCAACCTTGCCAACATCTGTTATTTTTTTTTTGCTTTTTAGAAATAGCCATTCTGACTGGTGTGATACTGTTGGTGAGAGTTTAGTTCAATCATGTGGAAAGCAGTATGGTGATTCCTCAAAGAGCTAAAAGCAGAACTACCATTTGATCCAGCAATCCCATTACTAGGAATATAAATCATTCTACCACAAAGATACTTGAAAGTGAATGCCAATTGCAGCACTATTCACAATAACAAAGACGTGGAATCAACCTAAATGTTCATTAATGACCGACTGGATAATGTACATATACACCATGAAAAACTATGCAGGCATAAAAAAGAATGAGATTTTGTCTTTTGTGGGAACATGGATGGAGCTGGAGGCTATTATCCTTAATAGACTAATGCAAAAACAGAAAACCAAATACCACATGTTCTCACTTATAAATGAGAGCTAAATTATGAGCACTTATGACCACAAAGAAAGGAACAACAGACATTGGGGTCTACTTGAGAGTGGAGGGTGGGAGGAGGAGGGAAACAAGCAGAAAAGAAAACTATTGGGTTCTGAGCTTGATACATGGGTGATGAAATAATCTGTACAACAGATCTCAATGACATGAGTTTGCCTACATAACAAACCTTCATGTGTACCTCCAAATCTAAAATAAAAGTTTAAAAAATAAAAATAAAAAATAAAATAAAATAAACAGATGAATAAGATTTAGTTCATCCAAGAGCTTACATACTATCTTATTGAGGAATGTAGATTATATAAAACATACTCAAATTCATTAACTCTTTTGTTGCATCCTCAAGGATACTATAAAGTTGATAAAGTAGATTTTAAAGATAGACATCTCAGATAAGAAAGACAAAGATTGAATATTTATTGATTAATTATCTTAGTGAATCATATTCCAGGCACCATGAGATATGGTTTGGATATTTGTCCCTGTCCAAATCTCACATGGAATTGTAATCCCCAAGGCAAGAGGTGGGGCTGATCGAGGTATTTTGGTCAGAGGGGTGGCTCCCTCATGACTTGGTGCTGTCTTCACAATAGTGAATGATTTCTTACTTGATCTGGTAGTTTAAAAGTATGTGGCACCAAGAGTACAATCTTCTCTTGCTTTTGCTTTCACCATGTGATACGCCTGCTTCCTGTTTGCCTTCCACCATGACTGTAAGCTTCCTAAGGGCCCCCCCAAGAAGTGGAGCAGATTTGGCACCATGCTTCCTGTAAAGCCTGCAGAACCATGCACCAGTTAAACCTCTTTCTTCATTAAAAAAAAAAATACACACACACAATTTTTTGTTTTGTTGATCTTTTGTATTGTTCTTTCATTTTAATAACATTTATTTTTGTTCCAATCTTTACTACTATTTTTCTTTTTCTAGTTTTCAGTTTGGTTTCCTCTTGCTGTTCTAGTTCTTTAAGATGCATGATTAGATCATTCATTTGAAGTTTGGTACTGCTTTTGTTATATCTGATAGGCTTTTGTATGATGTATTTCCATTATCATTTTTTTCAAGAAAATTTTCAATTTCATTCTTAATTTCTCCATTGAACCACTGGTCATTCAGGAACATATTATTTAATTTCCATGTGCTAGTATAGTTTCTAAAATTACTCTTGTTACTAATTTCTAATTTTTTTCCATAGTCTCCATAGAGACTATGCCTGATATTATTTCAATTTTGTTGAATGTTTTAAGAAGATTTGTTTTGTGACATAACATGTGGTCTATCCATTTCCTGAGGAAAAAAAATGTGTATTCTGCAGTTCTTGGATGAAATGTTCTGTAAATATCTACTAGGTCTATTTTATCTGTAGTGCAGATTAAGTCTGATATTTCTTTGTTGATTTTCTGCTTGGAAGATTTTTCCAGTGCTTAAAGTGGGGTGTCGTTGTTTCCAGCTCTTATGGTATTAAAAAGGCCTATCTCTCTCTTTAGCTGGCTACTCCAGTGTTGACTGCATATATATTTAAAGTTGTTACATCCTCTTGCTGAATTGATCCTTTTCTCATTATATAGTTGCATACAGTATTAATATCTCTCATATTCACAGAATACTTTTCTTAACATAACAACAGTTATGTTGTTCTTTGCCATACTTTTGTTGCTGGGTTTTTGATAGATTGTTCTTAGAAAAGGTAAAAGTTTTAAAAGCTCAGCTATTTCAGAAGTGAACAGAACATTTAAATAAAACAAAGTAAAATTTCAAAAACACCTACAAGTGGTAACATTAAAGGACAATCAATAAAAGAATTGAAGTAGTGTGTAAAATTTCCAGACCAAACATTCCACAAACGGAATATATTTAAAAATAAGAAAAGAAATAAAAAAATAAAAATAAGAAAAGAAATAAAAAGAAATAAAAAACAGAAAAAAAAAAAACAGAAAAAAGCAAAGTAGAATGGTAGAAACAAGCCCAAATATTTTAGTAATCAGTAAAATGAAAATCACTTAAACATGCCAGTTAAAATAAACTTAGATTGGATTTGAAAACAGTAATACAAAATTCTGCCCTGTACTTTTATAAAAACATACCTGGGCCGGGCGCGGTGGCTCACGCCTGTAATCCCAGCACTTTGGGAGGCCGAGGCGGGCGGATCACGAGGTCAAGAGATCGAGACCGTCCTGGTCAACATGGTGAAACCCCGTCTCTACTAAAAATACAAAAAAATTAGCTGGGCGTGGTGGCGCGCGCCTGTAGTCCCAGCTACTCCGGAGGCTGAGGCAGGAGAATGCTTGAACCCGGGCAGCGGAGGTTGCAGTGAGCCGAGGTCGCGCCACTGCACTCCAGCCTGGCGCCTGGTGACTGAGTGAGACTCTGTCTCAAAAAAAAAAAACAAACAAACAAAAAAAAAAAAACATACCTGAAAAGGTTAAGAGTAAAAAGGACAGAAAAAGATAAAATACCTAAATTCTAATCAAAAGAAAGCTGACAGCAAGATATTAATCTCAGATAAAATAGACTTTAAGACATAAAGCATCTTTAGGAGTAAATAGGTCTCTGTATAATGTTTAAAAAAACTTAAATATCTAAAAGATACCTTAACATATTCAAAAATATAAAGCAAAAATTGATAAAATATCTAGAATTACCATGAGAAATGAGCAAATTCAGCATCAGAATGGAGGATTTCAATTTTATTTTATTGTTTTATTTTATTTATTTTTGAGACAGAGTCTCACTCTGTTGCCAGGCGCCAGACTGGAGTGCAGTGGCACAATCTCGGCTCACTGCAACCTCCACCTCCCGGGTTCAAGCAATTCTCCTGCCTCAGCCTCCCGAGTAGGTGGGACTACAGGCGCACACCACCACGCCCAGCTAATTTTTGTAGTTTTAGTAGAGACGGGGTTTCACCATGTTGGCCAGGATAGTCTCGATCTCTTGACCTCATGATCTGCCCGCCTCGGCGGGTTTCAATTTTAAAAAGTTCAATTTTTGAGAGGTGAAACAGACAAATATTAGGGTGTGGTTAGGATTAACTGATAATGTGTGTCAGTTAGCTTTTTAATATGATTGAATGCCTATTTAGTGCTAGGCACTATTCCAGACTTTGGGTCAGAGTGGTGACATACAGATTTGGTCCTTGATCTCATGGGACTGACACTCCAGGTCTTAGGGCTGACGGAGAAAGATGTTCATGACACCCCCTCACCATGACACGGAATTTGGAGGTATAGGTTAGTGGTTAAGTTTGCATACTTTGGATGGAATTCTCGTTGGGCCTTGTTTCTAGCACATAGAAATTGCATAGTTTGGACAGTCATTTAATCTCTGCCTACTCATCTACAAAGCAGATGCAATGCCTATCTCCAGGTATTGGTGAATAATACGATATTGGGTATTTAAAGCTCTTAGCACAATGCTTAGCATACTCTCTCAATAATTGATCACACTTGTCATTACCTGTCATTTTGCTAAAAGCTTTGAATCAATAGTTGCTGCTGAACCAGATGGTCAAGCTTTAATAACACTCTGATTGATAAGTAATGGTACTTTGCAGATGAGTATTGAATGAATCAATTCTATTTTCCCGCAAATCCTAGTTTTCCAGTTTTTTATTCTTTTTAGCCAACTTCATAGTTTTGCATATTTGGGACTTGTGGTTGGTGAATCTAAATGCTATGATTACTTTTTTTTTTTTTTTAAGATGGAGTCTCACTCTGTCACCCAGACTGGAATGTAGTGGCACGATGGAATGCAGAGGCAACCTCTGCCTCCTGGATTCAAGCGATACGCCTGCCTCAGCCTCCTGAGTAGCTGGGATTACAGGCACCTGCCACCATGCCTGGCTAAATTTCTTATATTTTTAGTAGAGATGGGGTTTCACCATATTGGCCAGACTGGTTTCGAAATCCTGACCTCAAGTGATCTGCCGCCTTGGCCTCCCCAAGTGCTAAGAATACAGACATGAGCCGCCGCACCCAGTCTGTGGTTGCTTTTAACAGTTTTTTGTATGCTCAGAATCTAAGAATCAGATTATGCATGTGGCTTACTTAGCATCCTGGTCAAAATGGTCACTTCCCACCCTCCTCCACATGTCTAGACATTCTACCATTATGTTTGCCTAAAACTCAGAATTTGAAACTACCAACTTAAAAAAATTCTTTTATCAGTGGCTACCTGGTTATGCGCTCCTACTTCATTTTAAGGGATGAGCACTGAATATGGCCAGGAATCAAAACTTATGCCATGTGTAATTCCTTTAATATATCAATAAATATTTACTAAATGCTTCTGAAATGTCACACTGTTTTTTATTTCAGAAATGGTGAAGATTACAACTATGAATAAGTTGTGATTTTTACTCTGGAGAATCTTACTGTTTAGGGGGGAAATAGACAGGTATAAAAAATAACTCTGCCCCCACTAAGAGCAAGAACAAGGCAAGGATGTCTATTCTCATCACTTCTTCTCAGCATTGTTTCAGAGATTCTAACCAATGTAATATGGTGGACATCACAAAGAAATAGAAGGTATGAATATTGGAAATAGTTAAAACTCTTTATTCTCAGACAAATAAAAACTACTGGGACAAATGAATATACCAGTGTTATAGGGTATGAGGGTATGCAAAACTCAATTGTATTTCTATATATTAGCAATGAAGCTTTGAGAAATAAAATTTTCAAAGCAATGTCACTTAAAATAACACTAAAATATAAAGTACTTAGGAATAAATTTAACTGAAGATGTTTAAGTCCTTTACATTGAAGATTACATAGAATTATGGAGACATTAAAGACCTAAGTAAATGAAAAGATATACCATGCCCATGAATTAGAAGGCTCAATATTGTTAAGACGTCAGTTCTCCCCAAATTGGTCTATAGAAATATAATCTCAAACAAAATCCCAGTTGAAATTTACAAGCTGATTTTAACACTGACATAAAAATTCAAAAGACCTAGAATATCCAAAACAATCTCAAAAAAGAACAGGCTTGGAAAACCTTTACTTTCTAACTTCAAGACTTATAAAACTACAGTAATTAAAATAATGTAGCCTGGGCATAAAAATTACAAATAGACAAATGAAGTAGAACAGAGAGTCCATAAATAGATCCACATGTTTAGACTCAATTGATTTTTAACTAGTTGTCAAAGGTATTCAAAGGAATAGGAAAGTTATGAAAATTATTTTAAGAAATTGTGCTGAAACAACTAAATTACTATATGGGAAAAATAAACCTCAGCTTTTCCTCATACCATACACAAAAATTAATTTGTTATAGATTATATACATATATCAAAACATAAAAGCTAAGACTATAAGGCTTCTATAAGAAAACAATATTTTTGTTATCTTAGTGTAGAAAAAACTTTCTTAAATAGAATAACCATTAACCATAAAATAATTGATAAGTTGTGCTAAAACAAAATTGAAAATATCTCAACAAGAAACGTCTTTAAGGGAGAGAATAGGCAAGCTACAGACTGGGAAAAGATGCTTAAGATGTATGTATACTTCAAGCAGCTACTTGAATTCAGAATATATATAGAATTTTTACAGCTCAATAATGCAAAGACAAAAATCTCAGTTTAAAACAGTGCACAAAAGTAGATACAGAAACTGTTAATAAGCACATGAAAACATGTTCAAAATCAGGGAAGTGATAAAAACCACGACACTACTTGACACCTACTCAAATGGTTAAAAGGAGAGATTGATGACAATAAATATTAGACAGGATGTGGAGTAGCTAAAATTCTTATACATCGACAGTGAGAGTATAAAATGTTAAATCCACTTTGAAAGACTACCTAGAAATTTCTTATGAAGTTAAACACACACCTATTCTCTTACCCAGCATTACAGAAGAATGGATAAAAAAATTGTGGTGTATTTTTACAATGCAATACCATTCAGCAATAAAAAAAGAACGAATTACTAAATGAAGAAACTCAAAAACATGCTGAGTGAAAGAAGCCAAATACAAAAGAATAAATACTGTATGATTTCATTTATATGAAATTCTAAAACAGAAAAAAGTAATTTATAGTGATAGAAATAAGAATGTAAGCTGCTACTGTTGGGGACAGGGAAAGGATATGAAAGAATTCTCTAGAATGACACAAATGTTGGGGGTAAAATGAGTGTATGAGTGTACACATTTGTCAAAAATCATTGAACTATATACCTAAAATTTGTGCATTTAATGGTATATAAATTTAAAAGAAAGAACTCTATTACAAGGTAGCCATTATAATTGCACCAATGCTTAAATCACAAACTCAAATATCCTATTCTCCGATTACATTCTCCTTGGCCTCATAAAGCGCTCCACTTTGATGACTTGCCATTTTTTCTGTATCTACCATCTCATTTTGCCTTCACTTCCCTCTTATTCAGGTACAGGTCCATGGACTATTACTATAGGCCCTCCCTTGCAGATACCCTCAACTCTCTTACCTCTTTCCTTCGATTACATGTACCTGTTGCAACTCAATTCTGCATAAACCTATTCACTGCCTTTCCTATGCCTGCCTGCATGCAGTTAAAACTGTCTGGGCAAAAATCCCACAATTGGGTAGATTGATGTGACTTTTCACTTCCATGATTACAAATCTCACTCTAGGCTCATGATTTCCAACCTCAAATGGGAAATTGGCACTGCCAGTTAACACACAGCTGAGATAAGCCCATTCTTGGACTCTCCTCAAGGAATATTTGTACATTCTCCAGTTTTCCAGCTGCATTTATCCTACCATATATTACTCTCAGCTAATGACCTTGTCATATTAATTAAAAACAAAACACACAAACACCACCCCACCCTCACCCCAAATCCCACAGTGTACAAATAGAAGCTCTACCTGTTTCTCCCCACTACCAAATTTAAACACCTGGTGGCATCACCACCCAATTGTTCTCATTCTCTACTGTTTCTGGAAAGAGGTTTCATTTCCTTTGCAAAGCCAGGCTCCCCATTTGTGCTCTGATTCCACCCACTTTGTGCCGTTGTTAGCATTTCCATCTTTGCTCTCTATTGGATTTGCCCAATAAATATTCAGACATTTATACACCACCCTCATTATCCTAATCATCCCCAGCTATTGCCCCAATGTTCTGCCTCCCTTAATTGTGCTTCTTGCAAGAGTTGTCTGCAGTCTCATCCTCACCTCTCATTTATTCTTCACTGTATTAAATTTTAGTTTCTGCCCCTTCCATTTCATAGAAAAGGATTTTGCAAGGGCGTTTTGTGCTGCCAAAGCCAGTGGTAGTTTTCTGCCCTCATTTTACTGGACCTTTCTGTGGTAGTCTAGGCTGAAACATGCTCCTGAAGCATGCTTCTCTCCTGAAACATGCTTCATCTCTTGGCTTCTATGACACCAGACCCCCAAGTTTTCTCCCAGCTTTCTGGTATTCTCAGACTCTTTTGCCAGCAGCCCTCTCCCCCATATCCCATCTGAACTCTAATATTTGATTTATTTACGGAGCAAGCAGTCCACGATGCTCTTCTCTTCTCACTTTAAATCCTCATTCCACCCATTCCCATGACTTTGGATTTTACTATATACTGTGACCCTTAAACAAATATTTGTAGCCCAGATCTTTATTCTGGGCCCCAGACTCTCAGTTTCAATGACTTATTCCACATTTCTAACTTGCAGGGCTCACAGAAATCTCAAAGTAAACATGTCCCAAGAACACTTCCGATTCCCTTATTCCCACCCCTTCATCATTCTTTCTCTTCTGGGTGAATTGGACTTAGGAAGAACCAACCCCATCTTCCTTGCTACCTTTTTCTGACTTATTGCTCCTCCTGAAATATTCTAATTCATTACAAATTGCTATCAATTCTGCCCTTACAACATGTCTTAAAATTATTATGCAGATGTTCATGTCCACCTCCACAGATCTAACCCAAGCCTTATCATCTTTTGCCTGACTGATGCCTGAACAACTCCTGCCTCTCTTCAATCCACTCTCCATGTGGTAGCCAGAGTAATTAAACAAATGGATGTAGGATAATGTCTCATGCTCACACACAAACTCCCCTAGCCTGTAAATAAGACTATTGATGTCTTATTTCACGTAAAACACAATCTAAAACTCTTAACGTGATCTCAGGCATGCTTTGGCTTTCATCACCAACCTCCCCTTGAATTGCTTTTCTATTCACTCGCTTCAGTAATGTCCCTCCTCTCAGTGATCCCTCAGGTACATCAAACTTTTTTCATCTCAGGGAGTTTGTACAGCCTGTTGACTCTGCCCTGGAACATTCTTTCCACCACTCTTTGCCTGGCTAACTCTGAGTCAGCACTCAGTTCCAACAATACTTCCTCAAAGTGGCCTCCTCTCTGCTATTCTGTCTCTGAAAGAGTTCTGAGAGCCCATTCTTTCCTTCTGTAACTTGGAGACCAGTTTGAATCAATAAATACACATTTATTTATGTGTTGATTACAAATAAATATGTGTGTTTATTACAATAAATATATATTTATTTAATGTTAGATTTCTCTACAGATATTTAATCTCCACAAGGTCCGTTTTGTTTACTATTGTATATCAGTGGGTATGCTTCCTGGCCCCTAGTAAATGCTCAATAATTATTTGTTGAATGAATTTATTGTTGAGTATGAGGTAGATGATGATAAGTACCTCAGGCCTGAATGAGTTGTCTGCTTTCCTGAGTAACTGTCCCAAATCCCCTTCAGGCAGCGTATATGGTTTATCCCCACAAAGTTCTATTCAATAGCCCTCTGTGTTTACATTTACAGTGCTACTAATGATAGTGTCCCTAATATCCTATGCCTCTCTACTCTGAGTTATAGATAGGATTACACTTTCTTGCTGAGTTAGATTAAGTTTTGCCCCCTGTAACTGCTGCCCCTCTGTGTAATAAGATGATTCTACTTCCCTATCTTTGCCATCAGTCTTGGCCACTTGGGAGGTAGTGCCCCTCTACATAGGAGGATTATGCTTCTCTGAATCAGATATTGGCCATGAGACTCATTTTGGCCTATAAGTAGAAGTGAAGTATGCCACTTCTGAGCAAAAGCATTAGAGCCATTGCATTAGTCCACAGACTTTCTTTTCTATCTATAATGAGAATGACATTGTCCCATATGGAGGCTGCTCCTTCAGCGTGGATCCCAGGGCTTTAGACGACCACAGGATGCATGAGAGAGGAAAAAAAGTCACTGTTTCTGTAAACCCTTGAGACTTGGGGGTTGATGATTCCCACTGTTTAACACAATTTAAGCTGACTGATCGACTTACCTCCTTAAAGTTATCTGAGACTGGTTTTGCCAACAAAATGTGAGATCACTTGCAGGCAGATTTAGCTTTGTTGAGTCTCTCCAGGCTTGAGAAGTCAGGGCCTCTGGGCCCAAATGCAGTGAGACGGTAAAGGATCTGAAACAAAACATTAAGCATTTTAGATATGTATGTCTTAGGAAGAGAGAGAAAATGAGAATACAGCTGTGCTTTGACGCTCTAACCCAAATCCTTACTGCTGGCCTTTGGACCAGCACTTTTTTGGATAGGACCTGATCTCTAAGGGTCCTGAACCCCCTGGATATCTGAGACCACTAAGTCCACTAGTGATACGAAGGAGTACTTACTTCCACAGTTTGGCCCAAGACAGGCCTCACAGGAGGAGTTGATACTCTCTCTGTCTCTGCCTGCTGATGACCATTGGTGTGTCTCAATGTGGGATTCAGAAACTTTTCTTTAGAAAGTGCTGAGAACATCATTACTTTATTGGTACGTGCACATGGCCAAGAAGTCTTTGGGAGAATGGCATAAAATATGGTATAAAATACTGTCAAGCTCCAACTTCCGCTTTCAGAAACACTTCTTGATACCTGCTTTAATCCTGGCATTAACAAGCATTGTCTTCTTACAACCACCAGGTAAGGAAACTATTACTGTCTCCATTATATAGGTGGGGACATAGGTTGAGAGAGTATAAGTATCTTGCCAATGGATACAGAGGTAGTGAGTTGGGAACCTGGAGTTTACAAATATTTGAACTCTTGCTGCTTCTCTCTCTCCCTTCCATTTTGTATGTTACTGACAAAGCAGAGACCACACCAGTCTCTAATATCTCCTTCTCTAAATCTCATCCCTAGGATTTTTTCTTTGAAGGCTCTTCCTTCTGGTCTGATATTAAAGGATATTTCTCAGTCTCCTGAAAATAGTTCCTTTGTGACAAAAATTAGTTCTTACAAGTGTAATGGAAGACCTCTGAGGGGCAAGCTTTGGGAGTCAAAACAGCAGAACCTTCTTTCCCAAATCCTGTTGGTTACTCTGGGCACAGGTTGTGTCAGCAAAAACAAGCTTCAGGCCCACATAAGAAACCAGGGATGCACAGGGCTCGGTTGGAGCTCCTGGTCTGAGACCTTCCTAGGTATCACCTAGTGTCTATCTGTGTACTGCAGGTCGCAGCAGAAGAGAAAAAGCCTGCTGCAGGCCCCTTTCCCCAGAACATGTCTCAGAACTAACTGTGGGTGCTGTCTCCTGAATCAAAGAGCACACCATAATTAGGGGGACATGCTTGGGCAGTCACAGACACCTACCTCTTAGACAGTGCCACCCACTGTGCCTGCTGGCTGCTGGATGTCTCTTCTCAAGCTAATCTACAGGCTCCTGATGGTGACTAATCATCAGCTTGTAGTTCTGGGCATTTCAGGGCCTGTCATAGTTGGGCCTTGAGGAAGTTCCTGGTAGGAATTTGAATGGCACATCTGAGTTCTGTTAAGCTTTGTACAGAAGCAGTGTCTTCCCATCTCTTCCTTGCTGTTTCCTCCCCTTTAGTGGGCGCTGGCAGGAAAGGGATGGAACTCCAGGCCCTAATTGAAGGAGAAGGCAGGTTCTGTACATGTGAAGATGAGTCATTAATTTAGATCAGACAAATGACTGATTTTTGCAGTTGATATCTGATTCTCATGCCTTATTCTTTAGCTCTGGAAAACTGGGCTTCATGGACACAAGTTGGTATTAATGTAGCTATTCCTTCTCGGGTCTACAAATGCTGATGCAGCACCATGCTTCCAACACAACGTAAAAGTGAATCACAGCTGCCCTACTGCACATCTAAGCAGCAAGGGACTTGAGTGTGAGGCCTTTGCTTTCTGAAGGGGCAGAGAGGAAACCTGGGGAGAGCTTTGCAGGGGAAAGGGACACTGCTTCAGCATCAAGCGGAGGGGGCTTCTTCCTTTTCGGCAGGGATGTGAAAGAGTATCTCCCTTTCCCGGGCTTTTGGTGGAGTTGGGGAAGACAAGCCCATGGACTGGCCCATTCTTAGTGACTTCTTGGCAAAGATGACTCACCTGACTTGATGTAGAATTAAGCTGGCATCACGCCACAGGAGACCACAAGGCCACAGAGGTGGGCAGGAGTGCCTGGCTCACCCTCCCTCTGCCTGAGATTGGCTTTTTTGAAGGACTTGCTGACTTCCTCTTTCATCCTCACCCAGACTATTTTCCCCAACTATCCCTTTTTCATCCCTTCCTTATGGATTCATTTGTCCATTTCTGGACTGCTTCCTTCCTTTAGCAAGCATTCTTTCCAAATCCCTTCAGAAGTGTTCCTAGTGAGATAGTTTCCAGCAATCATTACCTAAGACAGAGGTACAAACGTTGAGTAACTCCCATGTGACCTCCTGTTTTCTGGAAAGTCCTAGTTCATTTAAGCCAGCATGTCCAATGATTGGGGTTTATTTAGGTGAAACTCACTTCCCTGTCCCTGGATTTTCATTGTTGGTTGTTGTGGTTTTGTTTTTTAAACATTGGGTATTTCCTTCATGACTCTTCCTTCTTGGCACCAATCCACTGCTGAGTAATTCTCTGTGTGGGTGATTCACCAGGTCCTGTGTGAGCTGCTCAGTGATGTGACCTATCTGGGGGCTCAGGTCTGAACCTCAGGGATCTAGTGGAGTGGAAGGAGCGCTGATTCGAGGACTAAAAAGTGCGTTTCAAGTGCAAGTTCTGCTGCTTGGTCACTCTCAGCACTTATTTCTTCAGGAGAAAATGGGATTTATAATATCATATATATGAAGCTGCCATGAATTGATGTCTATAAATAAACCAGAATACTATCTAAACCATAGTGCATGATCATCATAGTGGCAAAGAGGAAGAAAAAAGGAGAAGAGTGATGAGGAGAATAAGTACAAGATGACTTACTCTTCCGGGTGGGAGGGAAGCAACCTTAGGTAGACCCAGGGTAGAGAAGAATCAGTGGCTTTTCTTTATTTAAGCAGAAGTCATTGACCAAATATTTACTGACCACTACTCCATGTTACTGTGGATTCAAAAGCAAGTAAGATAGGGTTTCTGTGTAACATACATAATAGACATAGGTATAAAATAACAATGGACATGAATGAGAGACTAATGAGTTTCCCTAGGTGTGGTTGTGTGGGGGAGTCCAGGGCCATAGGCTTTCAAGAGCTGGTTGCATTTAAACTGAACTTTAAAGGATTTTATTAAGGGAAGGGAAGTTCTAGGCTGAGTAATTGACCTGGGCAAAAGCCTTGAGGTGTAAAACTGGCAGAGTTTGCAGTTCAGGCAGCAGAGAGTAGTCTATTGTGGCCAAAGATGTTTTGTGTGGCTGAGATAGTGGGAAATGAGGCTGGAAGGTAGGCTGGGTTCAGATGGGTTCAGAGAGCACAAGCTTGTGTGCTGAGGCCAGGGGGGCTTTGCTGGGCTCTGTGAATCCTCAGTGCCCCTGGTGTCTTTCTGTTTGCACTGCTTTGAGTTTTAGGAGGGATTTCCCCACTAAACTGTGCATCTTTGCAACTGTTCAACCACTTTCCCTCCTCCTTGATTATTATATATTCAAGCTGTTGGAATAGCACCACTTTCCAGGCCAATCCCACAGCTACAGGGCTCAAGGCAAGGGTGCAAATGGAGGTTCACCTGCTAGATGTTTCCATTCTTAACAGTTGTACACTAACTTTAAAACATTTTAAATCAGACTTGGAACCAACCCAAATGCCCATCAATGACAGACTGGATAAAGAAGATGTGGCACATATGCACCATGAATACTATGCAGTCATAAAAAAGGATGAGTTCATGTCCTTTGCAGGGACATGGATGAGACTGGAAACCATCATTCTCAGCAAACTGACACAAGAACAGAAAACAAAACACCACATGTTTTCACTCATAAGTGGGTGTTGAACAACGAGAGTACACAGACACAGAGAGGGGAACATCACACACTGGGACCTGGGGGGTTGAGGACTAGGGGAGGAATAGCAGGGGGTGGGGGGGATTGGGGAGGGATAGCATTAGGAGAAATACCTAATGTAGATGACAGGGCGATGGACGCAGCAAACCACCACCATGGCACGTGTACACTTATGTAACAAACCTGCACATGTACCCCAGAATTTAAAGTATAATAAAAAGAAAAAAGAAAAAAAATGTTAAATAAGAATGACAAGTTTACCTTCATAATCACCCTGAAGATCAGGTTATAATTGATCATTTTCAGATTCTCCAGAAACCTGTTTTCCTCTGTCCCCACCATATTGTCTCCCCTCCCTATTTTGACTTCCTATCCTTAGCTTTGCCCCATTCTGTGACAATCCTTTCTCAAGCACATGGGTGGATAACACGGTCCACATATCTAAGCTATGCCCACTGCCCCTGTCGTCACCCCCAGGGTGCCTAGAGACATGCATCTTGGGAGCTAAGTGGGGGGACATACTAGGAGCACAGGTCTCCTCTGTGGGGAGAGACCAAGGGAAATGGCCAGACTGGGCCTTGGGAGTGAGCTGGAGGTCACTGGGCAGGGGCTGTTGTCCATGGGCATGCTGTAAAAAGAAAGTGACGTAGGCTCTGAATGGTCGCATTCCTTAGGCCCAATGAACTTCTCACCCAGTGGGGGAGAGGCATAGCCACAGGCATGCCAGAGTAGAGCTGGCTAAAGAGCAGACCCAGGGCAGAGCCACCTCTTGTCTGGGCCTCAGGTTGGGGCTGTGATGAGCCACTTCTATCTTTGGTGAGTTCACTCTCAGAGGTACGGGGATGAGTTGGTAGAAGCATCAGGCTTTGTCAGCAGGAAATGTTCTTATCACCTCCATTTCCCAGTGGATAGAGAATGCACTCTGTCCCTTGGTGGACAAGAGTCTCAGGATGACAGTGTATTTTGTCATGCTACAAGAATACCAAGAAAATTTCAGAGGGTTACAAAAAGGAGGATTACTCAAGGATATTCTATATTAGGAAATACTGGTTCAAACAGTTACATGAAAATGACAAGCACAGGCCGGGTGCGGTGGCTCATGCCTGTAATCTCATCACTTTGGGAGGCCAAGGCGGGTGCATCACTTGAGGTCAGGAGTTTGAGACAAGCCTGCCCAACATAGTGAAACCCCGTCTCTACCAAAAGTACAAAAATTAGCTGGGTGTAGTGGCACATGCCTGTAATCCCAGCTACTTGGGAGGCTGAGGTAGAAGAATCACTTGAACCTGGGAGGTGGAGGTTGTAGTGAGCTGAGATTGCGCCACTGCACTCCAGCCTGGGTGACAGAGTGAGACTCCATCTCAAAAAAAAAAAAAAAAAAAAAAAAAAAAAATTAAAGCACAAAACGACCACACCACTTTCATGATCTGGAATTGTAGCAGGACAAACTGCAAACAAAGCCACTCAGACAAAGGAGTGAGGAAGGAAGGGAACTTTAATCGGCTGTGGAGCCTCAGCAGACTTACATCTCAAGAACTGAGCTCCCCCAAAAGTAGTTCCTTTCCCTTTTTTATAGGCCTACAACTCTAAAGGAGAAACTGAGGTGAAACTGTGTCATTGCCCATTGGCTGGGAATTTGACCTCACAGTCTTTGGCTTCACTGATTTGCTGGTTCATATTTAGCATGCACAGGAAGGGTCAAGGGGGGAGGCTTACAAGGACTGGATAAAGGCTTAAATCATCAGTTGGCAGAGGCATTTCCAGGAAGGGGTCTGGGTTGTGTAAATGTGGAGTACGTGACTCAGTGCTGGGCTCTGGGCGGCAGGGATAACATTCTTTGCAACATTTTCAAGGTTTATAGGTAACTTAAACACTGATTACTCCAGGAGGGAGTTATGTTCCTAACCCCTGGGTCTCACTGTGGCCTAGCCAGTGGCATCAGTGAGTGACCTGACTGCTGATTTTGACCTCTTGGTATTTTATTTCTCTTACCCTCTCTTCTATTAGGAGGGTGCAAGACAAATAAATGGGGGCCTCCAGGAGCCTCCTCTCTCAGTATTATACTCTTTTCCTTAACATTCCAGCTATACTAATGCTGGACAAGAATTGGGAATATCCTGTAGCATGAAAACAACCTGCTCAGAAATGGGTGAGACTCAGAGGGTGTGAATAAAAAGGTCACCAGAAAGAAAGATACACACACACACATACACACACACACACACACTCCTGTTATCTCATGCCATAGTACCCATAAGTGTCAGAGCTGGAAGGGTCCTTGAAGTTTTACAGATGGGAAAGGGGCTTGCCAAAACTGACAAAGAGAGGAGCAGATCCTTGGCTTTCACCTGAGTCTCTCTTTTGCTAGACTGGGACTCTTTCCATGGTTTCATCACAACCTCATGTTTGATTCCAAAATTCTCTAGACCAGTTAAATGGGACCTCTGTCTGTTTATAACAAAGGCATGGGGAGGCTGATGAGATTTTTCCTAGGAAAAAGTATTCTTTTTTGTTGTTGTTTTTCCTGAACACGTTCACAATCTTTGTTCACAAACCCACCATTGAAGGACTCCATTTAGCCCCAGGCAAGGCACTCCGTGTATTTCCAGGTTGCTGCTGCTTCACTGGCAGCACAGTCACAGCTATGGGGCCATGGGATGCATTCAGCAGGCAGCCAGCACCAAGATTCTTGTCACCCCAGTTCCTACTTCCACATGGGATTCTCAGAAAGATAATGATGATTAGATAGAGATGATGAATAGAGGAAGTTTAATACAGTGAAAGTACTGATAGCGATCAAGACCAGAAAATGATAGTTGCCAGATCACTAGAATTATTGACTCTTCTGGTCTGGCTACTCAGCTGCAGATGGAAGACAGCCAAGAATCACAGGAAGAGAAAGCTTGACCGGGAGGCCATGAGCTGATCCATGAGGTGACTATGGTTACCATTCTGTTTTCCATTCTTTGTGCCCATCCTCCACTGCTGCTCCTCATTTGGGTCTTCTGCCTTCCCGTTCCTTTCCTTATGTGCTAAGTCTATCAATCCCTCTGCTCAGATCCATAGACATGACATATGGAGGGTCAAAACCCTCCCCATCCAGCTCCATGTTTCTTCCATGTTCCAGGGAGCTTCCAAGCCACCAGGGGTCACTGATTTCCATGTCTCTGGACCTCCTGAGAGAACAAGGGGCAAATTCAAGCGCTGGGCAGATCCAGCAAGAGTGCCACACCTTTACCCTTCTCTGCACATCCTGGGTCCGGGGGAGCTGGGGGGGAGTTGGCAATGGCTAACAAGTTCTGTTTCATCCACTCCTTCTGGCACAGTGGACCTGGAACCTAGGTCCCTTCTCTAGGTCCCCTGAAGCCAAACTATCAAATGGGTGGCAGCTAAGATTCTGTAAGCTTCCCACCATCTGGCTCTTCTCTTTCCCGTGGCATTTTTACATTCTGCATTTTAGTTTGGGTTTGCAGAATTTCACAAGATTCTTGTTCATTGTGTGATTTCCTTCCTCAAAGCACTTTATTGTGATCATAACATTAAAAGCAGAGAAACAAACCAAGTCCATGTGTTTTTTTAAGACAGGCCGGAAAGCCTTGGAGCCTGCTGTGTCACACTACACGCTCTTCATCCTCCGCCCTCCTCACTCTGATTTAAGGCCAAACTTTCTCACTGCTGCTACCAACCCTGTGTTAGTGAGACTCAATAAGATGGTTTTCCCTCTGCCTTCCACTCCTATAAAGTATAAAGGGGCCATTCTGGGTGGTGTTCAGCTAGGAAAGCCTAGCCTCTGCTCTCTATTACTGTCAGAAGATTCTAGAATCATAAGGGCTTGGGTTCAAAACTTGATTATACCTTGCCGGCCATGTGACTTTTTGTGACTTAATTTCTCTGAGCTCAGCCAGTGTCTCATTATTAAAAATTTATCTATAGGAAAAGTAAATGAGATAAGTATGGAATGCCTGGCACATATTACCGTTGTCACAAACTTTTGCCTTCCTCAAACTGTCTCTCACTATGGAGGTGATTTTGGCTTGACCAGCAGGCTGGAGACCTCTTGGGGAAGCATTGAAAGCGAATTTGTAGTCTCCTAAAAGAGCTTTAAGTTACTTGCTAGATCAATAAAGAGATATGAATGTCTTCATTTACTCAGTCCTCATAAAATGCACTAAAATAAAGCTAATGACACAAGAAATCCCCTTAAAATTCTCAACGAGGCTTACTCAGCATGCTGAGAGGCAACTGCATTATTGTAGCTCATTAGATAAAATTTATGTTTCATAAAATGCTAATTATCATGTCATGAACTTTCAGAATTACTCATGAATAGCCACAATCTCAAATATTAACCCATAAATGCCAAACATCAACTTACTTTCAAAGCTCTGTAGAGAGGGGCAGATGTTTTCCAAGAGTGTGAAAAAGGATGAAAGGAAAGGTCCCATTAGCAGAAGACAATATTGTCCAAGCATGGATAAAACCACCAGCAAGTGATTCCTACAGTAGGGAAGACTCTATGGAGAATGTCAGTCCAGTTTCCATTTCCTCTCCTTGAGTGTTGGAAAAACTAAACTACTCTAGAGAAGAGATCTGAGGTGGTCAGTTTGCTCTCTGTCCCTGGTTGCTTTGGGGACTATGCTCCTTGGGGGAGTTATATGCCTAGGGATGCAAACAGCAGTTTAATGAACTTCTTTTTGCAGGAGAAAAGGGGTTATTTTCTTTTTAAAAGAAAAACAAGGAAAATAACAGCATTAGCAATACTGAGTTCCTGTGGAGAGTTCCAGTACAAGAACAGGTTTAGAACAGGAACAGCAGGTGATCTTCCTGTAGCCTTTTGTGCTCTGAATTGACTTCTTAGAGGCCATTGTAATAAAACTAGGAAGTTGGTTTAAGAGATCTGGAGGAAGTACTCAAGTTTTCATATTATGCCTATTTCAAATATATCAATATATCAGCCTGCATTTTGCATCTGTGTTAGGCCATTCTTGCACTACTACAAAGAAATACCCAAGATTGGGTAATTGATAAAGAAAAGAGGCTTAATTGGCTCATGTTTCTGCAGGCTATACAGGAAGCATGGCACCAGCATGCACTCAGCTTCTAGAGAGGACTAAGGAAGCTTCTAATCATGGCAGAAGGATAAGGGTAGCAGGCAGGACACATGGTGAGAGCAGGAGCAACAAAGAGAGAGCGAGAGAGCGAGAGAGAGAGGCTCCACACGCTTTTAAAAAGCTGGATCTCATGAGAACTCACTCGCTATCATCAGGACAGCACCAAGCCATGAGGGATCTGCCCCCATGACCTAAATAACTCCCACCAGGTCCCACCTTCAACACTGAAGACTGCATTTCAACATGAGATTTGGTGTGACAATTATCTGAATCATATTGTTTAGGAGGGCAAGTAAAGAGCTTGGGTTCAGTTTTTGCAATGTTGGCTCAGGTGATCATGAGCCAATATTTGCATGTTTTGCAATGCGGGCTCGGGTGATCATGAGCCAATGTTTACTTATAAGCTACAGTAAGGATATACTCTTTAAGCCTCTTTGCCCCTAGAGTTTACTCAACTCCCAGCATAGTTTCTGACATATGGCAGAGTCTCATTATGGTTAATCAATAAATGGATGTGTAAATATTGCCTAGTGTAGAAGTTGCTCTGGAATTCATCCTTAAAACATAGTATGGGAAGGGGGGACACTTAAGGTTGAAGACCTGGGGATGAAAACAAATTCTCCTGAGGAGCCTATAAACCCCAGTGATACCATCTGCACACACAGCTTTGCATGTCAGCCAAGCCAGACAGACAACTATGGTCTCTTGCCTTTAACTAAAACCTGGTTCTGTTATCGTTTTCATTCATTCATTTGTTATTCAACAAGTACTTCTTGAGTATAATAGTATGCCAAGCATGTCCAGGCAGAGTTTAGCTGAACAAAACAGATAATATCTCTGCCTTTGTGGAATTAATTGTATTAGTGAATGTAATACTAGAGGCTATAATAGATAGATCCAGAAATCTCAGTGAATAAGCACAAGATAAATTAATTTTTTGTTCCTGTCAAGTCAATAAGCAACAAGGGTAGGGGAAAATGTTCAGCTTATTGTATTCATTTAAGCACTTGAATTTATTGAAAGCTCTGCTGTCTTCAATTTATGACATCCAAGGTCACCCTGGTCATTGACATCAGTTGTCAAACAGTAGAAAAGAGAGAATGGGAGCCTGGACATAGTACACATCACTTTTACCCATATTACATTCGTCAATATACAATCATGTGGCTTTAGCCATATATAAGAGAGCTGCAAAATGTAGCTCCTGGCTGGGTAATGACTTCCCAGCAGAAACTCTTCATTAGAGAAGGAGAGCATGAATATTTGGTTGGAAGATTGACATTCCTGCCACATTTACATTTTGTTGGGTGCAGAAAGACAGATAATACACATGTAAGTGAGTACACTATGTAGCATTTCAGAAAATAATAGGAGAAATGAATCAGGGGAGGGAATTAAGGGTGCAAATAGTTGTGGTAATAATTTTTCCCCAGTGGCTATTCATTGGTTTATATTGTCTACAGATCACATGTGAGCTGATCCTTGAATAAGTGAAGAGGTAAGGACTTTCTTTCAGATTTGTACAAGGGCAGCTCAGGTCGGAAAGAGAAACTTAACTTTGTGTCCAGCTAGCCACCAAACCCACATGATCATTGCCACACATGACTCTGTGGTGACAGAGTTTATTGGGTGAAAAAAAAAATTATAAAAAACATAAGGAAGATGCAGATAGATTAAAGTGAATTTACATTTGCTTCTGGGCCTTTTCTATTCCCTGGGCCTTTGTGTATTTGCAGTGAAGACCCAGGCTGAAGTTTACATGCTTGCAGTTTTGACTCTGTGTCCATTTTTTTTTTTTTCTGCTAAAAATTCTTTATTAGAGAAGAAGAGGGAGATGAGTACCAGGAAATAACCAGCAATCACTCCCATCACATCCCTTTCTTTTTCTTTTCTTTATTTCTTTTACTTTTTATATTTATTGTACTTTAGGTTCCAGGGTACATGTGCAGATCATGCAGGATTGTTGCATAGGTACATACATGGCAAGGTGGTTTGCTGCCTCCATCCCCCCATCACCTATACCTGGCATTTCTCCTCTCATTATCCCCCCCCCTGCCCCCAACTGTCCCTCCTGTAGCCCCCTCAACAGACCCCAGTGTATGATGCTCCCCTCCCCTGTGTCCACATGTTCTCATTGTTCAACACCTGCCTATGAATGAGAACATGCAGTGTTTGATTTTCTGTTCTTGTGTCAGTTTGCTGAGAATGATGGTTTCCAGATTCATCCATGTCCCTATAAAGGACCTCTGTGTCTATTTTTTGATAATCCCATCTTCCTGATTATAAGAGGATTCTCCAAGATATGTATTTGATTGATTGATTTCCTCAATAGTAATAAAGTAATGTGACCTTTATCTTAAGGAATACTAACTGGTTAACTAACAAAAGTTTAGTTAGAAAGGCACTGATAAAAGAAGTTAAATGATACTAAGAATATATGAAATGATGGAAGAAACTTCTGTGTTTAGTAAAAGGCAGGTGCTTAGATATTTTTGAAAACATTGCTTATCCCTTGCATTGTGGACACAATTCAACGAGCATTTTTTTTGATACTTCTATAGATCTGGCTCTATGCTAGGCACCAGTGAAACAGTGGTAAACACAGCTCTGCTCCTAATCTCAGGGACCCACTATCTAGGCATGAGAGAAAGACACTTTATCAACCAGAAGGCTGGATTTAAGCCAGACTAAGAAACGCTATAAGTGCTATGCTAACAATCCTGGTTTTACTAGTGAAGAACCATCAAAGAGATACTTTTTCTGCTGGAAATGGGTGACAGTTGTAGAAACTGGCATTTGCTTGCCATGCAACAGTTGGCAAGTCAACCTCTCTGACTCTCACTTGCTTTGTCTGAAAAGGGAAGATAATAATAACTTCCTTATTTACCTCACAGGGCTATTGTAAGGATCAAATGAAATCAAGTTTTGTGAAAGAAATGTTATTCATAGGTCAAGAACTATGATTAGGATTGGTTAACTATTTTTTTTTTTTGAGACAGTCTCGCTCTGTCGCCAGGCATCGGGCTGGAGTGCAGTGGCGTGATCTTGGCTCACCGCAACCTCCACCTCCTGGGTTCAAGCAATTCTTCTGCCTCAGCCTCCCAAGTGGCTGGGACTGCAGGTACATGCCACCACGCCCAGCTGATTTTTGCATTTTTAGTAGAGACAGGGTTTCACCACGTTAGCCAGGATGCTCTTGATCTCTTGACCTCGTGATCCACCCACCTCAGCCTCCCAAAGTGCTGGGATTACAGGCATGAGCTACCACGTCCAGCCTAGGATTAGTTAACTATTATTAGAATGTCTGAGAGAACGAAGGAGTATTGGGTGTTGGGTAGTGATGTTCTGAGAATATGGCAAAAATCTTTCATCCAGAGTGGAGCATATGTAGGAGTGAAACCAGTCTTGGTTAAAAAAAATCTGAACAATGGAATATATCGGAAAATTTTTCTTTCTCTTAAAGTAAACTTTGTTGTGGGGGGAAATAAAGAAAATGAACAAGGATGCTCTTCGGTTACAGACAAGAATGTACATCTCGTTGAAATGAAAAGGACAGAACATGGAACCCAGGAGGCAGAGGTTGCAGTGAGCTGAGATTGCTCCACTTCACTCCAGCCTGAACAACAGAGCGGGACTCTGTCTCAAATAAATAAATAAATAAATAAGTGGACAGAGCACACCGGGGAAAAAGCTGCCGCAGAGGCAGGATAAAGGCCAGCAGTGATTTCTAAAGGGAGCTAGAGACACAGCCAGGGCACAGAGGGCCAGGGCATGAATTCAAAAGCAGTGAAGACTCCATACCTATTGGCCCAGCTCTCACCAGGCCTTCAGAGAACACTCCACAGTCTTTCTTCAATAATTTTCCTCCAGGAATTACTTGGCCCTGAGGGAGCTGACGCTTCAAAAAACAAGTTATGACTCTTGGAAACATTTTTACTTTTCTTATCTCTTGTGATTTCCTGAAAGTGTGGCTTGCAGTGGGAAGAGGCTTATGTCTAGGAGGCCTCAGGGCTTATCTGGATTTTCTGTGAATCTTAATACCTCACATGCCAGTGCAGTGTATATTAAAAGCCAAGACATCTCTTAGGAGAATAAGGTAAGTTAACGTAATACAATGTGAGTTACAAGTTGGTCTAGTCCCAGGTGGTAAAATTCCATTAATTCAGTCAAAATGTCAGAATTCATCCTAATGTGAAAGAAAAGCATATACAGTAGATATTCAGTTTGGAAAAAGTTCTAACTTTAGATTTTTTCCCTTCTTTTATACTATTTTGAAAAGTTCCAAAGAGGAACCTGATGTCAGCAAGATGGTGGAATAAGATTTTCCGACATTCATCCTTTTGCAGAAACATCAATTTAAACAAATATCTATGCAAAAAAAAGAAAAAAAAGAAAAAAGCCTTTACAAGAGTTACGAATACCAGGTGAGAGATTATAGCACCTGGGTACAGCATAGAAATAAGAAAAGATGCATTGAAGAGTGTAGGAAGAACAGTTTTACATTATCTCTGTTACCACTTCCCCAACCCTAGGCAGTACAGTGGAGAGAGTTATCCTTCACTTGGATATCTCTCCAAGATATCCAAGGAGATATCCAGGGGAGAGGGAAGTGAGCACTGAACTTTGCCTTGGACCCAACACTGGGTCCTCTAGAGTAAAACCCAGTGCCAGGCAGGCCCCCATGGTCCCAGATTCCAAGCTGGGACTTGGAGATTAAATCTCCAAACCCACTCTGGTGCCAAATGGGACCTCACGGTCTCATGTTCCACCTTAGCACCCTGAGCCAGCCCCTGCATACTCAGGTTCAAGACTTATCCCAGCACCAGGTCAGTGCCTACAGAACCAGATTTCAAGCATCAGTGGAAATAGGCTCCAGGCTTGCTCTCACAGACTCAGGCTCTAGGCCTACTGCCCGTGGATTCAATCGACACGTCTACCACAGTGGATCCTGGCTCTAGGCCCACTCACCTGCTGAACTAGGCATCAGGCCAGTCTTCCTGAAGACTCCAATGGAAAGCCACCCTCAGATTATACCAGACAGCCTGCCCCAAATCTCTGGATGGGCTAATTGGTAAAAAAAACTTTCCCAGACAAAGCCAGTTTGCAAATACTGAATAAGTCACTACTTATTTAAATGCTCAGATGTCAACAGAAGACAGTAAGAAACATGAAAAAGCAAGTTAATAGAACACCACCAAAAGAATAATCTCCCAGTAGATATTATACAAGGAAATAGAGATATACAAACTGCTTGACAAGGATTTCAAAATAATTGTTTTAAGGAAGTTCAGTGAACTTCAAGAAAATATAAAGAAATTCAGAGAAATCAGGAAAACAATGCACAACCAAAATGGAAAATTTAACAATTATATTGAGATTATATAAAAACACAAGAATTCTAGAGCTGAAAAATACAATGAATGAAATAAAAATGCAGTAGATAGCATCAAAAGTAATACTGATGAAGCAGAAGAAAGAATCTCTGAACTTGAAGACAGATTATTTGAAAACATACAGCCAAAGGAGAAAAAAATGATAAAAAGACATTTTTAAAAAGCTTATGGGTCTTATGGGACAACCTCAAAAGTGCAAATTTTGAGTCATAAAAGTTCAAGAAGGAGAAGAGAGAGACAATGGGGGTATAAAGCTTATTTAAAGAAATAATAGCAGAAAACTTTGCAAATATGGAAAAGGATATAAATACACAGGTAAAGAAGATCAAATGTCTCCAGTAAGTTTCAATTAAACAAAACTGTACCAAGACACATTATAATCCAACCATTAAAAACCAAAGAGAGGATCCTGAAAGTAGCAAAAATAAAGAAGCAAATAACATATCAGAGAGTTCCAATAAGGTTAGCAACAGATTTATCAACAGAGACCATGCAGGCTAGGGATAGTGGTATGATTTATTCAGGATGCTGAAGAAAAAACTCTGCCAACCAAAAATATTGTACCTCAAAAGCTGCCCTTCAGAAATGAAGGAGAGATAAACACTTTCCCAGACAAAAGCTGAGAAGGAAGTTTACAATGCTAAGCTTGTCTTACAAGAAATGCTAAAGGAAGTTCTTCAAGCTGAAAGACAAGAACACCAATTAGTAATACAAAAGCATATGAAAGTATAAAGCTCACTAGTAAAAGTAAATACACAATCAAATTCAGAACACTCTAATTCTATAATGGTAGTGTGTAAATTGCTTATATATTTAGTATTAAGGTTAAGAGACAAAACTATTAAAAATAATAACTACAATAATTTGTTAAGAGATACACAATATAAAAAGATGTAAATTGCAGCATCATAAACATAAAATGTGAGGGAGAATGGAGCAAAAGTTTAGGGTTGAGTATGCAATCAAAGTCAGGTTGTTATCAGCTTTAAATGGCCTGACAGTAAGATGCTTTATGTAAACCTCATGGTAACCATAAAGGAAAAACCTATAGTGGATACACATAAAATTAAAAGTAAGCAATCACAGCATAACAGTGGAGAAAATCACTTAATCACAAAGGAAGACAACAAAATAGGATAAAAACAACAAAAAAATCTATGAAACAACCAGAAAACAATGAAATGGCAGTAATAAGTCTTTACCTATCAATAATTACCTTGAAAGTAAATAGATTGAATTCTTTAATCAAAAGACATAGAGTGGCTGAATAGAAAAAAATAAGTAAAACAAGACCCAACTATATGCTGCATACAAGAGACTCATATCACATTTAAAACACACATAGACTGCAAGTGAAGGGATGAAAAAATAATATATGCAAATAAAAAACCAAAAAAGAACAGGTTGGCTATACTTATATCAGATAAAATAAACTTTAAGTCAAAAACTGTAAAATCAGGCAAAAAGATTATTATGTAGTGAAAAAGGGCTCAATTTATCAAGAGGGTATAACAATTGTGAATACATATGTACCCAATATGGAGACACCTAAATATATAAAATGAGTATTAATGAACATAAAAGGAGAGATAGATTGCAATACAGTAATAGTAAGGTACTGTAATATCCCACTTTTAGTAATGGACAGATTATCCAGACAGGAACTCAATACAGAAACATCAGATTTAAATTACACTTTAGACTAACAAAACTAACACACATATACAAACATTCCATTCAATAGCAGCAGTACACTCATGTGTACATAGAACATTCTACAGGATGGATCATATGTTAGGCCACAAAACAAGTCTTAACAAATTTAAGATAGAAATCATAACAAGTATCTTTTCCTACCATAGTATTAAATTAGATATCAACAATAAGAGGAATTTCAGAAAGTTTACAAATACGTGAAAATTAAGCAACATTCTCCTGAACAACCAATGGGTCAATGATTAAATCAAAATAGAAATTAAAAAATATCTTGAGACAAATGAAAATGAAAACACAACATACTAAACCTATGAAATGCAGCCAAAGCAGGATCTAAGAGGGAATTTCATAGTGAGATATACCTACATCAAAATATAAGAAAGATCTCAATCAATCTAATGTTATATTTAAGACACTAGAAAAAACAAATAACTAAACCCAATGTTAGAAGAAGGAATGAAATAATAAATATCAGAACAGAAATAAATAAAAGTGACTAGAAAAGCAATAGAAAAAAATCAGTTGAGTTCATTTTTTAAAAAGATAAAGAAAATTAAGAAACTTTTAGCCACACTAAATAAGAAAAAGAGAGAAGGCTCAGATAAACAAAATCAGATATGAAAGAGGAGATCTTACAAGTGACACCACACAAATGCCTATCATATAAAACTACTATAAACAATTGTACACCAACAAATTGGATAACTTAGAAGAAGTGGATAAATTCCTAGGGATATATAATGAAGCAATACTCAATGATGAAGAAGTAGAAAATCTTAACAGATCAATAATGAGTAAGGAGATTAAATTAGTAATAAAAAAAACTTCCATTAAAAGAAAAGGACCTGATGCCTTTATTGCTAAATTCTACTAAACATTTAAATAAGATCTAATAGCAATGCCTTTCCATTTTTCCAAAAAATTAAGGAACAATAATTTCTAAAATTTTTATGAGGCCAGCATTACCCTGATACCAAAACCAGATAAGGACACTATAAGAAAAAAAAGTTACAGACCAATATCTCTGATGAACATGGATGCAAAAATAACAAAATACTGTGAAACAGAATTCAACATCATAGTAAAAGGATCATTCATCATGATCAAGTGGTATTTATCCCTGGAATGCAAGGATGGTTCAATATACACAAATCTATAAATGTGATACATTGTATTAACAGAATGAAGGATGAAAACCATAAGATCATTTCAACAGTTGCAGAAAAAGCATTTGACACAATTTAACATCTCTTCATGATAAAAACTTGCAATAAGTTAGATATAGAATAAATGTACCTCATCACAATAAAGGTCATATATGAAAAACCAACAGCTAATATTATATTTGATGGTGAAAGTTGAGAGCTTTTCTTCTAAGATCAGGAAGAAGACAAAGATGCTCACTCTTGCCACTCCTATTCAAGATAGTACTTGAAGTCCTAGTCAGAGCAATTGATCAAGAGAAAGAAATAAAAGGCATCCAAATTGAAAAGGAAGAAGTTGAAATGTCCCTCTTCACACATGACACAATATTATGTACACAAAAAGCTAAAAATTTCATGAAAAAACCATCAAAACCAATATATTAATCTAATAAAGTTGCAGGATACAAAATCACCATACAAAAGTCAGTAGCATTTCCATATACTAGCAATGAACTCTCTAAAAAAGAAATCAGGAAAATAATTTTGTGTAAAATAGCTACCATAAAACCTAAGGAGTAAATTTAAAGACACATAATGAAAACTATAATACATTGATAAAAAAAAATCCCACATTGACGAATTGGAAGAATTAAAATTGTTAAAATGTTCATATCACCCAAAGTGATCTATAGGTTTAATTCAATACCTATCAACATTTCCATAATATTTTTCATAGAAATAGAAACAGTAACTCTAAAGTTTGTGTGGAATCACAAAAGACCCTAGACAAAGCAATCTTGAGCAAATAAACAAGAAAAACAAAGCTGGAAGCATCACACTACATGACTTGAAAATATACTATGATGTCATCATAGTATTCAAAACAGCATGATACCAGCATAAAGAGACACATAGCTCAATGAAACAGAACAGAACCCCGAAATAAATCTACACATTTATGATAAGTTGATTTTTGACAAACGTACTAAGAACACATAATAGGAAAAGGACAGTTTCTTCAATAAATGACATTTGGAAAAACTGGATATTCACATGCAGAAGAATAAAATTGGACCCTTATTTCACACTATATACAAAAATCAACTCAAAATGGATTAAAGGTTTAAACATAAGACTAGATAAAATAGTTAAAAGAAACATAAAGGAAAAGTGCAATGACATTGATTTGGGCAATAATTTTTTGATGTGGACCCCAAGCCACAGTGGAATTCATCCATGGAATGCAAGGATGTTTCAACATACACAAATCTATAAGGAATTCTATTAACAGAATGAGGAACGAAAACCATATGATCATGTCAACACAAAGTGTTGGCAAGGATGTGGAGACATCAAAAGCAAAAACAGACAAATAAGATTATTAAACTAACAGGCTTCTGCACAGCAAAGGAAACAATCAACAGTGTGAAGAGACAACTTATGGAATAAGAGAAAATATTTGCAAACCATATATCTAAAATGCAATTTAAAAGCACAATGAGATATCACCTCACACCTGCTGGAATGGCTATTACCAAAAAGATGAATGATAACAAGTTTTGGCAAGGATGTAGAGAAAAGGGGAACCTTGCACGCTGCTGGTGGGAATGTAAATTAGTACCATTATGGAAAACAGTATGAAGACTCCTCAAAAACATTAAAAATAGAGCTACCATATGATTCAGCAGTCCTGTTACAGGTTATATATCCAAAGGAAATGAAATCAGTATGTCAAAGATACCTTCATTTCCATGTTCACTGCAGCATTAGTCACAATAGCCAAAATACAGAATTAACTTAAGTGTTCATCAACAAATAAATGGATAAAGAAAATGTGACATATATGCATAATGAATACTATTCATTCCCTATAAAAGAAGAAATCCAGTTATTTGCCACAACATGGATGTTCCTGGAGGACAATATTTATATGAAATAAGTCACAGAAAGACAAATACTCAATGATCTCACTTATATGTGGAACCTGAAAAGGTGGAATTCATAAAAGTAGAGAGCAGAATGGTGGTTGCCAGGGACTGGGAGAAGTAGGGTATTGGGGAGATTTTTGTCAATTAATACAAAATTTCAGTAAGATAGAAATAATAAATTCAAGAGATCTACTGTACAATATGGTCACTGTAATTTAATAATGATGGATATTTTGAAAATCTCTAAGACAGAGTGTACTCACCACAAGAAATGATAAATATGTGAGATAATGTGTATGTTATTTGGTTCAATGGAGCTATTTAACAATGTATGTATACTTTAAAACATCGTATTATACATGACAAATATGTATAATTTTAAATTATTAATTAAAGAAATCAAATAAAATCAAATCACAGAGAAATAAAATGGTGGCAAATATTTTGTTAAATAATAAGTAATCATACTAATTCAGAGTTTTTGTCAAATTTCAGTATTTGGGATTCTAGGTGGTTATTACAGAGCTGAAAATTCTGCATGATAACACAAACGCTTATTAAAAATGTATTTCACTTTTATCTTTCAATGCTCCATAGTAATTGAGAGGAATTTCACTGCTAGATAAGAGAAGAGGTTGAAGATTTGCTGAGCGAGGAGAAGCACAGCATTAGTTTTTCCTACAGACAACACATTTAACCTATGTTTTATTTCATTCTCATAAGAGTTGGTTGTTACAAAGGTTGTAGGGAAGGTATCCTACTTAGGGAAGGCTGGCTGAGTGGTGGAACTAACATTCAAGCCAGTCTATGGACTCCAAAGCCTGAGCTCTTTCCTCAGCCCCTCCCTTTAGATTTTCCTGGGATATTGGCTGGGGACTGCCTTGGAGGAAGGGGAGGGCTTGTTAAACTGGGTAGATTAGTGCATAGAGGAAAAGCCTCTCAATCAAAGAGGTGTGAGGTTTTGAAAGAATTGACTAATTCCAAAACATGGCCCAGACTCAGCCCCTATCTCTCTTCCCTTCCTTCTTTCTTTTAGGGCAGAATTTCTCCAGCTTAGCTCTATTGACATTTTAGGAAGCCTAATTCATTGTTGTTCATTTTATTGGGGTGGGGTTCTCTTGTGGTTTGTAGGATGTTTGGTGGTATTACTGGCCTCCATCCATTAAGTGCCAGTAGCATCCCTCTTCAATTGTCACAAAATATATCCCCAGACATTGCCAAATGGCTTCTGGGGTAGGGAATCTCCCAGATTTAGCAACGAGTTTTGTTTCTGTTTATGTTTTTGAGATGGAGCTTCAAAACTCTGTTGTCCAGGCTGGAGTGGAGTGGCGCCATCTCAACTCACTGCAAATTTTCACCTCCTGGGTTTAAGCAATTTTTCTGCCTCAGTCTCCAGAGTAGCTGGGATTAACAGGCAGGCCACTGCTCCTGGCTAATTTTTGTATTTTTAGTAGAGATGGGGTTTTACCATGTTGGCCAGGCTGGTCATGAACTCCTGACCTCAGGTGATCTGTCCACCTTGGCCTCCCAAAGTGCTGGGATTACAGACATGAGCCACGGCACCCTGCCAACAACCAGTTTTATAGTGACCAATCATCTCAGTTTGCCTTGGATTGAAGGATTTGCTGGAATCTCTGAGACATTTGTCAGGAATTCCAGGCTAAAACTAGGATAGTCCAGGGCAAACTGGGATATTTGGTCAACGAGCAAGTAAAGGTTTTATCTCCTGCTTAAATTAAGGCTGTGGTGGGAGGAGGCATTGTGTTGATTTCGTGGTTAACCTGGCAGTATTCAGTTTCTCTAAGCTTACTGTACCAAGTATATCTGCCTAATACTCCTTTCTTCCCCCTCAGGTAGCCTGCTAGGGTTGTAGGGGAGGTGCTCTACTTAAGGAAGTCTAGCTGATTGACTATATGGGTCATTACAGGACAGAAGAAGACCACAGTGAATGCTGGCCTCTGTGTGTGTGTATGTGTGTAGGGGTGGGTGTATGTTGAACTAAAGAGCTGGTAGGAGCAGTTGGGAGGGTGCTGGACTGCAGAGAGCCTATTAGGGCTGCTCCAGTGGACATGCACATCTGTGTTTATACTGGGAGTTAATGAATATTGGATGAGGAAAGGTTTTCAGCTATGTGTTACTGTAGTCTCTGACTATGTGGTATAAGCATTTTAACATCTTTGGTGTTTCAAAATACTTTTATGAGTTACTCTGACAACTTGTCAAGGATATTCTCCTGAGAGAAACAAATAAAAGACAAACCTCAAAAATAGTTCGCTATTAGGATTATATTTGTTGACTTGTTGAAGATGTCTTTTGAACAGTAATAAATGTTTTGTTTGGTTCTTTGCAAATTTACAAGGCACTTTCAAAATGTCATTTGTCCCTCAGCCTCCTATTCTTGGTGTCCTTCTATGATCCTGTACAGGATGAAAGTAACTGAGTTCTGAAGGTAATAAGTAACATGCTGAGGTCAGATACCAGGATTTGAGTCAGGTTCACTGGGTTCCACGTCTTGTGACCTCTCTACTCCACCAGGCTATGAAAGAATGACTCTTGCCTTCATGCACTCAGTTTGTGTTGCTGTAAACCTGAATGGTGAAATGACAAGTGTAGACACAGAGGGTGTGAATCAGCTCTATTAGCAGTGACTCTGACAATGGTCCTTCCCCTCCTCTGTCTTCCCCTTCTCTGTCTGGCTGCAAGTGGGAGGACGAGGCAGTTTCCATAAGAGCAATGTCTAAGACCCACAGTCACCTGGTGCCAGACAACGACCCTACTGATATATGGATGTATTTTCCTGTGTTCTTTGACACAGGTGTGGAGATTATAATTTGCTGTGTCTGATTGTTTGTGCTTTCCTTTATTACGTAAACCAGTGGCTTTTGCCAAGAACTCTTCGTGCCCTGAAGCTCCAAGCTGGTTCCCTCCCATTGGACCTCATTTTATTTTATCGGGAGGCGTATCTTTCAGGTTGCAGAGCAGTGATAATTACCTGCCAGTGTCTTTTAGGAGTGAGGTACCTGGAGTTCAGGGACCCCAACCTGTGACAATGACAGCGGATGAGTTGGTTTTCTTTGTGAATGGCAGAAAGGTAAGTAGGATCCGACCTTTGGTTTGGTGTCCTTGCTCCCTGGTAGGGGACATGTGTCTTCTGAAACAGCCATATCTGGTTCTCTCTCTTCCTGTCCCCTTTTACTTATTCTCTTGTGTTTTTCTCTCTCCCTTCAAGGGTGTTGCTGCATTTTGGCAACAGTGGGGAAGAAGACTTTCTCAGGACTAGAGCATAGACAAGATACTCAGAGGGCAAAGGAATAAGGGAGAGAGAGGCAAGAAGAGAGGCATCTGTGAGCTAACTGCCAATTCTCTGCAGTAGTGGAGACTGGCACAGAATGAGAAAGGGGAGTTGAGTTCTAGATGAGATTTGAGGTCATCAACACACTTTTATTTCTGTGTTTAATCAAATATATCCTAACATTTATGTTGCTCTCTTTACAGAGAGAAGGAACAGGAATGTGTTTTCTTGCTAATATCAGGATATAAGATGTACACAGCCTTTGAATCTGAGATATATATATATGTGTGTGTGTGTGTGTGTGTGTAGCAGCCAGTCCTGATTCACTGTATGGGGACATATACTGACACCTTGTGGCAAGCCACAATTCTTTTTTTCATAAAGGGCATCTCCCGCATTCTCCCCACTCCCCAACCCTACACGCTTAGTTCTGCATGTAAGTTGCAAATCTCTTACCTACTTGAATTTACTTTATTGGTGCACAGGGATTTAGAGAAGGTGACACAGGTACCAGCCCTTGGACAAGAGTGAGAATCTTTGTAAATTTTAATGTGGTGCAGGGAGAGAGGGAGCAAGCATATTACATGGTCTCCAGCCTCCATTTGCCCTCCTACAACTGAGATGCTCACACCTGTTCAACTCCCCACTTGGGAATGAAAAGGATGGTGAAAGAATAGACCAGAGTGAATTCTGGCCTCTGTATGTGTGTATGGGGGGGGAAGTTTGCCCAGCACATTGTAACTGGCTGGGTGGACAGTGTGTGATGAGTGTGTCCAGTGTGCCTCCAAAGAAGGACAATTTTATTTGTCTTGCTATATTGGCACTTTTGCATTGAATTGAGAAACTTTTGATGTAATTTGAGTGACTTTTGGTGTAATTTTCAAGAACAATAACATGCTTCACAGGACTCCCAGGTCTGAAATTTCCAGGATATGTTTCGGTGACGGTAAAATAAATTTCATGAGCTGTTTCAACATCGGTGCTCCAAAGATTGATGGGTTCCGTTTGAGTGGTGCCATTGGCAGGTGCTGGGGGAACAGGATCAGCCACATTCTTCTAGGTTCAGAATTGCCTCTATGAGCTGCATCCTTTTCGGAGGTGGAGCCTGGCACCAACCCAAGAAGTATGGCAAAGCTTTCAGGTTGATGGTAGTAAGATTTTGCATCCAACGTTTCAAACAACTCTTTGATTCAGCAATTACATTGTACAAACTTAGGAAACCACTGTGCATTTGGCTTTCTAGGAGAGCTACTTACACAAAGACATCTCTGGAATTTTTATTAGTAATTTTTACATTGGGTAAACAGCTGGATTCAATTACTTCCAAGGTCATATCTTACTCAAAGATTTTATTACTTATTAAACCAAACCATTGGTTCAGGTGTGAAAGTTTAAGTTTCTGCTCTTTAGGGATGGCTTGCTGTTATGCGCTAAATCTAGAAAGAAGCATTTCACGGTAAATCTGGCTTGGTGAAAATTACTTTCCCTTGCATTTTACTTTCACTTTAGGAAAATAATTTTAAATTTTTAGATGGCACCATCACATCAAACCCTATTATTTCTAGAAGCTTCTAATACTGAAAGTTTCTGTGATGAATATCCATGTTTGTACTTTATAAAGACGTAGCATCTTCAGAAACTGCAGGAAAGGTGGAGGGGCAATGCGGAAAGTAATCATGTGAAAGCAATGCTATAAAAACAAGACCAAGCAAGGGAATTCCTGGGCAAGCAATGGCAGCTGTGAGAAAGTTTCTCCCCCATTTTTATTTGCAAGATGTTATAGACCTTTTGTTATAGGAATTGTGCAAAGTAGTTATCAAAGAAGCCGTGAGAACTTAGTGACTCATTCTTAAATGTGAGCCTCCTCCTCTCCTTGTTTTGTACCATCGTCGAGGACTCTGTCTTCACTAACTGGGATCCTGCAGAAGGTGTTAGATGCAAAAAGTTAAACACTTCTAGGGCCTTCTGTGGTGGTGATCGGCCTTGATGACTACTGTTTTCACATCTTCTTTGTTCTAGAGTCAGAGTCAAAGGGAAAGAGCTGTCCAGTATTTTATTATTACTGTAATGACAGCCCTTTTGGAAGGCAGCATCCTATCTTTTCTGCATAGTCACTCTCTGTCTAGTGGAGATTGTGGCACCTGGAGGATCTAGGAGGATTTGGCAGGTAGGGTGTGACTGAAGGTGTCCAGGAGTGATCCCCACAAGAAGTGAGTGTAGGCTACAGAGAGCTTCACAGTGACTTTCACTCACTGACTCATCATTCACTTCCTCACTCTCCATATAGTCAACATTTATCAAGCTCCTTCTGAGGCCTCAGACAATGGGACACACACTGGAGGAATATGATCTTTAAGATCAGGCATTTGCCATTTTGGAGCCTATAGACTAGTTGGAGAGATGAATTATAATTAGAGAAAGTAATATATTCTGAAATGTATTTCACAGAAAACTAGAGGCATGAGATGCTCTTCTTGGATATTCTTAAACCACTTAGCACAGTGCTTGGTATACAGTAGGTGTCCAACTAATGTGGATGGAAAAAGTGAATGAATTTTAAAAACTTTGAGAAATCCTGTACTAAGTAAATTACTTCTCTAACTTTGTGTTTAATAATTATTTTATATTTTAAAAAATTACAAGAAGAATCAAGGAAATATTAAATATCATTTATGTATTTCACCAACTGTTAACATTTTGCCACATTTGCTTTATTATTCTTTCTCACTCTGGACACACACAGATACACATGTATGTATTGTAAGTACATAAATATTTCATGTATTAATGTACATGATTGATATAAATGAATATACAGTATAAGATGTTCTTTCTGAACCATTTGACAGTAAGTTTCAGACATCATGTTCCTTTACCTCTTATCCTAAGAATAGATATATTCTAACAAAACTGTATTCCATTTATAGAAATCAGGAAACTTAGCTTTATGCAAATATACTTCAATTTTTCCAACACTGGCATTTCTAACTCTCCAGCCCCAGCCCGGAATCCAGAATTATGCCTTGCACTTGGTTGTCATGTCTCTTTAGTCTCCTTTAATCTAGAACAGCTCCTCAGCTTTCCTTTGTCCTTCATGACGTCGGTGTTTCTGTAAAGAACAGGCCAGTTATTTTTTAGAATGTTCTTCATATTGAGTTGTGTTATGCTTTTTTATAATTAGAGTGAGAGACTACATTTGGAGGGCAGGTATACCACAGAAGTAGTGTGTCTTTCTCAGTGCATTCAATCATTAGGTTTTTTGATTTTCTTTAAACATCAATTTTTGGGTCTTTTTTGTGATGCAAACTTTGATGACTTGGCTAGGTGTTATTCACCAAGTTTCTTCACTGTAAGATAACTTTTCTTTACCTTTATAATTAATACAGACTATGTGAGAAGATACTTTGGGATGATACAAATTCTTGTTCATCAAATTTTCACCCACTAGTTTGAGTATCCATTGATATTCTTTTAAAAATATTTTTTATTGTGGGAAAATATATAAAATTTACCATGGGAATCATTTTAAAGTATACAGTTCAGTGGTATTACATACATTCAAAATAACTTCCTATTCTACCTTCACCCTGGAAACCATCATTTTTTCTAGCCCCTGGAAACCATCATTTTTTCTGTGTCTATGAATTTGACTAAAGTACCTCGTTTAAGTGGAATCCTGCAGCATGTTTTTTGTGACCAGCTTATTTTATTTAGCATAATGTTCATCTCTATTGTCGCATGTGTGAAAAATTTCTTCCTTTCTGAATCTGAATAATATTCCATTTTATGGGATGTACCTGACTTTGCTTATCGATTTGTCTGTTGACAGACACTTTGGTTGCCGTTACATTTTGGCTACTGTGAATAGCGTTGCCATGAACTCGGGGGTACAAATATCTGAGACCCTGATTTCCATTATTTTGGGGGATGAATTCAGAAGTGGAATTGCTGGATTATATGCTAGTTCTATTTTTACCTTTTTGTGGAACCGTCATACTATTTTCCCACAGTGACTGTATCATTTGGCATTCCCACCAACAGTGCACAAGTGTTCCAGTTTCTCCACATCCTTACCAACACTTATTTTCTGTCTGTTTGTTGATCGTAGCCATCCTAACAGGTATGAGGTGGAATCTCATTATAGTTTTGATCAGTGATGTTCAGCATTTTTTCATTTACTTGTTGGCCATTTGTATATCTTCTTTGGAGAAATGTCTCTATTCAAGTCCTTTGCCCATTTTTGAACTGGGTTTTGTAGTTGCTGAGTTTTGAGAGTTCTATATTACACTTGTTCTCATAGTCATTGATGGCACATTGCAACATTTGCATAAAAACCAGAAGAAAGAGAAAGAAGGGGAGATGGAAAGCCCCTTAATTTTTCATTTTTGGGGGTACATAGTAGATCTACCTATTTATGGGGTACATGAGATACTTTGATGTTGGCATGCAATGTGTAAAAATTACATGATAGAAAATGGGGTATTCATCTCCTGAAGCATTTATACTTTGTTATAAATGATCCAATTATACTTTTTAAGTTAAATGTATAATTAAATTATTATTGACTATAGTTACTCTGTTGTGTTATCAAATACTAGGTGTTACTCATTCTTTCTATTTTTTGTACCCTTTGGCCATCCCTGCTTTCCTCCTTCCTCCTGCTACTCTTCCCAGCCTCTGACACCATCATTCTACTCTGTCTCCATGCGTTCAATTGTTTTGATTTTTAGCTCCCATAAATAAATGAGAACAGGTGAAGTTTGTCTTTCTGTGCCTTACCTATTTCAGTTAACATAATGACCTCCAGTTCCATTCATCCATGTTGTTGCAGATGACAGGATCTCATTCTTTTTATGGCTGAATAGCACTCCAGTGTGTATATGTACCACATTTTTTTATCCATTCATCTGTTCATGGACACCTAGGTTGCTTCCAAATGTTGGCTGTTGTGAATAGTGCTGCAAAAAACAGAGGAGTGCAGATATCCCTTTATATACTGATTTCCTTTCTATTGTGTATACACCCAGCAGTGGGATTGCTGGATCATATGGTAACTCTAGTCTTAGTTTTTTGGGAAATCTCCAAACTGTTCTCCATAGTGGTTGTACTAATTTCTATTGATGATTCTTAACTGGATCAATTATTGTGTTGATTACAAGATGGCCAATCATATTTATTAGATGACATTCTTCTGTCAGGAAGAGCTTTTCTGTATCTTCCATTTGTTTGTTTGTTGACTCTCAATTTGGACTCATAGATTTTAATTATATTTAATGTAATATAGCCCATTGTGGCTGTTATTTCTTTTGATGCTCGAGTTTTACCAGAGCAATCTGCTTAACTCAACATTTCCTAAACTCACTTGCCTAAAAATGTTTTTTCCTTGGGATACTCATTAGTATCCTGTTGAGAGTGTTCAATGGAGTGTACCGTGGTAATCCTGCTGCCACACCTTGAGAGGGGCACAGCCATTCTCTATAGCAATCCACTTGTGGCTGAGACGATATGGAAAGTCTTTACTAAGAAATTGTTCAAGGTCTTCTGAGAAGTCAAGATACAGGTGGAAGAGGAATGGCTGGGTCAAAGGCACGGGAGTTAGAAGATATAAAATGTATTATCACTGCAGTAAGATGATCAGCTTGGCAGAGAAGTAGAAAGGAGAAAGGCTGAAAATGAAGATTGGGAATATACTGAAAAGGGTCTTGAAAGACAGCCTAAGGAACTTGGATGTTACCTTGATTATGTGGGTGGTCATGAAAGGCACTGAGCTGGTAACTGATGTGATGTGATAAAAACAGAACTACAGTACAGAGAAATAAACAATGTGGTAGTAAGCTAAGAGGCTCTTACTGTCGTCTACAAGACAGGTGATAAAGATTGTGACTTTGTACATTTATGATTTTTCTATGATTTGTAACCAGGATATTAAGGAAGCTGGACTCATGGAGTATAATCATATTAGAAAATTAATTTTATCTGCTTTCCTTTAAACTTACTCAAATGGCAAATTCTGGCAGTTTCATGAATTTTTTGTTACTCTTAGTCAATTAAAAAATCTTACAGTTATTTTGAAGTTGCCAAACAGTCTCAATTCAGGATGGAGTGGTGAGGACAGCAAGAAAGCTCTCCTTTAATTGGTATTGATGTAAGATGGCTTCCAGGTTTCTGAGCCTTTTAGGTGTTTAGAGATGATCCTTTCATTGTTTCTGTGATGGCTTTCAAGGATCTTCAAGGGCCACCACAGGGAATATTTGCATGCATGTCTCATGACACGAGAGATGCACTTTTCTTAGGCTGCTGTTCTCCATCAGCCTCCAGTTTTGGGAAGTCCACTTCACAGAGTCTCTCTCTACTGAAGGCTCCTTCCTGTATTTTGGGAAATGACTGAAAGACCTCCAACCCGTCTCTTTTGTCTCATGAATGGCCTGCATTACATCCACAGCCAACACTTCCACATTCTTTGCTCTACCAAGCTCTGGGGGTGTGCACCAACCTCAGCACATCCACCTCACCCACTTAAGTTTAAAGAGGGGGTTTAAACTTGTCATTGTCAGTTATTAATTTCATATTGTCTATGTCTTCCCCTGTGCTGCAAAGGTGGCACGTTAGCTTTCTATGTAGCACAAAGCAAGCCCCTCACTAAGTTTGAGGTGGGAAGCAGACACTCTTCCCCTTCTCCTTTAGAAAGGTGTGGGTAGTATAGTTCCCTCTAAAGAAAACCTTATCATGAATTGTTTCCCTTTATTATTCCAATAATCCACACCCTTTTAAGCTTTGGTAATGTGTGAGGAGTACGGAAATGGGTTTTCACAGATTTCCTTTGACTATTCACAGTGGGAACTGACATTGCACTTTCTAGACCATTCTTTCCACCTTATTGAACCTAGTGATGGATCTTTAGTTTAAGATTTCTCTTCCATTGCTGACATGTGTTAGTGTTGACTAATACCCATCACATGTAACACTCTGCTCTGAGCACAGGCCAACAGACTGGCTTTCCACAGTCATATGCAGGATCTCAGAGTGTATACTCAAAGAGGCAAAGCCAGAGATCTACATGCCATGCTCTCAGAGTCCCCGGAATTCACAGGTGTGCCCTAGAAGTTGAAATGAGATGACAGGTTTGATGTGAAGGGGACTTTGCCTTGGTCAACCCAGCATGGAAGGTGCAATGCCTGTGTGTTCTATGGTGGGTCCCAAGCTGAGCACTGAGATACAATTTTAGAATTCGAGCATATACATGGCCTTGCTGTAGTTTATATGTTCATTCTTATGGAATTGAGAATAAAAATACCTTAGTTTTCATGATCTATTTAGCACTTTGTATTAGGCCATTCACACAGTGCTAGAAACACCCAAAGCTGGATAATTTATAATAAAAGAGATTTAACTGGCTTGCAATTCTGAAGGCTGTACAAGCATGGCAGCACCATGTGCTCAGCTTCTGGGGAGGCCTCAGGGAGCTTATACTCATGGCAGAAGGCAAAGTGGGAGCAGGCACATGACATGGCCAGAGCAGGAGCAAGAGAGAGAGAGAAGGGGGCGATGCCACACACTTTCAAAAATCTTATGAGAACTAATTCATTACTAAGGGGATAGCACTAAGCCATTCATGAGAAGTGCCCCCATGATCATATCATCTCCCACTAGGCCCTACCTTCAACATTGGGGATTACAATGAAACATGAGATTTAGAGGGGCACCATCCAAACTATATCACCCATCCCACCAACTCTACAAATTTTTGAGTGAGACATCGAAGGAAGAAATTAATTGCAGAAGGATGACTAAGTATACCTATGTCATATTTTTCTTTCATTTCTTTTAATAGGTGGTGGAGAAAAATGCAGATCCAGAAACAACGCTTTTGTCCTACCTGAGAAGAAAATGTATCCTGACTTTAGAGTGGGAGTGATGGAGAAGGGGCGCAATGGTGACTGATTCTCTAGGCCTCACATTCTTTCCTAGTGACTGGTGGGGTGGCCATGAGGTGTGGAGGAAAGAGTGCTGGATTAGGACGTGGGACACTTGCATTTTATTTGCGGCTATAATCTGAACTCTCAGCTACTGAATGAGAGGATTGTTTGTGATGATCTTTGAGATGTCTCCCAGCTAAGACTCTAGTAATGCCAAGGTTTAATCCAGGGCCTGTAGAAAGGCCCTCATTAGCCTTGGTGAGCTTTATGGTCATTCATCTGTGGTAAGAGGGGGTCTTCCTTAGGTGACATTTGCTTAATACATAAATGGAGTTCCTGGGGAATGTTTCCAGCTCTGCCTAGGTGGAGGGAAGCAAGGGAAGGTGTGTCTATTGGGAAAAGGATGCATGAGATCGGATACCATAGAGGTAGCATTCACTGTAAAAACAACAAACAGGGAGCCACGGAGGGCGGGGGAACTCCCTAGAGGGACTGGGGTGCTGCTCTTCACTCAATGGTGGAGGGCTTCTGGAAGAGCCCCTATACCATTAGTTCTGAGTATTGGAAGTATTCTGAGACCCTGGAACTAAAACAATAATAATAATTGAAGTTAACATTTAATGAGCACTTCCTGTATACAGGCAGGATTCAAAGTGATTTGTGTAGCTCACCTCAATCTCCACAGGAATCCCATGGAAGTATAACACTCCCTTTTCACAGAGGAGGAACTGAAGCCTTGATGTGTGATGTGACCTGCCTTTTGCTAGTGTGTTCTGGGCAAATAGTGACAGAACCTGCACTAAAGCCTAGAGCCGTGTTCCTAACTTCTCATCCCACACTGGAAACTCTCCAGAGGGCCTGTCGGCAGGCCTATGCTCATCCTGACCTCTGCAACAAAACCCTCCTTCTCCCAGGGGGGTGTCTAGGGGGTCTTTCCAGTGCCTTGTTTGGGGACAGCAAGGATTATTTCACCACCCACAGAAGTGAGCTGGAGCCCATGGCCTTCACTCTGGTTTGCTCCCCCTCCTGTCAGACAGTACAGTGGTTGGCTTTGCTGTACTTTGTTCTGGATTTTTGATCTTAAGTGGGTCTGTCTGGAGGTTCACAGAAGATAAACCTGGTGGTGTTGGGGAGTGAAAGGGTTACTGCATCGGATCAGGTGAATGCATGGAACTCAATTTCCAGCCTAGCAAGCTGGGAGGTCTGGGAAGAGAAGCTCATTCTCAGGATTATTGAGATCAATTTTAGCTTTCTAATAATACAACTAATTTTAGCTTTTTAATCATTTCCATTGCAGTTTTGAAGGCCCAGAAGCCTCAGAAATTCTCTATCATAGCAATTGGCTGTGTCACATCTCAAAAGAAACGCAAAATTGAAAGTTGGCACATAAATAGATATCCTTGCAGCTTATGGCTATCTGTGCTCAGAGTCAATTTATGGGAGTTCCAGGTGGGGGAGGAACTCCAGTCTTGACTTTTACCCTAGCTTCCAGAAAGATCTCCAGGCTGGAAGAAGACCTTGCTAGACTTTGGACTGCCAGCCACCATTTATCTTCAGGTGCCCCCAGAGTTGTTTAACCTGCTGATAGCTGCATATATCCTGACTAGGACACAGAAAGCCTCCCCAAGTGTGCTGGGAAGGAAGGACCATGGTAAAGGGAGCACACCCAATCTGGAGTCAGATGGCTGTGATGAGGCCTACCCCAGCAGGGGAAACATGAGTTCCTGTGTCATCTTGTGTGGCCCACATTACCTCTTGGATCTCAGTTTGTTGCTTTTTTAAATCTGTGAGGAAGTTTCTTTGCTACCTGCTAACCAAATCATTCTGAAGGTCAACTAGATATCTAGGTACAAGTGCTTTTCAAATGTAAGATGTTATATCATTGTTTTTAAATCTTGTCTTGAAAATGAGAGAAGTGACCAGGTGACAATACCCTCAGCTCCCTCCATCCTCAGTAGTGGTGGGCGGCTTAGAGGCCTGCAGGTCTGAGTGAGAAGCAGCAATGGAGCCCATGCGACTCAGGGAAAGTGACCTCCACAATAGCTGTTCTCTAGAATAGCATACTAGTTAGGCGCTTTAAAAACTCAAAGTAGCAGATGATCTTTCTGCAAGTATATGTAAGAGTGTGGCCCAGTATTGGTCTCTGACCTAAAAAAAAAAAAAAAAAAGATCATTATTTTAATTTCCATTCACATATTTCCTGGGTCAAATATTCAAAAGCCTCTGGTCAAACTCTAATTTTGATTCTTGGGGATTTATCAGCCCAAAAAGTTCAGAGTGAAAAGCAAGAACTTAGAGGTTACAAAACAGATCAATGTCTTATTCTGGCCCAAGCGGCTTCATGGTGTGCCCAGCTGGGAGTGGTGTGACAACTGCGCCATATGTGCTCTCATAGAAGACCTCAACCCCAAGGGAAGGCTCTAGGACTGACCAACCCTAGAACTCATGTCCCAAGAGATGCTACCTGGGTGCTGTCCGTAGGATCTTGACGCCTTTGCTCTTCTGTGCAGTGGATATGGCTCTGTTCCCTGCCTTCCTGGGGTGCAGTGCGGCCCCTCTGAATAAGGAGGCCTGTGGGCCTGCTGTCTTCCTGGGTTGAGGGGCCTCAGCCCATGTGGGGAGTGAATGGCTCTACCCACATGGCTCTGCCCAGGCATTCCTAGCAACCCGGCAGACTCCTCTCCCTGAATTCATTCTCCTTAACTCTTGACCACCCAGTGGGGCTGAGTGGAACCAAGCTTGGCTGTGGAGAGGGGGGGCTGCGGGGCTTGCACAGTGATGCTCTCCAAGTACGATCGTCTGCAGAACAAGATCATGTATCCTTTGCCTGCTGGCTGACTGCCCATGTGAGGGCTGCGATGCAGGACCAGCTTGTGAGGGAGTACATGAGTGTATGTGTGTGCATGTGCACATGTATGTGAGTCCCTGTTTTTAAGGAGAATCTGTGGACAGGAAAATTGTAGAATAATCTCTTAGCAAGTATGTGCTAGGCTTATAATATTGACCAGGCTCCAAACTGCTGATAAAATAACTTTTCTAAAATCCAGGTTTATATCACATTCCATAAAATCCTTCAATAGCCCTTCATTGTCCCTAGGACAAAGTCTCTTTGCTTAGTAGTAAAGCCCTGCACAGTATGCCCCAGGTTTCTTCTCCAGTTTTCTTTCTCAGCATGGGACCAGCATGCCACTTAAGCAGAGATCATTGTGAAATACCAATGATACAGGTCCACTAATTGCTTGGTCTTTGTTTAAGCTGTTTCCCAAGTCCTGAAGTTCTCCTAGGATTTTTCCACCCAGATAACTCTTAGTAGCTCTTTAGAATTGGGCAAAAATACCACCACCTCCAGGAAGCCATCCTTGATGTCTCAAGACTGGGTTAGGTGCCCCTTGTCTGTGCTGGTTCCATAGTGCCCTGTGCACAGCCTTCCCAAGGTAAACTGAGGCATGATACAATTTTTACAGTTTATTTGAGAAAACAACAGTTCATGAGTCAAACAGCTCGAAATTAGAAGCAGTTCAGGAACTCCACCAGAGAAATGCAAGCAGGAGTTTTTTGTAGGACGGACACAGGCATAAAGCAAAGAAGTTATTTGATTGGTTACAATTCTACAGTTGCCTTATTTGGTCTATCCCATTGGAAAGTCCCTAGTTCTATAATTATAAGTTTGTTGACTACTTCTGATTGATTGATCTTAAGGCTTAGTTCTTTTTTTTTAATAAAGATATTCATAAGAAGTAGCTCAAGTTAAGTTTCTCCTGCAAATCAAGTGGAGTTTAGGTCACTTATGAGGCCTAACTGATTTTGTCTGCTGAGAGATTCTTCAGACCTGGTCTCCATTTTAATTTACTTTAACAAGATTTAAATTGCACCTTCACATGGGCTTCAATTTTCTCAGTTGACGGCAAGCTATTGAAGGGCAGAGCTTTCATCTTAATCATTTTCATTTCCCGAGCCCTCAGCAGAGTGTCTGGCATATGGTTGGCACTCAGTAGCTGATGTTGATTTTAAGTGAATGAGTGATGAATAAGAGAAGAATGCAAGGAAGTTCTAGTTAAAGGGTTGGTGTCTCATGTTGTCTGGGGAGTTCTTCTCTGTTTCCCCACAGAGGAATGAAAGCAGTAGAGGTGAGGAAAAGCAGGGAAGCAAAGTGATTGGAGGTTCTGACACTGAGACTAAGAAAGAGCCCTGTAGGCAGGAGCATGCTTCAAGGCTGCAGCCTGCCGGAGAAACTTCCTCTTGACTCAGCCCCCAGGGTCAGTCTTAGTAAGAGGCAGCTGAAAGTGACCCTGGCTCCCTTGCTCCAGTTCAAAGGCTGAGGGTGTTCTGATGCCTGATCCCACAGGACTCTGCAGAAGCTGAGCTTTACCTACAAGGAGAGCTTCCTTTGTTCCTTGCCCAGAGTCTTCAGTGGAGAGGTGAGGGCACCAGTTGAAGAGAAAACAACATAAATGAGAGCAGAGAGACATAACATAAAGCCTCACGAAGTCCTCCAGAGACCACAGTCAGGCCCATTCTGATGACCTGAGTGGACAATAAATGGAATGACCTTAATCTGGGGTTCTAGCCACTTTCTGCCAATGCCTGCCTGGCCCCCATCTGCTCCTTGCACCATATGGCAGTGACAACTGTGGAAGGAATAGGAAGCACCAAGACAAGGCTGCATCCTGTGCAGGTAACTAGAGGAAAGGGAGCTGTGCTCTTAAGATCAGGCTGTTTCTTCTTCAGGGAGGCTCATGCCAAGGCTGCAGGCTTGCTTTGGGTTGTTGGGCAGAGTGTCACTGCTTAATCTAAGGAGACTTTGCACCCTGGCCACCCCCTTATCTCCTCTGGGTATTGTGAGGTGAAAAGAAGAAACACCCAAGCCTGAAGCTCCTTCCTGTGAGCTGGTTGGTTATAACATTGCATGGTCTCAAGGGACCCAAGAGGTCAACTGAATCTAGTGGCTAGCCTAGTCTAGTTGCATCAGAACTTGGACGAAGACATGCAGGGGAGCTTCCTCATTTTTTCCAGAGTGTGTTGAGGAAACCCCCAGCCTTCCCAGATTTGAATTTTAATTCTCTGTGCCCCTTGTTTAAAACCCACCTACTCACTGCAATGGTAATTCTGCACCCGTTACCTCCCACCCACAGATAGTACAAATGTGAACTGCTAGGCCTTCACCTTCATTAGAATGGAGGTTAACAAGTGCTAAATAAGATGACAGAGATTTAATGCCTGAGCAAGGCTTTTTCCTTGATGGTATCAGACCACCTGAAAATGCATTGAAATCAGAAACACTTTTGGAAAGAGTGGGCAGTAATAATCTGGGGGGTTTGGGGAGAGAATCAGGATGCTCTTAGGCCAAGTGGAAAGAAAGAGGAGTAGAGCCCTGTCGGAAGGAAAGGCCATTGTCCCCAAAGCATTTTATTTGAGGAAACTTAGCCTCTTTGGGAGATTATAATGAAGTTACCAGACCTTGATCTAGGTCTTTTCTCCCTTGATTATTTGAGGAGACATGTCGTTCAGGCAATCATGTCTTCCTTGGGCACCTTTCATGACATTATGGAGCCAGATCGTCCTGCAGGGTGGCTGATTCTATTCCTTGGAATGGCATCTTGGGCCAGTCATGTGAGGTCAGCTAGGTGTGGGTAGTATTGCTTCCCATCTATAGATTTGTTTCTTAGGCAGGAAGAGGGGAAATTACCAAACTTGTCCAACCTGAAGGAGATGTGAGAGGGTTAATTAAGGCTTGTTATTTTCTTTGAAACAAACAGATAAAAGTAAGAAAGAACAGTTTAAACCCAGGAGTCAGATATTAGTCCATTCTCACACTATTGATAAAGACATACCCAAGACTGGGTAATTTATAAAGAAAAAGAGGTTTAATGGACTCAATTCCACGTGGCTGGGGAGGTCTCACAATCATGGTAGAAGCTGAAAGTCACATCTTACATGGCAGTAGACAAGAGAGAAATGAGAGCTAAGCAAAAATGGAAACCCAGTGAGATCTCATGGACTTTTTCACTACCATGAGAACAGGATGGGGGAAACCACCCCCATGATTCGGTTATCACTCACAGGGTCCCTCTCCCAACACGTGGGAATTATGGGAGCTACAATTCAAGATGAGATTTGGGTGGGGACATGGTCAAACCATATCAGGTCATATCTGTATAATCAGCCTAAAATCCTCCCTGCCCAATGGTAAAGGTTCTTATTCCTAATGCACTTATTTTGGCTACAAACAGGCTACAGAGCCAGTTTCCACTTCTTGTTCATTTGTTTGCTTTACTTGGTTTCTGTGATGCTGTGGTTCTGGCTTTTCCTTCTCTCTCCATGCTGGCTCCTTCTCTGCTCAGTCTCTAATTACTGCAGTGCCCTGGAGCCCTGAGCTGGGCTCCTCCCCTTCTTCATCCCTACACTCTCCCTACAGGAGTTTGATGTTGTTCACATGCCAATGGCACTTATATTTACAACTTCAGCTTTGACCTCTCCTCAGAAGTTGGACTTACTTTTCCCAGTTGCCTACTTGACATCTCAACACAGATGTCTAATTTCAAACTTAAGAAAACCCTACTCTTCTCCTAATGGCTTCCTTCCCCCAGTCTTCTTCCATCTGAGTCAATGGCAAAGCCATCTACCCAATTGCTCAAGACAAAAATCTAGACATCACCTTTGAGTGTTTCTGTCATATGTCACACCCAGTCCATTCAGAAGCTGCCTTCTGGTTCTGATAGTCACTGTTCTTTGAAAGGACCTTCCTAGTCATAGCTAACATTGGCTGACTGCCTGCTATATGCAGGTATAGTGTTAAGGGTTTTACATGAATTATCTCAGTTAATCCTCATCACAGCTCTAGAGGTAAGTACAAGGACGATCCTCATCCTACAGATGGGGGAGAATCTGGCCAAGGTCACATTTGGTAAATGGTGACACCGGGGCTTAACTCTGGGCAATGACTGCTACCCCCCACCCCCTGCCACTGTCTCTCAACATGGGCTGGCTCCAGTCAAGTCCTGTGGGGAGCCTGGGAGGGTTCTGCCATCCCTGGTGTCTATGTCATCTGTTCCTTTTAGGAGAGAATTGCCAAAAGCCATGGCTCCCAGTGCGGGTTCTGCACCCCCGGCATTGTCATGAGCATGTACACACTGCTCCGGAATCAGCTCGAGCCCACCATCGAGGAGATTGAGAATGCCTTCCAAGGTACTGGTCCTCAGGCACAGCCTAGGAGGTGGAATGACAAATGAGGCCCTGCGGAGGTTAGGACAAGTGCCAGGGCAAGGAGCATGAGGGACTACTCTTTGGAGGAAGAACTCAGCATCCCACCCCCAAGCAATGTGATGGATAAGATCTGCTAGAAAGCCAACCCTCTCTTAGTTGGGAGAACTCCTGGTTGCTGGGAGACCTCCTGGGATCTCCTGCCTTTGGGTTAATCTTCCTGAGGTGTCTGTCTGCCTTCCCCCAGTATTGGAGTGAGGTTGGCAGTGCGTGGCTGGTGCAGGAAGATGGTATTTGGAAAACTCCACAGGGGCTAATGATATGACTTCCTTCCCTCTCAGTTTTCACCAGAACAAGTTTCTGCATGCCAAAGACCACCTATGTATCTGTTTCTCCGAATTGAATAGAGAAACCTCCCTATCTATTCACCATTTCCATCATTTATTCAGTTATTTTGGGATGAAAGACACAGTCTCTGCTCTCAAAAAGTTCACAGTCTGAAGAAGAAGAGAGTTTATAATGTAGTGCAATAGGCTAACTGGTAAAGCTATGACCAGCCACTGTGGGAGCACGCAGGGAGAGGCACCTGACTCAGTCTGGGCATTCTAGGAAGGCTTCCATTCTAGGAATGACTCCCTGAAGTCATGATAGATGTTCTGAAGTCAGGATAGGAGAAGGTCAGAGGCCTTCCAGACAGAGGTAACAGAATGCAGCCTGGTAAAGAGAGCACCCAACTAGGCTGGGAGCAAAGTCACAAACCGCTCACCCATCCCAGGGGCCTGCACTGACATTGCGGCTTTTCCTTGGCCCACAGGAAATCTATGCCGCTGTACAGGCTACAGAGCCATCCTCCAGGGCTTCCGGACCTTTGCCAGGGTAAGTGGGGACCCAAGAGCATCAGTGTCTCTGCTCCCAAAACAGCAACACTCAGAAATCACTGTTGGGAGGGAGACCAAGGGCCTCTGGTCTACAAACAAGGATGATAAGATGGCCAGTTAGTAAGTCTTCCCTCTGGGGACATCTGGCATGGGGAGTAGAGCCTGCCATTCTTATTCAGGGAAGGGTTCTTATGAATAGCATGGGACTTTCTCCCAGTAATAATCTGGAGGCCTGCTTCCTGGAAGAGGCTCATCGCCCAAGAACTAGCTTCCTCCAGTGCCTTTGGGCTTGGCAGCTTTCCTTGGAGACTGGCAGTCTCAGCCCATGGCACAGGTGCTGAATGTAGCATTTACTAACAACCCAGCCTTGCTCTCTCCTCCTTCCCTTTCCTGGCTGCTTTCTGTGATTGGCACTCTTTTGGGCTTATGAAACTAGTAATTAGATCTCCAGATAGTTTGTGAACCCCTGCAGTGTTCCTATAACTCTGAGTGAGAAGCCTCAGCTGGGTGTGTGGGCATTGATTATATAAACACAGACACACACCTGCCATCTGGCAAGGAAGGCAGAGAGCTGGCATCTCCTTTCTTGGCTTAATCTCCCCCCCAGGTTATACCTGACTTCCCAGTTGGGTCAAGTTAATCCTGACTCCAATCAAACCATCTCATTTCAGTTTGATTCTGGGGTCCAGGGGAGTTACAGGCTCCTTTGCTTTTCACTCACCTTTAGGGTTGGCACATCATGCAAAAGAGTGTTGTGTCCATATAATCCAAGAAGGGGTGGGTAGAAATGGAGACAGGACCTTATAAGTATGGAAAACACCACACTCTGATTAATGCTGCTGCTGATGTAGTATTAGCAAGTGCGGACTTAAATGAAAATGACTGAAAGCACCAATTCAGATTCTGTAGACCTGGGTTCAAATTCTATTCCACTACCTAATTGATGCATGACTTAGGTAAGTCTCCTTGTTTTTATTAGACTGGCACAAAAGTAACAGGTTTTGCCATTAAAAGTATGAAAAGAAAAACCGCAATTACTTTTGCACCAACCTAATAAAATGGTGATCTTATTAGGTGATTACCTTAGAATATCTACCTCATTGTGTTTATAAAAATTAAGTACTTCTTGTAAAGCTTTTAGAACAATACCTGGCACATCTCAGTTATTCAATAAATGGCAACCTTAAATTATAATGCTGATACATTTCTTCCATTAGCCACTATATAATCTTCACAAGTTACTCAGTGTTTTCTGAGAACCAAGGATTGTTAATCTTGCCTTTATTTACTTCATAAGAACCTGCTAAAAGTCACATAATGTACCAGTCCTCTTAGTTTTTCAAAACAGAAGGATTTTTGAGCATACCAATTGCCTTTCCTCCCTGAAGTTGAAATGGCTCCTTGATTTCACCATGCAGCACTTACCTCCCTCAATTCAGCTACCCAGAAGTGTAGAGCAAAGCAAGGCTGAGAGCTCTGAGCAGCCAAAATGCCTGACACACAGAAGGTGCTCAGAAGCTAATGTATGTTACTCATCGGAGATCCCCGAGATGTTTCTTCAGAGTCTTTTTACTGTTATTTTACACACAGCTCCAACAAACTCGGTTATCTAGTCTTCCTGTCCACAGAACACACTAGAAAGAATGTGGAGGGTCAGCTAGAGGTGGGCACACTGCTCACAGCAAGAAGTGACCATGTCTATCTGGCAGCAAGGAAAGAAACGGAGGAGCTATTAAACAGGAACAAGCCAGACTTCCAGTTTCTGGTCTGTCATGTAAGCAGCTTAGGAGTCTTAATTTCATCTAAACAAGAAGAAAAAAGCTGAACAAACTGAAGAATCAACAATTGTCTTCAGATCCATCAGAGGAATGAGGTCAAGGACAACTCATTGTCCAAAAAATAGGAGAGACAGACACAGCAAATCAGAGCAGAAACACAAAAGCAGAAACCTCTGCAGAAAACTTTCCCAGGGTAGAAAACGTGAATACTAACCGATGAATTGCTGGAGGCATAAGAGGGATATAAACTCCAGGGGGGAGGCAGGGGGTGCTCTGCATTTTTGTGAGTTTTACCTCCAGGAGCTCTATCAGGTCCTCACAGTAAATGTTGGAGAAAAATTCCCTTGTGTTTTTGATAGGGAGTGGGAAAAGGAACCATTTTGAAATATGCCAGAGCATTCTGTTCTTCTTGAAAAGGCCTGCCCTCAGGAGAGATTATTTTACCACAGCCTAAACTTCTGAGGTTATGTTAGAGCCTAACCTACCTCGAGAAGGGGAAATAGGCAACTTCAGGATCCTCTAGTCTTTCACCTGTGGGAAGGGAAATACACAAGCCCAGCCCCCTCCAGCCATCCTGTCCCACCAAATGGAGGAAAAACAACAACTTGAGAAGCACTTGTGAAATTCACAGGCCAGGGGCACAAGCTCACCAAAAGACTGAGACTAATCCTAGGACTATAGGATACTTCTCCTTCATGTCTTACCAATACATTAACTAAAGGCCTATTTATATCAGGTCCTTTTAGTTAGTACATCATGTCCACCTTTCAACCAAATATTATAAGGCATAGTCGAAGGCAAACAAAATTTGAAGAGACTGAACAAACAGGAGAATAAGAATCAGATAGAGTAGGAATACTGGAATTAACAAATGAGGAATTTCATAAAGCTATGGTTAGTATTCTAAGAGCTTTAATGGAAAAATGGATAACATACTAGAACAAATGCATAATGTAAGCAGAGAATGGAAATTCTGAGAAAGAATTAAAAAGAAATGCTAGAGATTGAAAATACTTATAGCAAATTGAAGACTGCCTTTGTTGGGCTCATTAATAGACTGGACATGGCTGAGAAAAGAATCTCTGAGCTTGAGGATATGACAATGCAAACTTTCAAAACCAAAAAAACAGAGAAAAGGGAGTGAATAGCAACAGAACAGAAACAAATAAGCACTGTGTGATAACTACAAAAGATGTAACATATATGTAATGGAAATATCAGAAGAAGAAGAAAAAGAAAAAGAAGCAATATTTGAAGCAATAATGACTGAGAATTTTCCAAAATTAATGTCAGACTTTAAACCACAGAGTCGGGGAAATTCAGAGAACAACAATCAGGATAAATACCAAAAAACAAAACCCAACAAAACCTTTCCTTTCTCTCATCCTCGAAAAGGTCCTGGGTCAGGGAGACTGTGTGAAGATAGACCTCAGCATAACACCTCCTAATAGAGTAAGATGGGTTCCAAACTCCCAAAATTCCCTGAAGATCCCAGCAGTCAAAGACGTGAAAAAGAAGGTAAAGTTTTTAGTTTCTGCAGGCAGAATCACACCTGAGAGGGACAGAGACCAAGATTTTCAACATGCAGGAGCTGGCTGAGTCCCAGGCCTGCGTGCTCCTACATGCAGTTAACTGAGCCCCAGGCCAGGTGGGGCTCAAACTTCAAAAAATCAAAGGTAAAGAAAAATGACTTAAAGGAAGCCAGAGGAAAACACCTCTTACCTATAGAAAAGCAAACATAAAATTATGTCTGACTTTTCCCAGAAACCATGCAAGCAAGAAGCATGGAGTGAAATACTTAATGTATTGAAAGAAAAAACCAAAGCACCTACAATTCTGTAGCCTCCAAAAGTATCCTCAAAGCCAGTGAGAAATATTTTCTCAGATAAACAAAACTTGAGAGAATTTGTTGTCAGTAGACCTGTCTTGCAAGAAATGTTAAAAGAAGTTCTTCAAAGGGAAGGAAAATGATGCAGGCCAGAAACTCAGATCTACATAAAGAAAGGAAGAGCATCAGAGAATGAATAAGTAAAGGTAAAATAAAATCTTTTATTTTCCTTAATCTTAATTGGTCTAGCAGATAGCAATTTGTTCAAGATATTCATAGCAACAATGTATTTGTTTATGTGTGCATGTGTATATATATATATATATATATATATGTGCTTGTGTATAAGTAAAATGAATAAGAGCAATGATAAAATAAATGAGGAAAATTAGAAATACTTTGTTATTGTTAAGATACTATCACTACCTGTGAAGCTGCATAGTGTTATTTAAAAGTGGACTTGGATTAGTTATAAATGTATTCTGCAAACTCTAGGGCAACTATCAGAAAAAAAACTTTAAAATGAAGTATAATTGATATTTTATGAAAAGAGAGGAGATGGAATGATATACAATGCTCATTTAAAACCACAGAAGTCAGAAAATGTGTGAAAGACAAAACTAGGAACAAAGAACAAGGGCAACAAATCTTCTATTTGTTGCAAACAGTAATAAATATGGTAGATAGTAATCCAACTGTGTCAATGATCACCTTAAATGTCAATGATCTAAATATACCCTTTAAAAGACAGAGCCTTTAGAGTAGATGAAAATAACAAGACTCAACTATATGTTGTCTACAAGAAACCTACTTTAAATTAAAAGACACAGCTTAAAACTAAGTAGATGAAGAAAGGTAGATCATGATATACTAATCAAAAGAAAGTGGAAGTAGCATATTAATTTTGGACAGAGCAAACTTCAGATCAAGAATAGTTATCAGAGAAAAGAGGGGCATTAAAAAATAATAAAGGAATAATACTCCAAGAAGACATAACAATCCTTAATGTGTATGCACCTAACAGCAGAGCTTCAAAATACATAAGACAATTCCGATAGAACTGCAGGGACAAACAGATGAATCCATTATTATATGTGAAGATTTCAACACCCTTACATCAGAAATGGACAGATGCACTAGGCCAAAAATCAGTAGGGACATAGTTGGACTCAATGGCACCATCAATTAATTGGATATAATTGACATTTATAGACTACTTTAGCCAATAACAGCATAAAAGACATTTTTCTCAAGCTCATGTGGAACATTCACCCAGATGGACCACATTGTGTACTATGAAATACACATTTACAAATTTAAATTGCATGAATAGAAATCATACAATGTTTGCTTTCAAATGAAAATGAAACTAAACTAGACATCAATAACAGAAAGATAGCTGGAAAACCCCCAAATGCTTGAAGATTAAACAACACAATTCAAAATAACACAAGGGTCAAAGAGAAAATCTTGAGGGAAATTTTAAAATATTTTGAATTAAATGAAATTGAAAAAACAACTTATCAAAATTTGTAAGATGAAGTGAAAACAATGCTTAGAGGGAAAGTATATTATTGAGCGCATACATTAGAAAGGAAGATTTAAAATCTATAATCCACTGGGGGCAGTGGCTCATGCCTATAATCCCAGCACTTTAGGGAGCCATGGCGGGCAGATCACAAGGTCAGCAGTTCGAGACCAGCCTGACCAACATGGTGAAACCCCATCTCTACTAAAAATACAAAAATTAGTCAGGCGTGGTGGCATGCACCTGTAATCCCAGCTACTCAGGAAGCTGAGACAGGAGAATTGCTTGAACTCGGGAGGTGGAGGTTGCAGTGAGCCCAGAATGTGTTATTGCACTCCAGCCTGAGAGAGAGTGAGACTTCATCTCAAAAAATAAATAAATAAATAAAAATAAAACACTATATAAAATAAAATCAGTAATCTGGGCTCCCACTTTAGAAAACTAGAACAAAAAGATGACTTAAATTCAAAGTAAGCTGAAGAAAAATAAAATTTGGAGCAGAAATCAATTTCATTGAAAATATGCAATCAGTGGAGAAAATCAACATAACTGAAAGTGGTTCCTCAAAAAGATCAATAAAATTAATAAGCCTCTGGCCAGGCTAACTAAGAAAAAAAGAGAAGATACAAATTACTAATATCAAAATAAAAGGATCTCAGCATAGATCTCATGTACATTAAATGGATAATAAAGGAATATTAAGAACAGCTCTATGCTCACACACTTGATAACCTAGATGACATAAACCAATTCCTTGAAAGATGTAAGCTACCAAAACTCATACAAAAGAAATAGATAATCTGAATATGCCTATAACTATTGAAGAAATTAAATCAGTAATTAATAGCTTTAACACAGAAAGCACCAGGCCCAGATAGATTCACTGGTAAATCCTACCAAACATTTAAAAAAGACACTATGCCAATTGTCTACAGTCTCTTCCAGAAGATAAAATCAGAGGTAATACAAAAGTTAATCACTTTCCTACATAACAGCAATGAATAAGTAGAACTTGAAATTCAAAACACATTATCATTTACATTTTGCATTAGTACTCCCCCAACAAATGAAATACTTAAGTAAAAACCTAAAAAGAGTATACAAAATTTATGTGAGAAAAACTACAAAACTCTGATGAACAAAATCAAAGAACTAAATAAATGAAGAGACATTCCTTTTTCATGGATAGGAAACTGAATATCCCAACTGTAGACTCAATGCAATCCCAGTCAAAATCCCAGTAAATTATTTTGTGGCCATCAACAAATTGATCCTAAAGTTTATATGGAGAAGAAAAAGACACAGAATAGCCAACTCAATATTGATGGAGAATGGAGAACAAAGTCAGACGACTGACACTACCCAATGTCAAGATTTACTACAAAGCTGCAGTTATCAAGACAGTGTAGGATTTGTAAAAGAATTGAAAAGATATCAATGGAACAGAATAGAGAGCCCAGAAATAGACCAACATATATATAATCAACTGATGTTTCACAAAGAAGAAAAGGTGATACAATGGAGCAATGATAGTCTTTTTAACAAATGATGCTGCAACAACAGGACATTCACTTACAGAAAAAAAAAAAAAATGAATCTAGACACAGACCTTATACCCTTCTCAGAATTAACTCAGAATGAATCATAAACCTAAATGTAAAACAATAAAACTCCTGGAAGGTAACATAGGAGAAAACCTAGATGACTTTGGAATGATAATGACTTTTTGAGATGCAACACCAAAGGCATGATCCATGAAAGAAATAATTATAGGCTGGACCTCATTAAAATTTAGTAAGAGAAGAGTGAGGAGACCAGCCATACACTGGAAGAAAAATAATTGCAAAAGACACATCTTATAAAGGACTTATCCAAATATACAAAGAACTTAGAAAACTCGGCAATAAGAAAATGAACAACTCAATTAAAAAAATGGATAAAAGACCTGCACAGCTACCTCACCAAAGAAGTTATATGGATTGCCAGCAAGCATGTAAGTTCAACATCATATGGCATTAGGGAATTGCAAAAAATACCACCACACGTCATTAGAGTGGTCAAGTTCAAAACACTGACAACATCAGATTTTGGTGTGGATGTGGAGCAACAGGAACTCTCATTCATTGCTGGTGAGAATGCAAATTGCACAACCTCTGTGGAAGACAGTTTGGCAGTTTCTTACAAAACTAAACATGTTTTACTATGCAACTCAGCAATCACATTCTTTGGAATTGACTCAAACAAATTTAAAACTTACTGTCACATGAAAACCCCTACAGAAATGCTTACAATAGCCTTACTCATAATTGCCAAAACTTAGATGCAACCAAGATGTCTTTCAGTAGGTGAATAGATGATCTGTAGAACATCCAAACAGTGGAATGTTATTCAGTGCCAAAAAGAAAGGAGCTGTCAACCTGTAAAAAGACATAGACAAACCTTAATTACTATTACTAAGTAAAAGAAGTCAATCTTTTTTTTTTTTGCAATACCTAATGTTTGGTTTATTGTAGTTATTATAATCATTTTTGAATAGTACATATATATATATATCTGTAATAACGGATTTTATTTTACTAACTTGATTAAGATATATTATGTAGAAAAATAAACTTCCTATGCTGTATGTAACACAAATGTATTAAGCAATTGTGCTAAAGTGAGTAAAGTTAAAAAGTATATGATTCTTCATAGCAAAACTACATATATTCATTTCAAGAACAGTCAAAACATATGCTAGTCAGTGGAATGCTAAAAAAGGTTTAGTGTCATCTCTTTCAGAAATGAGGTAATTTTTTGCTTCTTAAAATGTAAAAAGGATGGATTTAGAAATAATATAATATATTCTTTCCTATATGGGTAAGTATAGACCAGTAAAAGTGAATCTATGCATTGAGGCAATTACATGTACATTTTTAAAAAAATGAAGTTAATTTAGTAAGGTCTTTTCTCATCTAGATATTTTAGCTCAAATACCTCAGGAATAAAGTATCTCCTGTAAGCACATCACTTATTCCCTTGCCTTTACTAATATAGTTTTTGCTTATTGTTTGTTTTTTTAAATTATACTTTAAGTTTTCGGGTACATGTGCGAATTTGCAGGATTGTTGCATAGGTACACACATGCCATGGTGGTTTGCTGCCTCCATCCCCCTGTCACCGACATCAGGCATTTCTCCAATGTTATCACTCCCCAACCTCCCCACCCCCTGCTATGGACACAAGGAGGGGAATATTACACACTGGGATCTGTTGGGGGGTTGGGGGCCTGGGGGAGAAGTCAATCTTACAAAGCTACATATTGTATGATATGAATTCTATCAAATTCTAGAAAAGACAAAACTATGGAGGCAGTAAAAAGATTAGTGGTTGCTAGTAATTAGGGGAAAGAGGGATGAATAGGCAGGGCACAGAAGCTTTTTTAGGGCAGTGTAACTCTATTCTGTAAGTTACCATGAGTGGACATGTTTTATTATGCATTTGTCAAGACCAATAGAATGTATAACACCAAGAGTGAATCTTCATGTAAATTATGGACTTTGAGTGATAGTGATGTGTCAGTGTGGGTCCACTTTTGGGGATGTTGAAGTGAGGAAGGTTGTGTATGTGTTGGGATAGGGGATATTTGGGAATTCTCTACATGTTCCACTCAGTTTTTTTCTGTGAACCTTAAACCATTCTCAAAAATAAAGTTGTTTTTTTTTTTTAAAGGCACCAGCCCAGAAGTCTTACCCTATTTAGTAAACTAGGAATTTCAGGAGGGTGGGGATGAGAAAATTCAGTCTTATCCAACCTTAATAGATCTTGAGGGCAGTGACGCATGATTGCACATCACAGTAATTTATGTCATTAACGCACCAATGAATTATCAAGAAAATAGATCTAGGTGATAATGAGGAGGCACTTTGTCTGGAAAAGATACTTCTGTGAAATACGTCCTTCCTCAGAGGGGCCAGGTGAGCGGGATGCAGGGCCTTCCACTTCAGGTAGGGCCGGGCATTTCCCTGCATCACTGCTTCTCCAAGAAGAAAGATGAGAAAAGGCAACAAGAAACCTCTCTTTTTTCCTTGCTTTCTGTCTAAATATAGAGGGGAAGTGCAAGGTGGCTGGCTGCAGGGAGGCTCAGAATGGACAGAGCAGGTCTGGCATCCAGTGCTGGAGCCGTGAATGCAGGAAGAGTCTGCACACGGAGCAGCATGCATGTGCAAGTGGTGAGGCAGGTGGAGGGTTTCCCTCCTGATGCCATCAACCTGCCTGCTTACAAGTTCTCCAAGATCACACCTCCAGTGTCCCAGCCCTGTGAGCACTTTCTTGGGAAGGACAAGGGGTTGTGACACAGCTTCTGGGAAATGCCAGCATGGCATGGTGTCTCCTGTGGCCAACATGCAGAAGGACTGCTCCCAGCCTGCTTTTTCAGGAATTGGCTACTCCATAAGAGTGCCTGGGGCAGAGCCTATAAGTTTTCTCTACTTTTTCATCTCAGCACAACTCCAGCACTCGGTCTCCTGAAGCCCTGAGCTGCAGATCAGTCAGCTGAGCACCATCCTCCACCACTCTGCAATGCCTCGGTGCTGGGAGGTAGTGATTCTAGACTGTGTGTGCTCTGCCGCTGGTATCCTAAGAGGTCCTGAGCAAGTCTTTTCCCAGAGATGCTGGGTGGTGTGACCTCCAGAACAGGCCCATAGTGAGGAGTGAAGAGTGTTTACCTTTCTGGGAAGAAGTGCCTAATAAGCAGTAGGGAGGCCATTGGGCACACTGGCTGGACATCGTGCTGGGCCCAGCATCCATCTTGGACATCCTCAGCAGAGTCCCACAGAGACCCCAGCCTGGGAGACACCAGCCAAGTCCCTAGAACCTTGCTTATCTGGAAGTCAAGCCTCTTGAGTCTTGAGAGAGCCAATGGGAATATCCCTCATAGAGGCTTCCTGAGGAAGCAGCACTGAAGAAGAAAAATGGGCATAAAGGATAGGTTTTGGTAAAGTAGGACCTAGTTTTTATGGAGACAAGTTCCTGAAATTCAGTGACCTTTTTCCTCCTATTTGTTTATCCGTGAGTCATTTAATCTATGTTAGCCAAGCAAGAGGGAATGTAGCTGAGGCCTCCACTCTGCACAACAGGCAGGTAGGATGCTCCTGCTGTTGATGCTGAGACAGGCATCAGAGCTGGAGTGTTCTAGATATTAATAATCTAGATTCCTTAGCTTCTGCAAATACTGTTTGTAAATACCCTTGTGCAGATGTTCATCATCTCTCTAGGATGGTGGATGCTGCGGAGGAGATGGGAACAATCCAAACTGCTGCATGAACCAGAAGAAAGACCACTCGGTAAGTGAGTTCTTCTCCTGGGGGAAGCCTGGGGGTAATCTGAGACTTAGAGGAATTGGTACACAAGCTCATGTTCCTGGCAGTGGGGGACTGGAAAAGGATGCTATGGTGTCAGTGATGGCAGACTGTGGGGGATGGTGATGGTGCACGTTAGCTCCGGGTCCTCTAACGTAGACCTCATTCCTGCTTCCCAGGGATTACCTGCTCCTCTTGCAGCCTTCAGTGGGGCTGGCAATGAGCTTGCTGGAAGGAAAGGCTGAATTGGTCCTCTTGGGCATTTGAAAGGAGGAGATACTGTACCACCTACTTGTTCTCTTTCCCCATAGGTTAGTCTCTCGCCATCTTTATTCAAACCAGAGGAGTTCACGCCCCTGGATCCCACCCAGGAGCCCATTTTTCCTCCTGAGTTGCTGGTAGGTGATGCCTCAGGGACAGGTCCAGCATACTGCGAGTCCCTGGAAACCTGGTTTATTTTCATACCCACTGGGAACTTGTGTCTTTCCTGTCCTTTAGGTTTCAGCTTAAATGTCCCTTCCATTTTCTGACACCCCACTAGGTTGAGTCTCTGCTACGTGTGCTCACAGCCCCTGCACTTCTGCTTATGTGTGTCATACTTACAGTTACTGATTGGATGTCTGTGTTCCTTGCTAAATGGCAAGCTGCATGAGGATAGGGACTGGCTCTCTGGCCACACTGTAGTGTAGCAGGTGCACTATAACCATTTGCTGACCTCCTGGCTATATCTAATATATAAGCACCCCAAGAAACCTATTCCCTCTATAAGCAATCCATTTACTTAGAGAACAAACAAACAAACAAAACTCTCTTCAAAGGACATGACCTGTGGCTTGCAGCTCTGTGTTAAGGACACCCCCTCACACCCACTTTATCACCATCACTCTAATATTTATGGAAATGAAAGAATCAAGCCACTTGGAGTTTTTCAAGTGCACACTTCTCAGGATGGTGTGCTTATGAAAACTTCCTTGTAGCTTCAACAGGCCAGAGAGAACGGCTGTGGAGCCGACCACCAGCAGATCTTTCTCTGAACTGTGAAACTTTGAAAATACCCACCAGTTTGATTTGAGAGCTTCGTTCAGCCCAGTGTCACCCTGCAAGCACTAAAGCCAGCCTTCCGAGGCATCACCTTGTAACAAACACCTCTTCCTACCTTCCTGACCTCCATCTCTTCTCATGCCTTGTCCATGGTGCCCCCCGGAGACAGTATGGAGCACTGCAAGGAGCCTGGGCTTTCAGTAGGTCTGTTGGGGACTCCTCATGGCAGGTGACCTTCAGCAGATCCCATAACCTCCTTGACCCTCAGGATCTTCTTTCACTGGTGAAAATGAGGCTTATAATGCCTCCTTCATGGAGGTCTTGTAAAGACTAAGCATATATTTAATAGTCCCAATTGAGTTCCTGCTTCTGAACATATTACTTCCCCTTACTTCTCCCTGATAGACTTTTTCGTTCTGAATGTCAGTAAAACATCCCATTGCTGACTTAAAGCAATTTATCAGGGGAATGACAGTAGGAAGAAGGAGACAGTGTAGTAAGAAACTACATTTCCCAGAGGCTGAAAGACACTCCTCGGAAGCAGCTGCGATTTGAAGGGGAGCGTGTGACGTGGATACAGGTCTCAACACTCAAGGAGCTGCTGGACCTCAAGGCTGAGTACCCCGGTGCCAAGCTGGTGGTGGGGAACACGGAGATTGGTAAGGACTGGGGGAGGCTGCCCTGGGGCTGCCCGGGGGCCTGGGGGTGCTGCTAGGTCCTCTTGCCCATCCTCACCTCCCCCTGTCCTTACTCGCCTCTGCACCCGATCCCTCTGCCCCACTGACTACATGGAGCCTACCAGAAAGCCCTGGAAACTCCAGTTCCTGCAAAGACCTCTGGCTGTGGAGTCCCACAGATCTGGCCCAGCTCCTTGCTGGATATGTGACCTCCAAAGAGTTACTTGTCCTTGTCTACCCTCATGTTCTGTTTTTTATATGGGGGTACTAATAACTCCTTAAAGGATTGTTTTGGGTGTGAAATGAGATTCTTGCATGCAGTTGACTTTTTTCCCATAAACATTAACAGGGTGCCAAGCACGAGCCAGGTACTCTGGAAGGTGCTTGGGAGACAAGGATCAATTGGACATGGTTCCTTGCCCTCAAGGGCCTTCTAGTCTAAGGGAGGAAGAAGTAATTTAAGCATAGTGTCTAGGCTAGTGTCTGATGAACACTAGAGGTTCCATAAAAGTCATGCTTTTGAGCCCACCATCCCAGTTTTTCTGGGGAATGATGTGATAAGGTAAAGAAGAGGAGAGCTCCAGGTATGACTGTAGCATAGCAGGTGCACTATAACCATTTGCTGACCTCCTGGCTATATCTAATATATAAGCACCCCAAGAAAACTATTCCCTCTATAAGCAATCCATTTATTTAAGAAACAAACAAACAAACAAAGAGCTCTCTTCAAAGGACATGATCTGCAGCTTGCAGCTCTATCTTAAGTACACCTCCCCACACCCACTTTATCACTGTCACTCTAATATTCATCATAGGCAGTTTGTGCTGCCTATGACTGTGGCCACCTGCCCTGTCAGTGCTACCACTTGGGATGTGAGGCCCAGAATACTCGAACACGCTGGGAGACTCAGAATATGCAGCTCTCAGCCCCAGTGCTTTAAGAGATGGGGGAGAGATGGCAGAGGTTCCCAGGCTTCTGCTAATCTCTGTCGATTTCTATTTTTATTTATTTATTTATTATTTTTTTAAATTTCCTTCCCCACCTGCCCCTCTGTCGATTTCTAAACCTGGCATGGTCTATTTCTACTTTGCTGGGTCCCAAGTCTAGTGAGGCTCTAAGGAGGAGACCACGGCCCAGCTGAGGACCTCTGCTGTGGAGGGGCATGCCATCCTTCTAAGCAGTCAGGTCCACCCTGGGGGGAGACACCTGGCTCTGGTTCCTGAAGGAGCTGCCAAGCCCTGGGTTCTGGTTGGCTCCTCAGCCACAGAGAGGATAATCTGGCTTGGGTCAGTGCTTATGGAGTCAGAGAGGGCGCCGCCCTCGGTGAGCACATTTACACACGGTAGAGTCCCCAGCTGTGGTTTAGTGACACACTGAGGCAGCAGGGTGGGCTGAGACACACTTCAAGAAATGTGATCTTGATGACCATGGCTCCACAGGACTCATGGTTCAGGTAGCCCAGGTGTAGCTTGATTTAAGGTGGCTGGGGGGAATCTCAGGAGGTCCTTCCTTTTTTTTTCTCAAAGACAAGGTCTCACCCCGTTGCCCAGGCTGAAATGCAGTGGTGCAGTGCTACCATAACTCACCTCAAACTCGTGGGCTCAAATGGTCCCGCACCTCAGCCTCAAGGGGATCATTTCATACTTGCATGCTCCTTGTTCTGAGTCATCCAATGGCCTGGGCCCAGTTGGATTCCAAGAGAAAGGAATTTACAAAGATTACATAAGCTCCGCAATTAGGAATGATTTCTCAAGACCACTTCTGTCTGTGCCACTCCCTCCTCTCTTATGCATACCCCAGTAGCATAGCCACCTCCAGTCAACGCAGGGTGTTGGGGGGAAGGCAGACAGAGAGAAAACCTTATCATGATAGAACTTACTGTCTCAATCTGTATTTTTTGTCCTGGAAGCTGATATTCAAAAGGGGCTGATATTCAGGTGCTGTTTAGGATTTCTGAAGGGAACCTCAAGGATTTCTGGAATCAAGAGGCCCTCAAAGCCTAGGGCCCCCTTCAGAAATCCTAAAAGGCACCTGGGGTTGGGGGTGGGGCAAGGAGGTCACAGGTATTTCTTTTTTAACCTTTTCCATCTATATCCTGTTGGCAAGGCTGGGCGAGGTGCTGGCCCAACTAGGCCTAAGGAACAGAGGCGCATTTGTTTAACAGAGGCTTCTGACTCATTTAGTCAGGAAGGCCAGAAACCACACACAGACGTGTGGCCCCACAAAGCCAGGAAACTTGAAGAACTCAGGCAGATAGTGGGGACTGGAAGACAGATTTGAAGTTTTCCCTCCCATTTTCCTTTTTTGCTTTAATGTTAAACTTTCATGTTTTTATTACTATTATACCCCAACACGAATAATCATTTCATAGTGAAACTTGCTTATTCTTAGCTGTGTGATTTGGGCGAGAAACTTAATCTTTCTTTGCCTCAGCGTCTTCATCCATAAACAGAAAAATCAGAGTTCCTCGTAAGGTTATTCTGAGGATTAAGTAAGTTAAAATAGAGAAAGTGCTTAGAAGGGTTCCTGACATACCTTAACTTCCTGTGTTTTCTTTTCTTTTATTTTTTTGTTTTTTTGAGACAGAGTCTTGCTCTGTCACCCAGGCTGGAGTGCAGTAGCCTGATCTTGGCTCACCACAACCTCTGCTTCCCAGGTTCAAGCGAATCTCTTGCCTCAGCCTCCCGGGTAGCTGAAATTACAGGCATACACCACCACGTCCAGTGAATTTTTGTATTTTTACTGGAGACGGGGTTTCACCGTGTTGGTCAAGCTGGTCTCGAACTCCTGACCTCATGATCTGCCCGCCGTGGCCTCCCAAAGTGCTGGGATTACAGGCGTGAGGCACCGTGCCTGGCCTCCTGTGTTTTCTAATGTTGTTCCACACACACACACACACACACAGGCACACACACACAGACACAAACACAAACACACACACAGACACACAGAGACAGACACGAACACAGACACACACAGACACAGATACAGACGTATGCACGTGTGCACGCATGCATGTGCACACACATACACACGCACACACACACTCCAGTGAATTCAAACTCATTTCATTTGAATTCAGATGGGCTTTTTGAGATAGTTTTCGGGCTGATAGTCCAAAGACTAATCCCACCCATGTTCTACTGAGTTTCCCATTACCAAACACCTACAGTCACCAGGGAGCATATTGTGATTGCGGCTATGTCATATATCCTGTGTTTAATGGTGAGAAAAGCTGCTAAGGCCTGCCTTGGTGATACAACAATGGGCCTACAACTTGGGTTTCTTGTTTCTCTCTAGGCATCGAGATGAAGTTCAAGAATATGCTGTTTCCTATGATTGTCTGCCCATCCTGGATCCCTGAGCTGAATTCAGTAGAACAGGGACCCGAGGGTAAGGGGGAGGTTCACTCCAAGCTCATGGAGGGGCTGTGAGGCTGGGGATGGGTCACAAGGTTGGTGGTAGGTGTCAGGGTGGCCTTCTCAGTGGCTCTGGCTGCCCCTGCTTCTCCTGGAGCCCACCTTGCACAGGGAAAGGTGGGAGGGGACCTGATTCGTTGCCTTTTCTCCGCTAAGCATCCATGGTAGGGTGCCAGTCAGCAAGAGGCTATGGGATCTTCAATCATTTTTCTCATTTCTGGCTACACATTGGAATCACTCATGTGGGGGGTGGGGGAGGTGGGGGCTGTGCTTGAGTGCTTTTCAAAAGAATGCTAGGACTTCACCCCCAGAGATTCTGATTTTAATGAGTTGAGAGTTACCGGTTTAGAGGATAGAGCATCGGTTGTAGGATCAAGAGACCTAAGCTTGAGTACTGGCTCGTTTATGAGCTGGGTGGCATTGGTTAAGTCACTCAGCTACTCTGGGTCCTAATTATCCATGTAAAGCTGAGAGTCCTGATTCAGCCTTGCTGGGGTTGTTGGAAAGCTTCAGCGGAGCTGTGGATAAAATCCTCTTCCGAACTGTGGGAAGGATTGCTGTTATTCCGAATGCGTGTTCCCAGGTATCTCCTTCGGAGCTGCTTGCCCCCTAAACATTGTGGAAAAGACCCTGGTTGATGTCGTTGCTAAGCTTCCTGCCCAAAAGACAGAGGTGTTCAGAGGGGTCCTGGAGCAGCTGCGCTGGTTTGCTGGGAAGCAGGTCAAGTCTGTGGCGGTGAGTCGCTGTCAGAGGCAAGTGAGGCCCACAGGACGGAGCTTTCATCCCAAAGCAGGGTGTCCAGACTCTCACTTGCATCAGCGCAGTGGGCATCAAACTTTAGTGCTTAGAGTTGCCTGGGGGGAGGGAGGAGCAGTGCTTGTTAAAATGTAGATTCTTGGGCCCACCCTCAGAGATTCTGACACATGGGTCTGGGATATAGCCCAGCTCTTCAGGTGCTTCTGATGAAGGTTGTCTGTGGGACACCCTGGGAAATGCACTCCGTGACTCGTAGGCTTCATTCTGTGGTTGCAGAGATGCAGCTTCTTACCTCCCTCCCTCTTCCTGAGCTTGGCAAAGCCTAGCAGTAGGTGAATAAGAGATACGCTAGGGAGAAGCCAAAATTGGGAGGGGAATTTCCTTTCAGAGTTATAGGGAGAACCAGAGACAGAGCCCTCTGACAGGAGGGGAGGAATCCACCTGTGATTGTTCACAGTCAGCTTTCAGACGAGCCCCTAAATCCCCTGTTTGCAGGTGGCATTCACACATCCTGTGCCAGTGGAAGCTCTTCACAACAGTTTATGGTGTTGGAAGAAAAGCTATCCCTTCCATTTTTAATTTTGTTTTTTATTAAAACACTCCTATTCCTCCCAGCCCCCACCCCAAGTACTTGTCACTTCTGATTATAGATAAAGAGACATAAACTCAGAAACTCCACTGAGTTCCCTAGTTCTGCTAAAACCTACTTCCAGGAAGAATTTTATTTCCATTGTGCCACTGATTTTCTTCCTGTTTTCTAATAATGATTAGAATATCTGATTCTTCTTACATTTTTTTTGCCAAGTTACCCGGGAAGTTCAGATCCAAATAGAGCAAATTATTCAACCTGAAGTCTTCCTCCTCTCCTTCCTTGATCTTTATCTTCTATTTTACTAACTTTACATGGTCTCTGGGATAAATCACGTCAATCCTTTCAGGAAAAGGTTGGGTGAAATCATCAATCAAACAAACAAACACACTTAGAGGGGCTTGCCTGCTAAATATCAGAGTTGGGATCCAATCCCAAATCCAATATGATTTCAAGTTTTCCACGTTTTTTGGAATGCCTACATTCTCACAGTGCCGGTATTGTGACTACAGTGGGCACAGGTCCTCAGGGGTCTCCCTACAGCAGATGTCACCCCGCTGCCCTGTGTTCAGGAGCCTGCTGCGTGAGCAAGGGTTTCCTGGAGTGGTCTCTCACTGCATACTCTCTGCTTGTTTTAGTCCATTGGAGGAAACATCATCACGGCCAGCCCCATCTCCGACCTCAACCCCGTGTTCATGGCCAGTGGGGCTAAGCTGACGCTTGTGTCCAAAGGTAAGCGGCCTGAAGCAGAGGTCCAGAAAGAAGGACTTGGGGGGGAGAAAAGTCTCACCAGACAAGTCATTTTCTGGAGAAACAGAGCTCGAAGTTCAGTGACCCAGCTCTCTCTAAGGTTTGGGTCCAGGGGAAACAGGAGAATGTATCTGGTTTGGGAGACAGGAAAGCTGGGCCTTTTCTTTGTAGAGACTTCACAGCAGGAACTGCTACCTGCATGCCTTACCTAGTGGGGTGATGGGGCTGGGATGCACTGGCTCACTACAGCCTGCTGTTGGATCTTCAGGAATTCTGTGAGTCATTTGTGAAACAGAGTTATTAATAAAAATCAGGCCAGGTACGGTGGTGGCTTATGCCTGAAATCCCAGCACTTTGGGAGACCGAGGCAGGAGAATTACTTGAGTTCAGGAGTTCAAGACCAGCCTGGCCAACATGGTGAAACCCCATCTCTACTAAAAACACAAAAATTAACTGGGCATGGTGGTGTGCGCCTTTAGTTGCAGCTACTCGGGAGGCTGAGTCAGGAGAACCACTTCAACCTGGGAATTGGAGGCAGTGAGCTGAGATCGCACCACTGCACTCCAGCCCGGGTGACAGAGAGAGACCCTATTTCAAAAATTAAAATAAAAATAAGTGTGTGTAAACTTACAATGAAATAAATTATATTCAAAACAAAAGGAATAAATACTCAAAATAAATCACTTCCTAATTACTTCATTTTGCTGTTATCAGTGCTCTTGGAGTTATTTGCCTCTGTTCGGCCTGTACAGTGGACATGCTCTACAATTATGTGCTCCTGTGCATCTTTGCTTTGTCAGAGGGTCCCAAGACCACCTTGGCTCTGATATTGACTGGGAGGATTCAGCATTCAGTCATACTCTTGGCTATGACTTATTATAGCAGGAGGACGATAAATCAGCAAAGGGAAAAGATACATGGGAACAAAGTCTGGGGGAACCAGGCACAACCTTCCAGAGACTTCTCCCAGCGCAGTCACACAGTGCATGTTTAATTCCTCCAGCAACGAGTTGTGACAACACAAGTGAGGTCTTGCCTACCAGGGAAGCTTATTAGAGGCTCAGCGCCTGGGGTTTCCCTGGGAGCTGGTCACACAGGCAGCCTCTACTGTCATGTGCCCGAAGTCTAGACTCCCAGAAGGAAAGCAGGGGTTCAGCATAAACAATTGTTTGTACGAATAATGTCGGCACAGTGAGCTGCTCTAACAGCGAGTGCTGGGAACGCTTCTGAAGTACAAGTTCCCAAGGGTGAGCCTTGTAAGCAGGCCCTACAGAGGACAGCAGTCAGGGCTGCTGTGCTAACATTCCTGCTCTCTTCCCAGCTTCAGATTCAGTGATGCAAATTTGGTAGCCTGAAATTAGCTATTGGAAGTATTTACACCACAGAAATTGGCAAATGCTATAAACTAGGGCTTTCCCCCTACATGAAACTGGTTGTTAAAGATTCACCAGCACACCATTGCTTAAGGATGCTTAAGGATTTCAGACGGAGGATTTGGCCCCAATTGTGCCAGTCATTCGCTCTGACTGTGGGCACTGGAGACCGGCATGAAGAATCCCACTGATGGTTGTCCTTTGCTCCTCATTGAGTTCCCAGTCTTTCCCTCACATTGGCTCCTCTTCATCTTGCTTCTGTACAGGCACCAGGAGAACTGTTCGGATGGACCACACCTTCTTCCCTGGCTACAGAAAGACCCTGCTGAGCCCCGAGGAGATACTGCTCTCCGTAGAGATCCCCTACAGCAGGGAGGTGAGATGTTGAGGGTGTTGGTTCCAGGTTCTGCTCAAATGAGTCCTACTGCCAGGCTCTAGACAAAGAGACCAGGGTCTGCCTCAGGGACCAACGTGAGCATCTGTCAACTTTTACATTGGTTTTTCTCTCCAAACATTCCCTCTATTCAACCAACCATATTCCTTTCCGGACAATGAGAAGTTGCAGGATAGGAGTCCACATGATAGGGACTGTGGAACCAGATAGCTAGATACTTGGTCCTGAGAGTCATTTCAGCTTTCTGAGCCCTAACCTCCTCATATGTAAAATGGGCACCATGTTACTTACCATACGGGTTATTGTGAGGACTGAAAATAAATAATTCATGAAGTTCCTGGTGATGCCCAGAAGCCAGTGGAGATGGCCAGCAGCTAACAGAGTGCCAAGAACGCATGTAGCTGTCGAGGATTCCTGCCCATGTCAGAGGAAATTTGCTTTCCTGTGGTGAAGAATGTGGGGTTCACATGCTGCATGAGAAGCTGCCTGTGGCTCAAACCCTCCTATGCTGACCTGAGGCTTGAGATGATGCTTCACTGAACTGGCTGTGGGTTGGTGCGGATGGATTCCTGCTTCATGCGTGGCTCTTCTGGCCTGTTGGGGGGGCAGGTCTGAGCACCACTGGCTGCTGTACTCTTTGTCCCCTGGGGCCTGTGATGTCTTGACCTGGTGTGGGTCTCTCCTCTTCTAGCACCTACCAGCTCAGAAAACATTCCAAAAGGGCTTTTCAGAAAAGACATCTGAGAGAGGTGTGGGGGAGCCGCTGTCAGGGAGAGTGTGAACGTTTCCCACAGCCAACGCTTTAGCTAGCATTCTAAGGCATGTTTTGCCCTTGGTAATTTTGACCTCCTTAATGAGAACGCTAATTAAATTAAAGCAATTATATCCCTGAGGTGGTTTCTTAATGGTTCTCTAGCTTGTCTGTATAGACCATTTTGTGCAGTGATTCCCAGAGTTTTGAAGTTCACAGTTCAGTAATTTTTTTTTAAATTATGAGCGATGAAAGGGAGGGGAAACAGGCATAGCTCTATTCAGTTTTTATTTGCCAGGTATGATCATTAACAAAACACATCCTTCCATTAAAAAAGGAGATTTTAATACCCAGAATGAGGAGACTTTCAAGAAAAGATATTGTCAACCTGACACTGACAGTTGGCCGTAGCCCAGTGAGAATGTCCCCAGGGATGGGCACAGTCCTGGGAGCAAGCATCTGTGTTCCAGAACAAAGGTCAAACTCTGGGCTCAGTGCCCCAGAGCCATGCTTGACATCCAACCTGAGCTGCTTTGTCATCAGGAGGGGGCTCCATGGCTTCTTCAGAGAAAAGCCTGTGGCCATTTGGTGGCCTCCACTGTAGGCCTCATGGTGCTTTTTCCAATAGCTGTCCTCTCCCTAAACCTGTTACCTTTGGTGTTCAACACAATTTGTGGTGCCAGAGTGAGCACAGACCTCAAAAGGAACCTGACACAGAAAGGGCTTGAAGTCAGGTGGCTCTTACCTGGAAAGTAGCTCATGCTGTCTTCCCATCCTTGAAGACAGATCTTGACTCAAACTCATGAAGGAAAATGTATTGAAAGCACAAGGGCGGTGATTGTTGCATAGTGCAATAGTGATACTTCCTTTTAGTAAGATTTCTTTCTTCCTTTTCTTTTCTTTTTTTTTTTGAGGCAGAATCTCACTCTTCCTGCTGGCCCCGGCTGAAATGCAGTGGTATGATCTCAGCTCACTGCAGCCTCAATGTCCCAGGCTCAAGTGATCCTCCCACCTCACCCTCCCAAATAGCTTGGACCACAGGTGTGCACAACCACACCCGGCTAATTTTTTTTTTTTTTTTTTTTAGAGATAAGTCCTCACTATATTGTCCAGGCTGGTCTTGAACACTTGGCTTCAAGCACTCCTTCCACTTAGGCCTCTGGGATTATAGACATAAGCCACTGTGCCCGGCCTGTTTCACCAAGATGTCTGAACGATGCCAAAGACTGGTGGGAGGGACAAGTTGGAGAGAGCAATGTGGAGACCACAAGCAGAGGATGCCAAGGGCCAAACAGCCTCAGTCCCCAGAGAAGCCGGGGTGGGCGCTGATAGTGGGCACCAGGGTGGGGACAGGTAAGGGGGCTGAGGTGTCTCTGAGGAGCCTTTGCGAAAGCACCCTCCTGCCCTGCAGCTGTTGTTCAATGGAGACCACGCAGTTCCACTTTGTCCCTGACCCTCAGCTTTTCTGACTGGCAGGGAGAAATCTAGGTTTTTTTCCAGCTTCTGGGAATGTTATGTGGAACCTCTCCTAAACAGGTGGTAATCAGTTACGTTTGATCTTTGATTCCTGGGGCCAGCTCCCCAACTATTGTGCAATGGTGTTATCCCCCTCACCTCATAGCCCTACGATTCGGGTCTGCCATTTGCAGCCCTTGCAGGGCAAGGTGGAACACAGGCACCTTTCTGTTCTCTTTTAGGGTGAGTATTTCTCAGCATTCAAGCAGGCCTCCCGGAGAGAAGATGACATTGCCAAGGTAACCAGTGGCATGAGAGTTTTATTCAAGCCAGGAACCACAGAGGTAGAGGAGCTGGCCCTTTGCTATGGTGGAATGGCCAACAGAACCATCTCGGCCCTCAAGACTACTCAGAGGCAACTTTCCAAGTAAGAGCTAACAGCAGAATGAAACTACTGCTGCTATTGTTGCCACTAATAGTATCATTGTTACTGCTGCTGCTACTGTGACTACCAGTAGTATTACTATTGCTGCTACTACTACTATAACTACTGCTACTGCTGCTACTATTGCTGCCACTTCTACTTCCACTATAACCATGGTCCTGTGCTGTGACCCCAGTCCCTGCTATTCTGCCCTCAGATGTTACTACAAAACTATTACTAATGCTACTACCAGTATTACTACTAGGAGTATTGCCACTGCTATACTGTTACCATTGCTACTATTATTAGTAGTAATACTATTGCTACTATTCCTGCAGTTATAATTATTATTATGATTGCTACTACTCCAGCTGCTTCTCCTTTACAATTACAACTGTTACTCATTATTGTTATTACTATTACTACTGTTGCTACTACTATCACTACACTTATGATCATTGCTGCAATTCCTGCCACTATTATGATTAGTATTCTTGCTGTTATTACTGTTACCATTGCTACTACTACTATTGCTGCCTCTTCTATGACTTATTCTATTAGTACTGCTACTACTATTACTGCTGTTATACTAGTATTTTCCTAATAGCATTACTGCTGCTACTATTATTGCTACTGAAATTATTGCTACTACTGTTACTGCTACTACTACTATTACTATTGCTACTAGTATTGGTGCTGCTACTGTTACTACTAACAATAGCATTACTGCTGTTATTGCTGCTGTTGCTATGACTGCTACTTTTTGGCATTGCTTCTGTTACTACTGTGATTACTACTATTGCTGTTGCTTCTATTACTACTGCTTTTATGACTATTACTACTTCTGCTACTACTATCTATATTGTTACCACTACTGCAACTACTATTGCTGTTGCTAGTATTATTACCAGTAGTATTGATGCTGATGCTGCTACTACTTCTCTGCTACTGCTACTATTGCTACCACTATGGCTGTGATTACTACTACTGCTACTACTATTACTATTACTACAGTTATTATGTAACAGAAATTGTACCAAGCACTTCACTAGCATTATCCTGTGTAATCCTTATAGCACCCACATAGAATCAATAAAGCCTAACTTGGAGTTTGGTTCCTTGGTTCCAAAATTCCTGGCTCTGTCATTTACCAAATAGGTAACATAAGTCAAGTTACTGAGCCTCCCCATGCCTCAGTTTTCTCATTGGTAAATGGGTATAGGAATTTTCCCTACTACATTTTAAAATTTAAATTAAAAGTGACAATTCATCTAAAACACTTAAGATGTTGCCTGACACATTGTGAGGACTTGATAGATTTAACTGTTATTACTTTGGTGATCTTTAAAAATTGTATCTATTTTAAACATAAGGAAACAGAGGCTCACCGTGGTTAATTTAAGCATGTTGCCTAAAGTCACCAAACTCTAAGTATCCAAGCTGAATTTTGAACCAAGCTTTATACAGCTCCATGGCCCTGGGCACACAGCTCTATACAAAGGGACGTGGAGGGCTAGGCAGGAGCACTGTCCCATGCCCTACTCTCTGGCAGGCTCTGGAAGGAGGAGCTGCTGCAGGACGTGTGTGCAGGCCTGGCTGAGGAGCTGCACCTGCGCCCCGACGCCCCTGGCGGCATGGTGGACTTCCGGCGCACTCTCACCCTCAGCTTCTTCTTCAAGTTCTACCTGACAGTGCTTCAGAAGCTGGGCCAAGAGAACCCGGAAGACGTGAGTGGGGCCTGGCCAGGCACAGGCTCTCTGTAGCATTTCTGGGGATATAGGAAGTTGGTCTGGGTAGTAAATTTGCTTCTCTCCTCTGGACATCTGAGAGCAGAAAAGCAGGGACCGGGGTCACAGCACAGGAACCATGAAATGGGAGTGACCAGCTGGCTTGGAGGCAGAGTACTGGGCTGGGCGCTGGGGACACAGGTTCTTGCCCTGGCGGTGTCTCACATGAGAACCTGAATAGTCACAACTTTCCCTATGTCTCAGCTGTAAAATCTGCAAAAGGGGCAGGTGGACCAGATAATCTTTCTAGCAGTATTGCTGATACAACTGTGATTTCGTAGGTTAGATAGGGAATGCAGAAAGCTAAGAGTGGTGGCTCACACTAGGAATCCCAGCACTTTGGGAGGCTGAGGCGGGTGGATCACCTGAGGTCAGAAGTTTGAGACCAGCCTGGCCAATGTAGTGAAACCCCATCTCTACTAAAAATATGAAAAGAAAAAAAGAAGAGAGAGAGAGAGATAAAAGAAAAAGAAAGGGAATGCAGAGTGTGATGAGTAGGTAGGGTGGAATGGGGACGTCAGGTGGGGCTGCAATAACCAGGAGCCCGTGGAATGCACAGGATGTGCCCTCGGAGAGAGGGTGCAGGCTGAGGTGGGGCCCAGCTCCTGAAATATGTTCACCAAGAATTTGTTTTGCCCCTCTCCTATGCCAAGTTGCATGAGGTGCTGGGGGGCATCCCAGTGTGGGGGAGAACATGGACGGTAAAGGCTGCAATTGGGAGACAACTGCAGAGATGGGTGTGGAAGAGTGCAAAGCAGAGAGGATGCCCCTGATGTGGGAAGAGCAGAGTTAAAACCCTCTTTTAAAAAAAAAACTTCAAAAATACAGGATTGGATCAATGAAACCTAAAATTACTCTCACTCTCAAATCCCAGAGAAAACCACTGCTAAGTATTTTGGTTAATTCCCCTGATCTTTTTCCTGCATTCATCTGTTCATCTGTCATGCTGTTTGTCTGCCCCATTTCTTTCTCTCTATTTTTCCTTCCATCCATCTTCGATACCTGCCATCTTCCTATCTTTTAATGTGGATATATTTCGAAATTGGGACCACACTGCATATAAAGCTTTAAATCCTCCTTTGCTTCCATTGGGATTATATTGTGAACATTTTCCATATCATTAAATGCTTCCCATGGAATTGAGGAGGGCAAGGAAGAATTTTCCAGGAAGGCTGGAGGAGAACGGTATTCCCAACAGAGACAGCAGCAGGCATAAATGCAAGACAGAGGCAAAGAGTTTGGGGTGTTGGGGTGTTGGAGGAGGTACAGACCGTTCAGTCTATGGGGTACAGTGTGGGGGCTAGCAGTGGAGCTGAATATGCTCGTAAATGCTGAACTCTCAGAGCCCATGTTTGGATGCTGAGAGATCCAGCTAGCACTCAAAGGGGCATGAAATGAAGAAACGAGACCAGGGGATCAGTTGTCACTGTGGTCATTTGGGGATAACCACAGAAGGGATCAATGATTGAAATATAATCCTGGTCACCTCTGTTTTCTTGTCTCCACAGAAGTGTGGTAAACTGGACCCCACCTTCACCAGTGCAACTTTACTTTTTCAGAAAGAACCCCCAGCCAACGTCCAGCTCTTCCAAGTGAGTACAGTCAATACATGGCTAATATCAGGGGACTGTTCAGGCCACATCAGTTGGCTAGTGGCTGACCATTGGCTAGTGACGAACTTGAATTGTATGTAGGTGCATAAAGCTCCTTACTCTTGTGCTTAAATATCCAGTGAAGAAAATAAGAATCATATAGATGTTAATGTCACTATTTTTCTCTTGTTTGCCTAAATTTCTCTCTTGGGATTAGACTCCCAGCTGCACCTGTTCCTTACAGATTTTTTTTTTTTTTTGCGTGAGGGATAATGTGCAAAGCCTGAAGTATTATTGAGCATGTTAAAATAAACAAACAAACAAACCATCTGTCTACCCCAGCTTTTTGAGAGGTGCTAGGTAAAGGGTCAGCAAACTTTTCCTGAAAACATCTTAGATTTTGTGGGCCGGATGGTTTCTATTGCAACTTCTCAACTCTGTCATTGTAGCATAAAAGCAGCCACCAACAATACATGAATGAATGAGTGTGTTGTCTTCCAATAAAACTTTATTTACAAAAACAGGCAGTGGACCCAGGCCACAATTTACTGCCCCCTGCACACTGGAGGGTAGTCGTCCAAGCATGAGCTCTGGGGCCTGACTGCCTGAATTTATATCTAAACTCTGCCATTTCAAAATTGTGCAACCTTGAACAAGTTATTTATCCTCTTGTGTGCCTCTTGTTAATTATACCCACCTGCAAATGTGGATAATGGCCTACCTGTTTCATAAGATGGTTTTGAGGATTAAATGTGTTAATAAAAGTAAATTGCTTAGATAGTCCCTGGCATGTGGTGAAACACTCAATAAATATGACCCACTGTTATGATTACTTTGTAAAACAAAAAAAGAACTTTATTATCAAATCAATAATGTAAAACATTTTAGAAAATACAGAAAAATATAAAGAAAATAAAAATCACCAAAAAATCCACCTCCAAGAGCAAATTATTATTACATTTTTGTTTAACTCTTTTCATTATTTCCTATGCATATATGGACATGTATGTACCTTATTTATCACATATATTATCTTTTCCTACAGAATTTGAATTATTGTCAAACACAAACACATGTCCTGTTTTTATGCTTGCATGAACAATCCTTCTAATTAAAATTCTTCAAAAGTATGTTTTAATGGTTACGTACTGTTGTGTTCTACGAGGGCTGCATAGCTTATTTAGCCAATCCCCAATTAATGGCCATTTAGGTCCCTCTTTTTCTTGTTGTTCTTTTATAAACAACACAAGGACCACCCTTGCCATTACTTATGCACCTTCCTGTTTCCTTTGCCCCATGCCCCTCTGCATCCTTTATTCTTACCCCTCGGTGTGATTTGCCATGTAGCCTGAAGCTCTCCAGTGTCCCCTGGGCCTGTAGAGGGGCAGTGTCCTCGGCATCTCAGGCTGACTGATGACCCTGTCATTCCAGGAGGTGCCCAAGGGTCAGTCTGAGGAGGACATGGTGGGCCGGCCCCTGCCCCACCTGGCAGCGAACATGCAGGCCTCTGGTGAGGCCGTGTACTGTGACGACATTCCTCGCTATGAGAATGAGCTGTCTCTCCGGCTGGTCACAAGCACTCGGGCCCACGCCAAGATCAAGTGAGTGTCACCACCAGGAGGAGCTGGTGGAACTTTGTGAGGGGCCACTGGGAGTACCCACGAGACTTCTCGCACCCTGCCAGGCATGGAGATGCAAAGATAATGAGGTTTCTCCAGGACCTCCTAGGCTAGAGAGAGGGGAAGATGGGAACTCACCTCAAAACCACAGTCTGGAGAGGAGTAGGAAGGGTTCAGGGTCTGGTGGCACCTGGAGGAGTTCTGTTCCTGGGAGGGCAAGGGGAGTTGGCCTGGGAGGCATCAGCAGGGGCCAGATCAGGAAAGCCTTGGAGCCCTAAACAGAGAGATGACACTTGTCCCAAAAAACACTGAGAAGCTGCGGATAGGCTTTGGACAGGACCCAGTTAGACCTGCATTTTGGATACTAGGCTTGGTTAAAATGCAGAATTTCATTAGAACTTGAGTTAGCACTTACGGGAGAACACGGCCTTAGAGTGTGGCAGTCCTGGGATTGCATTCCTGCTCTGGTGCCTGTCAACTGAGACCTTGGCCCATGTACTTAAACTCTCAGTTTCCTCGTCTGTAGTGAGGTGTTTCTTCAAGGATTAGCAATATTGTCTATAAAGCACCTAGCAGAGAATAGTCACTTGCAGATGTTTGTTGAACTCTGAGACCTCAGATAGCAAAAATTATCACTTCTATAATAATAATAATTAATAATAATAAAACACCTAATACTCATATATAGCACTTAATATTTGCTACAACCTAGTTTTTTTTTTTTTTTGCTCATAATAACTGAAGGTTTTATTTTGACCTAAGCAATGATATATGTTAAGATTTTGACTCAGTTATAAAATGAACTCAGCTGAGATTGCCAAATATTGCTCTTATAAATAGGTATTTGAAAGCAAAAGTGGCCAGGTGTGGTGATTCATGCCTGTAATCCCAGCACTTTGAGAGGCCAAGGCAGGCAGATCACCTGAGGTCAGGAGTTTGAGACCAGCCTGGCCAACATAGTAGAACCCTGTCTCTACCAAAAATAAAAAAATTAGCCTGGCATGGTGGCACACGCCTGTAATCCTAGCTACTTGGGAGACTGAGGCAGGAGAATTGCTTGAACCCAGGAGGCAGAGGTTGCAGTGAGCCGAGATGATGCCACTGCACCCCACCCTGGGCGACAGTGCAAGATTCCATCTCAAAAAAAAAAAAAAAAGAAAAAGAAAAGAAAGCAAAAGTGCCACAGCCTAGTTTAAAGCACTTTAAATCTATTAGTTTGTTTACTCCTCACAACAACCTTATAGGCAGGTCCTACTATCATCTCTCTGTTCCAGATGAGAAAGCTAAGGCACAAGCAGGGTATGTAACTTGCCCCAGGCCACACAGTTGGTAAGTGGCAGAGCTGGAGTTTGAAGCTGAGCAACCTGAGCACCTGTGTTTTGCTGCCTCTGGATGTTCAAGCCAGAGACCGTGAGCTTCATTTCCTGTTTGGCGTTAGACACATAGCCTGCGGAGAAGAGCAGCTAGGAAGAGCCCTTCCTTGGGCCCACTGCGTGGACTTGGGATCAGGTTCCCTTGTCATCGGTCTTTTTTCTGCTGCTGCTGCTCCTAGCCTGGAGATGGGCTTCCTCCAGGAATGGTGAACCAGGCACAGGTGAAATCTAACAGATGAATAAACTGTCCAGGTCCCTGAAAAAAAAAAGTGTTTAAGTTCCTGTGATTGCCGGCTATAGGGTACATTCTTTCCCCTTTTTTCCTTGTCTTGAGACCATGTTGACAATACCGTGACCCACATTGTCTACACTCAAACCACCTCCATCCAAGCAATGTGAATGGATGGAAGAGGATGAGGGGGTTGACATTGCCATAACTGTAACAATTGGGGCCTTCCCAGGCTGCATACACTTGGAAGTGGGTGTGGCAGGGCAAAGCTTAACCCTCCTGACTTAACCTCAGTTCTAATAATCCCAGTCACGCTGCTTTCTGGCTTACTGACTTTGGACAAACTACCTAAGTTCCTTGAGTCTGAGATTCCACAAACATAAAATGGGAATTAGGACAAGTGCTTTCAGTGTTTCTCATGAGGATTAAGCATTTGGAAGGTGGTTAGTACTTCAGTTCAGTTTCCATACCTTTCCATGAAATGCGTCACCCTGTTTCCCCATGGGGCATGTGCCAGTGTGATCAGTACATAGGTGAGACTGTTATCCTTGATGCTATATTCAGGCATTCTCCCTTGGAAGTTCATGTTGCCTAATTATGGTAGGATGCCCTGTCATTCTGGGATAGCACCATGAATGTGGGGACAGAAATTCAGCTGTTTGAAGCTGTTCAGGGCCATGGATCAGTGGCACAGCAGGGCCCCTGTGCTGATTTTGGAAGGGAGGTAGTGTGATGTGTGCATTAGCCAGAGCTCTCCAGAGTAAGTTCTGCTCACTCCGATTTGGCTTGCTTGTACTTGGAGACCAGACAGTGGATCATGTAAGGTCCAAAGAGGCCTGGCCTGCCTTCTTCACTTTATTTATTTTTAAATGGAGATAGGATCTTGTTATGTTGCCCAGGCTGGTCCCAAATTCCTAGGCTCAAGTGATCCTCCTACTTCGATCTGCCAAGGCGTTGGGATTACATGTATGAGCCAAAGTAAGCCTGGCTGGCTTATTCACTTTGTGTCTCCAGCAGCGTTCAGCACAGGGGCCTGAATATGGTAAGCACTTAATTGACATCTGCAGAACAGAATATAATTGAATTAGAATCTAATAGAAAAGAAGCAGAGAAGTGAGGAATTAGGATGAAGCCAAGCCCATCAAAATAAGAACAGGGTTGTCCAACCAGGTGATGGATCCCCTGCTCCAGCTTGCTGGCCTGGCCCCCCCTCACACTGCTCATTCTTGCAGGTCCATAGAAACATCAGAAGCTAAGAAGGTGCCAGGGTTTGTTTGTTTCATTTCCGCTGGTGATATTCCTGGGAGTAACATAACTGGAATTTGCAATGATGAGACAGTCTTTGCAAAGGAAAAGGTAGGTCTTGGATTTTTTTTTATATGAAGTAAATGGAATAAGTATTGAAGTTTTAATTTGTGTACATTGCTCTAACCCCTGATCTGGAAAGTTTGTACATTTGCATGGATTGTGGCCATGAACTGGATGGCCACAATCCACAGAGGGATAGAATATGTTACTTGTTTATTTAATTGATGGCTGCTGTTTGTACATAGTAGGATGTCTCTATGCCAAGGTGACAGTAAAACAAGGCTGGTGATTGCATTTGAACTAGCAATTGGGTTCTTAAGAAACAACAGTAAGCTCCTTAATTAAAATAAAGTAAGAATACATTTAACAAACTAACTGGAAATCACAATACCACCACTATGTGTATTGGTAATTGGTAAATACGAAAGTTTATCTACTGATTTCGACGATATGAAATTCTGCAACAATGAACAAAAATTTTCAAATGTTTAAGACAGCTGCTACATAAGTTCTTATATTTTTTTCATAGGATAGTTCTCGACAGTCATTTTTTAATTCCAATAGACATCAAATGTTGCAAATTAGACATGAGTATTTCTGAAGACCTTATTATTGATGTAAAAGTGAAGGAGAGAGCAAAAAACTAAAAATATGAGAACAAGGGGCTCCGTTAGGAGAGCATCAAATTTCTTTACCAATTTTAAGAGCTTCTCAGAGCAGTGCTAGCATTATGGCTAGGGAGAGTCAACCAGATTTAACCAATTGCACTAATCAAATAAGTCAATAACTTATTTGGGAGATGTTTATTCTATCTGACTCTGGGAGGAAGAATAAGGCTGCCTCTGCCAGGAAGGCTTTCTGGACATCCCTCATTAGAATTATCAGAGACATGCATCCTAACTGTTCATTCCTACTGTCAGAAACCTCATCTTCTAAACCTCATCTTCTAATGTGCTGGACAAAAATTTTTTGTTGTTTACTTTTTGGGGGATGTTGGATGAAAATTATCTCTGAAGGAGATCCATTAAGCTTTTATGAAACTGAATTATTAAAGAAAAGAAAACAATCATTATCATATAAATTTTTAAATCTTTTTATGGATCATCAAGTCTAAGAACCAGCATTTGAGAGCTACTGCTTTTGGGTATTATCTTCATTGTAAGTATATGTCTTACATGTCTTATACTGATGCTTACAGCCTTTACAGCCTTTGAGAAGCTTTTGGAATAAATCTGGGAAATAGAACATAAAAGAAAGTGGTGTGGTGAAAAGAAAAGTAAGACTGGGGGGTCAGGGCCTAAGATTTGGTCATGATCTATTCAAAGTAACTAGCCCATCGTGGCCTTGTCTTCTGAGTCTCCATAAGAAGACCAGTGGTGTTGGAGTATAGATCCCAACTGACAAATGCACTTCTGCTGCAATATCCCCCGTTCTGCTCGTGGCAAATGAGTAATCAATTGCCACATTCTATCTGGTTCAGCCTCTCAATAGCCTGCCAGTACTAAATAATCAGAATTGGCCCTTGAGATGAAATCTGTTTGCCATCTTGATCCTAGTGACCCTCAATCAGTAAGATAAGGAATGCCCCAGGGCATTCCTAAAATGTGCTTTCATTGTGAAGGCAGGGACTTCTTTTGGTTTTTTGAACAATCCAAAAATAATTCGTTTCACTGTAGCTTGGTTGCATTCTTTAAGTCTGTCTCTGCTCCTAGGTTACTTGTGTTGGGCATATCATTGGTGCTGTGGTTGCTGACACCCCAGAACATGCACAGAGAGCTGCCCAAGGGGTGAAAATCACCTATGAAGAACTACCAGCCATTATCACAATTGAGGTAACTGAGAATGGGCTGCCTGTGTAGAGGACTGAGCTCCCCCGTCCCTGGATGTGCATTTATTAGGATCCCCTAGAAGGGATTTGAGCAGCAACTAGGGATTTGACTAGATGGGTTTTAAAATTCCCCTCCTGCTTCACTTGACTAGCCTTTAAAAAAAAAAAAAAAAAAAATTCCTCTCAACTCTGGGATTTAGCCTCCAGGAAACCTTCCCCTTTTTGGTCTTAGGCTCAGTTCACTAACAGCAGCCAAACTGAGTTCCTTCTTTTCACAATTTCACTTCCATCTGGTCCTTGTGGTATTCTTTGCTTTTCTTCAAGGTCCAGGATTATCCATCTGCAGCTGAGGGAATGGAGGAATATGATTCCCTGGGCTACAGTTGAGCTTACTTCAAGTCTGTATGTGAAGCATATAGAGATTCATTTATGAGAAGAGAGAGTTAACAATTCAGAGAGCTTCTCTTTCCCTAATCAGAACCCATCTTTCCCGTCCTCCTAAAAGCCGCATTTCTGAAACTTCTTTGTGACCCTCAGGATGCTATAAAGAACAACTCCTTTTATGGATCTGAGCTGAAGATTGAGAAAGGAGACCTCAAGAAGGGGTTTTCTGAAGCGGATAATGTTGTGTCAGGTAGAGCTGCTCCATAGAGCAGTGGGAATGGGGCGGCGTTGGTTTGCAAATAAAGTTCAAGAGATGTGCATTGAACCCTGAAGCAGGGAAGTGATTCCCAGACATTTCCTAACAGAAGATTCCCTCTTATGTTTGTAGCAAAATAGTAGACAGTTGGCTGGGAAAGAGCTTCAGTCATCTTAATCTCTACTCTGCTGTCTCTAGCCTGGACCTAATGATTCTAAAGAGATTCTAGAATATTCTGATCTGGAAGGGCATCTAGGGAAGATAATGGCCATAGATGCCTGATGGCCTTAGGTCTGCCAGGCCTCTAACCACATAGACTCTCATTCTCCCCCCACCTGAAGGCAGTCCTAAACCATCTTCAACTAGCATCCTCCCTTCTCTTCCTTCTACCCTCCTCTCCCTCCACCTCTGTCTCTGACACTATGAAATCAAATCCACTGCTCTCACCCAGGGCAACGCAGCTGACTACCCCTTTCAGAATTGTTTTTTACATTGGCTGTTGTGCTTTGTGAAGTCACTACGAAGCCAACTCTCCACTAGGCCTGGTAGCTTAGGTTCCGGAAGATGCTCTTGTTTTCAGCATTTCAATCACATCTATTAATCCCTGTACTTTTTCCAAAATTTTACAGTGACAGTTTCCGAAATCCTTGATTTCCACAAGCTGCAGTGAGAAGAGAACTTTGCACTGGATGCATTTCAGTGTCGTTCTGGTTTCTTTGTTGTGGGGGTGGGGGATGAGGGTGGAGCACTCAGCTCCCAGATAGCTAAGACTTTGGGATCCTTTTCCACACCAAGTGGGAAACCTTGAGGTTACCCCCTCAGGTAACCCTGTGATCAGTTGCTTCCTGCCCAGGCCACTTGGCAGAGTATACGCTCTCCTTAGGCAAACTGGCCCCTTCTGTAGCATCAAGCTCACTGTGAGGGATCTCACTGCTTCCCCAGGGGAGTTATACATCGGTGGCCAAGAGCATTTCTACCTGGAGACTCACTGCACCATTGCTGTTCCAAAGGCGAGGCAGGGGAGATGGAGCTCTTTGTGTCTACACAGAACACCATGAAGACCCAGGTAGATGCCTTTTGGGTCAGCTCAAGGGGCCGGCAGGATAGCGGGGAGCTCCTAGCAGACCAGGAGGGCCATGTGGGAAATGGGAAGAACGAGAAGTGGGCTGGTCCAGAGGGTTCTCGAGTGTCATAGTCCTGGAGCCAGACTCTCCCCCAACAAGCTGGTTTCACTGACCTTGTTCCATAACCTTTCTCAGCCTCAGTTTTCTCATCTATAAAATGGGGCCTGGGTGGGTCGTTGTAATTATTAGACAAGTTTTAATATTTAGTCTGAAGTCTGGTACATGTTGGCTGTTATCATTTCAGTACCTATGACCTTGGTCAAGTTATGTCCTGCCTCAGTTTCCTCACATGTAAAATGAAGGTGTTGGATTAAGTCATAGCCACAGGGATCCCTAAATTATCTACAGCAGCTCAAATATTCCTCGTTTCTCTGCTGCCTGTGACAGCGGTGGCCAGTGTTTTTGGCAGCTGGTCCTACTCTCGTGACCTGCCAGTCCCTGGTCACTTGGTCAAATGGAACAAGTTTCTAAGTATTCCGTGACCAACTACTTGGCCTCTGGCTAAAAACCAGTGCTTGATTTCAGCCTGGCAGCCTCAGCATCACTAACCACAGGCTGCGTGGGGATTTTGAATCAAGGAATTTCAGAAATCACAGCAGTGATTAGGTCCACCAGGCCTGAAATAAGTTCAAATAATGCATTCAGTGTGCGTGTTCTGTCTTTCACCCATAGAGCTTTGTTGCAAAAATGTTGGGGGTTCCAGCAAACCGCATTGTGGTTCGAGTGAAGAGAATGGGAGGAGGCTTTGGAGGGAAGGAAACCCGGAGCACCGTGGTGTCCACGGCGGTGGCCCTGGCTGCATATAAGTGAGTTGCAAAGTCTGTTTCTCCCATCTGGCTCTGGGAAGAAGAATAAGGCTGCCTCTGCCAGGGAGGCCTTCTGGACTTCCCCCTGTTAGAATTAGTTTCCTCCTGCTTTGAATTCTCATAGCCCGCTGTTTTTAGAACCCGTGGGCATAGGGGGAGGGTAACATTACCTGTTCCTTTGTGATCTGGCACAGGTGTCCACATCTTATCTCCCCTACTTGGCTGTGAGCTCTCTGAAGGCGAGCACATACCTCGTGTCCTTATATTTTCCACCTTGTCTAGCATAGTGTCTAGATGGCAAAGCAGCCCAGTGCAGGTCTGCTCAGTGTGCTGGTGGAAAAGGTGGCTTCCCAGCTGTTTTTATTCTGAGACTCACAGGGCTGAGCTGCTGTTGAAGGCTCACAGGCTTCTAACCCTCTTGGTACCCCCAGGACCGGCCGCCCTGTGCGCTGCATGCTGGACCGTGATGAGGACATGCTGATAACTGGTGGTAGACATCCCTTCCTGGCCAGCTACAAGGTTCTAGATGCTGGGGCTGTTCTGGGATGGGAAGTGCCATTTTGTAAGGAAACCTGGGACCGAATGTCCAGGCGTCCTGGGCTGCACTCTGACTTTTTGCCTATCTGTAGAGGTTCAAATAAGAAATGGCAAGAAGGGAAATTCAAATAGGCCAACAGCAACACAGAAAGGCAGTGCTGAGGGAGGCTGGCACCCCATCTCCCAAGGGTGGCATTCATGACTTCTGTGAATTTGCTGTGTTCTGAGTCTGGTCAGGCTCAGAAACATGATTCACCACCAGCATACTCAGGATAAACCCATCACACTGGGTAGTGTGACGTAAAAATTAGAACGATAGCTTAGTAATATACTGTGAGAAATAAAACTTCCCAGGGGCCTAGACAGGCCCAAGATGTTAGGATGGGTACTTGCTTTCTCAGACCATGGTTGGGCACAGCCCACACTTCTCCCTGGGACAGTCCCTTTTCTGGGTTTCTGTAATGATCAATACACCCTTTCCCTGTATACATCAGCATAGCTTTACCCGGCTTAGCCCAGCTCTAGAAAGCTGGGAGCCCTCTCTTCATGAACTCGCCTTAAATATGGCCTTTGACCTATTCTGAGTTTGTTTCATGGTTTAACTCCCAGCAAGGGATTATATTTCTCTTAGCCCAAAATTCTTGTGGGCCTGAAGAGAGTTCCTTGATCTTTTCAAGTCCCAGTTTCTGTACCTGTAAAATGGCCTATAGAGGGTATTCTAACAGAGTACATAGGTCAAGGAGGTGCGTGCTCCTGTGAAATGCAACTTTTTTTGTCTGCTGACCAAAAGCTGTGCAGGGACAGTCCAGTATCTTTCCTAGTTTCTCTTCCCTGTGCTCCCCTCCCTGCCCTATCATGATCTACTTTCTCTTTCCAACCTCCTTACTCCCCCTCCTAGAACCAGAAGTCAGGAGCTGGTAGCAGGAAGAAGGGGTGTGGGGACAAGGGGTATCCGGGGGTGGGGAGCCAAGTATGTGCCACTTGGGAGAGGGGCATTCCTCTTTTCTGCACTTGCTACCTTCTGGTGACTTCAGAAGGTCACCTTTTTCTCCTGGGTTGATGTGGTGTTCTGTTCATTTCCTCCACGTGGCATAAGTGGGAGGGAGGATCAGAGACAGAAAGAGAGGTGGTGGAAATGGGACTTCTGATAAATCACTCTCCTTTCTCGTTTTATCAGGTTGGCTTCATGAAGACTGGGAAGGTTGTGGCTCTGGAGGTGGATCACTTCAGCAACGCGGGGACACCCAGGATCTCTCTCAGGGTGTGAGTAGGACCTGCCACCGCCCCTGCACCCAGAGCTGACTTCAAGGCCAAGGGTGGGCCCCACAGCCTGTTCCCACAAGGCGCAGGCCTCCCCCAGGCCCTGTCTGCCACTGTTGCAGTAGTCTCCTAATGGGTCCTCACCTTCAGGTTTCCCATCCTAGATTAATCTCTAAAGCACCATGATGATCATATTATTTATCTGGTTAAAAACACATCCTTCTTGTTCAAGATATTTTGCCAAGCTAGCAAAGTCAGTTACTATGTTTTATGGATAGTGTGTGGCATTGTGTGTGTATATATGTAAGCAATAGTAATATATATAACATATAAGCTAATACTAATATATATTACTATCTATAGCATGCATGGAAAAGTGTCTGAAGGAACATATACCAAACTCTTAACAGTGATCAAATTATTAACAATGATTGGAATGGTATTGAGAGGGATACACACTGTCATTTTCTATGTTACACATTTCTGTGATGTTTTAATTTTAAATAAGTCGAATTGCTTTTTAGAAAACGGTTTCATTGAAGTGTAATTTACATACCATGAAGTTAATCCATTTGACGTATATAATTGAAAGGTTGTTAGTAAATTTCCAGAGTCGTTAGACCACTGTCACAATCCAGTGTTTGAGCTTCCATCACCACAGAAGGAGTTCTTGCATGCATTTGTAGTCACTCCCATTACCATTCCACAGGCCCAGGTCATCATTAGTCTACTTTATGTCAAGTCATTTAAATAGAACCATACACTATGTGTTTTTTTTTTTTTCTGTTTGATGTCTTTCTCTCAGAATAATGTTTTGTAGGTTCATCTATTTATTAACATTATTATTATTGTTTGAGACAGAGTCTTGCTCTGTCACCCAGGCTGGAGTGCAGTGGCACGATTGCAGCTTACTGCAACCTCTGCCTCTGGGTTCAAGTGATTCTCTTGCCTCAGCCTCCCAAGTAGCTGGGATTACAGGCATGCACCACCACGCCTGACTAATTTTTGTATTTTTAGTAGAGGCAGGGTTTTGCCATGTTGACCAGGCTGGTCTCGAACTCCTGACTTCAAGTGATCAGCCCACCTCAGCCTCCCAAAGTGCTGGGATTACAGGCATGAGCCACCATGCCCAGCCCATCTATGTTATAGCATGTATCAATGCTTCATTCCTGTTCCTTGATGAATAATATTCCATCATATGGACCTACCATATGTTGTTCCCATTCACCACTTGATGGACATTTGTGTTGTTTCCAGTTTTTAGCTTTTATGCATAATACTGCTCTGAAAACACTAATGGACATTTCTCCTGAGTAGATTCCTAGGAATAGAATTGCTGCATCTGCGGTGAGCTTAATATTTTAAGAAATGATCAAATTATATTCCAGATTGACTACACCAGTTTATATTCCAGTCAACAATCTTAGGGGTTCCACATCCTCAGTAACACTTGGTATTGTCTGTCTTTACCCACTAGAATTAGTGGGTGTGAAGTGATAGCTCGTTGTGATTTCATGTTTCTTATATCCTGTGACCTTGCAGAACTCATTTATTCGTTCTAGGATTTCTTCTGTGGATTCCTTGGGATTCTCCTCTGCAGATAATGATTATCATCTGCAAATAGGGACATGTTTTTTTTTCTTCTTTTTTTTCCAGTCTGCCTGTTTTAATCTCCTTTTCTTTTCCATACTGTGATGGCTAGCCAGACCTTCCAGAACTATTAGGTCATATATCCTTGCCTTGTTTTCATTCTTAGGGGGAAGGCATTCAGTTTTTCATCATTAAATATGTTATTGGTAGGTTTTTTTTTTTTTCTAGATACTCATGATCAGATTAAGGAAGTTTCCTTCCATTAGTGTATCTGATGGAAATTTCCTTCCATTATTGAGCATCTTTGTAATGAGTGGGTGTTGAATTTTGTCAAATGCTTTTTCTGCATTGATTGACATGATCATGTGATTTTCCTCTTAGCCTCCCCCAGTAGCTGGGATTACAGGCATCCACCACCATGCCCAGCTAATTTTTGTATTTTTAATAGAGATGGGGTTTCACCATATTGGCCAGGCTGGACTCAAACTTCTGACCTCGTGATCTGCCCGCCTCAGCCTCCCAAAGTGCTAGGATTGCAGGTGTGAATCGTATTCATTGATTTTTTTTAAAGACTGAACCAACCACTGTCCTTGAAATAAATCCAGCTTGGTCATGGCATAATTAATATATTGTGGGATTTTATTTGCTAAAATTTGTTAAGGATTTTTGCATCCATATTCATAAGAAATATTGCTCTGTAGTTTTTTCTTTTAAAATTATACCATCATGGTCAGGGTTTGGTGTCAGGATAACACTAGTTTCATAAAATGAGTTAGAATTCCTCTTCTGATTCTAGAAGAGATTGTGTAGAATTGGTGTTAATTCTTCTTTAAATGTTTGTTAGAATTTTCCAGTGAAATCATTTGGACCTGGAGACTTCTTTTCTGATAGCCTTAAAACTACTGATTAAATTTCCTTAATAGTTCTAAGACTATTCAAATTATCTATCTTATATTGAAGTGGTAGTTTTGTATTTTGAGACATTCATTTAAAAACGTTTTGTTTTTAATTATTATGGGTACATAATAGTTGTATGTATTTATAGGATATATATGACGTTTTGATATAGGCATACAATGTATCAGGATAAACAAATCAGGGTAGTGTAAGTATCCATCACCTCAAGAATTTATCATTTTTCTGTGTTAGGAAACATTTCAATTCTACTCTTATTTATTTTTAAATATACAATAAATTATTATATATTTTAAAATATTACACCATTTTGTCACCATGCTGTGCTACCGTAAACTAGATATTACTCATTCTCTCTAACTGTGTTTTTGTATGCATTAACCATCCCCACTTTAATACCCTGTCCCCGATCCCCCCACCCAGCCTCTGGTAAACATCATTCCACTCTTTATCTCCATGAGTTCAATTTAATTTTGTCTAAGTTATCAAAAAATATTTATGTGTAGAATCATTGATAGTGTGTTCTTATTTCTCTTCTGATGTCTTCAGGGTCTGTAGTGATATCCCCCTGTTTCAATTCTGATATTGGTAATTGTGGCTTCACTTTGTTTTTCTGTCTTGCCAGAGGTCTGCCAATTTTATTCCCTTTTTTAAAAACCGAGGTTTTTGTTTCATTGATTTTCTTTGTTTTTGTTTTCAATTTCACTGATTTCGGCTCTTATTATTTTCTTCACTCTGTTTGCTTTGGATTTATTTTGCTTCTCTTTTTCTAGGTTCTTGAGTTGAAAGCTTAAAGTTTAAAATAACTATCTGAGAATGTTTTCCTCTTTTTTAATGTATTCAGTTTAGTGCTATAAAGGTTCCGCTCAGCACTATTTTAGACAGGTCCCATAAGTTTTGGTATGTTGTATTTCATTTTTTTCTTGTATTTTTGGCCTGCTCGTTTGTTTATTTCCCTGACACTTTCTCTTTGATCCCTGATTATTCAGAAGCATGCTGTTTGATTTCCAAGTGTTTAGAGATTTTCCTGTTATCTTTCTATCCTGAGGCTTTCTATTGATTTTGAGTTTCATTCCATTTTAGTTGAAGAACACATTCTTTATGATTTCAATTCTTTGAAATGTGTCGAGGTTCATATCATGGCCCAGGACATGGTCTGTTTCAATAGAAGTTCCATGGATACCTAAACAGAATGTGTATTTTACTGTTGATGGGCTGTGTATTAGTTTCCTGTGGCTGTTATAACAAATCACCGCAAATTGGGTAGCTTAAAATAATGAACACATATTTTCTCACAGCTGAAATCAAGGTGTTGGGAGGACCGCACTCCCTCTGGAAGCTCTAGGGAAGGATCCATTCCTGGCCTTTTCCAGCTTCTGGTGGCTGGGGCCACTCCTTCACTTGTGGTTGCATCATTCCAATCTCTCTCTTTGTCTTCCCAACCCCTTCTCCTCTGTGTGTCTGTTCTTGTCTACCTATGCTTCTCTCTTATAGACATGTGATTGCATTTAGGGTCCTGCATTAGGATAAGCTGCTCTCTCCAGATCCTTAACTTTATCATGTATTTTGCCATATAAGGTGGTATTTACAGGTTCCATAATTGGAAAGTGAATATATCTCCAGTCTCTACTAAAAATACAAAAAATTAGCTGGGTGTAGTGGCAGCCGCCTGTAATTCCAGCTACTTGAGAGGCTGAGGCAGGAGAATCACTTGAACCAGGAGCCAAGTGCAGTGGAGCCACTGCACTCCAGCCCTGGTGACAGGGTGAGACTGCCCCGACCCCCCAAAAAGAAAAGAAAGTGAATATATCTTTGGGGAGGCATTTCTTTTCCTAACACTGGTATAATGTTCTATAAATATCCACTAGGTCTTGATGGTGGTGTTGAGTTCTTCTGTACCTTTCCTGATTTTCTGCCTATTTTTTTCTTTCAATTTTGAAAGAGGAGCATTGAAATCTCCAACTGTAACTGTGGATTTTTCTATTTCTCCTTTTAGTTGTACCAGTCTTTACTTTCTGTATTTTTCAGCTCTGTTGGTTGGGGCAGACACAGTTAGTATTGCTGTCTTTTGGAGAAGGATTGACACTTTTATCATTATATAATCTCCCTCTCTCTGTCTCTGATAATTATATTTGCTCTGAAGTCTACTTTATCTGATGTTAATAAAACCATGCTTGCTTTCTTTTGATTAATGTTTGCATGGTATATCTTTTCCCATCCTTCTACGTTCAACTTGCCTACATTATTACATTTGAAGTGATTTTCTTGAAGATAGTATGTAGTTAGGTCATGTTTTTAAATACATTCAGCTAATCTCTTTTAATTGCATTTATACTGTTTACATGTAATACAATTATTGATGTGTTGAGGCATAAGTCTGTCACTTTATTTTTTGTTTTCTGTTTGTTCTATCAGCTTTTCATTTCTCTGTATTCTTTTGTATGCCTTGCTGTGGGTTACTTTGACATTTTTTTAGAATTCCACTTTGATTTATTTACAGTGCTTTTTAAAAGTATCTCTTATACAGTTTTATAGTCATTGCTCAAGGTATTACGTTATATATACACAACTTATCACAGTCTACTGAAGTTCTCATTTTACTGGTTTTTGTGAAGTATAAAAAACTTACCTCCCTTTATGACTCTGCCCTTTCCCATTTATGTTATTTTTATTTTAAATATTTTCTTTACTTCCATTTAGAACCACATAAAGACAGTATTTTAATTTTTGTTTCAACTATCAGACAATTTTAAAAACCGAGGAGAAGAAAAGCTTACTGCTTGTACCCGTTTTTGCTTGCAGTGTTTTTTCTTCCAATTTTCCAAGATTCCTTCTTTTATCCTTTTCTTTGTGTTTAGAACTTCCTTTAGTCATTATTTTATTATGGGTCTGCTGGGACACATTTTTTTAGTTTTCCATCTGAGAATGTCTTGATTTTTTTCTTTGTTCCTGAAGGATAGTTTTACTGAGCAATTAATTTTGAGTTAACAGTTCATTTCTTTCAGTACCTGAAAAACTGCCACTTTGTTCTGGTCTCTGTGGCTTCTGATGAGAAATCCGTTGTCATTCTAATTAGCCCCAACTCCAGCCCCTTCCGCACCCCATAGGTAAGTTGTCATATTCTCTGGCTGCTTTCAGGATTTTTTTTTTGTCTTTAGTTTTCAGAATTTTAATTATGATATGACTTATCATGGATTTCTTCAGGCTTATCCTGTTTCAAGATCACTAAGCATCTTAAATCTGTAAGTTTATAGATCTTGAAACCTTGGAAATTTTTCAGTTATTATTACTTTGAGTACTTTGAAGCTCTTCTCTTTTTGTCTTTTCCTTCCAGGTCTCCAATGGCATGAATGTAAGGGCTTTTGTTATAGTCCCAAAGGTCCCTGAAACTGTTATTTTCATTCCATAATCTCAATACAGTTCAGACCAGATAATATATCTTATTCTATTCTTCAGTTCACTGATTCTCTTCTGTGTCCTATCTCTCTTCTTCTGCTGTTGAATCTGAATCCATCCAATAAACCATTTATTTTGGTTGTTGTATTTTCAATTCTTAAAGGCCCATTAGGTTCTTCTTTATATCTTCTATGTCTTTGCTGAGACTATCTTTTATTTCCGGAAGCTTTGTATGTTTTATTTTTGTCAAGTGTGGTCATAATTGATCTTGGAGGCATTTTTTTCATGGCTGCATTAAAGCTGTTGTCAGATAATTTTAACATCTTTGTCACCTCAGTGATGGCATCTATTGGTTATCTTTTATTATTCAGTTTGAGATCCTCCTGTCACTTGGTATGACAAGTGATTTTTCACTGAAACTTGGAAAAGCGCATCATTAATGTACAGATGATGGTGGTGATGATGATGATGGTGATGATGATGTTCTGAGAGCTTGAATCTTATTTAAGCCTTCTATTTTAATTGGCTTTTTCTGATCTTCCTCTAGCAGTGGTGGATGCCACCTCATTACTGCTAGGTGGAGGTAGAAGTGTTGATCTTCCATTTGGCCTTTGTTGATACCCAGAGTAGGAACAACTCCTTCCTACTTCTGGGCAGAGGTAGGAGATCTACATTCCACATGTTCTCCATGGACATCATGGTGTGGGTGACCTCTTTACCACTGGCTTGTGCTAAAAGTCTTGACTCTACTAGACCTCTTCCGACACCACCAGAATGGAAGGAAAGAGTGGTGTGTCTTTGTTAGGTGGGTGGGGAAGTCAATGTGTTCTCCAATGACTCTACAGGGTATAGGTACAACCTTATGACTGGCCATCAGCAATGAAAGTCTCGACTCCCTACCTGGCCTCCTCTGGCACCACCCCATCAGGAGTGTTGGAGTATCTCACAACAGCCTCATGAATGTGAAAGTCTAGGCTCCCACTGAGCTTTTGCAGGTGTGAGTAGGGATGAGGCTATAGTTTTGTTCTCTCTGTGATGTTTGGTTGGGATACTTATTATCTAAAAGTGTTCAGTTTTGCTACGCTGCCCTTTTCCTGGTCTTTTGGCTAGAGATAAAAGGATCTGGGAAATAGAGTGAGCTTTTTGGTCTCTGTCATCACTGGCATTTCTGGATTGCCAGCTCCTGTCCCAAGTCTGGGATATATGAGGCAAAAAGGAAACCCTTGGAACTCACCATCATGTCATTCCTTGGGTTGCAAAGTCCCTACTGGGACTGCCTTTTTTTTTCTCCACTTTTCAGAGTATTCTTACATTGTTGTTGTGGCTGATTTTAAATAAATGTATAGAATTCCAGAGTTTTGGTGGTGCTTAGTGGGCATATGGAAGTGAAAGTCTCCATACTATACATTAATGTTGAGTTTCTCACAAAAATAGAATTCTGAGTAATGTCAACAGTAATTACTGTGTGCTTTCATATTTAGTCTCAGTTGTTTCTCCTCCAGTCACATTATAAATGACCAGGGTAAGATCAGAAGTGGGAGTTATGTACTCCTCATTATTGTGGTCAAAGCTTTGGCAGATGAACTTGGAGCATTGAGTTGTTGAGAAAAATAACTAGAGGGCTTGGATGAAATAAAGTCAATTGTGAGAGTTAACAAATTTACCTTGGTGGTACCACTTTTCACAGTTTTTTAAATCTTAATTTTATAACCATACTAGTCACATATGTATAGATGGTAGCTGGGCACGGTGGCTCATGTCTATAATCCCAGTACTTTGGGAGGTGAGATAGACAGATCACTTGAGGTCAGGAGTTCAAGACCAGCCTGGTCAACATGGCAAAAGCCCGTCTCTTAAATAAATAAATAAATAGGCCAGGTGTGGTGGCTTACGCCTGTAATCCCAGCACTTTGGGAGGCTGAGGGGGGTGGATTATGAGGTCAGGAGTTTGAGACAAGCCTGACCAACATGGTGAAACCCCATCTCTACTAAAAATACAAAAATTAGCTCAGTGTGGTGGTGCACACCTGTAGTCCCAGCTAGTCAGGAGGCTGAGGTGGGAGAATCACTTGAACCTGGGAGGCGGAGGTTGCAGTGAACTGAGATCACACCATTGCACTCCAGCCTGGGCAACAGAGTTATACTCTGTCTTAAAAAAATAATAAAAAAATAAACTTTTCAGGAAAAGCCTACATTCCCCTTTACCCCTTCGGATCCCACTTTTCTCTGCTAGGGATTGCCTAATTGGCTCAGTGAGGAAACTTCACACTTCAGATCTAGGGCTAAAACTGTTCAAAACAAGAAGTGTTCTTATTTCGTGTTCTCACCACGTATACGACATGCTTTTTGGTATGGGAAAAATCATGTTGAAAAACGTAGTCTTTGTCCCTAGACATCTTACAAGATTTTTAATTCAATCCAGCAAATATTTATAAAGTGCCTAGGGGGCTACATAAAGAAGGATATGACATTGTTTCTGCCCTCAAAAACTTCACAATATGGCAAGGGAAATGGATGATGAAAGAAAAAGAAATACACGTTGATAAAGTACTAAGGGAAAGCAAAACCAGAATTAATTGAGACATGGAAAAATCATCTAGGATGACTAAGACTGAAATTATCAGACACATAAGGCAACTTGTGAGAGAAAGAGGGTACACATAGGGAAATAAACTAAAACCAACATAAAACAAACAACAGAAAAATGAAAGCTGCATTGATCTTTCCAGAGAGATGAGATATTACAACTTAAAGAAAGAACAGAATGTTATTAAAATGGAACAGTCAAAGAATAAGAATTAGCTTTCACGAACTGACACTATGAAAGCAGAAGGGTTGAAAGAAACTTGATAAATCTCCCAAAACTTGAAAACAACATGAAAAAATAGGAGAGAAAATACAAAAAAAATTTGAGGATCAGTTCAAGAGGTCCAAATCATAGACATTTCAAAAAGAAAGAATGGAAAAACAGAGAGGGGAAGCTATCAATAATTCAAAAAAATTTCCGAAACTGATGGGCATACATTTTGGGATTAAAACAGCCCACACAATAACCAGCACAATGAAACAAAATGGACCTATGCCAAGTTATAACATCATGAAATTTAGAAACCTGAGGACAAAGAGAAGATTTTGCAATTTTCAGTAAGTAAAAAACAGAACTCTTTTCAAGATCTAGGAAGGAATCGACTGGACTTCTCAGTAGTTGGAAGCTAGGCTTTACTAGTAAAATGCCTTCAAATTGCTGAGAAAACTGGAAAGCTTACTTCCAAATTAGGATTCTATATACAGCTGAATCATCAATTAAAGGTGAAAGTAGAATAAAGACATTTCAGATATGCAAGGTGTCAAAGATGTTCCTCTTTGTGTACCCCTTTCTTATGAAGATACTAAAGGATGTACTCCAACAAAATGAGGAAGTAAAATTTTAAAAAGGGAAAGGCATGGAATCCAGGAACAGAAGATTCAGTATGGAGAGAGGTTGAAGGAAATCCCTGGGATGAATCCCTTTACCCCTTTGGATCCTACTGTGAGATTTAATATTTAAACCCTTAGGTGGAATTGAAGCAGATCTAGTGGGCAGCCAATTTAAACTGGAGTAGGCCAGATGGCTCTAGGATAGAAAATCAAATGTGCTTGAACATGTTGGAAGCAGGACTCAGGAGGGAAAAGAGAAAATATATTAGGAGCAGATTTTTAGAATTGAGGAAAACTTTTAAGTTGGATTAGTAATAAGTACATAGACAATGAAGCAGATAAAAAATAAAGATAATTATTAACTCCAGGGTAAAAAAATATATATATATTATCAAGAGAGAAGAAATTATAACGTAACTACATGGTTCAGTTGTAAGTAACGTTTGCAGAGTTATAATATTAAATTGACTATTGATCCAATCAAAATACAGCTATACTGGGAAATAGGAAGCTGGTAGGGTGAGGGCTGAAGGGAGGGGGCTAAGCCAAAACAAAATTCTCGTTTTTCATAGAAGGAAGACAACGTCAAAGTCTAAAACTGAAAAAGTCAAGACATAGCAATGTAGCCACATTACCTGGAGATGTGAAAGTTTATCTAAATAGTTAATGAAGGATAAGCTATGAGAATTGTAAGTAGTTGCTTCTGGAGACTGGAAGGAAGGAAAGTGGAAGAGGCTACTGTTTTTCATACCATGACTTATGTGACACTTCAAACTATTTGCAGTACAAGTTTCATGGGAATAAAAACTAATTAACAATGAGTTTTTAGAAGTTAACTATTTTCAGAAAGAGGCAAGTGACTAGTTCCAACTAGAGGCTCTGGGAAGGGCTTCTCCACAGAGGGCCTGAATGAGGGGACTAGTAGGTCGATAAGGTGCAGTAAAGATGCTGCTGCAGGCCAGTGCAGTGGCTCACGCCTGTAATCCCAGCACTCTGGGAGGCCGAGGAGGGCGGATCACAAGGTAAGGAGATCGAGACTATCCTGGCCAACATGGTGAAACCCTGTTTCTACTAAAAATACAAAAAATAGCTGGGCATGGTGGCTGGCACCTGTAGTCCCAGCTACTCGGAAGGCTGAGGCAGGAGAATTGCTTGAACACAGGAGGCGGAGGTTACAGTGAGCCGAGATCGCGCCACTGCACTCCAGCCTGGCAACAGACTGAGACTCTGTCTCAAAAAACAAACAACAACAAAAACAAAACACAAAAGGTGTTGCTGCAATCTCCCGGGGAAGAAATAACTTGTGCTGAAGACGAGCAGCTGTAGTGCGGAAGGGAAAGGCAGGCAATGGCTACAGCCCTCGGAGTTCCTACTTTGAGGAGCCAATGAAATCAGCACACTGTTCTCTCCCACTTTTGTTTCCTCTGCTTCAGATTATGGAACGAGCTCTATTCCACATGGACAACTGCTATAAAATCCCCCAATATCCGGGGCACTGGGCGGCTGTGCAAGACCAACCTGCCCTCCAACACGGCTTTCCGGGGCTTTGGGGGGCCTCAAGGGATGCTTATTGCCGAATATTGGATGAGTGAAGTCGCTGTGACCTGTGGGTTGCCTGCAGAGGAGGTAAGCTGAGAATTTGGTAGCACAAGCCAGAGTGAGTTAACCTACTGGTAGGGAGAGCGGCTTTGTATCTTGGGCAACTCCCATGGGGGCAGATGACAGGCAGGGGCTGCCGAGGGGGCTGAAAGCTTAACTTTAGTTTGTGCCCCGCCCCCAGTCTCTTGCCACCACCAAGGCCTCTGTGTCTCTCTCCTTGGGAAGGTGCGGAGGAAAAACCTGTACAAAGAAGGGGACCTGACACACTTCAACCAGAAGCTTGAGGGTTTCACCTTGTCCAGGTGCTGGGAAGAATGCCTAGCAAGCTCTCAGTATCATGCTCGGAAGAGTGGGGTTGACAAGTTCAACAAGTAAGCATTGGGAATAGGGGTCCAGTTGCTCTCCTGGGTTTCATATCCTACAGCCTTTCTGCTGACCCCAAAATAGGAAGCTAATAATGTAATGGATAACTTATGAGACTGCTGAATTTGCCAACTCATTCATAGCCATCTCTTTAAGATCTTATAATCATCTCCAGCCCGGGGCAGGTGGGCTCACAGCCTGCAATTGGTGTCATAGGCTGTCAGTTGTGGTTCATCTTTACACATTTGTACACCTTCTGGGCACATCATATTATAAAGAACGCTGACCCAGGACTAACACACCACAGTTATGCACCTGCCTCTGACACTAATCTATAACTATGAATTTGGGAGTCACTCCACATCTCCCTGGGCCTCAGTTTCCTCATCTGAAAAGCGGGCATAATTGTGCTGGCTCTGTCTTCCTCACATAGTTACTCAGATAAGTAAATATAAAGCACAGAGAAGGCTTTCTTATTGTCAGTGAGGCACAGTGCCTCCTGGAGATGATGACAGTCCAAGACCACCAGGGCACTCTGACCCAGTACAAGTGGTACTCAGGGAAGAAGAGTGTTGACACATTAAAGTCAAGACTCCCGGGATGGGCTGTGCACCAGCTGACTACTCTCATTTTTGTCTACATTATTGAGGCATACTTCCATTATTACAGGACTATCTGCCTAACCCCAAGGATGTCCTGTTTTGATTTGATCCAAAGATGTTGATGACCTCAATACAATAGAGAGGGTTCTATCAGAATGTTCCTTTTTCTTCAGGGAGAATTGTTGGAAAAAGAGAGGATTGTGCATAATTCCCACCAAGTTTGGAATAAGCTTCACACTTCCTTTTCTGAATCAGGTAATTGCTTTATAGAATTGTGTCCATCTCCCTGGACTGGGGCCCCATTTCCCCCTTGTTTACAGTATTTTAAGGGAAATTTTGTTATCACTGGTAACAGGGCTTACTGGAGGAACTATTTGCTGTTTAAATGACAGTTGAACTTGTGCAGTCCTATTTGTCCAGTATGTCATGGGCAGTGAGACTCAGAGATCTGGGATCAACCTCTAGTTCTTACCTTTCCTTGCTATCGGACTGGAGAGAGCTACTCTGTTTTTCTTGTTCTATTTCTTCACTTATAGAGTGAGGACAGATATTTGACCCACTTCCCTTTGGGAACAAGAAACACACAGAGAGAACATATGAAAACCTGCAAACTACTGAAGTGCCACATAATTAAATCATGAGATTTAAGTGCCGTAATTTTTGTCTGAGATTTACATCCAAAATGCTGCTGGTTTTCTTGTTCCCGGGCTCCATACCTTTGGTCCCAAATCTTAATGAGTTGGAATTTACTGAATTTTGTGTCTGGCATCTTTCTCTTTCCCTAGGCAGGAGCACTGCTTCATGTGTACACAGATGGCTCTGTGCTGCTGACCCACGGGGGGACTGAGATGGGCCAAGGCCTTCATACCAAAATGGTCCAGGTGAGCACCCCTCTCTGGCACTGTGATGTCTGTTGTTAGGGTAAGTGGTGTGAGAAATTGAGCAGTGGGACCTACCAGAGCAGAAGCAGGCCCGGGGTCTGGGTGGCCCTATTGCTCATGTCCATGTAGCCTTGGGCAAGTCTTTTCCTCCACTTGAATTCAGTTTCCTCATCTGTGCAAAGGATTTGGCCAGGTGACCTCTGAGGACATCGCTGTTACCAGCATTCTCAGCATGAGAGGTGGGCACGCTGTGTGTGTAAAGGTCGTGAGTTTCCCATACTCCAAAAGACTCCTCGGAGTGGAGCGAGGATGATGAGCTGGGTTAGACTCAGCACATCTGCTTGGTGCAGGGAGACTGACCAGATTGGATCTTGTGAAAAGTCAGTGTTAGTTTAAAAAGGCACTGCTTGTCAGTTTATAATTTTTTTTATCCAACCAAACCATTCCCTCAAGGGCTCCTTCAAATTCAGCCAGGTATGGGGACATCCCAGTCAATGGGATTAGAGTTCACAAAATTGTTTTCTTGCCTGTAACAGTGAACGTGAATCCTGTCGTGGGAACAAGGCAGCCAAGCCCCATGATACCCCTTCCCTAGAGGGCAATGTCTTCTCTTTTGCAGGTGGCCAGCAGAGCTCTGAAAATCCCCACCTCTAAGATTTATATCAGCGAGACAAGCACTAACACTGTGCCCAACACCTCTCCCACGGCTGCCTCTGCCAGTGCTGACCTCAATGGACAGGCCATCTATGTAAGGAGCCTTTGGGAGCCCGCAGAGCAGAGGGCCAGCCTAGGGCTGTGGGCCTGGAAAGTCTCCCTGGGTGGGAGCTAGAAGGGTTCCTTGCAGGTCTTTGGCTCTGGCCAGGCCTCTGGCTCCCTTATCCAGGAGGATGCTGTTTCTCCAAGCCTCAAGCTAAAAAAGAAGCCAGAGAATCATAATCACTGCCCTCAAAGCCAGGAAGGATGAGTACAGGATGGGGAGATGAGGATGCTGAGGGAAAACAGAGGCTTCTGGAAATAGTCCCTGGTGCTGGAACTGGCCACAGGACAATGGACTGAAGCTGAAATTTGGTTATAGAGTCAGGTTGGCCCCACTTGCTCCTCTCCCATATGGGGGATGTACTCCAACAAGGAGTTTGAGGGAAGAAGACACCTCCCTGGGGGATCCCTTGAACGTTTCACCCTCTGTCAGCCTAAGAATTGGGCCAAGAAGCACTCTCCAAGCAGGGACTAGTGGTGGCCCTGTTGGCCAGGTCCTGTGGATTCCACCCTGGGCCTCCATCATTCTGGAGTGGGTGGCAAGGCTGTTTGAGTAGCACCCTGAGCACGGCATTACTTGGAGGTAACCTTTCTGGGGCCCTTTGGTTTTGCCTGGGTACAGAACACAGAGGAGTGATGTGTCTGGGGTGTGGGGGGTGTTTATTTTAGGCAGCTTGTCAGACCATCCTGAAAAGGCTGGAACCCTACAAGAAGAAGAATCCCAATGGCTCTTGGGAAGACTGGGTAAGTCTGAGCTGATCCAAGTCACTTTTGCAAAGGAGAGGGAAATTGACAGCAGGGCCTCTGTCCGACCCCAAGCAAGCAATAGGAGACAATGATCTAGTCAGAACGGCAGAGAGAAGTTGAGGTGATTTGTGTGATTTTTAGAGGACGAGTAAATGCTCATGCTGGCTGGGCCCCTTTCTTTATAGCTTTCATCACTGAGGGAGGTCGTTTGAAGAGGTTTTTGATCCAGGATCTTGACAGTCTTGTGGGGGATCGGGGTTTTCGCTGCCTGAAGCTGAGAGGATAGGTGCCTGCTGAACATAACTCATTGGGTTGTCTTGGCTCACCGGAGCGACTCCGCGCCCTGCTTGTCCCAAATGAGCCTGGTTTCCCTCAAATCTCCATCTCTTGAGCCTGGGTCCACTGAGACTCCCTCTGTGAGAGCGTGGGGGAGAAAATATCACCCAAGGACTTCTATCATTCCTGTGATTTGGGGAATGACAGACCAAGCACCTATAATACGAATGAGCCCAATTCTCTGACTTCTGGAGCAGTGGCCTGAATGTCAGAAACCTCAGAGGGAAGCTGCAAGAGAGTCTCTCACAGGTGGGAGGCCGTGGCTCCTCCAGTAGGTGGAAATATCAATGGCAGCTCTGCACCCTTCTCAGTATTGGAGTGGTAGAACTGGGCGGAAGAGTAACACATCAAATGTGGCGGAAGAGTAACACATAAACCAGCTCACTACAAATCTTCCTCAATAGATTCAAAGAAAACATGGTGTTTTTCTCAGACTCACTCATCTTACTATGCCTCCTGTGACCTCTTCATACCACGTGCACCGATAGCACATGAACGTAGCTTGATTTTGCTAGTTGGGTTTTAGCATGGATTTATCAGGCAGTTAAAATGTTTTTAACGACAGTCCTGACAACAATATTCTAGCATCTGACCTGTGGATCTGAGCTTTGTCTTCAACCACCAGCCATGTAGACCAGTGTGCCTTGTAAATAGATAACCCCAGTAAATGAGCCACAGTCAACAATACATACATACACATGTGTGCACGCACGCACACACACACAAGCATGCATGCACACTCACACACATGCACGCACATATTATGTTAAATGACTAGTGCAGATTTTAGGCCCAAACCTTTCTCTCTAAGCCTTAGTTTTATCTGTAAAATGAGGCTAATAATAGTATAGGTTTTCTAGGGTTGTAGTGAATGTAAGTAAGGTAATGTAGGCAAAGTGCTAAATAGTGTGTGTGACATAGAAAAGAGCTTGGTGGCTGCTAATGATAAGGAAATAAATTATATCAAGCACAACTTAAATCTGAGTGTGTGCTAGTGTTTGGGGATGCCAAAAAAAGCACATTATATAGTCAGAGGAATAGGATGGAGGGATAGTTTGATCAACAGGAAAGCAAATGTAAAAGCACGAGGTGAACATGTTAAGGATCACATGAGCATTATAGAAAGATGCTTTTACAATGGCCAGGGAGGGAGAAATCACTAAGGAGCGGAGTCTGGAGAGGCAAGTTCGAGTAGTTGTTGAGGGAAGAAAAGGATTTGTTCATATATAGAAGAGGAACCACATTAATAAAGGTGCAGAGGTGTTGGACACGGGATAACTGAGAGATTTAGCTCTTGAATGTGGCTAGGGTGGCCATGGTGTGCTACAAAAGGCCACAGAGACTGTGATTCTTAATGTCAGGCATTTGCTCTATAGGCAATAAGAGCCGTGGAAAGCTCTAGAGTAGGGGAGTGACATGCGCAGTGTGGTATGTTAAGATAGCCACTTGGCTGGGCTGGGGAGACGACTTGAGACAGAAAGATCAGTTAAGAGGTGACTACAGTGTTCCAGGCTTCAGATAATGAGGACCTGGTACAGATGGTGCCAGGAAGAATGTGAGGTAAGGTATGGAAGTGGGAGTCACTCATAAAATGAGTTGATTGGCTTCCAGAGGAGGTGAGCTCCTCAAAGCTTAGTGGCAGGTCAGGGATTCTGAAAACCTCACTTCCCCTGCCTGATGGCCTTCTTCTCTCCTCAGGTCACAGCTGCCTACATGGACACAGTGAGCTTGTCTGCCACTGGGTTTTATAAGTAAGTATGGTGCTGTCCTCCTTGCTCGACTCATAGTGTAATGTCATCCTAACCTCACTGGTCCCCCTCCAGCACCACATCCTGCCAGGCTGTAGTCAGCTCCACTGAAAATCTTATCTCTTCAACAGACTTCCAGCAATTTCAGTCTAAAGATGCTCCAAAATATGTGGAATGGCCACACCACGCCGTGTGCCAAGACGTAAAAGCACCAGCTGTGTGTCAGAAGACCTGACTTCTAGTTCTGGTCTCATGGTGCACCATTTCTCCTGAGGAAGTCAGTGATCCTGCTGAACCTGTTCCCCCTGTTTCCTCATTTATGACATATTGGGGCCAGTCACCTAACCTTTCCTCCCTCAGTGTTCTCCTGCAGAAACGAGGGTGTCTGGTGTTATGAGTTAGGCATTGCTGTTAGCCATGAATGCTTCTTCGTACTGTGTGTGGGATACTTTTTATACAATGAGAGGAGGATTTAGAGCACGTGGTCTTATTACAAAATGCAGCATACAGTGGAAACTTATTAATACAGGGAGATTTTTCAAGAGAGTGTATGTCTTCTGCACCTTTAAATTCAGTAGCAGCATGAATAGCTAGAGACCCTGCCCATCTGACTTAGCAGTTGTAAAAAGATATGATCATATTTACTGTCAGTCATCATGTTTTAGCCATCTCTGGGAAATTTAACTAGGACCTTTTCTTTCACAAATCAGTATATTTGGAAAATAATTCAATGTTTCTTTAAAATATCTTGTCTGAATGTATGAATATATATATGCAAAATATATATGTATAAACATTTCTTTGTATAAAACATTTATTTGCCATATGTATATGAATATATATGAACATATGTATACTCATATGAACATGTTCATATGTTCATATATATTAGGCATATATATGTTTATACATCTATAAGGCATATATATACATATATAAGGTATATATATGTATAAACATATATACCCACAAAATATTTCTATGCCATATATATGAACATACATATGGCTAATATATATATGTGTATAGATATTACACTGAATATATATGTTTATACATATATATGCCTTAGACATATATATGTATAAAACATTTCTTTGCCATATATATGTATTATACATATATATGTCTAAGAGTATACATATGTATAAACATATATATTCAGTGTAATATCTATACATATATATATCAGCCATATATAAGTTATATATAATGTTTTCTAGGCTATTGATATCTGACCTACACATACATAAACACATTTTCTTATAAATTTCTATTATATTTCTGGAGTTCACAAAACTAGGGTTTTATAAAGGTGAACCCAGATGAGCATGGTAAAGGCAGAGGTCAAAGACATTGGTGGTGGTTTCTTATGGGAGAAGCCTTTTCCCTCAGCCCCATATTGATTTTGTTTTTGTGCAGATCTGGTCATATCAGCTCGTGTTATTCCTGTGTAGTGTGTAGAATAGAGTCAGTGTACCATAAACTGTAGGTGTGTGAACACACATGCACAAATGCATAGATACACACTTATATGACTCATGCAAAAGTGGAGTTGTATAAGGTACTTCAGATTGAAAATTTTAAAAATATATAAGGGAGCATTTGTTTCTATTAGTATCATTTCCCTCAAATCATTTGATGCACTTTCAAAGGGACCAGCAGGTGGGGAGTGGCTGCTTAAAGGTGCACACAGGTTAGCCTGAGATACTGACCTTGTTAGCTTTTACCTTGAGAAGGTGAGCAGGTGGACTTGTGTGAACAGTCTAACAGCCACCATAGGCAGAACCTTCTGTCCTGAAGACCTTGGATTCCAATTCAGTACATCTTTGGAGTGTGACTTTCATGTCCTTTGTGAGCCCAGACAGATCTGTCACCTCTGTTTCTGCTGTGTGGAGGCCAACATGGTCATAAACACTGCTGGGCTGTACAGAATGAGGACAGAAGGGCTATTGGCAAAATGGGGGAGAGCCCAGAGACAAAATGCTCTGGATTACCTGGGTTTCATTAACAGGTTCAAATTGTTCAAAACACATGGACTTTTTTGGAAAACAGCTGAATGAAAAAACTTGTAGGGTTTAAAGATTTTGTGGGTCAAGCTGTATGTGCATAGGGAAGGGGGTGTGTTCATGTTAATACACACGCAGTATCTTCTCTTTTCTCTCCCAGGACACCCAATCTGGGCTACAGCTTTGAGACTAACTCAGGGAACCCCTTCCACTACTTCACCTATGGGGTGGCTTGCTCTGAAGTGGAAATTGACTGCTTAACAGGAGATCATAAGGTAAGAAGTCTGCAAAACTTACGTACTTAGTGGGAAAGAGAAGAGAAACAACTGAGTTGTAATACCAAGAGCTGACAGAAACTTTCTGGTTGGAAAAATAATGCCTTATGTTAAGGACAGGAAAACATCCTTTAAAGGGCCACAGAGTATTTTAAGTTTTGTGGGCCATACCGTCTCTGCCTCAGCTACTGAACTCTACCACTGAAGTGTGACAGCAGCCATAGACAGTTTGTAAACAGGTAAGTGACTGTGTTCCAATAAAATATGATTTATAGACACTGAAATTTGAATTTGAATTGAATTTCATATAATTTTTACATGTCACAAAATATCCTTCCTTTTATTTTTCTAGTTGTTTAATAATGTAATTATTAGCCACAGGCCCTGCAAAAACAGGGGCGAGTTGGATTTTGCCCGTGGAACATGGTATATTGACTCTTTTGTACATAATCTACCCAGACTCAGATTCAAAGCCCCAGGTTTCTGGGACATTGTCTGACTACTCACATATGAATGTGTGTGCAGTTCCTGAGAGATCATTGCTGCTCCCCATCCCCTGCCCAGCTGCTACAAACTCAGACTTCAGCAGTGATGGTGGCAGCAGAGATGTGGTAGGAACATCAGCGCTTCTGCCTGAGCACACCCAGGGCTTTCTGCTTGGGAATGTACTCTGGTTGGCACTTGTAGTCTGAGGGTAACCATGACTCACCTGTCATATTCCAAACATCTTTTTCTTCTCTAACTGCTTGTATTTTGCTGTCTACTCTAGAACCTCCGCACAGATATTGTCATGGATGTTGGCTCCAGTCTAAACCCCGCCATTGATATTGGACAGGTGAGGCTCAGGGGACCAGGGTGGTGACAGACTTGGACAAATGCACCCCAATCCCTTCATGTTGTCCAAGGTTGACTTCAAATATGCTGAAATGTGGAACCTAGGGAGTACCCCCCCAAAGTAGAATTTAGATTGGTGATCGTCAACCCACTCTCAAGGCAGAAAGCAGATTCATGTGAGTTAACTTGGGAAGGGCACTCACAACACAAAGAACAAGCTGAGGAATGGGGAAACATGGCATGCACATGTGGACATGTGCACACTCCCAATTTGAGAGCAAGCACAGCATAGAAGGGAGATTGAGTTTGGGATCAATGCCCAGACAGTGGGGCCTGAGGTCAGAAGAGTCTTCTGTCTTCTCATTCCTCTTCTACCCAGGACAGCTTTTGTACCCTAGGAAGTAGATGCTGCTGAACATGGAGTGGTGAAAGGCCCTGGGAGCAAAACACAAAGGCTTAAGCAGAAGTAGTAAAGGGAGGTCCCAGAGAAAATCACTTTAGGAGAATTTGAAATTATTGGGAAGAATAGCTGAAATAAGGATGGGTGCTGTGGCTCACACCTGCAATCCTAGCACTTTGGGAGGCTGAGGTGGGTGGATCACCTGAGGTCAGGAGTTCAAGACCAGCCTGGACAACATGGCAAAACTCCATCTCTACCAAAAATACAAAAATTAGCTGGTGTGGTGGCGGGCGCCTGTAATCCCAGCTACTTAGGAGGTTGAGATAGGAGAATTGCTTGAACCTGGGAGGCAGAGGTTGCAGTGAGCAGAGATTGCATCACTGCACTCCAGCCTGGGGCAATAGAGCAAGACTCAGTCTCAAAAAATAAAACAAAATAAAGAACAGGTGAAATGGGAGAAAACAGAGGAGAGATCAAGAATTTAAGACTGAGCATCTGGTAGAAAATACAAATTGTACTTCTCACAAACGGACAATTACTGAATATAAAAAAATCTAGCTATGAGTCAATCTGTTCATTAATTTATTGCACAACCATTTGTGGTTCCCTGCTGTGGCTAGACACCGGGCCAGGCACCGAAGACCCAAAGGTGATTGCCAGTCGGTCTCTTTTCTGAATGCTCATTGAGGTACGGCAGTGCCCCATGTCACTCTTCTGAGCAGGGGACTGGGAGAGCAGAGGTGTGGGCCCGTCTAGCATGACAGTTATCCTAGAAGAGACCTGTAAGCTGAACTGCAGTGGGGGCACTTTCTCTCAGAGGCAGGCAGGGGTGGGTGTTCACAATGGCTGGAGGTAAGTCTCAAAGAATCTACTATCAAATACATCCTCCTGCGAGCTTACTTAGCTTAGGCTCACCATTTCCCTAGTAGCAACGTGGAAGGAACATCCCCATCTGCACTGCGGCAGGTTTCAGTGGGGAACATGCCCAGCAGCGTGACCTTCAGTGTTAATGTCTTGCTCTGCCAGAGCCAAAGCCTGGCAGAAGTCCAGATAGGTTATTCCAGGGCTGGGGCAGGAGCCAGGTAAGAAAGAGAGGGCTGTTTCAGCTACAGTCCAGGCTGCACTACAGGTGGGGCTTTGTGTCCTTTGTGGCAAGTGGTATTTGTCCTTAGGGAAGAGGGAGGCAGGGTAACCGTGTTCTCCATCCATCCTGCAGGTGGAAGGGGCATTTGTCCAGGGCCTTGGCCTCTTCACCCTGGAGGAGCTACACTACTCCCCTGAGGGGAACCTGCACACCCGTGGCCCTAGCACCTACAAGATTCCTGCATTTGGCAGCATCCCCATTGAGTTCAGGGTGTCCCTGCTCCGCGACTGCCCCAACAAAAAGGCCATCTATGCATCCAAGGTACCATTGCTCTGGCTCTGTGCTGCCTTCTGATCCGCCCTGGGGGAGGCCCCAGCGGGCGAGGAGAGGCCACAGTGACCCACCTGGTGGGCCTTCAAAGGGCATATCTTGAGGAGGGAAGATGGTTAGACACTGACCTAGGTAGGGGCAGTGGGAAAGTTGGGCAGTCCTGATTGAGAACAGTTGAATTGGGTTGAGGACAGCACCTTAGTGTGGTCTGAAGCCTGCTTCTTTGCGCGAATTTAGAGGGATTCCTTCGCCAAACCTTGTCATTCAAATCCTGGTCCACACCCATATCTCAGGCGTACATCACTGGTGCTTGATCCTAAGAGATGATTTTACAGGTATGGCATTACTGTAGTCCAGTGAGAATCAGCACATTCACTGCAGATGGAGTAGCACCCTTATACACACCCTTTTACCTCCTTCAGTTGCCAAGACTCAACCTTAAGACAATCAGGTTGGTTGCGGTGGCTCACGCACTTTGGGAGGCCAGGGCGGGTGGATTGCCTGAGCTCAGGAGTTCGAGATCAGCCTGGGCAACATAGCAAAACCCCATCTCTACTAAAAATAAAAAAAATTAGCTGGGCATGGTGGGTTGTGCCTGTAATCTCAGCTACTCAGGAGGCTGAGACACAATAATCTTTTGAACCTGATAGGCAGAGGTTGCAGAGCTGAGATCACACTGCTGCACTCCAGCCTGGGCAACAGAGTGAGACTCTGTCTCAAAAAAAAAAGACTTAGTCAGATACCTGGAGGATTGTGAATAAGTGTCCTCTATTTCTTTCCTATCTCCAATAAGTATGAAGAAATGGTTGAAAATTGGCTTAGCTGATGGATACGGTCCTAGGTTGAAGAAGGAGGGCAGCTAATCCCTGGTAACCAAAGAAACAGCCATTTGCTCCTCTCATGGTTGACTTTACTGAAGGGGGCAGGGGAAGCTGGGACATATTGTGACCCTTGCCATTGACTGTCATACTTTACCATGCTTGGAAATTACTGAGGCTCATGAAAAAAATGCACTTCTCTGGGCCCCATGCCCAGACATTTTGCTCCAATAGGTGTGGCTTAGGGCTCTAGAGCATGCATTTTTAGCAAGCATCTTTAGTGATTCTGATATAGGTGGTTTCTGATCTATACTTTGGGGGGGAGAAAAACCAACCTATGCTAGAAGGTGTTTTAATTCTTGTTCATTATTATGCCCATGATTCCTGCAGATACTGTAAATATGACTGTGGGTGCCAATAAATGTTGGTATTAGAGTTGCAGGTAGACTATTCCCCCTCTGCTAGTGACTGTGAGGAAAAGGTTAAAACTTACGTCAGATTTTGTGGTCTGTAAAATACAATTATTGAGTATAACTTTACATGGTACATTATATTTGCATGGTGTCATCAGAGAAAATTACACAATGAGTGTTCAAAGAAATATGCCCATGAGGTCCAGCCATGTACTGGCTAGATTATTCTCAGCCCCTGATCAATTCTGACTGTGCCTTCCTGCCATATTTAGTGTGGCGCTGTCAGTGCTTTCCTGGTGCCACCAGCCCTCCTGGTGCAGAGCTCACTGCCTGGCCTCCTAGGTCCACATGGTGATGATGTGGAGGCTGGGCCGCCTGCCTGAGCCCCAGCCCTGTGCCCTGTCTGTGTTCAGGCTGTTGGAGAGCCACCCCTGTTCCTGGCTGCTTCCATCTTCTTTGCCATCAAAGATGCCATCCGTGCAGCTCGAGCACAGCACACAGGTAATAACATGAAGGAACTCTTCCGGCTAGACAGCCCTGCCACCCCAGAGAAGATCCGCAACGCCTGCGTGGACAAGTTCACCACCCTGGTATGATGCCCCTCAAGCTTCCACTCAGTCCAGGGATAGGCTGGCAAACCACAGGGAAGGTCCTGCACAGAGGACAGGTGGTGGGCTCTCTCTTAACTGGGCAGCCTTGCATCAATGGTCACCCTTCACTGTGCGTGGTACAAAGCACACACTCGAACTTGCAAGAGAATAATGAGAAAACTCCTTAAAGCTGTAGCTTGTAGCTGGTCCTCCTCCTTAGAGATGGGAGGAATGCATGGTGCACAGTCATAACTCACAGATTTTATTATTTTCCATCTAGATAAGGGTGATGGATGAAACTCCAGAGAGCCTAATCTTTAGTGTCAGTTGCTAGCATTTTAAAAATTGATGTTAAGGACACTGTATGAATATTGGGGGGGGGGATGGAGAAAAAGAGGAAATAATTAAGTAGATCGACCACATTTGTCCTGTGATTATTGTGTACCATTCTGATACTGGAGACACACAGGTGTCCTTGAGGACTTTGCAACCTTGGGAAACCAGATGATTGTATTATAGGGTGATTGATTACTGTCTTGAAGGTGTATGTGGCAGAAAGTAGTAGAAGAATTCCATAGTCATTGGAATCACTTTAAGAAGCATCTATGTGATACTTGTAGTTAGCAATGCCTGGCAAAAGAAGACTTTACTAGGACAGTTGCTTCCACTGTGGGGATCTTGGAACCAGCTTTCCCTCTGAGTGGTGCTGAAGTGGGCTCTGCACCATGGCTTTAATTGCTTTGCAACTGCAACCTCTGTGGAGTTAGCAGGACTGGATTCTTCCTGATACTCAGGTTGGGCTTCCTCTTTCTAAAATTCAAAAGCTTTTTGGATTTAGAGGTAAAGTGGGTACACATGGCCCCGAGTGAGGAGGGTATAGGAAAGCCCCAGGGGCAGGCAAATCTCCAGACTTCAGCACAGCAGATGAAGGAGGCATGTAGGTCCCCAAGAGCTTTAGCTATGGAGTGAGAACTACACAGACCGTGTGGCACTCCCAGGCAGTGAAGATGCCACAGCTGTGCAGCAACCTACCCACAGCCCAGAACCTTCCCACCATGGCTCCCAATGCTGATAATCACCCAAACTCCATTTCCCTGAGAGGACTGGGGCTGCACGGCTCCCAATAAGCTCCCACAGGTTGCAAGGTAAGCTCTTTGCAAACAGCCTGATGCAGATCTCCGTCATTTTAGTAACCTCTCTGTGGCCCCAGACCTAAAACAAAGTTGCTTTTCTATATTACAGTATACCAGCAATTTAAAAATTCTTGCTATGCATTTGCATGAGCAGCTGATTCTATGAACTTTTTAAGGACTGTGAGTTCTCAAAAGGGATCACATCTGTATTGTACATCACCATACTTCCAAAGCCTACTAGAATGCCTGCCACATGGAAAGTGCTCAATGAAAATAAATGAGTGACTAGGAAATTAAGGAGTCCTGCCCTGGGGCATTCTCCACAGCGGGCCCTGCAGAGTGGTGCTTGGCCTTGGGATGGTGGTTGGCAGTGGTGGGGAGGTGATGTAGGCAAGAGGGTGGAGGGAGCATGATCAGCAGACCCTGGCAATGAGAACACTGTCATTCCTTCCTAGTGTGTCACTGGTGTGCCAGAAAACTGCAAACCCTGGTCTGTGAGGGTCTGAAGAGAGTCCCCAGCAGAGTCTTCTTGTGCTGCATTTGGGCTTCCATGGAGCAGGAGAAACACACCACAGAACATGGATCTATAAAAGTCACAGAATGACGGAGCTGTGATTCATCAGGATGGAATTTGGAAGACAAGTGAATGCATTGGAAGATTTTGATCAAAAATGTAATTTGCAAACATAATGAGAAGCAAATTCAAAACTCTTAGGTCTAAATGGTGAATATGCAATTAGGATCATTGTCTTTTTAAATCATGTACTTGGAATAGGGTCAGGAAGGGTTCATCCCATTCCCCACTTAGAGGACAGCCTGTACAACCTCAAGTTCTGATGGTGTCTGTCCTTTGAAGAGGATTCCCACAAACCTCCAGTAGCTTAAACCAAAGTTACTTTACATCGTGTGCCTTCCTCTGAAAGCCTTGCCTTCGAACCAATGAACAGCAAAGCAAAACTTTGAAACTATACTCAAATTTTGCAATGAGGCAGTGGGGCAAGATGAAAACCTCTAACCATCTTTGAATCATTAAAATAAAGAATGAAACAAATTCAAGGTTAATTGTATCTAGCTTTGTTAATCTGCATAAAGCAAGATTACTCTATAACACAAAAATCCAACCAACTCAATTATTGAGCACCTACAATGTTCTAGATTTCTTTCCCTTCCTCTTTGAGTATTTACAAAAAAAGATTATGTTTAATCTTTACATTTGAAGCCAAAGTAATGTCCACCTGGAAATGATGCTATCAGGCCTGGCATGGTGGCTCACACTTGCAATCACAGCAATTTGGGAGGCTGAGACAGGAGAATGGCTTGAGCCCAGCAGTTTGAGACCAGCCTGAGCAACATAGAGAGATCCTGTCTTTAAAAAATTTTTTTTTTAATTAGTTGGTCTTGGTAGTGCATGCCTGTAGTCCCAACTACTTCGGAGGGTGAGGTGGAGAGATCATTCGAGCTCAGGAGGCAGAGGCTGCCAAGAGCTATGATTCCGCCACTGCACTCCTGCCTGAGTGACTGAGCAAGATCTTGCCTCTGAAGAAAAAAAAGAAAAGAAAAAAAGAAATGCTGCTATCAAAATCAAGATCAACCAGTGCTAGAACAGCCAAGAAGCCTGGGTTCTCATTTCAGCTCTGTCTCTTCTGTCTCTACTTTGTGACCTTGGACTGTCATTTCCCCTTCCTGTGATCCCTTTGACTGCAAACATAGGGTTTGCAGTAAAGAGTTGTCTCACATCTTCTGCTCTAAAAGCCTATAAATACGTGACCTGAAAACTCCAGTTACATAAGGGATCTGCAGCTATCTAAGGCTTGGTTTTCTTACTATCATATGATACCTGGGTCTAATGAAATCTGCTTAGATCCCCCTCAAGTTTCTGAGGCTGGTAAAGAGAACAGGAGAAGAACAAACATCTCTTTATTACTCCAACAGGTGATTTAATCCCTATGTAGTGCTGGGTGGACAATGTGTCACTGTCGCATGCCTTCACTGAATAAATCCTGCCTTCAGCCAGACAGAATCTGTGGTTCTGGCTATGGAGGGAGAATAATGGAAATGATATAGTTGGACTGGTACTTGATGCCACTAATAAATGAAACTGTCAGCTGGTTGGCATGTGAAAAATGCTTATTAATTATCATCACACCAAATGCTAGTATCTTCAGTATCTTGGCCAGCCTTCATTTCTGGAAAACACGCACACACACACACACACACACACACACACACACACACACACACACACACACACACACACTTTCTTACAAAATTCCCTTCTCCAGAGTATCCCAGATATGCTCACTCTTTTATAACACAGTCAAGGTAGAAGAGCTTTACAAACTAAAAGTATTTACACTGAGATCCAGGTCTCCAGGTCAATTTCAGATGATTTTCGGGGATGTGCTGGGGCAGGGCCTGAGACCTGTCACTTGTTATTAGTGAAGCTGTTGGGGCTAAGCAAAGACTCAGAATTCCCTTCCGTGCTTAGGTGCCAAGGTGAGAGTAGAAAGGTCATGAAAATCCAACAAGCAAGTGCTTTGTGAACTAGAAATCACTGTGCTCCTCAGACACCACCTTGGACACTCTGCCTTGCCCTGTTGTCTTAGTCTTAAAGTTCCTTGAGTCTATACTGTGAGACGCCTTGGTTTTTTGGTGTTGCACAAGGAATGCAGTCAACACTGCCTGCAGTATGGCCTGGAACCTGCAGAGGGCAGCAGAAGATCGAACAAGAGGCATATTCTCCAGATGGCCCAGCAGGGTTGCATCTGTTAATCACTAGGTACTGATTTAGGTTCTCTGCGTAGACCAAATGTCCTCCGAGGCTTCTCCAAGAGCTGAATTCAAAGCTGACTTAGGGTTTTAGACTGATAAAAGTCTGAAAGGAGCTCTCCAAAGATATGGGTCAGCTGTGAGAGGGAGTCTGAGCTGCAGATGAATGGCTAGCAGGGGAAGGCAATTCTTATTTTTGGAGTATCTGTAACTTGCCAGGTGAGAAGGTGAATGCTTTACCTACAGGGTCTCATTTAATCCTCCTCCTCCCAGTGGTTTTACAAGGTAGGTCCTTTAATCCCTGTAACCACATGGAGGAGTAGTCCTACCCCAGCCATGCTGAGGGCTTACTCAGAGACATTTACTCCTAAGTGCCCACCACAACCAGTGGGCAGCTCCCTGGCAGGCCAGGAAGCCTGGCGTGTATTGGGAGTCGCCTGCCTGTCAGAGTGGACACTTGCTAGCCAGGCTCATGGAGACGGATGGAGCCATCAGAATGCCCACCGTTTCATTTGTAGGCACGATGAGGATTATCCTGTTGGCACAGCCAAGCTCCTGAGCTATCATCAGGACAGCTGATGAGCCTCCCCCCTACTCCAGAGCTAGGTGGCTGGGAGGCCGGGACAGGAGGCAGGACAGAGGTTGTAGGAGGAACTCTGGGCAGGGGATAAGGACAGAAATAGTCTTAGCTGATTGATTTATGTCTGGGAACATCCCTGAACCCATGATATTTTTATCTTTTGTGGAGGGGGAGCCTGGAAACCTGTCCATTTGCTGCCTGTTTTGGATTGTGGGACAAGATGATTCCTGACATGCAGCTTCCTTGAACTGGTGAAGCATGAGGTCACCCTGGTGCCCCCAGGCCCAGGAGCCTGCCCTTTTGTTTTGTTTCTGTCCTGAAGTGGGGGAGTACATGTTCCTAAGGCAGGAGACAAATCCTGTGACAATCTTGTCACCTGAAACAAAGCAACCCATTGGTGGAAGTGGAAATGTCAGGCACTGCCCAAAGGGATTCTGGCGTCATCTCTGTCCTTGAACTGCCCTGCTCTGGTGTGTACAACCTCCCCACCCCCTTGCCAGCATCCCAGAGCTGGAAAGTCCATCAGGCTCAACCTCTGTATTTTAGAGAGGAGAAACAAGCTCACAGAGAGAAACTGACTTATCCAGGGTCCTGCAGCCCTTTAGTGGCACAGTCAGACTTACAGCAAGGCTGCCTGGTTCCTGGTCCAGGCTTTTTAAAACTAAACCATACATCCATTAGTCAACTGAGCCTTCTATTGGGAAACCTGTGTGTCAGGGAGCTGGGGTATATGACAGAAATCTAGTTACACCGGATGGGAAGAAGACAGAGCGAGCTCGAGCCCAAGATATGCCTGTATGCCTATGTATGCCTATCTGCCAGTGCTCCTGTGACAGGGTGCTAAAATGGGATTCTTTCCTCAGCCCCACAGATGGGAAACAAAACAGGGAGTGCAAAACATCCCCACATTTCAAAGAGAGATGCTGAATCTAAACCATCTATGCAAGACTTGCAAAGAGATGGGTGGAAACTGATTTTGCCACCATTAACTCATCATCTACCTCAGGAGTATAAAAGATTGAAGTACAGAGTTTGAGAGATTGGGAAGAGAGGTTTTCTTTGGAGCTAGCAAGCCGTGCATTCTCCCTGCCAAACAGAAGAGTGTGTGTGTGTTTGTGTGTGTGTGTGTGTGTGTGCAAGAAAAGGGGGGTCTCATGGTAAATGACATCTGCTTGGAAAGCTGCAGTTGGATTAGACTGAGGCATTAAGGCAGTGAGAGGAAGAGGATGAGAGCCACAGGGCAAGGATACCAGTATGGCCACACTGGAGGGAGCCACTACCCAGGAGGACTTCCTGGAGGGTGTGATGGAACCCCAGCAAAGAAAGGGACCATCTGATGCCCCAGGATCAAAATAGCCTCAGGCCGGCTTGCTCCAGTGTGGCCCATGAGGAGCACCCACACATCCTTGCCCTGGCTCCTCTGTTCCAGTTTAAATCTCCCCCCTCTCCCCTACACACACCTTTCAGTAGGGAGAAAGATAGTTTAGCTCTCTACTAGGCTTTTGTGACTGCCCAAGAATGAGACCAAGGGTCCCTTTCCTTTGAGCCCTGAGTGTTAATGGGAGGGAGCTTAGGAATGGATACACAGGCTCCTTACATGTGCCCGTGCATCAGCCCTGGGAGCACAGAGTCTGAGTTTCATTTGCTCCCCTCCTCCTATCTTTCCATCTCCGTCACATCCTAGCAGATCCCATTGTCTATTCAGCTGATTACCCTTATCTGTGAGTTGTCAACAAATTAGTTCTGGTCCACGCATGTGCTCTCTGTTCTTCCTCCCACTAGATGGAGTATTCCCAGGGGTCCTGGTAGTTGCTGATGTTCTTGTGGGGTACTACCTTTCCTTGCTTCCCACCAATGCTAGACTGAGCACCTGCCTCAGGGTGGTGGCACACAGCATACCTCTGCCCACTCTTGGGTGTTAGGAGCTGAGCATAAAAGCAGGTGTGGACTGCTTAAGCTCCTCTGCTTCCCTCTTGTCTCTTGGGCAGGTTGCTTAGCTATTCTGATCTCAGTCTTTTCATCTGTAAGATAGACATGGATAATCATATCCACCTCTCTGGGCTGTTGTAAGATGGAAAGAATTAGAGTTGTTGTCATTTCCAGGCCTTTGACCATCCCTTATAGGGGAAGACTACCAGGAAATTATGAGTAAGCTTTCCAAAACTTGGGTGGAAGGGGATGAGGCAGGAATGCATCTCGACCACAGTGAGGTGTAGGGTGATGGGTACATGGATTAGCTGCCATCTTAGGCCAGGTAAGAGAAGCCCACCTGCTCCTTTTGGCACAAATGATTGATTAGCATGTCTCAGCTTCTCACATGAATGTGATTTTCCAAGCACACTGGGCTGGGTAGGAGGGCCAGCTCTCAGCTCCCTATGGCTAAGTGACAGGGGGAGTTGGAATAAAGAGCTCATCAGCCTCACCCAGCTATCTTCACAAGCCTTTATCAGAAGTGCAGAAGGAGAAGCCACTCTCTTTTGTTATTCGTGCTGTTTAGTTTTGTCTGACAATGACGACAACCAGCACTGGTATAGCAATTTGAAAGGCACTGCCCCTTGCAATGCGTTCTGCAATTCTTGCAATAAACCTACGAGGTAAGTATTATAATCATACCCACTTTACAAACAGGGAAACTGAGGCTCAGGGGAGAAGACGATGGTGCAGACAAGAGCACTAGCTGTGAAATCAACTGATGTGTTTCAGTCTTTGTCTCCCACTTAACTGCTGTGTGATCTGGGCAAATTGTTTAAATCTTCATACTTCTACTTCCTTGTCTGTGAATGAGATAATGGTGGTTCTCTCATGGGGCTGTGGAGAGGATGGCATCAGAAAATGCAGGTAAGGCACAAAACCCAGTGCCTGGCAAGAAGCCTCTACTCTTATACAGTGAGTGCCTGAGCAGTGTCAACTAATAAGAAAACCAACACTGAACAGCAGCAAACGAAAGAGAAGGTGTTTTAACTGGGGTCTTGGGAATTGTAATGAGCAACCAGCTAAATTGTGTACCATCCAGTGAGGCTGAGCAGGGGCTTATAAAAGTTACTATACGTTTTACGTATCTGAAAGGTTTTAGCAGAGTCTTTAATTGCTGATGGCTGGTCACAGCTTAGGATGTCTCTGATGATCAATCCAGTTTGGCATAGCTCTTTCTCAGGAGGTTAATGATCAGGCCCAATAGAAACAGTTTAGATCAAATACAGCTGGTTTTACAATTTGGCCCAGTTTAATAGGTCAGATTCCATCTGGGCGTGTACGTGACTGGGGTCCAACTCCTCATGCTTTCCTGGCTCTCGATACTTCTGACATAACCATCTCCATTTGGATTTTCTTTCTGACAGCAGTGACTTAAACCTAAGCCTCCAGATGCCAAAGTTTCAGCTCTTTGAATGGGGTGGTGCTGGTTCTTAATTTTTTGCATTACACACTTCAGTTGGCTTCTAGCCCTGGAGAACACACACACACACACAGACACACACACCCATCACACCCATCTCTCTACCTGTTCACTCTCTTCCATCCGTCCATCTTGGTCTCAGAATCCAGAGGAAAGGACATATCCGGCTCATTGTCAGTAGGAAAGCACCTGCCTTAGGAATCAGACTCCCCCGCATCTCTTTCCAAACCCAGAACAGCCACTTCAGAGTGGGAGGCAACTCCAGAAGGGTAGGGGGTTGGGAGGCACTGTTGATAATGGCCCAAAGGTCATTTCCTCCACACCCCAGAGAGTCCTGATGATTGCTTAATGGTAAGCCTTTTCCAGGGTACAGAATGTATGGGGTCTTGGGCCCTTTCTCCATCTTCCTGAGAGCCATCAGTCCTAGGAAAAATCAAGTGGAAGTATTATTTGTCCTCTTGGAGGTAGGCCAAGGGCTTCCTGCCAGGACCTTATGTACTTTATAGGACCTTGTGGATTGGTGACAATAATCCCGTGGTGATTCTGGAGTAATGTGGAGCTCTCAGCTCTCCTATGCACTACTTTTAATCTAGCAACACTGGGAGATGTGGCTATTGGTAATTTGTGGCCTTCAGCTGATGAGGAGATTGGCTTGCAAGGCACTCAGTATTCATGTTCCTAAGTCCCAAAATCAGGTTTTCTCCTTCCTCAACTACATCTACCATGTTCTTCTATATAAAGGCCAGATGAGGCCAGGCATGGTGGCTCATGCCTGTAGTCCCAGCACTTTGGGAGACCAATGTGGGTGGATTACCTGAGGTCAGGAGTTTGAGACCAGCCTGGCTAACATGATGAAACCCTCTCTCTACTAAAAATACAAAAATTAGTCGGGCCTGGTGGTGGGTGCCTGTAACCCCAGCTACTGGGGAGGTTGAGGCAGGAGAATCTCGAACCCAGGAGAAGAAGGTTGCAGTGAGCTGAGATCATGCTATTGTACTCCAGCCTGGGTGACAAGAGCAAAACTCCATCTCAAAAAAAAGGCCAGATGCTGGGCTAAGCTAGGGGCTCAAGTGGAAAGGGCAAGGGCTGCCAGCAAACACTCCACTCAGCTTCAGTATTTTAAAAAGTTCTCTTCCCTTGGGAACATTACTCAAGCTCTGAGCCTCAGTTTCCTCATTTATAAGTGGAAAAGTGTAAGACCTGTTGTTAGTGTTGTGAAGTTAAATGAGATAGTCAGTGAAAGACACCCAGCACAGCCTGGGCAAAATTTTTTTAAATTAGCCACGTTTGGTGGCATGCACCTGTAGCCCTAGCTACTTGGGAGGCTTAGCCGGGAGGACTTCTTGAGCCCATGTGTTTGAGGCTGCAGTGCACCTCAAATCGCACCACTTCATTTCAGCTTGGGTAACGGAGAGAGACTGTCTCTAAAGGAAGAAAGAAAAGAAAAGAAAATGAAGACACTCAGCACAGCATCTGACATCTGTTGTTAGGTGCTCAATAAATGTCAGCTCCCCTGCTGTTCCAAGATTCTCCAAGCCTATGTGCAATAATTTTGTAAATTTAGCATCCAAACATGTTAACACTGTGTACTCATAGTAGACACTATTGCAAATCCTTTTCTTTGGCTGAGAGTTACTAGTTCCTCTAAATGTTGGCTGCTGACATTACACATCTGCCTATTATGTTGAGAATCGCCCTCAACTAAAACAGAAGCCACCGCACCTGGGAGTTTATGCCACCTTTTAAGGCTTTGCTTCTTGGGAACCACCCTATGACAGGATATATACCATTTTCTACTTGCATAATTTACAAACACATCACATTCTTGCCCCCCTAATTTCTGGGTGTTGTATAACTGGGAATCCTCACTCTGCTGTAATGTAATATGTGGCTGGGAATTCCCAATCTATTGGGAGCTGAGACCCAGTGTAGTGAGGTCAAGTGTATGTGCTTGGTTGACCTTGACAACACCTTCAATTTCTCCTGAGCCTTAATCATTTTCCATAGCCACTTGTCCCATTCTTACAATAGATAACATCCCCTGGTCAAAGCATTGTCAATTTCCTCTATTGCTCCATCGAATGCTCCTCTTTTCTTGAGACAGCAATTGAATAGCCACACACGTGACCTGAGCTATCTGCCTGGCCATTGTTGGCTCCTCAAAGCTCTGAGAAAACTATGTGTATTGCTCAAATGATACAACTGAAGCGTAACATTTTAGAGCTGGAAGGGACAGTCTCAAGGGGGAACAGCCCAGTGGCCCTCAACCGGGGGATGATTTTGCCTTTAGGGAACGTTCAGTGTCTGGAAATCTCTTTGGTTGCTACAACTAGGGAGGGATGGTGGATCCTGGAATCAGGCAGTTAGAGCGCAAGGATGCTGCGAAACATCTTATGCAGCACAGGGCAGCCCACTGCAACAGTGAATTATTCAGCCCAAAATGTCAGTAGAACTGAGGTGGAGAAAGCTCTGTTTATCTAAGTGCGGGTTACCAGGATACCACCTGGATGGTGGGGGAGGAGGTAACTGAGGATTCTGGAGGCAGCCATGGCTGAATTAAAAACCGAGAATCCCGAGCTATTCTTTCTGCTGATCTTGTTGTTTCATTACGATAACATCAGTCCTTTGTAGTAAGCATGTGATAGCAATCTCACTGCAAAGTAGAAATTTCCTAGTGCAAGAATACACCACAAAATTCTTATTTCTAAATGGACACTCATATGATATCCACTCCAGCATAGTGAATGAACCTCCCTGCAAAAGAATCATAAATGATGATACTTAACTTTGATATTTGCTTCTAATCCCTTATCAGACCACATAATTATGTGTTTTGTTTGAACTATAGTTCCTTAAAATCTTTCTATGTATTGGGACAATTATACCCAGGAGTGGTCTATCTGGTTTGTTAGTCATGTTTCAAATGTGTTTATAAGGAGGGACACTTGTGAATTTGTTTCTTCCTTGTGGAAACTCTATTTTTTTTTTACGGTGCCAATTTTAAATAGTGAGAGTCTATTTTTTGCCTTTAAAAACTTTTTTCTTAAATAAAAGCAAAGATTTCTGGATGAATCAAACATAAGTAATATAGAGAAAGATAAAATCCACATGTATACTTCCTACCTGGTTCCTAAAAAAGTTTGTTTGCCCACATTTTTTCCCATGTTAAAAGATTCATGTTATAAGTACAGTTGAAGCCTCCCATTTTATCCCCCCAATCTGAGATCTTTCCTTCTGCCTTGAGGTAATCACTGTCCTTAGTTTGAGGTAAAACGTCCCCCTTCAGTTCTTGTATTTTTAATGCATGTGTACATAGCCACGGAGTGCACAGTGTGCGTTTTTTAAAATTCACACCTATTCACCACCACAATGACTAACATTAAAAAAGACTAAAAATATCAAGTGTGAATAAGATGTGAAGGAACTGGAACTCTTACACACTGCTAAGGTAGTAAAATGGTACGCCCAATTTGGAGAACTGTTTATGAGTCTACTAAAGCTGAAAGTATGCATACCTTCTAACCCACCAATCGCTGAGCGTATACCCAGGAGAAATGCTTGCCCATATGCACCAGAAGAAAAGTCCAAATTGATCATAGAAACACTGCTTGTAATAGCCCAAAACAACAAAATTCCCAAATGTAGATCACCCATAGGGTTCATAAATTAATTGCAGCATACAATAGAATACCAGCATACCAAAGAAAATAAATAAAATGCAGCTTCATGCTTCCATAAGGATGCATCTCGCAAACATAATATGGAATTGAAGTCAGATACAGCTGGGCATTGGGGGCTCACACCTGCAGCAACAGCATTTTGGGAGGCTGACGGGAGAGGATTGCTTAAGCCCAGGAGTTTGAGACCAGCCTGGCCAATAGAGCAAGACCCCATTTCTAGAAATATACTTATTTTTATATTATTATTATTATTATTTTGAGACAAGGTCTCAGTCTATTGCCCAGGCTGAAGTGCAATGGCAAGATCTCAGCTCACTGCAACCTCTGCCTCCTGGGTTCAAGCGATTCTCGTGCCTCAGCCTCCCCAGTAGCTGGAATTACAGGTGTGTGCCACCAAGACTGGCTAATTTTTATATTTTTAGTAGAGACAGAGTTTTGCCATGTTGCCGGGCTGGTGTTGAACTCCTGGCCTCGGCCTTTCAAAGTGCTGGGATTACAGGTGTGAACCACCACAGCCAGCTGAAAAACATTTTTTATTTTTTTAAATTAGCCAGGCATGGTGTCTCACACGTGTGGTCACAATTACTTGGGAGGCTGAAGTGGGAAGATTGCTTGAGCCCAGGAGGTAGAAGCTGCAGTGAGCCATGCTCGTGCCACTTCACTCTAGCCTGGGCCTGGGTGACAGAGGGAGATCCATCTTAAAACAAAACCAAAACGAAAAACCCAGACACAAAGAGTTCACACTGTAGGATCACATATATATACATTTCAAAAACAGGCAAAACCAACCTCCAGCATTAGACGTTTGATAGTGGCTCCCTTTGGAGGGATGTAGTACTGAGGAGAGCCTCTGGGAGGTCTTGGTCATGTTCCATTTATCTAAGTGCAGGTTACCAGGCCATGTCGCTTTTCAAGAATTCATTAAACTGTACATTATGATTTGTACATTTTTTGTATGTATGTATGTATGTATATATATATATCATTCTTCAATAAATAGTTTCCTTTAGAAAGAACCTACATTCATAATACCATATTTTGATAGCTCTCTGCAACTGCTTTTTTCTACTCAGTATTTTGCTTCTAATATTTATTCATGGTGGCCCGTTTGATCTGGCTTAGCCATTTATCTGTTACATGGTGTTTATTACATGTGTATGGCAACATTGCATTTTTATCCCCTTTCTATTGGATGTTTATGCTGTTTCTCATCTTCCCTTTTGATGAACAATGCTGTAGCCAACAGTTTTGAACATGCTTCTTTCTGCAGTGCATGAGAGTTTTCCTCGAAAACACATAGTCCACACTCGGATTTCTGAGCATACCTTCTCCATTTCTTTATTTTCAACTGTTCGTGTCAGGTTTTATTGAGTCTGTTATAAATAGTACATGTAGTTTGTGTGTGATTTGGTCTCTTATGAATAGCATGTATGATGGGTGTATGTGTTTAAATGCAGTTGAAAGATATTTCTCTTTTAACTGGCAAAACAATGTGTTTACGTTAATTGTGATTAATTATGTATTTTGACTTATTTCTGTTGTCTCATTTGGTGTATCACTACTGACTATGTTCTTTCTTTCTCTTTTTCTCATTGTCTGCCATTGGCTTAATCAAACATCCCCGTCCCGTGGGCCCTTCCCCTGCTCCACCATTCTCCCCACTCCATTCTTTATACTCGTTTGTTGGTTCTACACCCTATTTCTGTTCTTTTAGAGGTAATCTCTATATTTTTAGCATGCACACTTGATTCAGCAAAGCCTATGTTTAATTAATATTTCTATGTTGTTACCAAACAGTGTGAGAGGCTGAGAAGCTTAGAATTCATTGAATGATTTTCCCCTCTCTTCCTCCATGTGGTTATAATCCAGTGTTTTAGTTTCACCTTGTTTTAACACTCCGATTAGTCATTGTGGTTATTCTTGTACAGGCGAATCTTCAAATCTCCATGATCTAATACAACAATAGTTTATTTCTCACTCCTTTGTACTCAGTGGATTTTGGTGGGGTCTGTTTTACACGTTCACTTAGAGACCAAGGACGACAGGGGGCTCCATCATCCAGCAGTTGCACTAACTGGAATATAAGGCTTACTGGGGGTCTGTGACAGGGAAAAGGACATCTGGAGGATGTCACATTAGCTATCCTACGGCCAAGCTTGGAATTAACAACCAGCACCACCTGCCACAGATCACTGGCCAGAAAAAGTCATGTGTTTCTGCCAAGTGCCAGTGCATGGGGAATTTTGGTAGTGCTTAGTATGTGATGAGCAACACTATTTCCTTTTCTATTTATTATATTTTATCATTATGTTGTGCTCCTTCTTTTATCTCTTTAATGCAAGTGAAATGCTTAGAACAATGCTTGCCATGTAGTAAGAACTTTGCAAAATTGTTTTCCAACATTTTAAGCACAATTTATTTTTCTCAGATTTTACAGGTTCTCATAGTCTAATTCTTTCCTTCAATGTGGAATATTTCTTCACATAGTTCATGTTTTTTTCATTATAAGCTTATTCTCAATGGGTGTTCTGTTTCCTGCGGGGGAACTTGAGCTCTTTGGGTTGGGGAACTATTCCCTATAGAGCAAATGCGGCTTCTGTGCTTTCACTGCCTTTTTATCAGTTTATAGGTGAGCTTCTACCATGTGTGCTGGGTAAGTATAGACCCCACACCTGGAGTTTTGATTTTTCATATAAACTTTTTGGTCTTCTTTTCTTCCCATGAACTCTGAGTAGATACAATGCTTTCTGGCTGCTTCCATAGGCTAATGAACAGTTTTTTTCTCTCCCTTCTTCATGGGTACTCTACGGTACTTTCCAACACTACAACCAATTCTCTGATTCCCTGGACACCAGAGTGTCCAACAATTCAGATCCATTCTGACACTAGCTACCTGGAGTTAGCACAAACCTCACAGCCTAATGCCTCAGTCTCATAAGACTGCCCCTGCTTCAGTGCCAGGCCTCCTGTACTTCTGGCCAACTGGCTATAAATAGGGGTACCATGACTTTCTCTTCATGTTTGGTAATTTGCCAGAACAGCTCACAGAACTCAGGAACGCACTTTACTTACATTTACCAGCTTAATATAAAGATTGCAAATGAGCAACCAGATGAAGAGGCATATAGGGAAAGGTCTGAAGGGTCCTAAGTGCAGGAGCTTCTGTTCCATGGAGTTGAGGTGCCCCCATCGCCTGGCACATGGATGTGTTCAACCTGGAAGCTCCCTGGACCCCCACCGTTTAGAGGTTTTTTATGGAGGTTGCATCACATAGGCATGCTCTATTATTAACTCAGTCTCCAGCCCCTCTTCCTTCCTGGGGAGGATGGGATGGTGTTGGAGGATAGAGTGATGCTGAAAGTTCTAGGCTTCTCATCAAGGCTTGGTCCTTTTGGTAACCAGCCCCATTCTGAAGCTGTCTAGAAGCCCACCAAGAGTCAACTCATTAGAACAAAAGATACTCCTATCACCTAGGAAGTTCCAAGTGATTTAGGAACTCTATCAGGAGCCAGGGATGAAGACCAAATACAAGTTTCTTATCATGCCATAGATACTATTTTATATAAGAGTTCAGCTTTCTACCTACATTAGCCTGAGAACACCTCATCCCTACTTGTGGGGTGTTAAATCCCTAAGCCAAGCAATGAGGATTGATGTCCTGGTTCAAGGCTCACTGGGCTGCTCAGCTGTTGCTCTTGACAGTATGACTTTGAGTTTTCTGTTCTCTGGAACCTAAGAGTTTCCTTTTCTTTCTTTTGAGCTCAGCTAGGTGTTAAAAAAATTATATTACAGTTGCTACCACATCTCTATCTATTTGAAGCAGAAGAGGAACATTCATTTCCTGAAACCTCCAAGTTGCCAAAAGTTGAATCTTTTAAGAAGTTATATTTTAGACTCCTTGTAATCCTATTTATTTTTTGTATTAATGTACATCTTAGGACCAACTGCCAGAGCAGTCAGATTCCAAGCATCAAAAAGATTTAGATGTCCTACTTTCACACATTCTAGTTTTTCTTATGCTGTCAGTATCCATCATCGGCTATTCTTTTCTATATTTGTAAATATTTCTGGGGTCCCTGTTTTAATTTTTAATTGCCACAGAGATTCATTTTATTAAACAATAGACAAACATCCAGGTAGAAAGACATCCTTCCAAGAAAAATTTAGCTCTGGCTACATATGAAGTGCCGTGCTATGCCCTAAAAGAAAAATAAAGATGACCCAGCCTAAGATACTGCCCCAAGTAGCTCACAGTCTATCTAGCAGGAGAAATACAACATGTGCACAAATAACCCTAAGACCAGGTAGACCATGGTGGGGCTGAAAAGCCTTGGGGTGGAGTGGTTGGAGAGTTCAGAGAAAGGAACACTCACATATATGGAGGGAGGAACTGGAGGAGGTTTCACGGAAGTGGCATTTGCATTGATTCTGAAGGATGATGGATTGTTTTCTATTGCTGCCATAACAAATTATCACAAATTTAATGGATTAACATCACACCTATTTTTATGATTCCACAGTTCTGTAGGTCAGAAGTGTGGGTCCATGTGGTTCTACTCGGTCCTCTGCTTAGAGTTTCACCAGGTCAAAATTAAGGTTTTGGCAGGGCTGTGTTCCTTTTGGGAGATTCTAGGGATGAATCTGCTTCTAAGCTCATTGACATTGTTGGCTGGATTCAGTTCCTTACAGTTGTAGGTCTAAGATCATCACGTCCTTGTTGGCTGTTAGCTGGGGCTGCCCACCTTCTCCTCATGCTTTCCACGTAGCCTTCAGCAACAGATCAAGCCCCTCTCATGCTTCTAATCTTTCTGTTGATTTCTGCCACTTCTCTTCTGACTCCAGCTGGAGAAATTTCATGCTTTTAAGGGCTCATGTGATTAGATTGGGTGCACTTGGATGAATCTGGGCTATACTGGTTATTTTTTTTTTTTTTTTTTTTGAGACAGACTCTCATTCTGTCACCCAGGCTGGGGTGCAGTGGCACAATCTCAGCTCACTGCAACCTTCACCTCCTGGATTCAAACAATTCTTGTGCCTCAGCCTCCCAAGTAGCTGGGATTACAGGCGTGCATCACCATGCCTGGCTAATTTTTGTATTTTCAGTAGAGACGGGATTTCACCTTGTTGTCCAGGCTGGTCTTGAACTCCTGACCTCAAATGATCTGCCTGCCTCGGCCTCCCAAAGTGCTAGGATTACAGGCGTGAGCCACCATGCCAGGCCGTACTCTGGCTATTTTAAGTTCTGTAACCTTAATTATGTCTGCCAACATCTGTCTCTTTTGCAATGCAACGTGACATATTTACAAGATGCAGGGATTAGGGCATCTTGGAGGGGCCATTATCTTACCTCCCAAGGATGAGTAGACTTTACATCCATGGAGCCATGCCAAAGGGATCTTCAGCAAGAAGGAGTAGGAAGAACAAAAACCATAGAGGCGGTGAACCACATGGAAGGGGCAGTGAGAACAGTCAGCCTTCCCTGGGGTGCTAACCAGCCAGTTTCCTCCAAATGGTGAGATATGTGTACAAGCTCTTGCACAGTGTAAGACCTTCTGAACCAGAGAAAGGCAGCCACAGATTCCTGCCCTAGGGCATGTAGGAGTTCCCTGCTGCTCACCTCAGTTCTGCCAGGGAGATTGCTGTTGTAGCATTTCTGCACTTCCTGTGTACACCCTGTTCCTCCAGATATGACAATGTAGAGCCAAGCACCTTCAACAAATACAATTTATTTACCATTACATATTTGTTGCACAAAGTACTGGCAAATCAGAGGAAGAATATAATAATCACCCATAATTCAGACACTGAGAACAACTGTTAACACTGGTGTTTTGCAAGGTGCCGTTAATAGACAGTTTTCCATGTCTATTAATGTTCTTTCTCAATGGCATTTTCTATTATATGGGTGGCACTGTACTTTATTTAATGAAACTTTGGCTTGCTCCCAAGTTGTTTTACTATCATAAACATGGCTGAGACAGCATAACAAGAGTTGTTTTGACAGTCATGTTAAACAGGATGTCAGCAGGCCCTCAGCGAGAAAGCAAAGGGGAACTTGGGGTGGCACAGCCGTGAGGGTGAGTGGCCCCTTTCCTAGTGTCGTCATCCCAGCCTCCTAGCTGAACCCCTGTCTACTGCTTTGTCATTAACTTGGTCCAGCTGCACCCGAGAGCTCATTGAATGGTTCACTTAAGAGCTATGTATTTCATTATGTGTAAATAATCCTCAATATTTTTTCAAATTAAATATGTCCTAGTTGCAAACCAGCAACATCTTGCTGTTTTTGTGCACGTTAGCATAAATGGGATTGGGTGGAATAAAAACCAAAAAAAAAAAAGGCACAGAGAGGAGCTGGCTGGGCACTGCCCTCCAGCATGGGACGGTGAAGGGAGCAGTTCCTGGGAGCAGGCTCAGTTTGGTGAGGGGTGGCCACCACACTGCTCTGACCTGCAGCCCCTTCATGTGCATGAAGCCCCACCTTGCTGGCTTGTGCTGTGGTAGGGGTTACAAAAGTCCAGCATGGCACCTAAAATGAGACAGGGAGTCAACATACAGGAGCCATTCTTGAACCTCCAGGAACTTTTCCAGGGAGGTGCCGCTGGCACTGGGCTGCTATGCTCTATAGTTTCTCCTGTGGGTTGGTGGTGAGTCAAGGGGCCTCAGGGGGAGAGCAGAAAGAAGATAGGTGCTGGGGGATGCTGCTAACTGCTTATTTCTGAAGGTCAGAAAAATCTCAACTCAGTACAGCTGGGCTGTGCCCTTCCAGGGTAGATGAGGGTGGAGTTAAGTGGAGAAAACTCCGGAAGGGGGTGAGGCAGGGGCCAGAGGAACAGGCAATTCTGCCTGAAGGAGGTGGGCCTAGGGTACCAAGGGAAGATATTTTTTCTTCCCAAAGCAAAATCAAAAAAAGGGAAAAATGACAATAGCTCTGCTCAGAGCCTGGCTCAGCACTACTTAAATGTCTCTGCTGGCACCACTATCCTAACCCACTGCCTTTACAACTTCATGTGGGAAAGAACATGCTTACTATGATGAAATATCAATCTCACGCAGATTTTGGAGGGATTACATATACACACATCTGCTTTAGCTTTGAGGTTATTTATATTTGAACAGCAAGCTGCATGCCTTAAGTTCTAGTTATTGGGAACGTGTAGGCCACGGTTTGTATTGATGCCAACCTGTATGCCTACATATTGTAGGGTGAGCCATATAACCCATAGAAAACAAATTGATAGTGATGAACCAAATATAAATTATCATTAAGGAATACAAAGAACAGCAATTTAAAATCATGACCCATTCAAGACAGCAGTGATGGTCCTCTGATCACCCTGAGTTTTTCTAAATGACTTCCAATGGGGACTTCCAGCGATTTTTGTGTACACTCGCCCCATGGAAGTCTGCAGGATGGTTTGGTTCTACAGGTACGTCTGGGCAGAACAGGAGGCTGGCATCTCCTTTAAAGCGGACAGAATTTCTCATGTGAGTTTATGAGTTTCAAATAATAGTAATAAACTCAATAATTCACTAGGTAGGTGTTTGGTAAATGATATTTTGATGTAAAAATGAAATTATATACCCATTAAAGGAGGATCAGTGGGTGGCTTATCAGAAGCCTCCTCCCAGTGTTCCACAGGGTTAAATGTTAAACCCCAAGAAGCCTTGACAAGAGCTCTGAATCACCTGAGCTGGTTATTGAAAATGCAGCTTCAGGGCCCCCTTGCAGAGATTCTGGTTAAATAAGTCTAGAGTGAGACCCACAAATCTGCATTTTAAACAAGCCCTGGAGGGGATTCTGATGCATGTGGTCCACAGATACAAATTGATGGAAAATGCCCAAGGAGAACGGGGCCACTCTCTGCCAGGTGTTAAGAGCACCTGCTATTCTGAGAGCATTTCCAGGACTGGAGTGTGCCTTTATGAGTTCTGGGTGGGAAGGCAGGTCAGGCTGGTTTATAGTCACATACAGGGAAGCTAGTGAAGAATGCCCAAACATAGAGGGTGCCCTATGTTGGAGAAATTTTTAGTTTAATCCTTGAGTTGTGACAGCTTGGCAGGAACTAAAGAACTCTTAGAGAGGGATGGGCCTGAGGCATGAGAGACTCAGAGGCCAGGGCCAGAGACGCAGCGTGGAAGAGAGGGAAACATGGAGAAGGATGGAAGGACATGGCAGAGGGGATAAAGGGGAAGAAAGGCACATACACCTGACACCTGTTATTATATCCCGTGGGCTTTGCCTGTATTCGCCCATTCACTCCTCAGCACAGCACTCTAAGAGGGCAATAGCATTCCCTTTTTACGTGTGAGGAGACAGTAGCTCCCAAAGTTTAGAAAGAGAATGGAAGTCAGAATTTTATTTCAGGACCCTGTGGTCCCTAAGGGCTCACTCTTTATTTAGTGCTGCTTACGGCAAGTAAACAATGGGCAGCCATTATACCCATCTATACATGTATTCATTATTTCATTCATTCACTCAACATGAATGAGCTCCTGCTAAGGTGGCTGAGGATAGACAGGTGAACAAAGAGACTCTGCTTTAGATCTTAAGAGGAAATGTGAATATTAAACAGTCAAGCATGTACCTATAACTTTGCAAACAGTTGTAAGAACTGAAAAGGAAAATTGCACGTCCTATGAGAAATGAAGCGGGACCCTTAATTTAAACTGGAGGGTCAGAAAAGGCCTCTATGGAATGTGAGACTTGAAGGATGGGTAGGAATTAGCTACGCTCAAGTGTGGGGAAAAATGTCCCAGAACTGTGCTGTCCAAAAGAACTTTCTGTGATAATGGAAATGTTCTGTGTTGTGCTGTCCAATATGGTAACCATCAGCCACGTGTGATTAGCGAGCACTTAAAATGTGTCTAGTGTGACTGAGACATAAATCTTAAATTTTATTTAATTTTAATTAATAAAAAATATATATATCTTAAAAATCACACGTGGCTAGTGGTCACTGTATTGGACAGCACAGCTCTAGAACAAACAAAAAGTTTAGGCAAAGGACCTGAACTGAAAAAGGCTTTGGTGACTTCCAGAAGCCTAAGGTGTGGTGGGTACAGCAGGGAGACTGAGACAGGGTAAGGCCTGAAGGGGAACAGGGCTCAGAGTGTGCAGTCACTCGAGGGAACAGGGCTTCAGACTGTGCAGACACTTGAGGGAACAGGGCTCAGAGTGTGCATGCATTCGAGGGAGCAGGGCTCAGAGCGTGCAGTCACTCTAGGGAACAAGGCTCACAGTGTGCAGGCACTCAAGGGAACAAGGCTCAGAGTGTACAGTCACTTGAGAGAACAGGGCTTCTGACTATGCAGATACTTGAGGGAACAGGGCTCAGAGTGTGCAAGCACTTTTAGGCCTCATGAGGGGTTTTCAGTTTTACTGCAGTGAGGAAGTTGTTGAAGAATTTTGAGGAGAAGAGTAACTTGGTCAATTTTTGTTTTAAGCTCACTTTGCCCTGTAGTAAAAGGATCGGAGAGAGGTAAAGTTAGAGAAAGGAAACAAAGGAGTAAATATTGTCATTTCCTAGGAAAGAGATGTTGGTGGCTCAGCTTAGGGTGGAAACTGGAAATGAAGAGACATGGGTGGATGTGTGGTATAAATTTAGATAGAATCAGCAGAACATACAGTTTTAAACATGCAGAATCCAGTAGCCTAGGCCTGTGTTGTCTAAAATGGTAGCCTTTAGCCCCTTGTGGCTCCTGAAATTTAAATTAATTAAAATTAAATGAAATAAACATGTTGCTACTGTACCATCCACATTTCAAGTGCTCAAAGGTGACATGTGGCCAGTGGCTGCCATTTTTGATTGGACAGAATCGCTTTTAGTAAACATTCCCATCATCGTAGAAACCTCTACTGGACAGTGCTAAAGTCACTTGGAGAAAGGCTTAAAAATGGATCTAGAAGAGATCAAAGAGGTCATCAGTTTCAACACCCTCACTGTGGAGGTGACAGTCTGGGGGACACTCAGCTGATGTTGCTGGAGTGGTGCCTACACCAGTCTCTCGGACGGCAGCTTTCCACCCAACACATCAGAAGTGCCATGGGCAGAAATGCCTGCTTCGCAGGGGCTTTGCATCCTGAGAGAAAGGCCCTGCTCCAAGGGTAAAGGGCAAAGCAGTTCTCACTCCTCCCCAAGCTTTTGTCCAAGAGAGGGGGATGGGAGCAGAGGCCAAGGGCACATAAATGGATTAATGAGACACACTCGTCAGAGGCTAAACTAAAGCATTACCAGCAGTGTCTGTCTAAGGAAAGGCTTCTGGAAGGCTCAGGCCTGATTCTGACTCAGACCATTTAATAATTCCACGGCAGCCTGAAAAAGAAAGGTTAAGATAGAAACAAACGAAACATCATCACTGTTTCCAGCGAACATGGCCTGTCACTGGAAGCTCAGAGAACGTGTCTTTAGCTCTTTCTGCAAAAAAGAATGCATTGCTTTCTGAAAGCCACACACCACCCAGACCATTCAGTCCATCCCCTCACTCAAGAAACACCACAGAAATGGATTCCAGAGAAATCCCATCAGCATACCTTTGCCACACAAGGCTGGACCCTAGGTGACCCTTGTGGTCTCCACAGAAGCATAAGGAAGAAGAAGGAAAAAAAACAAGGTACCAGAGCCTCCTGGTAACCTAGTAATTCTGGGAACAATGAAGCAAGTTCACAGGAAGTAAGTGAAGAGAGGAAAAAGTTTGTTTTCCTCACCTCTGAGCTTCTAGTTATGGGCAGGGCTTGGGTCAGATGAGTCAAAAGGAGGAGGGGAGCAGGGAGCTGCTGGAGGAGCAGGCTTGGGGAGGAGAGGAATGCAAAGTGGGAGGATACCTTGGTTTGCTAAACCTGTGACAAACTTCACTGTGGGACAATGGATTTATCTCCACCTCCCCTACCCTGGCTCAGGCTGCTCAGGACTATAGGACTCAGGGTCACAGGCCCTAGGAGATGACCAGAACCCACCTCAATGGCAGCAATGGTGCCCCAGTTGTCTTCTAGTATTTCTTGTTCCCCTGTGCCTTGTTGGAGTATGGAAAGACGGTGTGTGATGATGACACCTCCATATGTCATGTTCCTCGGTCAGTACTTGAATTTACATCTCTCACATTTGTATTGTCATTACTCTTGAATAGGATAACAAGGATGGCTACTATTAATTGAGGACTGCCTATGTGCTGGGTGCATTGCTAAGGGTTTCATGTGCATTATCTCAATTAAACTTCACAATAACCCTATGGGATTATTGTTATTTCCACTTTACCAATGAAGAAAATGAGGCTCAGAAAAGTGAATATGATCCAGCCATCATGCTCCTTGGTATTTGCCCAACTGAGTTGAGGACTTATGTCCATGCGAAAACCTGCACGTGGTTGTTTACAGGTTGTTTACAGTAATTCTGGGAACAATGAAGCAAGTTCACAGGAAGTAAGTGAAGAGAGGAAAAAGTTTGTTTTCCTCACCTCTGAGCTTCTAGTTATGGGCAGGGCTTGGGTATTTGTAATTGCCAAAACGTGGAAGCAACCAAGATGTCCTGCAGTAGGTGAATGGATAGATAAACTGGTACATCCAGACAGTGGAGTTTTATTCATGACTGAAAGAAAATGAGCTATCAAACCATGAAAAAACATGGAGGAAGCTTAAATGCATGTTGCTAAGTTAAAGAGCCAATCTGAAAAGGCTGCATACTGTATGATTCCAACTACATGGCATTATGAAAAAGGCAAAACTATGGAGACAGTAGAAGAATCAGTGGTTGTCAGAGGTCTGGGGCAGCGAAGGATGAACAGGTGAAGAACAGAGGATTTTTAGGGCAGTGAAACTACTCAGCATTATACTATAATGGTGGATGCATATCATTATACATTTGTCTAAACCTGTAGAATGTACACCAAGAGTGAACTCTAATGCAAAGCATGAACTTTGGATGATCATGTTGGGTCAGTGTTGGTTCATCAGTTGTAATTAATGCACCACTTCAGAGTGGGATGTTGACAGTGGAGGAAGCTGGGGCTGGGGGTAGTATATGGGAAACCTCTCGTATTTCTAACCCAATTTTTTTTGTGAACCTAATACTGCTCTAAAAATTAAAGTCTAGCTGGGCACAGTGCCTCATGCCTATAATCCCAACACTTTGCAGGGTTGAGGCTGGAGGATTGCTTGAGCCCAGGAGTTCGAGACTGGCCTGGGCAACATAGCAAGATCCTGTCTCTACAAAATTGAGAGATTAACCAGGCGTAGTGGCACATGCCTGTGGTCCCAGCTACTCAGGAGGGTAAGGTAGGAGAACTGTTTGAGCCCAAGAGGTCAAAGCTGCAGTGAGCCATGTTCACGTCACTGCACTCTGGTCTAGGTGACAGAATGAGAAACTGTCTCAAAAATAAAAAGTCTATATTAAAAATAAAAGTGTCAGCATCTGTTCAAAGTCCCCACACTAGTGATCAGTGTAGCTGGGACCCAAGTGCAGGGCTCTTCAACTTCAGATACTACCTTCTTCGCCTTTATGGTATCCCATATCACTGCAGGCTTTCATACCTCATGAATGCTTTTGTTTTTAATTAACCACTTTAGTTTACAGTGATCCCAAGATGTCAGCATTAATTCTATTTTCCAGATAAGGAAATAGGCTCAGAGAGGTTAACGAATTCACTCAAGTCATGTATTGGGTGAGTGAGTAGCTGAATCAGAGCTTGAATCTGGGCGAAACTACTCAAACCTCTGTGCTCTTCTCAAATAACACACGTCATCCAGACACTCATCTGACTAAGAACACACACAGAGTGCTGTCTGGGCTGATTGCTGTACCTGCCAGGGATAGCGATATGACTCAGCCATATAGTCTATTCATATGACTTCCGCTAGACTTTAAGTCATCTCACTAGGTGCTGGCAGTAGATAGAGCCTATGTGTAGATGTGGGCCACATCTCCACCACAGCAAGGTGCATGAAAAATGCTTTGTCAGTGGTTCACACCTAGAACACAGGGGTGCATGACAAGTGGAGAGAGAAGGAAGAGGGGGGTAACTGGGTCAGGATGCTGAGAAACTGAGATGCAAGCCCAGCACCTCACTTCTCCACCAGAGAAGGCTCAGCTCTTCTACCCACTGGGACTTGGGATTTGGGGCCATGGGTAGCCAGACCTCCTGGTTGTAGGGGAAAGCTTGTAGCAGCAGTGGTCATGGAGAAGGCCCTTTGGAAACACTGAAGAACACTTAAAACTCCCTTCTCTAGCTGGGCGTGGTGGCTCATGACTGTAATCCCAGCACTTTGGGAGACCAAGGCAGGTAGATCATGAGGCCAGAGATCGAGATCATCCTGGCCAACATGGTGAAACCCCATCTCTACTGAAAACACAAAACTTAACTGGGCATGGTGGTGCACCCCTGTAATCCCAGCTACTTGGGAGGCTGAGGCAGGAGAATCACTTGATCCCGGGAGGCAGAGGTTGCAGTGAGCTCAGATCATGCCACTGCACTCCAGCCTGGCAACACAGTAAAACTCTGTCTCAGAAACACACACACACACACAACAACAACAACAACAACAACAACAACTTCCCTTCTCTCTCCTTTTTCTAGAGGCAATTTGACAATGTCATTCTTTCCCTTGTAAGTGCGGAATTTGCCTGATTTTAATCCTGAGCACATGCTGGTCTCCTCTCTCCTTCTGGTCCTCTTTCTTCCCTCAGCTTCTAGGCCACAGGCCCTTCCTTATTCTCTCTTAGGAAAGGAGGAGATGGAGGGAGCTGCCCATGTTTTCCTTGAGTTTTGGCAAGAGTTTAGGGTTTTACACCCCAGTGTTAACCAACCAGTCCAGAACTACTGCAGGAATAGACCAGGAAAGCCAAGATAACCTACAGACCCTCTGAAGAAAGTGGATTCCTCCTGCAGAACCTGGGAGTCAGCCCAAATACTGTGAGTGCCCAAACTATGGAAGTGGGAAGGGGGATCACTGCCCCCAACACACAACCTCACTGGAAAACCTGACAGTCTAGATCATGGGAGAACATTCTGACCTTACCTGGAGCTGAGTCAATATAGAGAGCCAAGCAAAATACAGTGGTAGAGGAAGCAGCGGGGAAAGGCTGTGGGCTCTCTGGGTCCCCCGGGAAGCTATTTCAGACTTGTCTCACAGGACTCCCTGGGGAGGTGAGGAACTGGGAAAAGACCACAAGGAGAAGGAAATCTCCAGCTGAACTTTGTAAAATTTCTAACCAAATACAAAGTTTCCTAGCCAGAACTCAGGGGAGGGCATGAATCTGACGTGCAGATTCCACGCATGAAAGCCCCACTTGCTTTAGCAGCTGGGAGGCTTATAGCCTGGATAAGTTCTCAGCCCCTGCTCACCCACTGCCTGGAAACAGACTCAGTACTATTGTTGGAGCTGAGTGGGGCACAGTGGGAGTGAGACCTGCCTTTTGGGTTGTGTAGGAGCTGGGTGAGGCCTGTGACTTCTAGATTTCCCTCATTTCCCTGGAAACCTGCCTGACTCACCAGAGGCAGCCATAATCCTCCTGGGAACAGAACTCCATTGACCTGGGAACCATACCCCCAACCCCCCACAGCAGCCACAGCAAGGCCCACTCAAGGAGAATCTGAGCTCAGACATACCTAACCCTGCCCCCCACCTGATGGTCTTCCCTATTCAACCTGGTAGCTGAAGATGAAAGGCATATACTCTTGGGTGTTTTAGGGCCCCACCCACCCACCACCTGATCCTTCCTATACTACCACAGCTGATGCTCTCTTGAAAGCACCACCTCCTGGCAGAAGGCCAACCAGCACAAAAACAGTGCATTAAACAACCAAAACTGTGGGCTCTCACAGAGGGTTTAATTCACCTCCCTGCCACCTCCACTGGAGCAGGTGCTGGTATCCACAGCTGAGAGACCCAAAGACAATTCACTTCACAGGACTCTGTGCAGACAACCTGCACTACCAGCCTGAAGCCTGGTAGACTTGCTGGGTGGCTAGATCCAGAAGAGAGAGAACAATCACTACAACTTGGCTCCCAGAAAGCCACATCCCTAGGAAAAGGGGGAGAGTACTAAATCAAGGAAACACCCTGAGGGACAAAGTAATCTGAAGAGCAGCCTTGAGCCCAGATCCTCCCTCTGACATAGCATACCCAAATGAGAAGGAACCAGAAAAACAATTCTGGTAATATGACAAAACAAGGTTCTTTAACATGCTCCCCCGCCCCCACAAAGTCACACTAACTCACCAGCATGGATCCAAACCAAGAAGAAATTCCTGATTTACCTGAAACAGAATTTAGAAGATTAGTCATTAAGCTAATCAAAAAGGCACCAGAGAAAGGTGAAGTCCAATTTAAGGGACTTTTAAAAAATGATACAAGAAAAATCTTCAGTGAAATAGATAGAATAAATTTTAAAAAATCACAACTTCAGGAAATAAAGGACACACTTAGGGGAACTGCAAAATATTCTGGAATCAAACAAGAAGAAAGAACTTCAGATCCTTGAAGACAGCATTTTCAAATTAACCCAATTCAACACAGACAAAGAAAAAAGAATAAGAAAAAATGAAAAAAGCCTCCAAGATGTTTGGGATTATGCGAAACAACCAAACCTAAGAATAACTGATGCTCCTGAGGAAGAAGAGAAATCTAAAAGTTTGGAAAACATATTTGGGGAAATAACTGAGAAAAATTTATTTGGCCTTGCTAGAGACCTAGACATCCGAATACAAGAAGATCAAATAACACCTGGGAAATCCATTACAACAAGATCATCACCTAGAAACATTGTCATCAGGTTATCTAAAGTCAAGACAAAGGAAAGAATCTTAAAAGTTGTGAGGCAAAAGCACCAGGTAACCTATAAAGGAAAACCTGTCAGATCAACAGCACATTTCTCACCAGAAACCCTACAAGCTAGAAGGGATTGGGGCCCTGTCTTCAGCCTCCTTAAACAAAACCATTATCAGCCAAGAATTTTGTATCCAGAAAATCTAAGCTTCACAGATGAAGGAAAGATACAGCCTTTTTCAGACAAACAAATGCTGAGAGAATTCGCCACTACCAAGCCAGCACTACAAGAACTGCTAAAAGGAGCTCTAAATCTTGAAACAAACCCAGGAAACACAACAAAACAGAACCTCTTTAAAGCATAAATCACACAGGACCTATAAAACAAAAATACCAAAAAAAAAAAAAAAAAGGACAATTAAAAAAACAAGGTATACAGGCAACAAATAGCATGATGAATGGAATGGTACCTCACATCTCAATTCTAATACTGAATGTAAATGGCCTAAATGCTCCACTTGAAAGATACAGAATTGCAGAATGGATAAGAATTCAATCAGCTATCTGCTGCCTTCAAAAGACTCACCTAACACGTAAGGACTCACATAAACTTAAGGTAAAGGGATGGAAAAAGACATTCCATGCAAATGGACACCAAAAGTGGGCAGGAGTAGCTATTCTCATATGAGACAAAACAAACTTTAAAGGAACAGCAGTCAAAAAAAAACAAAGAAGGTTATTATATAGTGATAAAAGGATATTATGTAATTATAAAATGATATATATTTAGGATTGTGATATTGTTCAACAGGAAAATTTCACAATCCTAAATATACATGCACCTAACACTGGAATTTATAAAACAATTACCACTAGACCTAGAAATGAGACAGACAGCAACATGATAACAGTGGGGGGACTGCAATACCGCACTGACAGCACTAGACAGGTCATCAAGACAGAAAGTCAACAACAACAAAATGGATTTAAACTATACCGTGGAACAAATGAACTTAATATTTACAGAATATTCTAGTGAACAACCACTGATTATACATTCTATTCACCAGCTCAGGGAACTTTCTTCAAGATAGACGATATGATAAGCCACAAAACATGCCTCAATAAATTTAAGAAAATAGAAATTATACCAAGTACTCTCTTAGAGGAATAAAACTGTAAGTCAACTCCAAAAGGATCATTCAAAACCGTGGAAATACATGGAAATTAAATAACCTCCTCCTGAATGATCACGGGGTCAGCAATGAAATCAAGATGGAAATTTAAAAATTCTTCAAACTGAACAATAATAGTAACACAACCTATCAAAGACTCTGGGATACAGCAAAGGCAGTGCTAAGAGAAAAGTTTCAGACTCAGAAAGTCTGAAAGAGAACAAATAGTCAATCTGAGATCACACCTCAAGGAACTAGAGAAACAAGAGCAAACCAAACCCAAACCCAGCAGAAGAAAGGAAATAACCAAGATCAGAGCAGAACTAAATGAAACTGAAACAAACAAAAAATTACAAAAAATAAATGAAACAATAGCTGACTCTTTGAAACGATAAATAAAATTGATAGACCGTTAGCAAGATGAACTAAGAAAAGAAGAGAGAAAATTCAAATAAACTAAAAAGAGGAGATATTACAACTGATACCACAGAAATATAAAAGATCATTCAAGGCTACTGTGCAAAAGTGGAAGAATGATGCAATGGACTTTGGAGACTCAGAGGGAAAAGGTGGGAATCGAGTGAGGAATAAAAGACGACAAATCGAGTGAGGGATAAAGGACTACAAGCAGTATATACTGCTTGGGTGATGAGTTCACCAAAATCTTACAGATTACTACTAAAGAATTTACTGGCTGGGCATGGTGGCTCTTGCCTGTAATCCCACCACTCTGGGAGACCAAGGCAGGAGGATCACAAGGTCAGGAAATTGAGACCATCCTGGCCAACATGGTGAAACCCTGTCTCTATTAAAATGCAAAAAAAAAAAAAAAAAAAATTAGCTGGGCGTGTGGCGAGCACCTGTAGTCCCAGCCACTCAGGAGGCTGAGGCAGGGTAATCTCTTGAACGCAGGAGGTGGAGGTTTCAGTGAGCCAAGATCGTGCCACTGTACTCCAGGCCTGGCAACAGAGTGAGACTCCGTCTATAAATAAATAAATAAAAGAACTTGCTCAGGTAATCAAATCAAATCAAATCAAAGAGGGCTCTCCGCTGGCAGCACTTGCAATTGCTACAGGAATAAATCCTTCAGTCCTGAAGGGGATCTGGGCAGCTCATCACAGAATCTATAATGGCCCATCTTTTTGTGCCACTCAAATCCACTTTTTATAGGTTCTGGAAGCAGCTCCTCTCCATGACTAATTCATTTTCCATTTGCTGTCAAAATTGATTAAATGGATACCATGGGACACCCAAGTGGATTTACCCGGTGCCAAAGGTAGTCCTCCCTGCCCCTGACTGACAGCAGCCCTACCTCCTCTTTGCTGACTAGGGTCACTTACCTCTGCCAGGATAGTGAGTCACTTCTTGATTTCTGGCCCCTCGGCACAAAAAACCCAAAGTGCCCTGGTGGCAGCTGCAGCTTAGAATTCAATGGGACTCTCTGTGATCTCTGGAAGGACTTCCCCCTTTAGAGAACTAGGACTTCTAAACACACAGAGCTCAGTACTTCAGAAATGAAAGCAAGAACTCCCCAAGATCACTGAGAGTGATGGTAAGTGGGCTTCTTCCCCGAGCTTTCTAGATCCATGTATTCTCCCCCACGGGGGATGCAGCCCCTTCAAAGGGGAACCTGGGATGCTGAGATGAGACTCTGCAACAATAGTTTAACTAATGTCATTTAAAGTGTATCACAACACTTTTGGGGAAGGTTCCTCTGGGAGCACAATGGACTCTCCTAAGTAAGACTGAAGTCATCTTGTATTCTGAAAAGGTGCAGGTGTGCTCCCTGCTCAGGTGACATTGAGCTATAAGCGTCTCCATGACTTATACCTTTATCTACATACTTCCATGGCTTCCAATTGTACACACTCACGCCTTCCCTTTCTTTCTCTCTCTCTCACACACACATGCACACACACACGCACACACACACATGCACTAGCAATGGAGTGGAACCTTGACCCAGCCTGCTACCTAGGGTTAAGACTTCCATTTGAGCCCCAGCCCCTCTCCAGGTGGTCACTTTACCCCAAGCAAACCCAGGCCATTCCTTAGGGTGTTGAGAAAGCAAGGAAGGGACTGGCTCTTAGAGTCCTAAGAAAGCCATTGGAGAAGAAAACACAACTCTCCTACTTGGTGACAATAATAGGATTTTCTCCTTTCTATTCTATTAGATGTTTCAGCTACAAGGAAAAACACAACAGGCCTTAGTTGAGTTTCATTCAGAATAGAATTATCAGGCCTACTATATAATTCTCTTACAGAGCCTTACAGGTTTCAGAGACACCTCTGCTTCCAGCTTTTTTTTTCCACAGCCCCACGGAGCAGAGGCCTCCCAGACCCCAGCAGGAGATGACCTCAGCCTCAGCTTTCTGTTCTGAGAGACTGCTCCTTCTGTCTCTGAGCTGGGGACCCCTGCACTGGGCCCTGGTGGGGAAAGTGCACTTTCAAGGCTCCAAGTATTTTTAATCACTGTGTATTTCTGGGACCTGGAACAGGGCACGGGATTCTGGTAATTTTTATTTTATTTTCCTGCACCATCTGCTGGGCAGAAATTTCAGGCTGTGTGTATTTATGGGAGACATAGTAGGTTCTGAGAGGACGGTGGCACACTGACCTTCCCTGGGGGCCTGGAGGCTTCTCCTTTCTGCTCCTCCCAGCCTGTTGCCCTGGACCAAGGACACCTTCCAGGGGGGATCACTGAGCGGTGCAAGGAAGAGGGCTGGGGAGATATGGCAGCAGAGCCTCTCAAGCTCTGGCTTCTAACGTGGGGGGGGTCACCTCACTCCTGCAAGTATGCCCAAAATGTCTCTTGTGGCACATCTATGCCTTCCTCAACCTGGGAAACTGCTAAGCCCGGGGCTGCAGAAGGAGGGGAACTGAGAGACAGAGACGCCACCACGGTCCCTGCCACGTAGGATCACCCAACAAATACTCATCAGGTAAACGAGACTCCTGGCTGATGTGGATGGCCTGTGGCTGACTCTGGATGTGTGTCTTTTCATTCCAGCCCCAACTACAGCCCAGTGGCCCCCAAAGAAATGTCAGTGAGCTGCTGTGCGGGCCTGAGAAGCTGGCCCTCCTCCCGCCCAGGACATTTGGGATGCTTTTGCAGGGTACTTACCAGTCTTGCTGTTGGCAGACAGGTGTGAAAAGAACAGAAAGCAGACATCACCTGTCTGCTGATTTAATTTTTGCTCTCAGAGCAGCCAGGACTGGGTCTGGCAAGCTCCTAATGGCAGACCTCTCCCTGAAACAAGAGCAGACGCTGTGAGCTTTACATAGGAGGCTGACAGGCTGAGGCTGACAGGAACCAGCCAGTTGGGGCAGAATCCGCTGGGTTTGGCTTCCTTCCCTTTTCCTTCTTGCCACTGGGGTGGGGCGTAGAACTCAGAAGAGCTCCACCGCTGGCCCTGAGGAGCCTGAAGCCAGAATCAGAGTAGGACACAGCTGTGCATCCCTTCAGGGGAAACACTTGTGCATTGCAATGGCCAAAAACTGTGTGCGCTTTTCATTTATTCATGCAACAAACATTTATTGTTTATTCATTCCACCAACATTTATTAAGCACTTATTGTTTGCCTATTGCGCCTTCCCTGAGGACACAGGATGAATTGGTCAAATGCCCACAGAACTTCACTGAATTTTTGTTCTGTGTTATCCTTCAGCAGGGGTTTGTGCCTGGCCATAAGTTTATGGGACAGGAAAAGGCTTTATGGCCACTGTGTCTCCTTGAGCATTGTGTAGAATTTGAAGCCAGGCCCGAGGTGGCTCCAGAGGTGGCCCTGGAAGACCCCTCTGAAGAGGCGTGGTCCTGTGAATTTCCTCTCAGGCAAATCTTGGCTGCCCCAGGTGGGATTTTCTGATGTCCTGTGTTTAATGGGGGAAAGGCAGACCATGCATCCATACGGACTGGCCATGAATTCAGATCCTTTCAGGGTCATGGGAGGAAAAGCATGGGTTCATTTCCCAGGGAGTGTGGTGAGAATGAGCTAACAAGAGTAGCAACCTCTCTATGTGGATGTGAGCCGCTGAGTCTGCAGACCCAGTCCAGGTTCTTTGCAGAGGCTCACCTGGCCCACCGTGCTCCAGCTACACAGCTCTGCCCCCTACCTTCCACCCAGCCAGTGTGAGCAGTCCCACCCAACATCCTTCACGGCCATGGTGCTGCTTCTCTTTCCTCACAGAGGAGCTCCTGAAGTCATCAGTCTAGTTTGGCTGAGGCTAGATTAGACCAGACTGAAACGAGGGTGCTTTTTACAGCAAAAGGATTCAGACTGGGCACTTGAACACTGAAGGGTCAGATTTCCCATTCTTTCCTCTTTGGTTATCTCAGTTTACTATCCTGTTTTCATCCATGGTGTGCTTTTATTGAAAGCTAATGTCAAGCGCTCACTCCATCAGGTATTGTGTTTATGTGAGTTGTTTTATTTAACCCTCAAATAGTTTTGTGAAGAAATATCATGCAATCCCATTTTACAGAAGAGGGGACTGAAGCTTGGCAAAGAAAGAATTTTGCCCAGCATCCCCAGCTAGTTACAAGATTTGACCCCCCATGGTCAGCACTACTGCTCTTAACCAATGCACTATGCATCGACCTTTGAGGCCAGATGAGTCCACATCACGCTTGTCTCATTCGTGGTCAAGGGTGAGGTTAGTCCTTGAACCAGTCATCAATTAATTCAGAAAGGTGGCTGATTTTCTCTTGTCTCTTGTTTTCAAGACCTAAGGCCCAAGGGTGGGATCCACCTAGTCCTGTAGCTCAGAGGTCCCATGGGAGTCACTGAGGAGTCACTAGCCACTCCCAGGTCCACCATGCTATGTCCCCCCCAGAGGAGACCAAAGAGATGGGAGAGGGGGTGATGCTACAAATGCCCATAGAATCTTGCTGTAGTGCTCACCCTCTGTGTGATCTTTAGCAAGTTATGAGCCTCCTTAAGCCTCCGTTTCTCATCTGTGAAATAGAGGTAAAATGGGAACCTTCATTAGAGAGCTGTTAGTGAATTACATGAGGTAACTCAGGGTAGACATGTATGAGGATGTTTGACACAAAATAAGCAGTTAATAACTATTATCTATTACAGGCCCACAGTCCATTACCTATAATGCTGAAGTCAAAAAAAGCTCTGAAAATTGTGCAGTTGGTGTTAAAACTCATTTGGAAGTAAAACCTGTCCTGACATGTCATACAACTACATCTAGGTTTTATTTATCCCACTTAGTATAAATATGCATGTGTTTTACTGCAGAAATACTAACAGGGTGCCACTCTGGACCTGACTAGGGTTGTTACATGACATACTGTGTGTGTACCATATGGCCTTTCTAAAATCTGAAGTACTCTGAATGCCAAAACACACCTGATTCCAAGAGTGAATCCCCCAATGAGGGACTGTGAACCTGTATTACTTTTGAGAGCAGAGCCAGTCAGTCCCCTGATTGAGTTATGGTTGCAGTGACTGTCAACTCTGGAACAGTGAGAGCCAAAACTCTGAAAGGAAAAGAATTAAATCCCTTCTCTCCTGTAAGAAATTGCAGGCTGCTGCTTAACAGCAGAAAGAAAGAGAGATAATGAAGTCAGCTGGAAAAATATGTCTCCTTGTTCACTTGCTCATGTGATCACTGAGGGGTTTCTATAAGGGGCCTGGACCTGGGTGAAAAAAATTGTAAGGCTCATCTCAGTTTTGAGATCTCAGGAAAAATGGTGATCCTCTTACTTCCTGCTTGATTGGCACATTGCTAGGCTGGGCCAGGGAAACGGGAGCAGAGCAGTTGTCTTCCCTCAAGGAATATGAACGTTCATTAAGGACACAAGATATGCATGCTTGAAACAAGTAGCAATATGTTAGATTAGATCAAGTTAATTAGAATATATTATAAGATTATGAAATTGATGTTCAAGTGAAGTGGTATGCACCATAGGAGTTCAAAAAAGGGATACCAGATGTTGGAGAGCTAGTCTAAGGCCAGCTAATTCTTAGAGAGAGAACCTCAGAACTGGATATGAAAGGAGAAAAGAGAGGGGATTGAGGATGGAGTGGTGGGAGAAATAGGGACTTTGTAGTCTAAACTCCACATTTACTATGTGGCATGGGCAATTCGGATAATCTGAGCCTCTGTTTTCCCATTTCAAACATGGAGACAGTTAGAGCTCTCTAACTATGATCATGATAATTTTTTTTTTTTTTTTGAGATGGAGTCTCTGTCACCAGGCTGGAGTGCAGTGGTGCAATTTCGGCTTATTGCAACCTCTGCCTCCCAGCTTCAAGCAATTCTCCTGCCTCAGCCTCCCGAGTAGCTGGGACTACAGGCGTGTACCACCATACCCAGCTACTTTTTGTATTTTTAGTAGAGACGCGGTTTCATCGTGTTGGCCAGGATGGTCTCGATCTCTTGACCTTGTGATCCACCCACCTCAGCCTCCCAAAGTGCAGGGATTACAGGTGTGACCCACCACGCCCGACCTATAAATATTTTTTTAAATGTAGAGTGTTACCAAAACACTCATTCTTTTTTGGTAGCCATAGTCCCTGCAATTTGACTCTCAGAAACTTAGTTCTTGCTGATTCTGTGATGCCTGCTGACCTTGAACTGGGGCAATTTATAGCCAAGCTCAAAGGTGTATGTTTGACAAGGCATAGAAATCAGGAGGAAGAACAGTTATTCAATTAGCCAGAAGCCCAAACAAATAACCCCCTTCACTCACGGCAACACTTAACAACTCTTTCCTATTCAGCCACTTTCGCTACTGTATTAAGCCAATCCTCCATCCACCGCAGAGAGGAAGCCAGCCTGCCCATGTGATCTTTGCCCCCAAGTCAGATGTTTGTCCTTAGGAGATCTCATTTTATCTTCTTCTTCGGACCTCTTGCCCTGTTACAGCTCTCAGAACCACCCCATGGATGACTTCCTGATGGATGATGATTGTCCTGATATCTTGGCTGCAATGCCATTGTGCAGCTTCAACAGGTCACACGAATACGAAAACCATATAAATCCTACATGTCAATGAGGGGAGAGGTAAAGGGGAAATTGTAAAACAAAAGGGAGCAGAGGTTAACACAGAGTGAGAAAAGGCTGCATGCTATTTAACGCAAAGGAAAAGTGGAAGAAATAGTCACAGGAGCAGAGTCAACACCAGAGTTTACTCTCTAAGCAGAGAGCACAGGAAAGACATCTGAATTCTGTTGGGAAACATCCTCATCTCAATATAAAACACCTAATAGAGCTGGGACAGACAAGGTTCTTGACAAATAGAAGTTATTAGTAGTAGGAACAGGGATTTGGTGACATTGTCATCATCTTCGTCATCTCCCATCACAGAGGACAAGCGTTCATGAAGATCACCTCTTCTCTGAAGACTGGGGTCAGGAAGAGCCTATCTGCTCCAGTGACAGTGAGAGAGGAGCCTGGCCACAGCAGAGGCCAGACCTGGCAGTTTCCATGTCGAGGTTGGAAGAATTTGTTCATCAAACTGAACCTTCATCTACAGTCACTGCGCTGACATTGGGCATTGTTGAGAGAACAACCATTGTGATTAAAAATGACATGAAGGGAGCCCTGTGGTGATAGGCAATTATGAATGTTTAAATGAGGAAGGGAGGGGGTCAGGAAGACTAATAGAAAAAAAATGAAGGATACGTCCTGATGACAACTTTCTTTTGTTTTGTTCAGATTACTTTTATTACTTATCTATGTCAGTTTCTTATATAATTTGAGAGGAAATTCACAATTCAGTGACCTTTAATACATTCATAATGTTGTCCAACCACCACCTCTAGCTAGTTCAAAACTTTGCCATCAGACAGTAAAGCCTCTACTCACTAAGCAGTCCCCTCCCCACCATCTCCCTCTAGCCCCCGAGACACCACCAATTTGTCTTCTGTCTGTATGGATTTATCTATTCTGGATATTACATACAAAAGGAATCATATGATATGTGACCTTTTGTGTCTGGCTTCTTTCACTTAGCATGATGTTTCTGAGGTCCATCTACATTGTAGCAGTTATCAATACTTCTTTCCTTTTTATGGCTGAATACTATTTCATTATGTAGATGTACCACATTTTGTTTATCTGTTGATAGATATTTGAACTGCTTTCACATTTTGGCTATTGCCAATAGTCAGTATGAACATGTGTGTACATCATGGAAGAATTTCTTCTTACGGCTCTCTGAGTGGGTTGATTATTTGCACTATGGTTTCACCCTGCCAAAGCAGCTGCCCTCCTAAACAGATAGCTGCTTCCTCCAGGAGAAAGAATTCTTGGAGGCTGCCAGTCTTCCAGCTGAAGGTCCTGATGACCTTTTAAAGATGACTTTAAGTGGCTTTAAATATCTTTATGCAACCTTTGCTTGGATGCCAGGGCAGACCAAACTTTCTGACATAATATTTAAAAAGTTAGAGTCCCAATTTTTGTTCCTGATGAGCCATAGACATCCATAGGCAAGAGGATAAAGATTGGATTACCACCCTCCTGGAAAAGAGGCTCTAATTCAGCTCAAGCAGGCAGTGTGGTCTGGTGGAGAACATCTGTGGTTGGAGTCAGAAGACAGACGGATGTTTTAGAAATGGGTCTGCCACTCCCAGGCTGTATAGCAGCTGAGTAGCTCTGAACCCCAGCTTTCTCATTTTTCAAAAGGTGCTGTGATCACTGCTTGCCTTTCTCACCAAGTTGTTAAAAGCTGTCGTATGTGGGAGTGAATCTTAAACAGTCAAGGATCACATATTTGTGCTATGACTATTACTCCCCCTGTTAGAAGACATGCAGGGTGACACTTCTGACTCACCATCAGTAGACTCTGTGTTAGTCACAGTGCATTACTTGCAAGTATTAAAAAATGGAGACCTGGCTGGGCGCAGTGGCTCATGCCTGTAATCCCAGCACTTTAGGAGGCCGAGGTGGGTGGACCACAAGGTCAGGAGTTCGAGACCAGCCTGCCCGATATGTTGAAACCCAATCTTTACTAAAAATACAAAAATTAGCCAGGGGTGGTGGTGCGAGCCTGTAGTCCCAGCTACTAGGGAGGCTGAGGCAGAAAAATCGCTTGAATCCAGGAGGCGGAGGTTGCAGTGAGCCGGGATTGTGCCACTGAAATCCAGCCTGGAGACTGTGTCTCAAAAAAAAAAAAAAATGGAGATCTATTGGAAGGCTACTGGGTTGTCCACAGGATTAAAGGAGAAATTAATGATCAGGCTCCAAAAGGCAGGAACCAGACAAGGTCTGGGGCTTTGGGGGAGCAGGGATGATGGTTGGGTTGAATGAGGAGTGGCCATTTTTCTGTCTTTGCTTTACTGCACTCAAAGTTCAAAATCCCAAGAAAGGGTCTGATTGATGGATTGCTTGACTAGGGGAGAGCAAAAGTCCTTGACTGACAGTTCCACCAGGCTGCACCATAGGGGACGAGGTAATTCTCCAAATAAAAATCAGGGAGCTAAAAACAGGAGAAAGGGGGAATAGATTCTGGGAGGCCCCCAAATTGTCCACCAAAAATATACTCTTTGAGCTGCTCATGCAGAAGCAAGCACAGACTGGGGCTGCCGGGCCAATGGCTCTGGGGCTGCCTTAGAGTTGAGCACAATTTGGAATGACTAGGGATTTGGGGTGCAGTTTGGAGCCTGGTACCTGCATGCCTGTGTAAGGTGCTTTTCTTAAACACCATGCACAACGTGTGCAGTCCAAGAACTCAGGCTTGAACCAAACTGTATCTGGCTACTAAAAATATCCAGGCTCTAGGGAGGCAGCAGAGAGAGCTTTTCCAAAGCCAGCCAAGGCCTTCGATGTATGTAGGAAATTATTAATCACGCCCTGTGATTCTTCTTGGTATGAGCTGGCTTTACACTTTAAAAATAAATAAATGTGAACCGAGGCCCATCCAACCCCTCCTTTCTTTAACTATCCATCTCGGAAATAGTTGGTAACCCCTGCTGCCCATGCCTCCTGGGTGTAGGCTGCCCAGCTCCCTGGAAAAACAGGAATTTCTTATCAGATCAACAGGAAATTCTATTTTTACTTGATGTTAGAATTAAAAATATCACAGGGAGAGAGAGGATCTCTCATATCCAAGCCTTGCATTAAACTTTCCCCCAACCGAGGATCTCTCCTTCCAAATGGTTGCTCCCAGGGTTCTTTCCCTTTGACACTGGCCCCAAATGGCAGGAGAGACAAAGAGCTTTGACACCCCCAGGTTGGTTTTCTTTCTAACGCCATGTCACAGTGTTACTGTGGAAACCACTTAGGGAACTTGTAGGATGCTCTATGCAAGTCATAGTTGGGCCTAGATAGTGGCTCCAGAGGCATTCACTAAGAAGCAGAGACAGCTCAGGTTAGCAGCACTGTTAACACTCACTAAAGGCCTGGCTAAAAGTGGTCCTTAAATTGGGTGACTCCATTTTCAAAAGCAAGCAGGTGGAGTGAAGCAAAGTTTACTGAGGCCTGACTGTGTGCTAGGTACTTATTAGCATGGGCCAGGCCATTTGATCTTTCAGCAGCCCCCAAATGGAAGTAGCCATAGCACCAGCTGGACCTTTCTAGTTTACAGAGGAGAAAGCCCAGGCTGAAAACAGTTGCTGGGATTAGAATTAGAACTGGGTCAACTTGTTTCCAGAGTTCATACTCTTTTCTCTTTACCATCAGTATTTTTTTTCCTTTCTTTTTGTTTCCTAGGAGGTATTCTCATCTGAAGCGTCAGTATTTTTTTTTTTTTCAACATCTTGAGGCAGGTCAGAATCAAAGCTAATGATGAATCCAGCAGCCACTAGTGTGGGCACTACCAGCTGGATGACTGGCAGACTCCAGGATTCCTTTCTCCTGGAAGGAGCATCTGTCCAGGAGGGCAGCTGCTTTTGCAGGGCTATAACCATAGCACAAATAACTACCCTACTTAGAGAGCTGTAAGAAATTCCTCAATGCCCAGCTTGCTTAACTTGCAAGTTGTATGACGCATTCTTGTAACCTGCTAATATACCCTTAGCTTCTTGTCTGAGATGTGTATAAACCAGTGAAATAGGAGAGTTCTCTGACACCCCCCACCACTTGCAGGATGTGTGACAGGGGTGTGGCTCATCTGTTCAGTCAGCACCTCTGCTCAAACCCCTTATGGAAAGGGGAGCATGCAGATGGAAGGTGCAGGAGCCAGGGTGCTGGGCTCTAGCCCCATGGCAGCGTCCAGGGGTGGGAGCCTGTGACTCTCAGAGCCCACGTGGGCGTGTGTTAAAGTGTGCTCTTTTTAGCCTTGCCATCTGTGGACGGCTTAAGTGTTAACCAGCTCAGTGGATCCTCTGTTTTTTTGCAAGGGCAGAGGGCCAGTGTCACAGCTTTCTGTATCTCCAGCTCTTGTCCAGTATCCTGGAAGAATTGGGTCACCCACAGAGTTGAAGGACAGTGAATGCAGGGGTTTTATTGGATGGTGGAGGTGGATCTCAGCAGGATGAATGGGGAGCTGAAAAGGGGGTAGAGTGGGAACATGATCTTCCCCTGGAGTTTGGCCATCCAGTGGCTGATTCTCTGACCATCCCTAGCAGAACTCTTCCTGACGTTCCTTCTCTTCTCTCCTTCTCTGCTGCTCTTCTCCTCTTCCATTTGTCTGCTTGTCTACTTGTCTGCTTCTGACAATTCCACCAGGCTGCACCATAGGGGAAGAAGGGATTCTCCAAATAAAAATCAGAGAGCTAATAACAGGAGAAAGGGGGGAATAGATTCTGAGGTCTCGGATTTATATAGATACTGGATAGGGGTCTTGGTGGGTCAAAAGGTAACTTTTTAGGTATAAAAACAGGAATGCCTATTCCCATTTAGGGCCATGGGTATCCAGTCTTGAGAGTGGGGACTTTGACGCTCTTCTACCCAGTATTTTTCTGTCTCTTGTCCATATCACCAGCACCTTATTTACTTATTGAGTGTTTTGTATTGTTTGTTTTGTTTTAATGGTGCAACTAAAAGAGTATTGCAGGATATCTGGGCTTTAACCCTGGCTCTGAAGCTGAGACTTTATGAAATTAACTTCTCATCTCAGGGCCTCAATTTTCTCATCTGTACTAATAACAAGTTGAGTCCCCATACGGCAAAAAGTGGGGCTAGAGAGCTCTCTGGGTCCCCTTTTATAAGGACACGTGAATGCTAATCTCATTCACGAGAGCTCTGCCCTCATGACCTAATTACTTCCCAAAGGCCCTACCTCCAAATACTATCATATTGGGGATTAGTATTTCAACATAAGATTTTTTTAGGGGACACATTTAGTCCATAACAGCACTCATTGTAAATGTCACGGACCCCTGACCTCTCTGCCATCAATAAAAGGAAAAGGGTACCCACCCTCTGAGATCCTTCTTGCTGTGGGGTTGACCATCCTTTTAAGGAAGCCAGGTATTTGGCTAATTGCTGAGAGGCAGCTTTAACTTTTGGCACCATGTTCAGGAGTGAGAGATGGCCTGTCACATTTTAAAACTTTTATATCTTTCTTAACTTCCAAAAATTGGTTCTATTCATGCAGACATGGTATAAGAAAAGGAGATCAAAAGACAAAAAAGGAATTGGAGCATGTCATAGACAGAAACCCAGTGATTCAGGTCAAAAGGCTGACAGCTCTCAGAATGCTCAAGAACTGGGGCCAGATAAAAACCAAAAAGCAAATACACTCTCAAACAAGCTCAAACCTCTCATTGTAAGGGTACACTTCATTGCCAAAGGCAAGGTACTTGTGGAGCCAGTTAAGGACTCTGAATGCTAATTGCATGGATAACAGCTAAAGCCAGAACCTGAATAGTTGAGTCAAGTATGAACTCAGACACCTGAGGGCAACAGAAGGAGGAACTTGGAGGTACGAAAGTTGGTTCAAAACTGGGTCAGTGTACTCAATCTGGCCTTTGCCTCTGCTGGAGAAGGTAGTATTGGTTATTCCCATAAGAAAGATGGGATATTGAAACCTCCTTTGCAAAAATTGTAACAGAAAATTATGGCAGTCGGGGGAGACCTGATCTAGCCAATCCTCATTGCCTTTAGCCTCCCAGCTGCCAAGCTAGCTTTGGGAGCCATTTAGGTTGTAGTTTAAATGACAATGTTATATGTAAATTTTCAATGTTGCAAAAGGAGTAGTACTCCAATATTAATTTTCTCAGCAAGGCAATTTACTTCTATAGACAGGTGCATTGCACAGATGGAACAATGGCTAGAGGACACCTGGACAAGGTAGGGGAAGGGGTTCTTATTCCTGATGCAGGTACCCCTACTGCTGTGTCATTCCCCTATTGGCTAGGGTTGGCCGCACAGTCTAGGCTAATTCCAATTGGCTATTTCAAAGAGAGCAGGGGTACAAGCCAGAGTGGCAGGGTGGGTAGTTTGGCGGGGAAGGATGGTTCTGGAACAGGTCAGAGCAGGTGACCAGAGGTGACTCAGGTCAAAGCAGGTGACCAGGGGAATAGATGTGAATTATTGATTAGAACTGGCAGGAAAGTTGTTTCCTGAAACTAGAGGCAAGGAGGCACAGAAAACCAGGAAGTTAAACTTCAAAGTGGAGAATGAAAGAATAAGAGAGCTGAACATACTGACATACGGATTCTTTGAAGAGAAACTTGGAGTTCACTATATCTAACAATAATAGCCCTTCCTCAAAACTCAACTGCCTTAGTAAAGCTAATGAGATATCACTAGGCTGAGGAAGAGAGGAGCCTGAATTTTGCTAAGGTATAGACATAATTGCCAACCATTATTTCACAGGTCACAAGATATGCCACTTCCCCAACTATTCCTGCAGTTGGTATCACTATTGTGGAACCTAAAATTGGCCTTTCAAGATATGTTTTCAGGTGTTTTGCATGTCTGGCATCCATAGGTCCTCCTGGACCCACTGATCAATGGCTCCTGTGGCCCCCTGTAAAAGTGATTCAGCACACAGGAGGACCATTTTCCGCACCCCTATGATTGCACCCCAATGGATCAGCAGCAAACGCCCATTCCCTAGCCACCCCCAGCCCTTCCTCCAAACTGTCTTTGAAAAACCCCTAACCTAGGAGCCTTCGATGAGATTGATTTGAATAATAACTCCATCTTCTGCATAGCGTGGCGGCCTTGCATCAATTAAGCTCTTTCTCTACTACAGTCTATTTTGTGTAGCAGGAAGGAAAATCCCATCAGGTGGTTACAATATGCCTATGAGACTGCTAGTCAATCATCACCACACCACGAGTGCCTGGTCAGCACAAGGCACTATAATGAGTACTGGGGAAAAGATCACGCACAGAGAGGGGTACATAGTAAGACAGCCTAGAAGAGAGTTTTGTCCCTCATTTTATAGAAATGAGGAAACTGAGACCTGAGAGCAGGAGTGACTTTCTCAGGATCACATAGCTAAGCAGTCGTGGGCAGGGGCCAGGATCCTGGGCTCTTGTGGGTAGGTTCTTGTCTCAACAATCCTACACGGTGGTGAAACTGCCACCCCCTTTGCAAAATTATAACTGAGGAAATCATGACAGTGAAAAAAATCAGAACTGACTGACTCTATCTTGCTTCTAACCCTTAAGCTGTCCTTGTTCATTCCTGGACGTAGGTTGAACTAACCTTGGGAAGGAATTCAGTTTATAGTTTGACTCTGAAACAAAATTGATAACAGACCTTTCCTGTAAAGACTTCCTTCTTGTCCGGGGTTCAGTCTGCCTTTGCAGGACTAACAAATGAGCTACAAGATTAGAAATTACAATTTAGGGGTCATGCATCCTCTGGCTCCAGGAGTCTGAACCTCTCCAAATTGCTTCTGGGAGTAAACATCACTATTGTAAAACCTAACATCAGTGCTTGAGATATTTTGCAGACCCTTCACATGATGGATCAGCTGACACCACCCAGACCAATAATCTGGCTCAACCAGCTCTGTGATCCCACCCAGAAGTCAGCAAGAAACTTACTTTGACCCCCCTATGATTTTGTCTTAAACCCAACCAATCGGCACTCCCCACTTTCCAAACCCATACTAGCCAAATTATCCTTAAAAACGCTGATCCCCGAATGCTCAGGGAGACTGATTTGAGTAATAATAAAAATCCAGTCTCCTGCACAGCTGGCTCTGCATGAATTACTCTTTTGCCATTGCAATTCCCCTGCCTTGAAAAATCAGCTCTAACTAGGCAGTAGGCAAGGTGAACCCACTGGGCAGTCACAATGGTGTCATAAAAGAGGTGTCAACCTGAATGTTAGGAGAATTCGGTTCTAGAATTGAGTCAGCTACTTGCCATGCAACCTTGGGGACTTCCTTTCACCTCCTTTAAGCCTCAGTTTTTCCATCTGTAAAACAGAGGATGGGACTAGATGGTCTCTTTGGTCTTATGTTTCAACAGTCAGGATAAGCTAGATTTTGCTGTGATAACAAAGAACCCCCCAAATCTCAGTGGCTTAAGAAGCAAAGGCTTATTTTTTATTTTTATTATTATTTGTTGAGACGGAGTCTCACTCTGTTGCCCAGGCTAGAGCACAGTGGTGCGATCTCAGCTCACTGCAACTCCACCTCCCGGGTTCAAGCAATTCCCCTGCCTCAGCCTCCCGAGTAGCTACAGGCGCCCACCACCATGCTCAGCTAATTTTCATATTTTTAGTAGAGACAGGGTTTCACCATATTGGCCAGGCTGGTCTCGAACTCCTGACCTTGTGATCTGCGCACCTCTGCCTCCCAAAGTGCTGGGATTACAGGTGTGAGCCACTGCACCTGGCTATTTTTATTTTTGTAAATTATTTTATTTATCTTATTATGATAGAGAAGGACTATCTTCAAACCAGTACAAATATTTAATAAATAATATCTGGCCACTTTCTAACCAGTTGAGGAATTTGTTGTACAATAGGCCACCTCACATCTTTCAGCAGAAAAGCATTAAATTTGAATAGTAAAGACATTACAAGGCCAGATGTAGTGGCTCATGCCTGTAATGCCAACACTTTCGGAGGCCAAGGCAGGTAGACCACTTGAGCTCAGGAGTTTGAGACCAGCTTGGGCAACATGGAGAGACACCATCTCTACAAAAAAATATTAGTCCGGCATGATGGTGCACACCTGTAGTCCCAGTAACTAGGGAGGCTGAATAGGAGGATTGCTTGAACCTGGGAGATCAAGGCTGCAGTGAGCTGTGATCGCACCACTGTACTCCAGCCTAGGTGACAGAGCAAGATCCTGTCTCAAAAAGAAAAAGAAAAAAAAAAGACATTACACAATGAATTAGGACACAATTAAAATTTGCTTTAAACATTTCTTTGGGGGAGGTGACACCACACTTCTGCTCGATGAAGAGAAACATTTTTATAGTCCAAAGGGCGTTTATTTTTTTGCACCTATTATTCCATGAATCATAGGGAAGAGGTTCTAGCAGCTCAGGCTCCTTCTCATTGGTTCTCACACAGTGTGCTTCTCCGGTGGAGCAGGCTGGCACTTTAGCTGAATCCTGGTAACTTTCTTTTTGACTTCCTTGTTTTTCGGATCATTTTCTTCATGTGTTTCAAGAAGCTACCTCGGCTCTCAGAGTCCTCAATGTGCTAAATATGTACATTAGTTATCTTGGCAAGAATCTTGGCCTTAACTTGTTTGTTTACAACAATGCCAACAACATGCTGGGCGGCATGGTAGGCTCTTCCAGTATTGCCACGGTAACACTTATGAGGCCTTCCTTTCTAAACAGTACCCATTTCCTTGATGTCTACAATATGGCCTTTCTTAAAGATTTGCATGTGGCCAAAGGAACAACAACTCTTTTTTCTTTTTTTTTTGAGGGGGGATGGAGTTTCACTCTGTTGCCCAAGCTGGAGTGCAGTGGTGCAATCTCGGCTCACTGCAATCTCTGCCTCCCGGGTTCAAGCGATTCTACTGCCTCAGCCTCCCAAGTAGTTGGGCTTACAGGCATGTGCCACCATGCCTGGCTAATTTTGTATTTTCAGTAGAGACAGGGTTTCTCCATGTTGGTCAGGCTGGTCTCGAACTCCCAACCTCATATGACCCACCCGCCTCAACCTCCTAAAGTGCTGGGATTACAGGTGTGAGCCACCGTACCCAGCCGACAACTCTGTTTTCTAAAACCCTACAGAACATGTGTCGGGTGCCTCTCCTCCTTCCACTTGTCTTTGTCATTTTGGCAAATTACTGGAAGATAATGAATGGTTCAAGCCAACAGGGCGAAGGCCTCTTTCTCATTCACATCGTATGATCCTGGTGGGTTGGCAGGACCCAAGCTGATGAGAGCTGAGCTTCCATCAAGTGTTTCATGGGGAAGAAAATATAATAAAATGTATACTGGCCTTTAAAGTTTTTGGCCAGAAGTGACATGTGTCACTTCCACATATACTTTGTTGACCAAAGCAAGTCACAAGGTCATCTACCATGCACTCAGAAGAAGACCCCAGAAATAATTGGCAACAACCCCGCCTCCCATATGGTGCAAAGAGCTATGTGGATCAGTGAGGGTGGGGGTGAGGGTGGGAGTGGGGTGCGGGGGAAACACTTGCTCCAGTGGACTTCATGGGAAGACTTCATAAAGAGGCTGCACTCTGAGAGGTGGAGATTAGAAAGCGCTGAATCTAGAAGTGGTGGCTGAAACAGAAGCAGAGGGGCCGGCAAAGATCAAGAATGTTAACTGAATGGGGGAACTACCTAGTGCCTAGATGGGCTGAAGTATAAGTGCACTAGGGGAGAATAAGAAACGAGAAATCTGACACCAGATTATGCAGGGCCTTAAAGGCAATCAAGGGCCTTGAAGGGGGTGTGTGCTCCCTTATTTGCATTTGCTATGCCCTGAATTTTTTCTTTTGTGTGGGGGGGCTGGAGTGCAATAACCATCTCAGCTCACTGCCACCTCTCCCTCCCAGGTTCAAGTAGTTCCCCTGCCTCAGCCCCCCAAGTAGCTGGAACTACAGGTGCGTGCCACCATGCCAGGCTAATTTTTGTACTTTTAGTAGAGATGGGGTTTCGCCATGTTGCCCAGGCTGGTCTCAGATTCCTGAGCTCAGGTGATCTGCCCACCTCAGCCTCCAAAAGCACTGGGATTGCAGGCGTGAGCCACTGTGCCTGACCAGGCCCTGAAATTTCTGAGCAGTTTGTGAGCTTATCAAGCAATGTGTGGGATGGCAGCAGCCGCTCTAGAGAAGAGGTGAGAAGAGTACAAAGAAGTAGGCAGACCAGGGGGCCACTGCTATCCTTTGGGGAGAGGTGACAAGGCCCCAAGGCCTGCCACTTTATTTTAGGGCAGGAGCCTCAGGGGAAATAGAACAAATGCAAGAGTAATGACTTGGGAAAAGAACCTAGCACAGCTCTTGGCACCTTTGACATGTGGCCTGGATTTGGCGACCAGCTGTTGGTATCTAAAGAGGAAGAGGGAAGAATGAAGACAAGCTGGAAGATTTGCATCCCGTGCCTGGAAGAAAAGGGGTGCCATCTGCGGAAAGCAGGGAGTCAGGATGGGGAGCTGGTTTGGGATGAGGGGTGTGGTGAGGAGCACTCAGTTCTAAAGGTGACCAGTGAGTCTCTTCATTCCCTCCTCTCTTTATGGGAGTGTGGGAGAAAAGAACAGGTTGCTGGAGTGTGCAGTTGGGTTGAAGCAGTTCTTCCGGATATGAAATTCAAGCCAGTGTTCCCAAAACCACTAGGGAAACTGTGGCAGGCCAGGTCTCACTAACAGGCCTCCATAATAATGTTTCAGCACTGACTGAGTGGTTAAGTTAAATATTAAAACCTGAAAGAGCCAGTGCCCTTTAACAAAGGCTGGAATGTAAGCAAAAGCCCACAAAGAGTTTTGCCTAGGCCTTTCCTGGGCCGCAAAGCATGGCAGGATAATGAAGGAAATCTTAACAAGACCCTCTTAGGATTAAACAAGTTTTACTGGAGGCCTGAAGGAACTCCCCAAATCTCCGTGATTTAGCAGGAGACAAGTCCTGGACCCATTTAGGTTAAGTAAATTTACTGAGGCTCCAGAGAAAGGTCTTCAAGACTCAGACCTTAGTTATATATTAAAAGAATTTAATCACTTATATCTTTAGATGAATGCATACTTACATGTAGAAATATAACTTAGAAGGTATATAAGCTCTGGAAAACTGTAATTTTGAGTTGGTCTTGGGAGAATTTCCAGGCCTTTTCTCTAGAACTGGTTACAGAAATAAAAACTCCCTTCTCTCCCAATTCATCTGTATCTTATTATTAGAATAATAATGAATAAGCAACTTATTAGAATAAGCAGCCCAACCCTCAGTTTGGTCCAGGAACAAAACTATGAGAGGATCCTTGAGTTGTCCAGCCATATTTTCTGAGCACGCACAGATACGTGCAGTGGTCCTAGTGTCCCAAAGGAGCTGGAGTACTTTGTTTGGGAATTGCCTGGAACTGCCTTGACATGAGTTTTTCTAAGGGGGGACTTCTTGAGAAAGGAAAGGGTATTCTCTGCCTCTCTAGTAGACCAAGAGCTTGTGGTGCTCCCTCCTGAACTCTAAAGCCATAACAAGAGGACACTCTGACCTGGACTCATAGTCAAAGGCTTGGACAAAGTCCAGTGCCAACAAAGGCAACCTGGTTCATCAGCTGTTCATCTCTCTAAGGAGTCATTTGCGGGTCTCCTCTTCATGCTGAGAGGCTGATGACTTCTCAGAGACAGGGAGAAGAGGCAAAAGCAGGTGATGGACTTATCAGCTCTGATTCCAAGTCCCCACTGTGGGTGACTGAAGGAGCCCCTGTCTCCACTGGACGGAGATGGAAATCCCTGACCCCTGGGGCTCAGGGTCTCTAGAATAACTAGGCTGGCATCGACTGTTCCTTCCAGAGAGGGCTCATTTTCCACCAGTCATTTTGTGTATTCTGGCCAGATCTCAACTTACCATTTCCAAAGTCACTGCTATCATCCTGAATTAATCTAGAAAAGATGTTGACTTGCCTCTCAGCCCCTGCTGCTCACCATCCTCCTTCAAGATGCTGAATGGGATTATTTAAAGTAATAATGAAAAGCAAAACAGGAAATTCTTATCTGTTTTGGCAGGAAATTCTTGAGCTGTGTGCAAGGTTCTGCCCCTAAGGGTTTGTACCCTCCAGGAACTGTTTTGAAATCATTTATGGTCCAAGATGGCGCCAGCCCTTCCTTGGCCCATGGGGTGGAAGAGGGAGGTATATGCGGGATCCTGGGAAGCAGGATTTGCATTATCTTGAAATGTACATTTCTGATAACATATTTATTGTCTTCACTCATAAGTTATGGTCCTGTTTTTGTCTTGCCCTAGAATAGGGAGTAGCAAATTCAGGCGAAGTCAAGATATTGCATTTCAGGTTTGAAAAGCTTCATTCTTTAGAATGCATTACTTTATGTGAAATTTTAGGTAACAGGTCATAGAGGAGAAGCTATTGTGATAGACACTTTATGTGGGTCATGCTATGTTCTCTCACTACAGGTATTATTTTCTCCATCTCACAGGAAACTGAAGCTGACTGAAGTTAAGCAACCCAGTCAATGTCACATAAGGACTAAAAAGTGGAGCCCAGAGGAAATGTGTTTTCAATAGACTCTGAGTGACTCTGAGGCCCAGGCCAGGCCAGCTTTGCTCCCCCACTGTGTCCCCAACACCAGGCAGAGTGCCTGGACTAGAGCAGGCACTTGAGAAACGGATTCTGGATGAAAGGATGAAGGTGCAGGGTCTGTTGGCTGTGGTGTCCTGTGGCTGACTTCCTTGTTCCTGTTTCCAAGCAGTCTTTTGATTATTTCTAGTGTTCACCGCACCAGAGATGACAAATTTCACAAAAGTGCTGAGGGACGAATTGAGTGTCACTGAGAGCTAGTTTCTTTCTTTCTCTCTGTCTCTCCCCTTCTAATTACCTATTGGGGAGTTACATCCTTCCGTTGGTTCCACAACTTTGGGCTTTCTTCTCCCATTTCTTGTTATAAGATTCCTTCTCTCCAAATCTGCATTAGAACAAAGCCGGTACTGAAAGTGCTCAGAAGTCCACCTGCAGCTGAGGCACAAGGGCCGATCTGTGTTGGAGCTGCCTCCTCCACAGACCCTCCTTCCTCCCTCACTGTCTTGACAATGTCTTGCTTAGGAGTCAGAAGATGTAGATTTCAATAACAGGACTGTCATTAACTGGCAGGCACTTGTACTTCTGAACCGGTGTCTTCATCTTTATTTTGTTTGGCTGGCAAACCATCTTTGTCTGTAGCTCATTTTTGAATGCCTTTTTCTACCAGGGCATGCGATCTCCTGTTTGCTACCAGTCCAGCGCTGCTCATCAGCTCAGACCCATCTACTTCATCCCCCTGGTCCTCTGGTTTTATCTTTTCAAGATACCCATTTGTTTCTAACTCCTGACTGAAAGGGGAGAGGCATTTCAGCTTTGGAGAATTTCCTAAATTCTGAGAAAAGATGTACTAAAAAGAAATTGTGTGTCTCAACACTTCTGGGAAATCGCTGGTATAAAAAGTGGGTCCAGGATGGGGGAAGGCTGGGTAGGATGAGGTGTCAAAGGGATTTGAGAATGTGGTTCTACTGGGAAATGGCTGGGTGGGGAGGGGAGGAAGATGGGGCACACAATGGCACATGCTGCAGGCCTGGGTGCTTCCTCCCAAGGGCCTGGGGGACCCCTCTAGAAGGCTTGAAGTTTTGAAAAGGGTGTTGTCAGGAGCTGGCAGCCAACTGTGAATTGGTGTAATGAATGTACTCACACTGTTACCTGTTAGGAAGAGTAAGAAACACAGAAGATGCTTGGGAGGACCTGGAGGAGAGGCAAGTTCTGGGAATTTCTGTGAGTAGACTTTAGGGGATTTTGTAGCATCTGGGAGAGTGTTTTGAGCCAAAGCAGAGGACCAGCCTGTGGTCTTGGCTTTACAAACTATTTATCAGGGCTGAGGTCTAACAGTGATAGCCCGACCTAAGCTGGAGGACAGACAGCTGAAGGTCAGGGATCAGAAGCCTCTAGAGAGCAGAGAGAGACCAAGAGTTTAATCTTGCACCCAGCTAATTGAGCTACTGAGAGTGTTTCTGTGATTTATAAACCTATCTGTCCTTTGTGTGGCAAGATATTACTTCTCAGTGTCGTAAAAATTGGTGTATAAAAATATCTGTCTTCCTTTCCCAGGTTAACTTTTCTACTTTCTCCAGGATCCTGTAATTATCTCACTCCATCCTCTCCCTGTCCCCTTTGTGTTTTGTAAGGATGACTCACGCATTGCAGTTTGCCTGGGACTCTACTGGTTTAAGTGTTACAGGAAGTTGTTTCGAACCAGACCCCAAGAGGGGGTTCTTGGATCTTGTGCAAAACACAACTAAGGGCAAGTCCTCAGTGCAAAGTGAATGGGAGTTTATTAAGAAAGTGAAGGAATAAAAGAATGGCTACTCCATAGACAGAGCAGGCCCAGGGGCTGCTGGTTGCCCATTTTTATGGTTATTTTTTGATGATATGCTAAACAAGGGGTATATTTTTCATGCCTCCCCTTTTTAGGTCATATAGGGCAACTTCCTGACATTACCATGGCATTTGTAAACTGTCATGGCACTGGTGGGAATGTAGCAGTGAGGATGACCAGAGGTGACTCTCATGGCCATTTTGGTTTTGGTGGGTTTTGGCCGGCTCCTTTACTGCAAGCTATTTTATCAACAAGGTCTTTGTGATCTGTATTTTGGGCGGACCTCTATCTCATTCTGTGACTTAGAATGCCTTCACCATCTGGGAATGCAGCCCAGTAAGTTTCAGCCTGATTTTATCCAGCTCCTATTTAAGATGGAGTTGTTCTGGTTCACACACCTCTGACATAACCACTGAAAGTCCCATGGGAACCCCCAATATCAGCAAACTAGGACAGTTGGTCACCTGAAAGCTTTTTTCCTCCACTGACTCCTTCTTAACCTGTGAACATTCCCGTGTCTACTGTTTATTAACCAATTCTGCTCCCCTTGAGCTCCTATTCATTCTTTTTATCTTTGGCCTCCTAAACTTTCCTCCAAGTGTAGTCCGTGCTCTTACTATGTCCCTCACCTTCTAGAGGACTCTGGAACCTTCTCCTATCAAACTTCACTTCCCCTCACTCTTGATAATGGTTCATTGCATTTAGCACTACTGGGTTCTGGGACCACATTTTCTCCTTCCGTCTCTGAAGTTGCTATTTCTCTGTCTCTGATCTAGGGCATAAACCCTGCCTCTGCTATCTCTGTCCATTTGGGACCCTCCTCAAGGTCCAGGTCTTGGGTCTGTGCTCTCACTGATTTTTCCTGTAGGAAAAGCCTACAAGAGTCAGGTGGGCAATGCGGCCTGTTAGGCAGCTAGAATAGAGATAGAGCGAACCAGAGAGTATGTGCTCCATCTAAAGAGGTTTTCACTTTAGCAAGTTTCTAAAAGAGTTGGCCACCCTTAGTTTGAGTGCACAACATTTTTTTTTTTTTTTTTGAAACAGAGTTTCACTCTTGTCGCCCAGGCTGGAGTGCAGTGGCAAGATCTCAGCTCACGGTAACCTCCGCCTCCTGGGTTCAAGCAATTCTCCTGCCTCAGCCTCCCAAGTAGCTGGGATTACAGGTGCCCACTACCACACCCGGCTAATTTTCTTGTATTTTTAGTAGAGACAGGGTTTCACCATGTTGGGCAGGGTGGTCTCGAACTCCTGACCTCAGGTGATCCACCCGCCTCAGCCTCCAAAGTGCTGGGATTACAGGCGTGAGCCACCGCACCCGGCCTTGAGTGCACAACTTCTGAGGTATAGTTGCGATTGGAAGTAAATTTTCAGGACACATGATCTAATCTGGGAAGGGCACTCAAGGGCACAGTGATAAATCTGGCTATACCTTAAACAAGAATTCACTATTCAGCTTTTGGAAATATCCCATTTTTGACTTGGGAGAAGTGTCCTTGGCCTTACATTGGGTTGATAAGGCTCTTCTCCTCACCTGACTTTGTGCCACCTTCATCCTCCAGTAGGTGATCAACAACTTCCTAATCACACAGGTCATCACAGAGTAGTTATGACCTTGATGGGAACAGATAAGAACCTACTCGTGAAGTCCTGGGAACATTGTTAATGTGGAAAAAAAAAATCTTCTAGCTGATAAAAATCTTTTCACTCATCACAGATTCATTCATCTTTCCACTGCAATTAAGGGGCAGAGTGTGGTGTGATAGTGAGCCCATGATGATAGGCAACTAATGAGCAGATAGATCACAAGTAATTTCAGACATGAACAAAGACAACAGCTTGAATCTTTAAGCGGTTTTTAGTATTCAGTATCACATGTCTAGAAAGGACTGTGAAGAATAATTTGTTTATTCTCCTGGTCTCTAGTGGAGCTGCATGTAAATAATCTCACATTTTATATGTTCCAAATTTTTATTATTTCCCTAAAGATTTTGTGTCCTTGGCTCCTTTTCTTCCTTCTCTTCTTTAGCATTTGTTTTTTTGGATGCATGCTTTACAGGCTTTAGAGTTGGATATAAAGTCAGTAAAACGTACATCTCTATCCTTAAAAAGTCTTTATTAGAGATGAAAGAACAAGGTATACACAAAAGCAATGCCTCTTGAAAGACTTCTTATTGCTAATCCTAGATCTGCCACTCACTGGATGGCAGCCATGGGCAAGTAACTTCATCCTCCCGCACCTCATCTCAGCTTGATCCTTTAAGTTTCTCTTCTGTAAAATGGGAGTTAAAATAATAGTGCCGACTTTAGAGGGTTGTTCTGGGGTCCAGATGAAATGCATGTGAAGGACTTCACCTGGTATATAATAAGTACTTAACACATGTTAGCAATCATTAGTAACTTTAATACTCATACAAGTTCTGGTGATACTACCTTTATTTAAAAAAAAAAAACCTGATACGTAGTCAACCAAGGCTACTACATGGTAGATTTGGGCTTCCAACTTAGGCCTACTGACTTTATAAAATAAGCATTTTCTTCTGGATGATTCTACCACCCTCACACAGTGTAATGTTGTCCCAGTAATATCAAGAGTTCAGGAAAGCAAAATAGAAGGCTTCAGTATTCAAGGAGGTACATTTCACTATGCTCTGGAGTAAGTGATGGTAACAGAAGTTGAGGTTATGTGAAGTGTCTGGGAGTCCATTGAGCAAAGGGGAGCCCCAGATGAACTGTTGACATCAGGCCCACTCTTGCCTTCCAAGATTTGTCCTTATCACCATTTTTTTGACTCAACTTCAGCAGGCAGAGGGGACAGAAGGCTTGGGCTTTGGGAAGGTTGGAGAGCTCTCCCCTGGTTGCAAGGCCAGATCTCAGACTCATCAGCTTTGGTGTATGACAGGCACAGCCGGGCCAGGCTGGAGGCTTCTTGGGTTGCTGCCCTTAGGGACTCCACTCGCTGGGCCTGTGCTAACATGTCCAGTGCCAAAGACCAGCAGATCGCCTATGAGTAGGAATAGGAAACATGAGGCTGCCCTCTGTTAGCTTACAGCCTTGTTGGCAGTCAAAAGAAAGACACGTGAACCCTTAATAAGCGCTCAGTTGCATGTGATTAGGTGCTGCATTTGTGGGTACTATCAAGTTCAGGAAAGGGAGAGGTCACTGTGGACTTACGACAGGGGCTGAAAGAGGGGGAATGTGCTAACAATCAGAGTGGGCTCGTGTCCTACCTGCCTTCTGCTGGAGGTTGTCGGCAGGCAATGTCAGGAGGAAAGGGGGTAGAGCCATGCCTCGCCCAAGAATTGCAAAGGGGTGAAAGGGAGGAAGGTAATCGCAATGTATTGAGCACCTCCTCTGTGCTAGGTCCGTTACAGACGTTGTTTCACTTTATTCTCATGAGAATCCTGTGACAGTGGGTTTAATTGCCTGTATTTTACAGATGTGGTTCAAAGAAGGGTTCAATAACCTGCCCTGGGTGATATGCTGCAGAGGCACTGGTAATGGGCCTTGTGGCCTTGAGAGAGGACTGTTTAACAATATGCAAACATTGTCTGGAATCTTCAAATTGCTCAAGTAGAGGCCCTTTTCAGTGTTTTCTTTCCGAAGCTGGAATTGCTTAATAGAAACAGGATAGGAAGGTTGTAGTAAGGTGTGCTTTGCAAAGTTCTTCCCAGGTGCTCTTCAAAACTGTTGCACCGCTGAAGAAATGGGCCAAAAACATATAACACAGAGCAAGCACATACACAAATGCACACAGTTTCTCTCTCTCCCTCTCTCTCTCTCTCTCTCTCTCTCTCTCACACACACACACACACACACACACACACACACACTTGTGAATGCTGAAGCCCTGTTGACACTGCAGTGTTCCCAACACTTTGGCCAAAAAAAAAAAAAAAAGCTGGATTAGGGCCAGAAACTACAATAACTGAAATAACTTTGTATGAAACCATTGCAGGCAGTGGGAAGAGTCAGAGGAAGGGCACTGGAGAGTTTATTTTGCTTTTAATCCTTGCTTAGTGAATGCTCAGTGATGGGAGGGTGGACTGAAACTGATCATCTTTCCCCCCCCACCACAAATATGCCTTTTTTATCTAAAAAAAAAAAAATGACTGTAGTTTGGGCCACATGAATGATACACTTGGTTTTCAATGGAAATTTTATTTTTGCATTGGAAGAAAATTAAGGTGTTAATTAAAACAACAACAACTTATCTAGAGAGTTGCATTTCCTGAGCTGCGAAGAAAAAAGTATATTTCCGTTTCGTGACTTACCTCCCTTTCCTTCCACAATAAGTTGCCGTGGGTTAGTTTTTTCCATATATGAATTTCATGAGACCAACAACAAACAGAAATGATAGGACATGATGATCTCAAAGCTTGTCCATGATGGAAGGTGGGCGTTCAACAAGAGAACTGATGTGGGGTGCAGAGAAGGGGACCACAGGACAAGGAAACCAAGTGCTCCCCAGATAAGCAGATAATTCAAATAACCAGGCCCCAAACCCCAGCTCAAAACACAAAACTCTTACCACAATACCCAGCAGTCATTGATTTTATTATTTTTTAATTTTATTTTGATGGGAAAGAAGGAGCCAGAGGACCCAACTCCACTGACTCAGCTTATACCAGACAGTATTTCCTTTACTGCCTCATATAGATATTGAGGTCTACCTGTACAGAGAGAACCAGGATTTCTTTCTTTTTTTAATCAGTAAACATTATTATTATTTTTGAGACTGAGTCTCACTGTTTTCAGCCCTGGCTGGAGTGCAGTGGTGTGATCTCTGCTCACCGGAACCTCCACGTCCCAGGTTCCAGCAATTCTCCTGTCTCAGCCTCCTGAGTAGCTGAGATTACAGGGCCCACCACCATGCCAGGCTAATTTTTGCCTTTTTAGTAGAGTCAGGGTTTCAGCATGTTGGCCAGACTGGTCTCGAACTCCTGACCTCAGGTAATCCACCCACCTCGGCCTCCCAAAGCGCTGGGATTAGAGGCGTGAGCCACTGCCCCTGGCCAATAAATATTAATCTTTAAAGCAATTTCAGGTTCACAGTGAAGTTGAACAGAAAGTACAGGGAGTTCCCATATATCCCTTGTACCCCGCCCCACACAACTTTCCACATTATCAACCTCCTGCACCAAAAATTACATTTGTTACAGTAGAATCTACACTGACACATCATTGTCACCCCGAAGCCATAGTTTACACTAGGGTTCACTCAATGTTATACATTGTGTAGGTCTGACAAATTTCTAATGACTCGAACTGCTTTTCGGATGTAATTCTTTGAGCATGTTTCAAAGCCACAGTATTATAATGACTAGACAGTCACTTCTGGAAGATACTGCATCTAGAAGTAATTGGTCTGGACATGTGAGTGGCCAGGGACAGTCACAAGGAGACAGAACTTCATCAGTGGGTGTCTGAGATTTGGGGGGACATGGTGATTTCCCAGGTCATGTTCAGTCCCCAAATCCTGAGGTCCTGTAGCCTAGGCCATACACAGTCAGGAACAGACCTTCTAAAGGCATTTTCTGTGAGGGGTGTTGCCTACAGACTCCGACCACTAGGACCTTCACCACGAAGACCAATTGGAATTCACTATGGCCAGGTTGCTACTCGTTTAAAAGTATCTGCAGAGGATTCTTTTTCTCAAGACCTTTCAAAGACAGTAAAATGACTAAGAATATGGAATAAGGTCTTCATGGTTTACAAAACTATTAACTACTTACAGCATGCAATTACGTATATAATAAACTATATATAAGATACAATATGGCCTTGATATTAAATTTGACTCCTCTTCACTGAGGAGCTGGTGAAACCGTAGTCTTAAGATGCATGCGCCACAGTTCCCCAGGTCTGTGCCAGAAAACACAAGCCAGCTGGTCATGGAAGCCATGCTGCTCTCTGACTCTTGTCACCAGCAGGTTCTAGGCCTTGCTGCCAATCCATGGTCTATTAGATTTTGTAACCAGCTGTTGGTATCCTAACCCCACTCAGGTCTTCTGTTGTCATAGCTCTTTGTCATCCACTGATCTTTCGTATCCTGAAGTCTGCAGTTGAAAATATCGCATCCTTATCATTGGGGCTTTTAGATTGAATGTTAGAAAGTCTCACTTTCTATATGCAATTGTTCTAGGCTGCTGCTTAAGGGCAGTATCTTCATCAATTTCATTCCTAAGGAAGTGTCCCTCCCTTGAATACTTGCTTTATGTAAAGCTGGGGCTGGAGCTGGACCCCAGGAAAGATTGCCTTCCCTCTCATCTGCCAACTTCTGTCTCTGAGCTGTAGCATGTCCTATAACTGGAGAGATTTGCTTTTCTAAGAAAATAAGAAACAGCAGATGAAACAATCTGAGCAATGGTCTCATTCTGCGCAGAATAAGCCCTGTGGTCCTTATCATTCTGTAAGAACGACTGTCTAGCTGGAGCTGTCACTCCAGCCAAGGGGTAACTATGGGGCCACGTTCACAGAAGTCCTGCACATTCCATAGATCCATCTTCTCCCAGTGATTCAAAGTGGCCTGCCAAGGATGTGCTGCCATGTGGTACCTATTTTCTGGCAAGGCCACTGCACCTATTCACATGGTCAGCTAAGTCATCCCCAGGAGGCCATCCTCTGATTGGATTTGTCACTAAGCAATTGATGGTTCATTAATGCCAACAAGTATTTATTGAGTAGCTTCTATTTGCTAGACACTGTTGTAGGTCATGTTCCCTGAGAAGCAGACCCTGAGATGGAGTTCATCATGCAAAACGTTTATTAAAGAGTGCCTTTGGTTTTATACTTGGAAAGGGGAAAGAAGAGAAGCAAGATCGGGCAGAGGGAGCAGTGGGACTGTAATGCAGTTACAAGGGCTCAGCTGACCCCATAGGCAGTTCTGGAGCTGGGATATCCCTTCAGAACTGTTCCAGGTTGAAGCAAGGGGGCCAGACCTTCATATGCCCTCATTGACCAGTCATTGGGTACAGCTGCCCTTGGGAAGAGGGTGTGGCGTAAGGAGTGGGGAGGCAGATCTTGGCAGGTGAGGGAAACTTCTGGAGACAGCTTGAAGTGCAGCAGCTGGAGAAATAAGTCCTTTACCCCTGAAAGGGGACCTGGGGGAGTAGCAAGGTATGTACTGTTCTGTGCAAAGCATATTCTGTGCCCATAGGAAGCTTATTATCTAGATAGGTGGAATTAAACAAGTGTGCAAGTGACAGTGCTATAAGGTGGCATCAGGCAGGTAGCACTTCCAAGCTCTAGGGGTTTGCAGATGGCAGGGATGGTGGGAGTGGGGTGTCACATTGGCTTGGAGGAGATATTTGCACTGGGTCTTGGTAAATCCTAGCTTGAGGATTTTTGTCATTTTCTAGTCAGTAGTCTGAGTGAAACCCTTGGTGCATAAAGCAGGGCTTCTTTTACACAGAACACTAAACCAGGATTACAGACTAGTAAAGTAAATCTCCAGGGCTGAGGAGTAACATCTGGCCAAGTGCTGTAGCTCAGGGTTAGTTTTCTTGTTTTCTCTTCATCTCAAGAAGTTCCAGGAAATGTTGCTGAAGTGTTCAAGGCTAACGTTATCTCAGGCCTGAGTTCCTGTGGCTCTTGAATGCACCAGGGTATCAAGAGGATAAGCTGCAGCTGCTTGAGGCTGGAAGGGTTACTTTGAGCAGGGCAAGAAGCACCAGCGGAGTTCCTTGCAGTGAGTTATATCTTTTCGTTCCATTACATGTTCCTGAAGACTAGGCTTTTCTGGGATGAGGGGGAATTGCCTTGTATGGCCAAGAAAGCTGTTGGAGACATTTAGGAAGCAGAGACAATCCAGAGGGGGAATTCAGCTTGTAAGCAGGTGCCCACATAGTGTCAAGTCCAAACGCCTGCCTGCCACTCCTCTCTTGCTGCTTTTCTTGCTAGACTGACAGGAACCCCTCTCACTGGGCTTAGGAGGCTCCTATTAAACTCATATCTGTGACCAAAGTCAGGGCTGCAGCATCTGACCCCATAGTCACACATGCAGCCTTGTGGTTCCTCAGATCAGCCAGCTGTCCCATAGCAAAACCCAGCCCTGTGGGATGGAGCAGACATGGATGATGGGAATGGAGAGAGTGTGTGTGAAAGAGGGAGAAACAGAGACAGAGAGAGACAGTGTGTGTCTGTGTGTGTGTGTGTGTGCGCACACATATGTATGCATTAGTGGCCTAGAGAGGAAAGAATGCCGTTGGGCGAGGGGTGGTCCTCTGGCATCCTGAGCTGGGCCTGGATGGGCAGGAGAATGGGAGGGGGGAGTGGCCTGTGAGAAAGGAAACCTGGACTGAAGTCAGATTTCACCAATGGTACCATGATGCCACTAAGCTTGAGATTCTTTCGAAGGTCAACCAAATCCTCGTTCCGGCCTGTGCTGGGACTGGGATGCAGTGATGAGTCCTCTTCTCTCCATAGGAATCTGGCATTTGCCATGGCCTTAGCTCCTTGTCTTAAAAGAGGTTTAAGAAATGCTATAAAAAGCACTGGCTGTCAGAAAAGGAAACTTTACAACATAGTGTGATCCTGATACTTCGCAAATGAAGAGAAACATCTGCCATTAGAGTCATGCATTCAACACACTGGAGGCTCTGCTGTCACCCTTGGAGTTCTCAGGTGGTCTGCATCGTAACCAGACTGTCATGCCGCGTCATACCCAAACCCACCTCAGTGAGTGCCCCTTGAGTGTTCATAGCCCCCTGTCAGCACCAGATCATGATGGCTGTGAAGCCAGACAGGGACTTCGGGATGTGGCAGTGGCCACAGTAGGCAAGGGCTGCAGACACCCCCACAGGCCATCTCCAGGCTCCTGGCACCTTTCAAGTATGCAACACTGTAAGCATTGCTGCACCCAGATCCTTGGTAGGATGCCCCAGCTCCACATCTCTTCTAGTTTCTTTTTCCTTTGTACTTTTACAGGGCTTGATTCTTTCCTTCCTTCCCATATATAGGATTCTCACCTCTTCCCTGAAGCATGCCTCTTCTAGCACATGGTAACAAAGCTCTCTCATGTAGAGTGTTTACATTGTTGGTGAACTTTCCCATCTCCTTGTAGCCTCCTATCTCCAAATGTCTGAAGTGACCGTGCTTGGGGAAAGAATAAACAGAGGCACGGAGCGGCCCCATGGCTTGTTCTGACGGAGGAGACTCAGACTGCTGGATGCTCAAGCTCCAGCTCCTGACAGTCTCTCTCTGTGGAGTCCATATTTTTCTGTGCTTACCTGCCCTCGGGCCATGGCTGCCACCGTGACGCCTCAGTGATGCTCCCTGGGGTGGGGAAGGGTACCCTACACTTCATGAAATTCTAAGGGAAGGAGATAGAACTGCTACTTCTGACATGCCTATATTTTATAGCCTCAAGTGTCTTACATGCACATATGCATCCCAATTAATCCTTAGGAAGGAATTCTTGCTTTGAAAATTCCCCTGCAGCATTCTTTCTGAGAAACCCTGCCATGTCTTCTCCTGTCTTCACTTACCTTGCAAGAACCACTTCTGTGTAGCATCCCAATCTGACCCAAACACACAAAGGTATGCACACATGTGCACACACACACACAGACATGAAGCCTCCATGAAGCCTCTCCTGCTGCAGCCCAGGTCCCCTCTGTGCAATCTGTACATGGCAGCAATGCTCAGGCACCATAGGTAGGTGAGCACACACAAAGTGGTGGATGGTCACTTACATCGCTGTCTACTAGTGTTGCCATTGTTTCTCTGACCTCACAAACAAGACTTCCAGCTTCTTGAGCAGGAATAGGAAGCTGTGAAACCAGGAAGCTGCTGTCATAGCTGTATAGCTGCTGGGTCCACCTCTGGCAGGATCTGCTACAGCACAGTCTCCCACAAGTATATCTGATTGGCAGGACCTAAAATCACATCCTGAAACTGGCTTCAAAGGAGTCTGGGAACTGTAGTTTTCCTTTCCAACCTGGATACCTCCCTGTGTAACCCTAGGCAGACAAATACCCAGTCTATTCCCAGTACCTACATTCCTGCAGAGAGAAGGCAAGTCTTATTAGCGTTTGACACTGTAAGTGGAAACTTCTCCAACATAAAAAGCCACACTGAAGGGTGGGGCTAGGATATGGCAGAATACAACTCAGACACTGAAGGGCTTTATGTGAATCACCCAACCCTTCAGCTTCAAGTGACCTCAGCTCTTAAGAAGGCAGGAACGGCTGGGCGTGGTGGATCACGCCTATAATCCCAGCACTTTGGGAGGCCGAGGCGGGTGGATCATAGGTCAAGAGATTGTGACCATCCTGGTCAACATGGCGAAACCCTGTCTCTACTAAAAATACAAAAAGTAGCTGGGCATGGTGGCGCAGCCTGTAGTCCCAGCTACTCGGGAGGCTGAGGCAGGAGAATTGCTTGAACCCAGGAGGCGGAGGTTGTGGTGAGCCAAGATCGCGCCATTGCACTGCAGCCTGGGTAACAAGAGCGAAACTCCGTCTTTAAAAAAAGAGAAAAAAAAAAAGGAAGAGGAAAAAAAAAAAAAAAAAAAAAAGAAGGCAGGAACTCGGTTTCCAAGGAACTTTCTTTCCTTTTCACTTGCTCCATGGGCTAAACTATTGAAAGACTTACCAGGTCTGCTGGTCGTGATGGAATAGGCTATGTCATGTAACAGCCCCATGACTCTCAATGGTTTAACATTAAAATGACAGAGTTTATGTCTTGTTCATGGCCTCTGTCCGTATAGGTTGGGAAGGGGTTTTAGCATGATCTGGGACATAGGCTCCATTTTCACACACACTCCCACAAACATTGCTGGAGAGCCAGGAAAAGTAGAATGTGGCAAATTGCACATTTGTCTCTGCAAGGAAGAGACGTGTTGACATGTTGCTTACACATCTATTTCATGAGCCAAAACAAGTCACACATCTCGCCTACTTCAAAGGGGTGAAAAGCACAATCCTCCCACAAGACAGAGGACAGGAGAACCGACCTGTGGTAAACAGCACTAATTAGGAGTCTATGCCCGTGAAGTGCCCCCAGTGTCCTCATCTCTCGGCCGGGAAAACTGACACTCCTCCATCACCATTTTTCTTTCCCTCCAGGCATTTAACATTTCAACTTGAAAGATACTGATAAAATTTTCACTTGAAAATGGCCTGTGAAAAAACAGCATAGTCCCCAGAAGCAAAATTCTAATTGTGCTTTTCCACAAATACTTGAGTGGTTCTCAGTCTGTCATGATTTGGTGGGCTGAGAATGCTCTGTGCTGTGTTTTATGTAAAAATTCTGCCTATACAATCATTAAAAAATCTGGAGACAACAGATGCTGGAGAGGTTGTAGAGAAATAGGCACACTTTTACACTGTTGGTGGGAGTGTAAATTAGTTCAACCATTGTGGAAGACAGTGTGGCAATTCCTCAAGGACCTAGAAATAGAAATTCCATTTGACCCAGCAATCCCATTACTGGGTATATATCCAAAGGATTATAAATCGTTCTACTATAAGGACACATGCACACGAATGTTCATTGCAGCACAGTTTACAATAGAAAAGACCTGGAACCAACCCAAATGCCCGTCGATGATAGACTGGACAGAGAAAATGTGGCACATATACACCATAGAATACTATGCAGCCATCAAAAATGATGAGTTCGTGTCCTTTGTAGGGACATGGATGAACCTGGAAACCATGATTCTCAGCAAACTGACACAAGAACAGAAAATCAAACACCACATGTTCTCACTCATAGGCGGGTGTTGAATAATGAGAACACATGGACACGAGGAGGGGGAGCATCACACACTGTGGTCTATCGGGAGGAAATAAGGGAGGGACAGCGGGGGGGGTGGGGAGTTGGGGAGAGATAGCATGTGGAGAAATGCCAGATATAGGTGATGGGGAGGAAGGCAGCAAATCACACTGCCATGTGTGTACCTATGCAACAATCTTGAATGTTCTTCACATGTACCCCAAAACCTAAAATGCAATTTAAAAAAAAATTCTGCCTATCTTTCTTAGATTAGGAAGGAAGAAAGAGGCCCAAGAGGTTGGCCGTAGATGGTTTCTCAGTTCCAGTGCTCACCCTGCCACAGGCTTTCTCTGACCACCTCTCCCTGGTTTGAAGCCATTTCTGACTTTCTTGAGCAGCCCCCTTTCAAGTTCCCTCACTGTATTATCAATGTTTGCATAAATGCCTCTTCACCCCTACTAGGCTGTGAGCTCTTTGATCCATACAGAATTGTCTCTACACTCAGGTGAACTTTGAGTGTTTTTGAGTGACTCAAGAAATGAATCTCTTTATTCTCCCTCAGGATATTTTCTGTAAGAGGTGCTCACCATCTTTTGAGTGAAAAAAAGATCAATGGATGAATGGATGGATGGATGGACAAATTAAATAAAGGACTGAAGATGTATAAACTCCTGTCAGCATCATATAGGGAGAATAAACAAGCCTATTCTCCTCTCCAGATCATTCTGCTAATTCTGATGAGTTAACTCATAAATACAGGTTTTGGCACCAAATGGGTGTGGGGATGACTCACGGCAACTTCTCATCACTCTGCAAACCAAGGCCCATGCCCTGCTATGGCCAGGAGTGTCATCTGGAAATATTCATGTAAACAAGCACCCCATTTTTTCTAGGAGGTGTTTTTTTCCCCCTCTTCTTTTTCCATTTCCTAGGTTCCCAACTTCATACTTAGCCTTTTGAAAATGCAAATATGGGCCTTGTGCAGTGACTCTCACCTATGCCTGTAATCCCAGCACTTTGGGAGGCTGAAGTGGGCAGATCGTTTGAAGTCAGGAGTTCAAGACCAGCCTGGCCAACATGGTGAAACCCTGTTTTTACTAAAAGTAAAAAAAAAAATGAGCCAGGCATGTGGTGGGTACCTGTAGTCCCACATACTTGGGAGGCTGAGTCACAAGATTGGCTTGAACCTGGGAGGCAGAAGTTGCAGTGAGCCGAGATTGCGCCACTGCACTCCAGGCTGCGCAAGAGAGCAAGACTCCGTCTCAAAAAAAGAAAATGCAAATATAACCTTTCACCTTCCCTTCACTAGACATTCTCTACAGGGCAAGTTTATCTCTCTGCTCCAAAATGGTCCTCCAGAGTTGACTGTCAATTTGCAGACCAAAGCGTGCCCTCTTAGAACTTTCACCTCCAGGGTTGCCTTGGAACTCCCACCCTCCAGGGGCTGCTTCAGGACTTTCATTCACCAGGAGGGCATATCTAAGCATGCCTGCTTGGCCACTTTTACCATTTATTTTTGCCTAGGAAGGCCTTACTCAACTGTCCAGTGGATAAGGCACCACGCTGTCAGGTGGCTCCTTGCTCACTTGCTCCCTTACCTTATGAAAGTGTCTGCTTTCTGCTCCAAAGGGGAAGCGGCACATTAAAAGGCAGGACATTGTGTGCCCCTCCTCCAAGCTAGCTTGGGAATACATTCATTTTATTTGTATCAGACCTCACTCTTGTTAATTGGACTTTGCATGCATTGAGCAACCAACCTGCATTTCAGTTACATTCATGTTACACTTTGGTCACGAATTAGCTCTTTGGTCCCAGGGGCAAGCTTTGCTTGGTCAGTAGCATAGGGCGTTGCTATGTTTATTGGATGGATTCCATTGCCCAGACTGAGTAATGTGGGGGGAAAGGAACAACAGGACAAGTGCTCTAGAAATTCTTGTCTGTGGGACTGACATGACATGTCTCTGCTTTCCCTATTAAGTTTCCTGGGCTGAGGCATGAGATCGCCCAGGACCCTGAAGCCTAGAAGGGGTCAGGAAGCCAAGGCAGCAAGGCTAGTGGGCACTGCCAGGGAAAGTGAGCTACATCTGTCTCCTCAAACATCAGTTCCTCTTTCCAGGGCGATGGGAGCTGTGCAAACATGGAATTCCCACACCTCACAGATCTCTCCTGGGTAGAGGCTTCAAGAAGAAAAGAGGGAAGAGAGGCAGGAAATTTTGAAGGGCAGGAAACTGGTGCATGTGTCCAAGGGGTGGTGAATGAAGGGGAGAACAGATAGCTCCCTTTTCAGTAAAGTAAAAGACAAGAATTTCACCTACCTCTGCTATTTCCTTCCCATTTCCCTTTCAGCTCAAAGAAAAGTGTGGAGCTGAGAAATGGTCCCTTGCCTGCACTTTGGCACCCAAGGGTTGCCTCCAGAGCAGGTGAAACCTCTGCCTGGCCTTCATCTGCCCTTCATTTCATATGAAAGATAAATGTGTGTTTGCAGAAGGAAGCCCAGAGGCTTGGGGAACATCTTCACTCCAGAGAGGCAGGGAGCGGTGGCTCCACCAGCTTTGCTTAGGTTGGTCACTGGGCCCAGAGAAACTCCAGGCCACTGGGAAGCTGGTTGTGGATGCTGGCTGTTGGGTGGCCCCAGTGAGCCATGCTCAGCTAAAGATTCCACCAGGAACCCCAATTAAAAACCCAGCCCCTCTCCCTCAGCCTCCATTGAACGATGCTCTGTGGCCAAGCAGGTACCAAAGAATAGATGTACTGTATTAACATGAAGACTAATGACAAATGCACTGCAGTAGTAAGCACATCATAGATACATAGAATATTCTCTATATAGTCTGAATATGGATATAAAATAAGTTATACTCATTTAGTTTTCCATCACAGTAGGAGCATAGCATACATACTTGCTTCATGGTTCAGTGGCCATGAAGCAAGCCAGGGGAGACACCACAGAGGATGGAGGGCACTGAGTATGGTGGGGATTTTCCAAGGACTCTGCAGAGTCCCTGAGGACCCTCTAGGGAACAAGACCCCAGACCTCTCAAGTTAGGCTTCTAAGAATTAGCATGAGGTCCCACTTGACAAAAGAGATGGTAGCTGCATCTGAGCTGGGATGATTCAGACAACTGGGTGGGAGGCAGAGCAGGGACAGGCACGAACAGCATCCAGCAGGCCAGCCCACTCTCCTGCTGGTGCTGCTGGACGTCTGTGAGACTGGAAATTCGGGGCGCAGAGCCAGAAGGCACGGTTTGCTTCTGTGACATGACAGATGGCCAGACTGATGGCCCACCAAATGCTGGCTCGCCCCTCCTGCCTTGCCAGCCTGTCCTGGGAGGCTGCAGGGGGTCTGCATGCTTGGCTTGTTCTCCATGGTTTGTCATTGGGTATCAATGCTGGGATCCTGCATACATCATAGCGCAGGGAAGCGTCTGAGGGTCTGAGGCCCTGGCTTTGAATCCTCTCTCCATCACATGTGACTTCTGTGAGTCCAAGAAGTTCGCCTAAACCCTTCTGAGACTACTCAGCCTCCTCATCTACAAAATGGGAAGGCTAATGCATACTTACCTGGGGCATCAGGGAGGGCCACACAGAATAATGTATATAAAGTGCCTAACATAGTTCCTGGCACGCAGTAGGGGCTGGGTAAATGTGAGTCAAGTAGGAACATCTAAACACCATAGGCCAGGTGCAAAGAACATCTAACAAAATCCATGGACTAAAACATGGATTTCAGTGGACTATAGGACAGCTTCCTTGCATTTTCTATGAATTTTTTTCTCTTCTCTCTCCCCCTCTGGTATTCTTTAAAATGAAATACTGGCGGAGTTCAAAACAAGGTTTTGCTGAAGAAGACAGAGGCTTAGATAAGGAAAGAACAGAGCTCCTGGGATGATGTCTCTGGAAGATGCTTCCTTTCTCACCTCTCCTCCCTGCGGCTGCCTCCCGGCCCTCAGATCTCCTAGCTCCTGAATGGATTTCTTATTATGAAGCCAAAGCAGGTAGGGGAAGCACAGAAAAAAGAGTGAATTGTCTACTAAACGAAAAGTCTTTTCCATCTGCTCAGAGCGCAGGTGTGGAGGCACTGGGGAATCTGAAGGTGGCTGGGCCATCTGTGGGCAAGTGAATATCCTCAGGTCTCCAGGGAGTGGATGATGAGAGGGGAGGAGGGATGGAGACTTAGGCTTAGACTCTGGGGCCTGGGAGTGCTCCTGTCCTTCTACTGATCCTGAGAACTTAGAGACGTGCCCAAACAAGTATGAGCTGCAAACATGGGCATCATGGTCCTCTCTCACCTACAGTGCAATGTCAAGATCTGCGCATGGATGTGTGTGTGTGCGTGTGTGCGCGTGTGTGTGTGTGTGTGTGTGTGTGTAGTCACCGCTCTCATCTCCTCCTCTAACACCTGCCTGTCTGAATGCCCCTCCACCCCCATCACTCAGCAACTTTCCTCTTGGATGGGGGCAAGAGGTGGGCAGGCAGCTCGTTGGGCAGCTCATGCCCCTCCAGCTTGACTTTGATGAGGTGGTTGGCCAGTGCAAACTCCTCGTCATCCAGCATGCCATCCTTGTCAATGTCGGCCAGCTTCCAGATCTTGCCCAGCACACTGTTGGGCAGCTTGGAGCGCACCATCTCCTTCTTGGCATTAGCGCCTGTGATCTTGCCATCCACCGGCGACAGGGTGTAGAAGATCTCGTCGTACATGGGCTTATCCCTGGCCACCACCCACTCAGCATCGTCAATACCTTCTCCAGCCCCCTCCCCATAACCGTGCCCAAAGGGGCTGTGCAGGGTGCCCTCGAACGCTCCGCCCTTCACCATCTGGATGGGCTGCTGTGACTCCTCCTGGCGCACCAGCACCATGAGCTGAGCAATGTCGTGGGCCAGCATGTCATCCACTACCTCCAGCAGCTTGCTCTTCAGTGGCTGGAACTTGCTAAAGTCCTGGGCCTGCAGCTGGTCCTGGGAAGAAGGGGAGAGAAGATAACGATAGGATGCAATGAAAGGAGAGCCCTCCATTTGTCACGTGCCTCCTATGAACACTAGAATGTTCACAACTGATCCCTTTCCACAATGAAAGACATGTGACTTGGCCAGGCTGGTCTTGAACTCCTGACCTGAAGTGATTCACCTGCCTCGGCCTCCCAAAGTACTGGGATTACAGGCGTGAGCCACCACACGATGGCTTCTACTTTCATAAGGGTTATGCTGTATTTGAAAATCACCACAAGGGCCTTCACTACATTACCTCGTTCATTCCCCCCAATGCCCTTCTGAGGTAGGAAAATCACATTCTATCCCCCGCATAGTGAAAAAGAAAAAAATCAGGCACAGGCTACTAAAACCAAATCATAATAGAAGCCAAGGTCGTCCCCCAAAGTATGGTTCTTAATCAGGATGCTCGTTGGAGTTTCCTGCAGAGAGTTTTCAAAATACAGTCATGTGCTGCATTACGATATTTCAGTCAACGAGGGATCACACATACGATGAGGGTCCCAGAAGAGAGGAATGGAGCTAGGAAATTCCTATTGTCTAGTGACATTGTACATAACACAACGCATTTTGTGTCTGTGGTGATGCTGGTGTAAATGAACCTATTGTGCTGCCAGTGGCATAAAGTCTAGCGCACACATTTACATAGAGTCCGTAATACTGGATAATGACTGTCACTGGTTTATGTCGATATTTACTATACCGTACTTTTCATTGTTATTTTAGAGTGTATTCCTTCTACTTATTTACAAAGAAAGTTAACAGTAAAACAACCTCAGGCAGGTTCTCCAGGAGGAATTCCAGAAGAAGGCATCGTTATTTTAGATGAGAGCTACTGTGTTGTCGCTTCTCAAGGCCTTCCAGGGGGGACACGGCATGGCGCTGAAGAGAGTGAGACTGATGATCCTGACCCTGTGTACGCCTAGGCTACTATGGGTGTTTGCATCTTAGTTTTTAGTACACAAAAAATTTAAAAGTAAAAAATAATGTTTTTTAATAGAAAAACTTATAGAATAAGGATATAAAGAAAATATTTGTGCATAGATATGCAATGCATGTTTTAAGCCAAGTGTGACTACAAGAGTCAAAAAGTTTCTAAAGTAGAATTGTTGATTTATTATTGAAGAAAGAAAATGTTTCTAAAAATAAATTTAGTGTAGATTAAGTGTACAGTGTTTCTCTCTCTTTTTCAATGTTTTTTGAGACAGAGAGTCTCGCTCTGTCACCCAGGCTAGAGTGCAGTGGCACGATCTCAGCTCACTGCAACCTCCGCCTCCCGGGTTCAAAGGATTCTCCTGCCTCAGCCACCCAAGTAGCTGGGACTACAGGCACATGCCACCACGCCTGGCTAATTTTTTGTATTTTTAGTAGAGGCAAGGTTTCACCGTGTTAGCCAGGATGGTCTCGATCTCCTGACCTCGTGATCTGCCCACCTTGGCCTCCCAAAGTGCTGGGATTACAGGCATAAGCCACCGCGCCTGGCCAGTATACAGTGTTTCTAAAATCTACAGTAGTGTACAGTGATATCCTAGGCCTTCACACTCACTCATCCTCACTCACTGGCTCACCCAGAGCAACTTCCAGTCCTGCAAGCTCCATTCATGGTAAGTGCCCTCTACAGGTGTACCATTGTTTATCTTTTATACTGTATTCTTACTGTATCTTTTTTATGTTTAGATACACCAATACATTGTGTCACAATTGCCTACAGCATTCAGTACAGTCACATGCTAGGTTTGTGGCTTAGAAGCAATAGGTTATCATACCATATGGCCCAGGTGTGTGGTAGGCTCTGCTATCCAGGTGTGTATACATTCTATGGTGTTCACACAGAAACGACAAAATCACCTCACAATGCACTGCCGAGGACCCATCCCTGTCATTAACAAGGCGTGACTGCCCTTGAGGGTTTGACACAGCAGGCACACGCAGGTAGGCAGATTTTGGAAGTGCTCCCCCTTGCCTTCACATGGCTACCCACACCACAGCATAAAAGAAATATGTTCCACTTTTCAGGTCTCTGCATTTTGGAAAGGTTCCAAGTCTAGAAGAGAAACTTCTCCATGGCCTCTAGAGGGTGACAAGGTGAGAGCTTTCTGCTCCTGCCCTGGCTTTGGCCACAGAACTCTCCAGAGGCTGAGAAGAGGCCAGTACGCAGGGTGAAGCACAGCTAGTTTGCTGCAGAAAAATGCAGAAAACACCTACAGCTTTCTAGGGCAGATGTTCGCCTGAGTACCTCTCACCTCCCTCCTAGGGTGGGGCTGAGCCACAGAGGCCTGAGGGCTGAAGGCCTCCTGGAGAAGGAGCAGACAGGGCCCTATTTCCCACTCCTCACGGCATCATGTCCCAAGGTCCTCCCACCTCTCATTCCTCCTGTCTCTCCCAGCCTGCTCACATCTAGGTGTGTTTGGTGGGTTCCCATGCAGGGGTCCCAGTATCTCCTACAGGGCATGATGGGCGGGTGCTCCCATCACCCTACACGGACACCCACACAGGACAGCTATTTACATTGTGGATTCAGCATACTGAACTGCAGAACAGAATATCAAACTGGCAAGCAAATGAGGTGAGAATATGTTTTGAAAGGATTCCTCACATTAAAAAAGGGGTCTTAGGGTACCTTTCAAATGTTATCTTCCCAAATGTTTGCTTACAGATCATTAAATTCTTAACAAAAGGAGAAGCAAAGAGCTGAAGTGCTCCAAGTCAAGGACCAGTAAATCCACAAAACAAAAGCAACGCTCGTTAGTGAATGGCTCAAGGTAGGTGGTTATATGAATGAATGGATACATGAACAAATGCATACTTGGAATATGTATTTTTTTCTTTTCTTTTGACAGATAGGAAACTAAAAATGCCTATTCAGGACTATAGTGATGTTATGAAAACCCTAGATTTAAACTGAGAAACTGATTCTCAAGCTAAAGATCGACACAAAAGCAACGGCATCTATTCAGTCCTTCTATGGCTGCTATTTTTTTATTTTTCTAATCTTCTAATTCTTTTGTTTTTTATTTTTTGAGATGGAGTCTTGCTCTGTCGCCCAGGCTGAAGAGCAGTGGCACAATCTTGTGTATATACATTCTATGGTGTACAGACATTGGCTCGCTCCAACCTCCGCCTCCTGGGTTCAAGTGATTCTTGTGCCTCAGCCTCCCGAGGAGCTGGGATTACAGGTGATTGCCACCATGCCCAGTTAACTTTTTTGCATTTTTAGCAGAAGTTTTGCCATGTTGGCCAGGCTGGTCTCGAACTCCTGACGTCAGGTGATCTGCCTGTCTCAGCCTCCCAAATTGCTGGGATTACAGGCGTGAGCCACTGTGCCCGGCCTCTAATTCCCTAATTCTAGAATCATAAGAAGTTGATAAGAAGTTGAGAAGATAACATTTGAAAGGGACCCTAAGACCCCTTTATAAACGTATCAACTAAAAACTAAAATCACAAGAAGCACCTACAGAGGGTAGATGCTTTGTGCTAGTGCCCAGCTCCCCCTGCCCACCCAGTGATGGCTACTGTGTATTAAGGGTGTAGTTTGTTTTTGGTTTTATGCTAAGGGCTTTGGAAATATTATCTCATGGGTGCTCACAACACCTGTATAGAGGTGATTTTGTAGCTTCAGTTTACAGATGAGGAGATGGAGGCTCAGAGAGGATCCAGTCGATGTGGTGTGGTGGTTTCCTGCCTGGACCTTGGGCACAGCTCCTGGCTTTTCTTCTTGTGGCCTATGTGAATGCTACACTCAGAAAACACTGAGACCTCAGTTTCTTCTGTAAAACGGCAGATGAAAAATGCTCCTTCTGAGGAGTGCTTTGGGGAAAACCACAAGAAACCATGTGTGATGGCCACTGGCCCAAGATAGCACCTGCAATGTGACCCAAAGATGAGCTCCCACGTGCACTTCTGCCTCCCCAGAGCTCATTTCTCAAATTGCTCATAAGGTGGACCTCGGATGTAAACTCAGGCACTTTAAGAGCCTGGAGAACCTTGGTCAGGTGGCCCAACCCACTGCACCAGAGATGGTGGGATGTCAAGCCTGTGGTGGCCGTGAGTAGAGAAGGTCATCAATTGGAGGTGTCAGACCCCCAACATCATCCAACACACCTGCACACATTGGGGCGGTGGGCTCCATGTCTCTCCCCTGTTGGGCCAGTGATTGCCCAAAAGAGTGCAGATCCAGGGCCACCGCCTTGCCTGCTGATTCTGGGCTGGGTTCTCCCCAGGGGCTCCAAGGGGGGCCTCCTCCATACTCAGGCTGCTCAGCCAGCTCTCAGACACTGTCCCTGGTTTTGAGCCCCCAACCCTTGCTACCTGCATCCTCTTCAGGTTGGGGAAGTCCCCAGGTGAGATCTGGTGCTCCCGCTCGATCCGGCCATAGATCTCAGCCAGGTTGTTCACCAGCTCCTTCTTCTTGTTGTCCTTCCCGAACACCGAGGGCATCTCCTTCTTCAGAGAGCTGATGATGTAGGCATGGACCTGACAAACAGGGCCAGAGAGAAGCCTTCACATCAAGACCCTGGACGAGCCCTTCCTCCTAGGATGGCTCTCACCCCATTGTTAACCCTACATCCCTCCCGCCTCCTCCTGCTCCTACTTCTGAAATTCTTTCTAGCTCTACCCTCATGCCTCCACGTTGCTTGGAGGGCTGGGCTGTTTTTCTACGTTACACGGGCAAAGTGAGGTTTTGGGGAGCTACAGAAAAGGCAGGATGAGGTAGTCATGTTACTGCTGCTGCTGCTGCTGAAGACAATAACAACAGCTGACATTTGCTGAGCATCTCTGAAGCTGCCAGGCACTGTGATGAAGGCTTTGAGACTCTATTTCACTTTATCCTCCAACAACCCTTTCATTTTACAGATGCAGACAGAGGCATAGAGAGACTACTGGGCTTGCCAAGGCTGGGAATCCCAGAGACAATAAACAATGGAGTCTGCTCCAATCCGGCCCTCTGATCCCAGAGCCTGTAACCGCAGCCCCCACACTATCCTGCCCCTTGGTGCCACACACATGACTCGGTGGCTACAGGACACTCTCCAGCCCAGCTATTGGAGGCAGCAACCCTCAGCTCCTGCAGCTGACCCCCAAACTCTTGGCCCGTGCCCAAGCTGCCCACCTTCCAGGGGGCTGCCTCACCTTGGCCAGCCTGGCTCTCTTGATGAGGTCATTGAGCTTGCGCAGGGCAGCATTTCGGGGCAGACTCTGGATGTCCCTGAACAGGTCCTGTTCCTCAGCCTCAAAGAGCTTCCGGTTGTCAGGGATGAGGAGGGGGTGGGACCAGAAGGAGCCGATGTAGACCCGGATCACCTCCGGGGTGTTTACGATCTTCCCCCAAGGACCACATGAGGGCCCCGTACACCCGCATCAGCTGCTGCGTCTCGATCTGGTCAGCTTTGTTCAGCACCACCCGCATCTTGTCCTCGTGGTTCTTGAGGGCCTTGATGACTTCTGAGAACTCATCAGAGATGTCCAGTTTGTGGGCATCGAAGAGCAGAATGATGCGGTCAACCCGCTCGGCAAACCACTCAAGGACAGCTGCAAAGTCATACCCTGCCGGCAGAGGGACAGTCAGGGGCTGGGGCCTTTGGGGTATAGGGCAGGGGTTTGGAGAAGCAGTCAGGTGCGGTAGAAATAACACAGTCTTGGGAGTCAGATCTGAATTTAAATCCTAGCTCCTCCACATTTTAACTGTATGGATTTGAGCAAATTACTCAATGTCTCCTAGTATTTTTTTTCATTTAAAAATACTATTAAATACTTAAATAATAGGAATACCTAATTGATAGAATTATGAAGATTAAATACTCTTAAAATCCAGCATTTAGTAGGTGCTCCGTAAATGCTAGTTCCTTTTTTTTTTTTTTTTTGAGATGGAGTGTCGCTCTGTTGCCCAGGCTGGAGTGCAGTGGTGCCATCTCTGCTAGCTGCAACCTCTGCCTCCCAGGTTCAAGCAATTTTCTTGCTTCAGCCTCCAGGGTAGCTGGGATTACAGGAATGCACCACCACACCCAGCTAATTTTTGTATTTTTAGTAGAGACAGGGTTTCGTCATGCTAGCCAGGCTGAGTCTTGAACTCCTGACCTCAGGTGATCCGCCCGCCTTGGCCTCCCAAAGTGTTGAGATTACAGGCATGAGCCACAGCCCCTGGCTAGCCACTGCACCTGGCCTAGTTACTCTTATTAACATCATTATTTCCATAAGGCACGCCACTATCCAGTTCTCCTATCCATGCTTACTGTATTTAGCAGCCTGCTGCAAAAGAAAGTCTGGACACCTAACCTGATACAAAAACTCAGAAATTCTTTCTAAGGTCTGAAAACAATGAAACAGTAAAAGGTAGATACTGATGATGGTTCAGACCATGCCCATCACTGGTCTGGAAGAAATCTGCAATTCTTTTTATAAAAACACACAACTTGTTCTCACGCAGGCTCTTTCCTTTGTAATCAGCTGCAGTACAGAATTCCCAACTCTTGAAACCACAAGAGGTTTCTTCCTTAGGATGTGACTGGGACTTTGGTCACCCACACCTTGGTTGTCTAGCACTGAGCTGCTTTAGGTCAGGCTGGTTACAGGAGCCCCAGAGAAGTTGTTATGCTCAATCCCAAGTAGCTGTGGATCCAGGATGGGCTGAAGCAGGAGGGTAGAACAACAGTCTATATATTCACTGACACCGAGAGCCCCAGTAGGTCTTATCTTTGTGTCTCAGGCTCCTCTCACATAAAATAGGAAGACAAGAGCTAAGGAAGTGGGGCTCAGAGAAGTCAAGTGATTTGTGGAAGGGCGCACAGCCCATGAGCAGCAGCAGTGGCATGAGGATGGAGGTGGCAGGCTTTTCCGTTCTGAGTTTGTGCAGGGTTCTCAGCCTCCCCTGCTGCCACTGCCCCATGGCATAACTCTGGCACCAAGGTAGGAGCCCTTTCTTGGGTTCTAAAGTGATCAACCACATTGGCTCCCCCATAGCACAAGGGTTCCAAGGGGACACTCACTGGGGGACCCAAAGCTCATGGCCACCATCAAATGGGAAACCAAATCATTAGGGAAAAGCCTGCCCTGCCTCACAGAGGGAGACTAGAAACCAGAGAAACCAGGCAAGATCATCAGGCAACTGTCTTGTGAGTGAATCAGACTTAAGAAGCTCAGATTGTCTGTAATGGGGGTCCTAACTTCGCCTGCATCAGAATCCCCCACAGGGCTTGTTAAAACCTAGATGGCTGGACTCTATCCCCAAAGTTTCAGATTCAGTAGGTCTGGCGCAGAGCATTTCTAACAAGCTCCCAGGAGATTCTGAGGCCAAGGACCACACTTTGAATACCACTGGACCATAAAAAGAACAATAGCTAGGACCTAGAAATAGAAATTCCATTTGACCCAGCAATCCCATTACTGGGTATATATCCAAAGGATTATAAATCGTTCTACTATAAGGACACATGCACACGAATGTTCATTGCAGCACAGTTTACAATAGCAAAGACCTGGAACCAACCCAAATGCCCATCGATGATAGACTGGACAGGGAAAATGTGGCACATATACACCATAGAATACTATGCAGCCATCAAAAACGATGAGTTCGTGTCTTTTGTAGGGACATAGATGAACCTGGAAACCATGATTCTCAGCAAACTGACACAAGAACAGAAAATCAAACACCGCATGTTCTCACTCATAGGTAGGTGTTGAACAATGAGAACATATGGACACAGGGAGGGGAGCATCACACACTGGGGTCTGTCGGAGGGAAATAAGGGAGGGACATTGTGGGGTGGTGAGTTGGGGGAGAGATAGCATGGGGAGAAATGCCAGATATAGGCGATGGGGGAGGAAGGCAGCAAATCTCACTGCCATGTATGTACCTATGCAACAATCTTGCATGTTCTTTACATGTGCCCCAAAACCTAAAATGCAATTAAAACAAACAACAGCTAACACTTCCATAGCGTTTAAAAGGTGTGCAGCACTGACCTAAGTACCCTATAATCATTAATTCCTTTAATCCTCACGACGACCCTATGCAGCGTCATTAGACACTAATATCAGCCCCACTTCTCTGAGGAGTAACCAGAGATACAAACAGAAAAAGTAACTTGTCTAAGTTCCCCCAGGTGGTAAGCAATGGGCTGGGACTCGAGTCCAGGAAGGTGGCCGTGGAGTCAGTGCGATGGACCACTGCACTGAGCTGGCTTTCAAAGGCTGTCATTTCAGACTAAGCTGCAGGCATCGATAGTGTGGAGCCTTCCCCTACCCTGTGGCATCTAGTGAACACCCAATGGGATACATATCTAGGACATGTGGAGGCACCGTCACAGGGGCTAGGAGGATGGGATCAGCATGGATAGGAAAAGTTGCTGCCCTAAAGCTTCCTGGAGGACCCCTTTAATGTTTGTCCAGTGGCTGTAAGAGAATTCTAACCAACAAAGGACAGTAAAACCTTCCTTTGCTTACCCGGATACCGGTACTATCCATTTTAAACTCCTCTGTCTTTGATAAATGAAGTGCTTCCAAGCATTTCCATTCCCAGGTGATTTTCTCCAAGATCTATCAGCTGCTCAATTAATATACATCTCAACTAACACACGAGTCTTCTCCCCCTGCTCCTGAGGGGCAGACACATGAGGCAACGAGGAGCTTAGCAATCAATGGTCCGACTCCCTGATTCATAGGGAAACTGAGGCTCAGGAAAGGGCAGAGCTGGTCCAGTGTCTCCAGGTACCACCCTGAGGACAGTCCCTGCTTGGTGCGTCATTGAGGACCTGGTGTGAACTAGATTTTGCTTTCTCACTTCAAGACAGGTGCTTTGTCTAGGCTCAGGGGGCAAGGCCCAGGAAACTGCTTCAGAGGCTGCTCTGCCCAGGAGGTAGGGGCATCAACACCCCTGCTTGGGAGATGTTCATGCAAACTCTATGAGGTTAAGTGACTCAGCAAAGACCACCCATGGGACATGACCCCTAGCTCTCCAACTCCAAGTTCAGTGCTTACTGCGGATGGCAAGATGTTCATGTCATGACCTCATTTCACCCTCATGACACCCTCTGGGGCAGGCAGCACGAGGAGTATCATTCTCACCTCCAGGGGAGGAAACTGAGGTTCAAAGAGGAGAGGGCCAAACAGCTGGCAAGTGGTGAGGCCAGATGACCCAGCTGTCAGCCATCCAGCCGTTCTGCACCTGGCCACTCCCTGCCTCCCTCCCTCCCTGGCACACAGGCCCAGCCAGTCCTCACTGGAGCCTGGGAGGCCTAAATATTCCCACTCCAGGTGAAGCCTGCAGCCTGCACTTCTCCCATCCTTCCCTCCATCCCTCCATCCCTCCATCCCTCCTCCTGTCCCCAGGGATGGCTCCAGCCAATTTTTATCTTCCCTTTGGCACAGCCCCTGGCAAGGCTGCTGTCACCTCCCAAAGGCAGTCCCTCAGAGCAGTGGGTGGGGAGGGACCGGAGGGCTAAGAAAATCAGGGGCAGCCTGAGCCCCCTGCCCCAACCCCCACCTCTGCAAACAGCTCACATCAGGAGGGCAGCAGGGGCCTCCACAACTCCCTGCCAGGCCTCTGGCCTTCTGCTGCTCCTTAATCCCCAATCTGGATTTTAGCTGTGGTGGTGCAGGCCCCCAGGAGGGGCTGCTGGGAGGACCAAGACTGAGCTACAGCTCTCTCTCACCTGTCCAGCAAATCTCAGCCCCATGCATTGGCTCAATGGCTTAGAACAGGCTCAGGCAGACAGGGCGGCCAGCGTTGAGCCCTATGCTGACAAGGTAATGGAGGTTTATAGAGGGCGAGAGAAAGGCCCAAGGCCATGCAATGCTGGGGGTCAGAGCCAAGACCTGAACTCCAAACTCAACTCTTGCACTGTAGCCACGCCTCCATCATGCTGGGGAACACAAAGGCAGCAGAGAAGCTGCAGAGAAGAGAACAGGCTCTGTCCCTGCAACCTTGCTGCAATCCCTGATGATGCCAGTGACATAACAGGAGGCTGTGTCTGCAAAGGTTGAGGGTCAGTAATACGTCGGTGCTGCCAGAACAGGATAGACTCCTGGCCATCCCTGGCCCTGCCTCTGGTAGTCTTGAAGCATCACGCATGCTCCTGTTCTGCTGCTCAGCCCACTGAAATCCTCGCTGCACTGGGAGCTGGGCAGGGCAGGGCAGCACCTTGTCCTTCTGGGCTTCCCCTGCACCCAGCACGGTGCGTGGCACACAGCAGGTGCACTATCAGTATTTGCCGAATGGAACATGGGGAGCCTTGTTACACATTTTGCATCTGGGAGACAGTAAATGAGTAATCTCTGGGCCTCAGTTTTATGGTCGAGGAATCGGTGACTCAGTCATAAGGTTATTGTGAGGATCAAACCAAATCAGAGGATGCAGGTGAAACCATTGAGCTGTGATCTTGGCTGTTCTTATTGCCCTGCTGTTTTTTTATAAAGCGTTCCTTCTAAGCGCTAGTTCTATGAGATGGGACGTGCTCTGAAGGGGTCACCACAGTAGCACTGGCCTGGGTGAGCCCACCTCTCGTTTCTGCTTAGCCGCTAATGGACTGTGTGTCCTCGAGCATGCAGCCGCCCCTCTCTAGTCCTTGCTGTCTTTCCTCATCAAACCAGGGGATTGGGCTGGACAACCTCTGAGCTTCCTTTCTCGGTTGACAATTCTCTGCATTTGTCAGAGACCCGACACCAGAGGAGTGAGGGTCGGGAGTACAGTGGGATGGATGGAGATTAGACAAAAGAACCTTTGCAGGCCCAGCAAGAGAACGAGGCTGCAGGCCGCTGTCTTATAGGCCTCAGGGATGCCCATGTGATGTCCATCTCTGCCTCAGGACAGGCCAAGGGCTTCCGAGAACTGTTTCTGTGATTTTATAAGCAGAGGCCTCCTCCTCGCTCCGGCAAGCTGCTATTAAATTACAGACTCAGTAATGCCAGTAGCTTCCGGCCAGGTGCGGCTAGGAAGACCATGACCATCAAGCAATGACTCCATGGGTTCCTCTGAAGCTCAGCCTCCCTGCTCCTGGCTAACCCTGAGCCTATGTCACCTGCAGGACCGATATTTCATTCTTTACTTGGCTTGGACTTCTGTATAGATCTAGGAATGGGGGTATCTCAAAGATATACACAGGACCCAGTAAGAAAAAGAGTATGGTATACGATTAGCTTTTCATTTATTTGGCAAATCTGAACCTCAGTTTTCTCAGCTGCAAAATGGGGATAACAAACGACTGAATGAGGAGTCTGTGGTAGAGCTGTGGCAACAGATCGGACGGCAGAGACTGCCTCGGCAGCGGCAGTGAGCGGCATCACCAGTGGCAGGCCCCCTTTCCCTCTCTGGTTCCAGCAATGGCTCTGAGACCCACAACAGTAGCTCTTGAGCACCCGCAGCAGCCCACGGGTTCCTGAAATATGGACTAGTGAGTGGAGGGAGATTCAAGCCCCAAGAGACAGAGCAGAAAAGCTGTCTTTCCTGGACATCATAGCACAAGTCTGCTGGCTCTAAGAGGACTGGTCAGCTGGCTCTGGGCCTGGAGACAGGGCAGTCCACAGGGATCTGTGGTCACCCGCAACCCTAGGCTCCAGAGGACTGGAAAGAAAGCACTTCGAAGTAATGCCACACAGGAGGAAATCAATCAGACAAACACAGTAAGCACAGCCACTCCTGCATCACCCACCAGCTTCCTCGTGGTCTGAAATGCAGTGCCTGGGCCCTGACAGGGCAGCACACTTCTTTGCATTTCCAACCACATGACCTCATTCACTCTTCATAATTCTCCATATTGCAGGAGGTAAGTAGGGCATACACATCTTACAGGACAGGGAATGGGGACACAAAGAGATTAAGGGGCTTGCCCAAGTTCACACAGCCAGCGGGTGGCCAACTCAGGCCTGGAACCCAGCTCCTTGACTCGCAGCCCACGTTCTTTTCTATAACAGCTCACAGCCATGTGAGCCTGAAGCTTGGAGGCCAAGCCCTCAGACCTGGCACTTAACTTGCGGTGGGTACATACAAAAGCCCATCCCTCTCCTGCAAAAGTCTCTGTCAAGATTTAAAGACATTTGAGCAAAAAAGGAATAACAAGGCATCAATATCCAAAATGTGGGAAGAGTTTGGCTGACAATGGGGGAACAAATGCCACATTAGATGCTTCCAAGAAGTAACGGCAAAGAGTGGCCCGAGCAGATGGTCGGCAAGGCTTTTTGAAGGGTGTCAGGACTCAGCTGCTCTGCCCAGGCATGGGAGCGCCCACACGGGTGTGCATGTCCCAGCATGTAGTCTGGGAAGACCCAGAGGCCCCTAAGTGCAGGCTCTGCTCCAGAGAGAGTCCGCCGGATGGGCTAGGAATGTGAGGCTGCAAGGATCAGCCCAGACCCGCCAAGGTCTGAGCCCTAAAGCCCCCTAGAAGAAGCTTGGAGATGAGAGATTTGCGCTCATTCCTACCCCCTGCTCTCTTCCTGGGCAGGTGATGATAGCGAGCTGAGAAGCCACTGGACCGGGAATAGGGAGACCAGAGTTCTCACTCCAGATGTGAGACCTGGGCAAGTTTCAACCTGCTCTGGCCCTGCTGAGCTCACCTGTACAGGAAGGGGCCTGTGGGGAGGCGCTTCCAGCTGTGCAGTCTGTGGTGTCAGCACAAAGCCCTGCCCTGCTTGCCTAAGGTGGCGCCTGTGGGGATTTCTAGCTGGGAAGCAGCCAGGAAATGTGGTTCCTAAGCTGAGGACACTCAGCCTTCTGGAGCCCTCCCACTTCTGCTGCATCCTCGCTTCTTCCCAGTAATGAGCCTGGCCAGGGCACATCCTGCCACTTCCAGGAACCACCTCCCTGCCTGCCTCCGCTGCCCACCCCAACACATCTGCATCCAGAGACACGTGCTGCCCCAGCACCCCACCCTTCTCCCACCAGACACACCACCCCCACCAGGCCCAGCAGAGGGGCCATACCCTGAGCAAGGAGGACACTTTGCTGCCCTCTAGCCTGGGGCCCCAGTGCTCCTTCCTGCGAAGCCTGAGATCTTGGAGCCCTTAGAAGCAGCTTACTTTGCAGAAGAGGTGGTCTAATGTGGCCCATTGGGGCCTCTGTGCTGACTTGATAACATTGCCCCTTTTTTCTAGGGAGACACAGCCCTGCACCAGGTATGAGGCTCAGTGAGTGGTCTGTGGGCTGAATTTCAGGCTCTAGACACCCTCGTGCAGGACATAGTTGGAGGGACTATCCCAGGGAGCAAGGGTGTCCAGTCCTGCCCTGGGCTGGCTGGAAGAAGGTGAGAAGCACCCAGTCTGCTCTGTGGCTAAACCCAGAGCTCTTGGAGCCCCAGGCAAGAAGCATGACGAAGCAAGTTTGGTTCTAAGCACGCATTTGTGTAGCGTGGGAGGGAGGGCTTGGGGAAGAGGGGGAGTTGTGTATTATGTGCAGGATATGTGTGGGGGAGTGTGTGTGCACATGTGGGTGTGGGTGTGTGTGTAAAAGGAGGTATGGGTGGGGGAGGGTCTATGTGTGTCAGTTTAAACTGGAACTATGTGTTCTAAGGCCAACTGTGAGAAAGAAAGCCGCCCTGGAAACTTTCCTTGTTTGGGGTCCCACAGATAACTGAGGGGGTCTGATGCCCTCCACCCAACTTTCCTGGTCTCCCCCGGGGTGCTGAGGTCAGCACTGCGGCAGGAGCCAGCAGCCCAGCTCCTAGCTCTTGATTTTAATGCAGGCTGCTTTTGCCAGCAGCTGCATTTACACTCTGGACTCAAGAAAGCAGAAAACAAACTGGCTTGTAAAGCCAATCCTGGGGCCATCACTTCTCCCAGAGGTAGGGGGACCTGCTGATTAGTCAGTGTGGGGTGGGCGGGGTTAGGAAGTGCAGGCAAGAGCACAAGGACCTAATTTGCATAAGGCATTCACTGAGGTCCAAAAGACAAAGGCAGGAGAGAGGTAGATAAATAGGAAAAGACTGAAATAGGATAGGAACTGAGGAAGGCAGGAGTCCCTGGGAACCAGTCCGCCACATACAGCTGCACAGGTTGTGCACACTGCACAACTACAGGGGAAACCATTCACACAGATTACTCTGGGATTGTATAATGGGTGGTGCCAACCGACAGATAAGGAGGGAGGAAGGTTGCTCATGGCGATCCAGACCCAGGGCTATGGCCTGTGTTTTCATATGGTCTATGGACCTCACAAGAAGGCTGTGTGATGTGTAACATTACCCCTTGCTACACACGGGGACACTGAAAATGTGACCTATTGAGGCACACAGGGGTTCTAAAGCCCAGAGCTCTGAATTCCTAGTACAGTGTCCTTGGAAACCTCGGAGGCTGGAGTCCTCTCTGGGCCCGCTGGTCAGGCTGCAGTGGCCTTGCGGGTACACATGTGCACGCCCCCCAGGGACTTCACCCTGGGAAGAGGTGGCTTTCCCCAGCCTTCCTGAAGGACTCCTGAGCTGCCTGAGTAAAACAGCAAATCTCCTTTAGGCCTAAATGCAGGGTGAACCCCAGATGAACCACTTAAGGGTGGGGAATGGGTGGGTTAGGAGAAGGGGGGTGCTCAGCAAAACAAACCAAGACAGAGAAATCACCCGAGCTGCCCTCCACGGGGCCCTGAGCAGGGAGCCAGGTGCTACAGCGCATGTGGGCTGGAAGGAAGGAGGGTCAGACATCCTTGTTTCCCCAGGCCATGGATTCCTGCTCCTTCTCACCTCCACAATACAGCAGAGACAGGGAGCCAGGGGACAAAGTCTCCCGAGATCCCCTTCCCAGGGAACTCTGTGATGTCCCAGAACTCACAGGTCACCAATTACAGGAACTGCTAACACAGTTTCTCAAGTCCCTCCTGACTCAGCTGCTTAATTTCCCCCTCTTCTTCCCAGTCTCACCTCCTAAGCAGGGCAAGAGGTGGTGAGGAGAGAGGGCAGGGCTTTCCTGCTCAGGATATTCAGCCTCCTCCTCCCTCCCCACCTGCTACAGGAAGAGAACTCCAGGCTGTGTTTTCCCTGGAGGGCTGACTGGGGTTAACCCAGCCCTTGAGCAAGCTGCTGACCTGGAGGGTCTCTCTCCCTCTCCACTCCTGGCCAGGACAGGCTTGGCAGCTCACACACAGCCGTAGTGTAGCCCCAAAGAGCCAAGCCTGGCCCTGCACCACACACCTGGCCTCATCAGAAGAGAGCTGCTCTCTCCAGAGGGGGACATCAAGGTAGCTCACAGGGGCACTGGACAGAAGCTCAGGTCTGGCGCTAGTGGCCTGCACCTGGGCCCAGGGCCTGGACCACTTGGGCCTCATGAATACACAGCTGTGGGAGCACTTGCCCATAGCACCACGAGGCTGTGACCTCTCCTCTGAGTGGTCTAGTCTGAGCAGTGCTGGCCTGGGCTGGCCATGCTCTTGCAGAAAGAGCAGAGGTTTCTGGGCCCCACTATGGTGGCAGGCACAGACATGGGCAGGATGGAACTGTGTCCCAGCTGGAGCCACAGAGCACAGAGGGTGAAGGCACATGCAGACGGTCACCTACCTAGGTCCATTCAGACAAGAGTTCTAGTTGCTTCCCAGAGATCCCCAGCAGTTCCAAGCCCTCCCTTAACCACAGGCTGACTTCTGAGTGCTCATGTGGCTCCAGCCCCAACAACTAGTTCTAATACTGGGGTGGGTGTTGCATCATCTGATTTTCTTGCCAGAGATACAACACACGGCACAGAAAGGGTAGGGGGTTATGCAGGACACTCGGCAAACTGTGGCAGGACAGGCTGGGGGGTGGGGGCCCAAGCAGTTACTTTTAGCTTTTGACAGCATCTGCCTAGCATTTTAGAACTAGAAAAAAGAAAACGAGGAAAATGATGATGATCCCTAATACCTCATGGTCCTTGAGGTATTATGTACTTGAGGTACTAGGTGCTTGCTATGTGCCAGCCAGAAAAGGCTTTTTCTCTAAAGCATTTCTTTTAATCTTCAAACAACTCTAGAAGATGGGTAGTACTATTTCCCACCCCACCCCCTACCATTTTTCAGATAAAGTTACTGAAATTTAGAAAACTGCCAAGGGTCACTGTGCTAGGAAGTGGCAAGGCAGGCTTAGAACCCTGCCAGCCTGACTCCGGAGTTCTGTCTTCTAACCACCACATCAGGCAACCTCATTTAATGAGCAATTACCTCATATTTTTCTGGAGTAAACGGTTTTCGAAGTGCTGTCACTACCTGGTTCCCTCCTCTTAGGACCCAGAGCACTGATTCTATTGAGCTGAATTTCCCTGTATGCATTTGGTTGTCCTGCAGAGCTGCAAGTGCCCCAGGAGCTTAAGAAGCAAGCCAGGGTCAGGGCCATGGAAGGTGCCTCTTGTATAAATGAATAAACCCAATGAGGTGGGGCTGATATTGATGTCTTCATTTTACAGATGGGAAAACTGAGGCCAATTGTCTCCTCAGCTACAGTGGACCTGAATTCCTCACCCCTGCTGACCCCCGCCTAGGACTGCCCCAGGTAAAATGATCCCACATAGCACAGGAGAAGTGCCAGCTGGCCAAGGAACAGCATGGACCTGGGTGCTTCTCATCTGGTATGTAACAGAGTGGGCTTGCCAGAACTATGAAGCCCACAGCCAACACCCCTCAGGCAGGTTGCTTACCCCGGCTGATCCTCTGCTTCTCCCCCGGAGAGGATCCCTGGTGTGTCGATGACGCTGATGCTCTCCAGCACAGGGTTGGGTAGCTGGGCACACACAAACCTGCATGGGCAGAGGAGAACTGGGTGAGTACCCACCTTTCATGACCCAGCCCCATGATTCCAACCACCTGTCTCTTTCAGGTGAGCTGCAGGTGCATGCAGAAGGGTTCAGTTCACCATGGGCTTGCTCAGTTCAGGGCATGTCTGACAGCTGACCCAGGGCAGAACCCCAGTCCTTCCGACTCTCCCCACATCCAGTGTTAGAGAGCCCTGCACCCGGCTGTGTTTGGCAAAATGTCATGTGACCAGCAGGGCTACTCCATAGCAACATCCCGTCTTCATGTGTGACCAAAGCCTGGGTCTAATTCTTATGGCCCCGTCTTTAGTTTGTCCTTGACCAGCTACCTCCCTGCCTTGAGTAACTCCACTTAGTTTGGCCCTCACTAGGAACCTCAGCTTCTTTAGAGAGTCAATGAGAAGATCCCCGGCCTCCTCTTCCTGTGAACCCCTAGGGACTAGCAAGGCAGGAGGGATTTTGAGGGTCTGTCCCAAACCATCACTGTACAGAGTCAGGGTCTGGTCATCCTCCTTCTGATCTGATCCTCGTGGGCAGAGTGGCTGTGCCTCTCTGTATATGTCCTCATTTGTAAGTGGGTTATCATGCAACAGTAACTGAAACCCTACTCTGTGCAAGATAATAGGCTGGGTGCCGCGGCCAGAGGATCACAAGCCTGCCTGGCTTAAAATGCAGACTCCCAGGAGCCAGGCCAGAATCCCAGCCCCAAAAGTGGGTCTCGCTCAGGATCTATGCTGAGGAAGCCCCTGAGTGATCGTGAGGCAGCTTCTACTGTTGGGGACACTAAGATGTCCAAACCTCGATCCCTGTCTCCAAGGGGCACAGCCTAGTGCAGGAGAGGAGGCCTACAACCAGAACACAGTGCAATGGGACCAGCACCCTGAGAGAAGTCAGATGAGGTGTTTGGAAGATTTGAGGCAGAGAGATGGCTTCCTGGAGGAAGAGGCACTGGAGCTGACCTTGAAGAATGGGAACCAGCCAGGAACATTTATCTGGGCATCTAAAGGCCAAATATCTCTATTAGGATAGCGGTCAAGTGTAGTTCAAGAGAAGCAAGGGAAGGGGAGCAGACAGAAGGTGTGAAATAGAACCACTCGGCAGCAGAGACGGGAACCCAGAAATCTAAGGTGCAGCACCTCGTGAGGGCTGCAGTGAAGCCAGTGGCATAGGCAAGAGGGCTCCTCCATCCCCTGTTGTCCTTTCAGTGGACATGCCTGGCAGACCCCCAGTCACCCTAAACATCCACCACTTCAGCTGCTGCGTGCTCCTGGAGAAAAATCTCAGAACCTGCAGTAAGCCACATTCTCTCATCATTCTTCCCTGGTGATGCATATTTCTCCTCTCTCTCCCTCTCCCCCTCTCTCTCTCTCTCTCTCTCTCTCTCTCTCTCTCTCCAGTATTTTCTGCCGGGAATGCCCTCTCTTTTAACACTTTTGGTGTCATTCACTCATCATTTAATGGCAAGGTCAAATGTCAACTTTCCCACAAAGGCCTGGTCAGCCCTGCTCTTCCTCTTGCCTGGGTTACCACTGGCTCTCTCCATGCTTGTGTCCACTGGACTGGATCAGCCTTATATTTCCCCACAGAACAGAACCCCAGGCTGCTAGGGGGCTGGTGTCTATTGAAAAAAACATGAATTCTATCCCTTAGCAAGGCACCTGGGAGGGAGGCAGGAGACACAGCCCCTCCTGCGGCCACATTTCTTTCCTTGTCAATGTCTGCTCTCCAGGCCAGACACCAGGTCACTGCGGAAGTGCAGGATCTTGCCTGAGTCACCGTCATTTTACTCACTGAAGTCACAGATTTAGAGAGAGATTCCTGACCCCTTAATAATATCACCTTTTATGTGCATGCTATTTGTTTCATAACACCTTCCTATATATTTTCTTTATAAATTTTTTTTTGTAAAATAAATGTACATGGTAAAAAAAAACATGGTTCAGCAAGACATAAAATGAAATAGGAAGGTCTTTCTTTCTCCATCCTTCTACCCTCCTCAATTCCACTCCCTAAATGGAGCCACTGTAGGCCAGGTACGGTGGCTCATGCCTGTAATCTCAGCACTTTGGGAGGCCGAGGCAGGCCGGTCACTCGAGGCCAGGAGTTTGTGACCAGCCCGTCCAACATGGTAAAATGCTGTCTCTACTAAAAATACAAAAATTAGCTGGGCATGGTGGCACATGCCTGTAATCCCAGCTACTTGGGAGGCTGAGGCAGGAGAATCACTTGAACCTGGAAGGTAGAGGCTGCAATGAGCTGAGATCACACCACTCCAGCCTGGGCAACAGAGCAACACCCTATCTCAAATAAAATAAAATAAAATGAAAAATGTAACCACTGTAAAGAATTATATAGTTTTTCCTTTCTCAGATTTTCTTCACACAACGTTTGCAGGATTGGATTATGGCAATTTACATTTTATCACTTTCTACATGAAGATAATAATATTCAAAGAGGTTAAGTGTCTTTGCCAAAGTAAACCACTCCCACCCAACCTCACACACACCTCCTGGTTTCAATACATTTAACAATAGAATTAATGAGACTTGCTGGGTTTGATTAATGACATAAGGGTGCTCAGCTCTCAGGAATGCACCCAGCATATGATGGCAATCATTTAAATTCTGTTATCATAACAGACTATATGCTGTTACACATAATACAGTACACTATGTCATTATAAGCACAATTATCCCAAAATGGCATTAACCACTAAACCTGTACGCCTTTCTTGCGATGATCCCTGTTTCCTCTTTGTTTTCCCCGGCTTTTCCCTTCCCTCCCCTGGGGTCCAGCCCCTCCTCTCTGCCTTCAGACAGGACGATGCTCCTCAGCTGACTCACCATCACTGCAAACTCAACATGTTCAAAATGAAACTCATCGCCTACTCCCTTGCTCAGATATCCCTGCTTCTGTTCATCTCTGGTGACTCGTTCTCTGAATCACGCTCATCCCACCCCCTCCATTTTTGCATTTTAGCATCTTGGGCATACAGGACCTCCTTACTCAGTTCCAGGTCAGAGAGACACCCCTGGACTCCAGGACGCCTGCCCCACCGCACCTTACCACCACAACTACCTCCTCATTCTTCCTAAACTGACCTCAGCTTCATTCTCGACACAAACCAAGCCCCATACCCGGGCCTCTGTCTCTGCCAGGCCAAGTTCTCAAGATTTCTCAGCGTGACCCTTCCTCTGCCCCCTGATCTTGCCCACTCGCAATTCCACATTTCATTCATGTGGTCCTCTTCCCATCCCTTCCTCAGACTGTTACTGACTCCATGACACTGTAAGAAAGGTCAAAGACAAGTTCATAGCTTTATAAAAAATATTCTTTGGTATAAGAGACATTGAGAATCCTTTGGGCAGTGAACCTCTACTTCTACAACTGAAAAATGACCACAGCGGATGCCTATTCCATTCACCGAACAATTAAGGAATCAAATGAGACAAGACACGACAACACTATCACTAACTAACCTGCTGGTTACTATGTGCCAGGGATAGAATTCATGTGTTATTTCAGTAGACACCAGGCCCCTAGCGGCCTGGGGCTCTGTTCTGTGGGGGAACAGAATGTTTTCTGTTCATTATCCCACTTATTTCTCCTTTCACTCCTATTATCCTATTTTACCGATGGGAAAAATTAGCAACAAAGAAGTTTTGCAACTTGTTCAAGATCCCCCGTATGAGGCAGGGTTTGAACCCAGGTCTATCTGAAGGCAAAGGCCATATTCATTACCTCTACTTTAAACACCTCCAATTAGAAAAAGTAGTTTTAAAATTATTTTCAAAGTATTTACCACGCACATGTGAAATTGGATTTATAGGTATAGTAAGTGTGAGCAAAGGATCAGCCTGCTTCTGATTAAGCAGAATAACTCATTTGAAGGCTCATATTAGTTTGCCAAGCATTCCTAGAGCTTTTTCTATTCAAATCATCATGATGATCTTGTATCTGCAAGGCTGAACTTCTCCCAGGGGAAGAGAGGTGACCTGTGCAAGGTCACTCACTTCATTTAGTGGAAGAGTTACTGCTCAAAGCTAAGGCTTCCGTCTTAAGTCCAGGGTTCTTTCCACCAGGTAGAAACAATATCCACGAACAGAAAAGAACCTTCATCTGCCTCCTTCTAGTTGGATGCAAGTCCCAGCGTTTGCATGTTTAGGCAAATGCTGGGAACTATATGGAACATCCTCCTCCGCTTTTACTAGGGGTAGGTGCAGAGTAGGGGAATGTGACCTAAGTTATTGTTGTATCCTTCCCTGCTACCTGATAAGGAGGAATCAGCCCAGCATCTTCGGCTCCTGCATCGCGCAACTGACTCAGTTACACTCCCAGCAAGCAAGGGATAATCTAGGTATGGAAAGACTGACAGGAGACTCCAGGTATGGAAAAGGCACCAAGCCTCCCAAGATCCTACCTACTATTCTTTCACGTCCCATACTCCCAGAAGAAGAAAAAGAGCACCCCAAAGTGTTGTGTTCCCCTCCACACTCACCTGTTCAAGAAGGCATTGCCGAAGGCATTGAGTTTCCTGAAGGGTTTCTTGGGATCCACCACCAGGGCGTTCCCAGGGATGATCCCCTCCATGTCTCCCTGCATCACCGCAATGAAGGAGTCCGTGGTGGGCTCGGGCCCAATCCTCATGCCTGGGAAATCCTGTTCCAGCAGGTACCTGGCAGGAAGGAGCACAGTCATAATGCAGGTGTTCTGCTCAAGATCAACACAGCATGTCTACTCTAAGGCAGACACCATGCAAGTCAGAGGGGAGGGCAGAGCCGCGGCAGCAGGATCTCATGGCCGAGAGAAATGCCTGCTAGATAACGGAGTCCAAAGAACTTTGTAGAGGAGGTGGAATTTCAGCTGATCTTAAAATATGCTGTTTTTTGGTCCTTATCTTTTTCCTTTCTCAATCAGTTGGGGGCTGGGGGGATGGAGGAGCAAGATTTCAGCTTAGAAACAAAGCTTGGATTGAAATGATTCTCACACAGAGTATTACAGACTCCATAACTGAAAGTAACCTGCTGAGTACCCACACAAAGGCATGGTTAGAACTAAACCATTTATAGACTCTGCTGGCTTTTCATAGGTCTTTATTTAACCAGTTAGCTATTTAATATAAAAATAGCTTATGTGATACAAAATACAAACAATATAAAAGGTACACTATGAAAAATGAATATCCATCTTATCCTACATTTTTAGTATCTGTATTTTGTACCCTGTATCCTTCTAGAAATGTCCCATGCATACAAGTACTATGTTATTAAGTGTTCATACACATCTACACATTTATGATCTTATTTATTTATTTATTTAAGATGGAGTGTCACTCTGTTGTCCAGGCTGGAGTGTGGTGGTGTGATCTCGGCGCGCTGCAACCTCTGCCTCCCAGGTTCAAGCAAGTCTCCTGTCTCAGCCTCCTAAGTAGCTAGACTTACAGGTGCCCACCACCAAGCCTAGCTAATTTTTTTTGTATTTTTCATAGAGACAAGGTTTTGTCGTTTTGGCCAGACTGATCTTGAGCTCCTGACCTCAGGTGACTGGCTCACCTTGGCCCCACAAAGTGTTAGGATTACAGGCCTGAGCCACCATGTCCGGCCTGATCTTATTTTATTTTGAGACAGAGTTCCACTCTTGTTGCCCAGGCTAGAGTGCAATGGCACAATGTTGGCTCACTGCAACCTCCGCCTCCCAGGTTCCAGCAATTCTCCTGCCTCAGCCTCCTGAGTAGCTGGGATTACAGGTGCCTGCCACCACGCCCAGCTAATTTTTTGTATTTTTAGTAGAGACGGGGTTTCATCATATTGGCCAGGCTGGTCTCAAACTCCTGACCTCAGGTGATCCACCCGCCTCAGCCTCCCAAAGTGCTGGGATTACAGGCGTGAGCCATTGCACCCGGCTGCTTGATCTTATTTTTTAACATAGAAGCAAACTGCACACCTTTCATTCTGTCTTTCTTGTCATTATCCACTTAATTCCAACTTTCAAAGAAGAGACTACATTCAAAATGCCTTATATAGTACCTGGCAAAAACAGATATTTTCAATAAATGAGTCTTCCCTTGTGCCCTTGGCTATTAGGCAATTTCATTACAAATGTAATAGTAGATGGTGGGATTCCCAGATAGAGATTATAATTGTGCTTTGTTTTTAAATATGTGTTTGGTTTTTTACCTGCACTACCTAAATAGGTGTCAAAAGTTACCTTTTATCTGTCAATGCCTTCCTTCTGCACCCGACACCCACACACACCCTCCCCCGGCAACGTGCGCATGCTTCGTAACCATGAAGGATGCCATACTGTGAACAGGCAGGAATGTACAGATCCCGTAATGCTTACAGGGATATTATCAATGCACATGTTTATTTTCATGCTTACTATGTTTAGGACATAGCAGGACAAAGCTATTCCTCTTACTGACAATGCAGAATTCCATTCTATGGATTATTACTGGCTAATTGAATGGCCACATTGCTGGTCATTTAAAATTTTACAAATAACGGAACTATTTCAATTCTTCCTAGATGTAAGAAAAATGGCAGTAGGGGAGTTTACACGTTATCCCAACCAGAGAGGTGAAGAAGAGGAAGGGAGTTTGTTTCTTTTTATGGAATGGTTTTAAACATGTTCTCTTTCTGTCCTTTAGTTGGGCCAGGAAGGGGCCAGAGGTCCAAGATCTGGTCCTGTTCACTCACTGTGCAGCCTCAGGCAGGCCCCCTCCCCTCTCTGGGCCCTATCCTCTGTTCCCTTTAAGAGGCTAGACAATGTGATAGCTCAGGTGCCTTCTGTTCTAAAAGTCTGCTCCCTGATCTGCTGACTGAGGGATGCATTTCTGGGTGGTGCCCACCTGCAGTCACTCACACCTCGTTGAGGGTGAGTGAGCTATAGAGCTCTGCCCCTCGTTGGTGGCCACTCCTGAAAGAACAGAGGGATGGTGAGCAGACTGATCCTCTGAGCTTCTGGCTGTGGCCCGGGAAGGCAGGTGACTCTCTGCTCTTCTCTGCACCTGAGTGGTGAGAGCCCAAAGTCCCCTGCCCCTCTACATAGCCCCCTTTAGAAGCCAAGAGGCACATGGCCAGACAGGGAATGTGAATGCCTCTAAGAGCCAGCCAACCCTCCAGGAGCTCAGAACAGCTTGGAGCCAAGAAGCATGAGGCTGGGCTGAAGGAAGGAGCTCAGAACTACCTTGGATTGGGACTGGCCAGAGGAGAGCCCTGGGCATCTTCCAAGACCTCGATGGACAGGAGCTAAGAGATGTTGCCCAACAAATGCAAGCCCTTGGGGTGAGCTCTCCCTGAGTGCTGAGAATCCCCGTCCTGCTTAAAACCTTGGAGGCCTGTAGTTATGCTCAGAGGGGAGAGCCAGGGGGCCCTCAGGAGAAGAGATGTCAAGACAGAGCCTGTTAAGTTGAGAAATAAACTTGGCGATCTCCTTGTCGGTGGTCTTCAGCCTGCTGCACATCCCAGCCCCCTGTGGGGCTTTAGCTCTAGGTGTCTGCGCCCCCAATCCCACAGGTCCTCACTGCTGCATCAGGAGTAGGCCCTGGATACTGCTACTTCTCCAGGCTACCCAGCTGATTCTAGGTCCACCCAGTGTTGGTAACCTGCTCTGGCCCCAGCCCTTCATATGACTGAAACAACTGCTGACATTCCATAGCCTTTCCACGTGTGGCACATTATGCTAAATGTTTTGACATTCGGTTCTCACAGCAGCCCTACAGATAGGCAGGTACTGAGGAAACAGAGGATTAGACGGTTACATGGCTTCTCAAAGCTAAATAACTATAACAGAGCTGGAATCCACACCCACATCAGTCTGACCAAATCCTTCACTCTTCAACTGTCTACTACCCTGAGGAAATCACTGCCCAGTGAGCTAATGAGGCCCCACAGGCCGATAAGGCAGAGCTAGTACCAGAGGCCACATCTCCAGGGCCCTAGCTCTCTGCCCATCCTGTGACTCCCTGAGGTGGGCCAGTGCGGGCGGACTGCAGTAGCAGGCACGGTCTGCACAGAGGAGCAGTGGCCAGGCAAGCTCTCAGGGCTTCCTCCCACTCATCAACATCCCATGTGTGTCTCTGAGCATCGTTCTGAGCTGTGAATTTACTCTGCGGTTCCATGGTAGTTAAAGGGAGGTTGCTATAGACTCTGTCCCCAAGGAGGAGTCTCGGCAGCCAGCCCTGGAGGAAGCTGCTGAACTGCTGAGAGCTGGAGCCCTCCTGTCCAAAGGCCACTCAGCACACAGGGCACAGATAGGTTTCAGGTTGCCTTGGGAAGTCCCTCATCCCTCCAGATCCCAGCCCAATAATCAGAGTGTGAGGGGCAGGATCTCCTCTGGTCGGAGGATCACTTTGAAAGCTGGTGCTGAGAATGTGATGAGAGGGAATCCTAACAGCTGCACCCTTGGCTAGCACTTCCTGCTTTCTCAAAGTACCTTCTACTTCAGAGCCCCCTGGGAGAGGCTGGGAATCTCAGTGGCCTGGGGTCAGCCAACCTGCTTTCATTTCATTTACTTTCTTTCTTTTTTTTTTTTTTTTTTTTTTTTGAGCTGGAGTCTCACTCTGTCGCCAGGCTAGAGTGCAGCGGTGCAATCTCAGCTCACTGCAACTTCCGCCTCCTGGGTTCAAGTGATTCTCCTGCCTCAGCCTCCTGAGTAGCTGGGACTACAGATGTGCACCACCATGCCTGGCTAATTTTTGTATTTTAAGTAGAGATGAGGTTTCACCATGTTGGCCAGGATGGTCTTGATCTCTTGACTTTGTGATCCACCTGCCTTGGCCTCCCAAAGTGCTGGGATTACAGGTGCCAACCTGCTTTCTCTAACCATGAGGGCTATGCTCTTTGGGAGTACTTAACTCAGGGGAACCTCAGTACCTCCCTCAATAACATGGCAAGTAATCGTTCAGACTGACTGAGTACCTGCGATGTGCTGGACATTGTTCTCAACTTTCCATGGATTATCTCATTTCACCTTCCCACATACTATGATGTGAGCACTATGCTCTTCCTCATCAAATGGACCTAATATGAAAACCCACCTCACAGGGTGTTCTGAGGATTAAATTTTTTACAGACATTAAGCATTTAACCAATACCTTAAATTCCCTAGATTATCATTCCATTTGATGGAGGAGGAGATAAAGGTTTAACAATGTGCACTCAGTAAATGGTAAATGCACTCAGTAAATTGTCACAGGACTAGGATTTAAACCTGGCATTTGGATTTGAGTTCATGCTTCTAACCACTACGCTCACTCTCCTTTCCTGCCTTAACCAGGAAATGCAGTCTGAGTACAGGACAAAAGGGTTGAGCTCTCTTTAGAACAATGAGTGGGACAAGAAGACCACAAAGAAATATGGTTTGGCAGGAGGCAGGCAGGGCCAGGCCCTGGAGGAGAGGTGAGGCTTTGTGGCCCACAGACACAGGAATATTGTCATCACTATAAATATCAGCCCTTGGGTTCCCTGCTTGGCCTCAGTGACTGGGGTGTGGCATCCCAAAGCTGTTGCTATCATGTGATCAGAGCAGGTCCCTGGCCCCATAGGCTCTAAAAGGACACTTTTGGAATTTACAAACAGTAGGGCAAGATAACCCTGCCAAGCAACCCTTCATGAGAAAGATTCCACCCTGATCGGGAAAGCCCATCCATCTTTGCCCGCCCGGGCACCTGACCTAGTGAGTGTGTAGATCAGAAGCCCTAAGCAGGGCTCTGCAAGGGAGCGGCAACAGCGGGGTGCGGGGAGCAGGGATCTTCAAAGGCACCAGGGACAGCGGAAACAGAGAAGGCTGAAAAGAACCATTCTGAGGCAGCCTCAAAAATGCCCAGAATGAACAGGGCCAAACAGCAGTGATGAAGGATCGTCTTCACATAGGCGTCTCAAATTCCACCGAAGAGGGACATGGTGTTCTCAGCAGATGAGTGGATTCCCAGCCTAGCAGGGTGGCTTCCGGGGAAGTTACAGGGCCACAGCCTGAAGTGCTCAGGCAAGGTCCTGGGGTTTGTCCTGCTAAACCCACATAACCCAAAACTTGCTGACCACACATGGGTCTGGGGGAAACACTGAGTCTAACGAGGCCACCAGCAAGTCCAGGAAGCACAGTCTGGCAGGGTGAATTCTCAGGGACATTTGGGTATGGCTTACAGCAGCGGGTGCCCCTGTAACAAAGCCACCACTGTGTTCAGAAAGGAAAAATCTATTGAGGAATCTCATGCACTGATTCTTTATGGGAAGTGTTACAGATTGCCTCTGTTGCCAGGAGAAAGCATTCCCACAGCAGTGTAAAAAAAGAAAAGTTAATTCAGGCCTGGGTGGGAACAGCTGAGACGAGGATGTACGAGAATCAGAGGGGACAGGACAGGCTGAGTCCAGGATGATAATACTGCCCTGTCAGCCTCATGGGGTTTGAGGGAGACTGTAGGGTACCCCACAGACCCAAGCAAGGAAGTGGATGGGAGACTCTCCACGGCCAAGCTGAGGCATGAGTCAGCTCCGTGTTCCCTGGAGCAGCCATAATTGGCCCTATTGATAGCACCCTCAGCGATGTGATGAAGGGATTCCAGCACAAAGGAGAATCTGGTGGCCAGATAGTCCAGCCTCCTTGTGACAGGCCAGTCTGCCCAGGGCACTACCCTGTACCATCCCCAGAGCTCAGCACCATGTCCCTTCTCCAGCCCACCTCTTTGTGCTGGAGAAGGGCCTCCCCCCCACCTTCCTGAGAGCCTGCCTCTAAGTCTCATGTTAGAGAACCCCGCAGGAGAAAGGGAAGGAAATGATAAAGCCCCATGCACAGTGCCTGGGGCACAACTGGTGCTAAATTGGTTCTGCCTCCTTCCGAATCCCATCAGTAACGCTGCGAGGCAGTTATTACTATCCGCATCTTATGGATAAGGAAACTGCGGGTCAGAAAGGCGGGTGGCCTGACCTGTCAGACCTTCCTAACCAGGTCTCTGGGCAGGAAGTGGCGGAGCTGGAATCTGCTGACTTGGGCTGTGTTCCATGGCCTTCGTCTCCTGTCAGTGGGAATGGGAGGGAGACCTTTCCCCAAAGGTCTTTCTCCTCCCAGTAAATGTTTTTCCTGATGACCGCCAGGCACCTGACTTTCCAGGCAGCTCCTAAGTCAGGCTGAGGCAGGCAGACACAGTTCCTCTGGCCTAAGGCCTTCTGCTCCCTTATGTAACACTCAGGCCTTGTAAGAAGCAGGTGGGTTTCACCCAGGACCCTTTAGAGACCCAGCAGATCAGAACCCTGACAGAAAAACTGCTGGTGCACCCTCACCTTCTTGGAAAGCAACTGTGAAATATGACTCTTAATAACGATGTCCCCTGGCCTTGGTGGGGGGACAGGGCTGAAGGCGGTGCAGGGACTGTGCCTGGCAGGATGGACTTTGCAGTGAGTGGGTCTACCGGGGTAGTGGCCCTCTTACTCTAACCCTTTGGCTTTCTGGAGAATCATCTTTCCCAGCGCGGGCTGTAATGCCTGGGGTGGAGATGTCAGGGTGGTGATGAGAGCTGGTGCAGCCACAGGCAAATGTCAAATCACCTTTGGGGGAGGGAGGTTGCAGAGTCTCCTGAAGTGGGAGAGGCTGAAAGGGCCAGCTCAGTAGCCCTCACGGTGGACTCTCATCCCAGCAGCCCCACCACGTGCTCATGCCTCGGAGTCCAAGTCACACGATAGAAGGTCTGTGCAGCCCTCCAGACCAGCCCAGTCTCCCTATGGAGCCCAGAGCAGCTTAGCTCTGCAGCCCCAGGCCCCACAGCCAACCCGCTAGAGCCTCTACCTCAGCCCTGCCAAGGCCCAGGGAGGCCTCCCACATGGCCTGTGGAAGTACTCAGGCCTTCCTTCCTCAGCCCCTGGAGCAGCCAGCTACTCACCTCCACTACCTGCAGAATAAGGGGCCACAGAAGTGGACAGCAAGGAGTGACCAAGGGTCAGATGGTCCAAGGAAGAAGGGATTTGAGGCTGCATGCCAGCCGGAGAAATAGCCAAGGGAGAAGAATAGCAGAGGCAGGAGGAAGGCTGCCATGGCCAGAGGGACACAGAGCTACTGTACTCCAAAGAGGCAGCCTGTGTTGGAGAGGGCAGCTGCCAAGCCAATTTACTGTTTATTTTATTACTCTGTGTTGCCGGGCCTTAGGCCAGGGAAGTTATTTCAGGCAGAGATCACAGCACATTAATTAGTTATTAGAAGAATGTCCTTTCTGTGTGTACTTCCTGAGACAAGAATTAGACCCCGTGGCAAGCACATAGAACAAAGTGATGGACTCTTAGGGGCAAAACGCAAGAGCTGGGGAAATGAAGAGGCAAGGCTTTGTTTCCGAGGAAAAGGCCCCTCACAGATTCAGGCCTGGGATGGAGGCAAGAATCAAGGTGAGAGGCAGGGATGGGAGAAGGAAGGGGAGGAGGCCTTCTGAGACCTAGGCAGGGACGCATTTACCCACCCCAGAGCAGCCTTACTCGCCCTGGGGAAGGGATGCAGTGTCAGCTTACCCTCTTGGAAAGCAACTGTGAAATATGACTCTTAATAGAAAAAATTTTAAGTTAAAAAAATAATTTAAACAAAACTCTGGCCAACTCTTGACCTAGCAATTCTGGTCATCTCAAAAAAAAAGAAAGCATACAATATAGGAAAAAATATTACGCACATATTCAGAATGATTCTATGATAACAAAAAAATTAGAAACAACCTAAAACATCCAAAAGAAGATTAAGTAAATAAAGACTTGTAGATGCACACAATGAAATAGTATGCAGTTGTTAAAAATAATGCTTATAAATAATGCTTATAAGATGGGAAATGTTCATGCTATAAGTAAAAAAAAAAAAAAAAAAAAAATGGCCGGACACAGTGCCTCATGTTTGTAATCCTCAGTTCTTTGGGAAGCCGAGGTTGCTGGATCACCTGAGATCAGGAGTTAGAGACCAGCCTGCTCAACATGGCGAAACTCCATCTTTACTTAAAATACAAAAATTAGCCAGGCGTGGTGGTGGGCATCTGTAATCCCAGCTACTTGGGACGCTGAGGTAGGAAAATTGCTTGAACCCGGAAGGTGGAGGAGCTGAGATTGCGCCACTGCACTCCAGCCTGGGCGACACAGTGAGATTCCAACTCAAAAACAAAAACAAACAAGCCAGCATACAAGATTATATGTACAGCATGTTCTCAACTGTGCTATAAAATAGCTACAAAAATACTGGAAATATGTTTTATATATAAATTATATGCTTTATATATATATATATATATTTTTTTTTTTTTTTTTTTTTTGAGACAGAGTCTTGCTCTGTTGCCAGGCTGGAGTGCAGTAGCACAATCTCAGATGACTGCAACCTCTGCCTCCTGGGTTCAAGTGATTCTCCCGCCTCAGATTCCAGAGTAGCTGGGACTACAGGTGTGCACTACCACACCCGGCTAGTTTTTGTGTTTTTTTTTAGTAGAGACGGGGTTTCACCATGTTGACCAGGATGGTCTCGGTCTCCTGACCTCATGATCCACCTGCCTCGGCCTTCCAAAATGCTGGGATTACAGGTGTGAGCCACCATGCCCAGCCTAAATATGTTTTATCTATAAATTAAAATAGCTTCTCCTAAGTCATGGGATTATGGGTGACTTTTTTCTTCTTTAAATTTATTCTTTTCTATATTTTCCAATTAAAAACAACTGTTTACTGGATTTTATGAGAGAGAAGAAAAATACATGATTTGGTTTTGGAGGGTTCCCTGTGTTATGACCCCCTCCTATGGTGCTGGCTGACACTCCCTCAAGGACAGACTACTTTTGATGCTTGAGCTAAATTCGGTTACTGACATGAGTGGGGAGAGGGAACTCGTGCACATGGAGGATAAGAAAGAAGAGGGATCTGCCTCTCCCAGTCTTGCTGGCTCCCTTAGATAAGGAATCATCTGTGGCAATTTGACTCTGCCACTTTCTTAGACCCAGTTAACAGCCAGCGATGACTCAGGCAAAGCCGGGAGAGTGTTTCAGACAAAAGGCACTTAAACCTGTCTGCTGCTTGGGCATCCTCGCCTCTCCCCATCTTCCCTCCTATTCTGCAAAATGTCTGCTGGGAACCTCCTATAGCTGAGACCTGGGGGAGGCCCTGGATATGCTAAGGCATGGATGCTGTCTGGTCAGTGATCATACTCCAGGAAGGAGAAGCTCCAGCTAATGTATGAAAGGTTATAATAACGTATGCCAGAGAGCCAGAGAAGGCTGTGAGAGGGCAGAGGCCATCTGCAAATGGCCCGCACTTCTCTTGAGGTATGAATGGGCCAAATGGAGGACAGGGCTCACAAAGGAAACCTTGCACACAACCCAGGCAGCTTTGAAGTGCCTTTGGCAGCAATGGGTGCTTAATAAAATAAGAGGCATGGCTTAGATCAGGGGTTCCCACCCTAAGATCCAAAGATGGCTCTTGGACCCCCAACATTATTGGGAGATATATATATATATATATATATATATATTTATACATTTTTCTAAAAATAGAAAGTTAGGAAGCAATTGATTAGATTACTAAACATATAAGAGCCAACAGGCCCATCACCTCCAGATCCTGAACTCCTTCAGAAATCACTTGGCTTCTTGGGTGCGGTGGCTCATGCCTGTAATCCCAGCACTTTGGGAGGCTGAGGCAGGTGGATCATGAGGTCAGGAGTTGGAGATCAGCCTGACCAACATGGTGAAACCCTGTCTCTACTAAAGATACAAAAAATTAGCCAGGCATGGTGGTGGGCACCTGTGATCCCAGCTGCTTGGGAGGCTGAGGCAGGAGAATTGCTTGAACCCGGGAGGCAGAGGTTGCAGTGAGCTGAGATCGCACCACTGCACTCCAGCCTCGGCAACAGGGCGAGACTGTTTAAAAAAAAAAAAAAAGAAATCACTTGGCCTCTCAAAGCTGCTGAGCCCTAGGCTGTGTACTCCACAAGGACAAACTCAATGTGGTGTTGTGTTGAGACATGACCTGTCAGCATGGTGCCACTTCCAGAAGGCTTGCATTACAAGGTCGACGTTAGAGAAAATTAGCACCTAGACAATTAGTAACTAGACTGTTAACTTTTCTGCTCTCCTCACCAAACAAAGCACAGCATTTTGCATGTTGCAGACGCTCAAAGAACCGATGAATAGGAACAAGAGTACCCCTGCTTTCCAAGCCCTCTGCAGGAGATGAGCATGCTTGACTTTGAGGGGCCACCAAACTCCATTCTCAGGCTGTGGGAGCCCGACTCTTCAGACAGAGGGCCACAGCACTCTCAACAGTTTGGAATGTCTGTAAAAGAGGCCAAGGAAAATGGCTGGCCTTGAAGGTTGGGAGGATTGAGGACTGGAGAGAAACCTGTTCTCTAAAGATAGGAAGGATTCTCATCACTCTTGTGGACCTCTCTGAATGCAGGGTGAACAAATTGACTTCTTGAGCCCCCCTCCAGCCCAAGGATTCTGTAATTTAAGGGAATGGATGACTCACTCTCAGAGTTACAGGCGTTGAGCCAACCAACTCCTCACATGCATCTGGGACTTGCATCCCAGGTCTGCTGCCCACTCTATATGGCTCTGCACAATTCATTTAACTTCCCTGCGCCTCAGTTATCTCACCTACAAAGTCAGGAACTGGATGAGACAATGCCAATATGCCTTCCACCTCGAAGAGACTTTAATATTATTATTGAATCATTAAGAGCAAATAAGAGAAAGGAAAAAAAAAAAAGCATTCTGCTTCTGGACTCTGCTTCTGTTGAGTTTCCAAGATACACACATAGGAACGCTGCTTTAGAAAAGAAAATGATAAAAGGAGGACAGGTAGCATCCCCCGGGCCACCTCCGTTCCCAGGCCTGCTCCCCATGAGAGCTCGGCTGCAACCATGAGACCCCCATGTGAGTGCCAAGCCCCTTGAAAGGAAAGGGAAGAGATTTTGCCGGTGAATAATGTGTTCCTAAAAAGTGAAGATGTAAGACATCCCCACCAACATAAGGTGCTCCAGAGACCAGGTGCTCCCCCCACGGTGCCTCCTGGGCCTCTGTTTCATCATCCATAAGATGGGGAGACCAGAAATGGCTTTACACTTTAATACTTCAGGTTGACCACTAGAGCCAAGGGTCAAGTACAGTGGACAGGCATTGGATAGGTTGGGGAGGGAGACCAGCAAAAATGGTGGGGTAAGCTTTTGACGCCTGCACAAACACAACTCTTCAGAGCCCTCAACTGAAGGCTTCCCATTGGTTCCTGGCAGGGATGTAGCACCAGGAGTGACCAGAGGGACTAGGCGCTGGACACTGAGCGGGGTGGGCTGCCCGACCCTGGGCACGCTCACCTGATGAAGGTGGTCTTCCCCCGTGGAGTACTGGCCCACCAGCAGAACCATGGGCTTGTTGTCGAAGTCGGCATCCTCCAGGGCGGGCGAGTGGAATTCGTGGAAGCGGTAATGCTCTTCCAAGGGCAGCAGCTTGCTCTTGTAGAGTTTCTTGAGCCCCTCGCTCACCGTCTGGAAGACCTCGGGGTCCTTCCTCCGGCGGTCGTCAGTACCCAGCCAGCTGAACATCGCGGCCGCGGCTCGCCTCCGGCACGCAGCCCCAGGGGAAGGCTCCTCCTCAGGGGAAGATGCCTCGCAAGGCGGGTCCGCCGGGCTCTGAGCCGCGCCGCCGCCTCACCCAAGCGCCGGGCTCAGCCGCACCATGGCCCGGGCACGCGGCTAGCGGGGCCGGGAGCGCACTCTTTCCCTGCTCCTGGGACCAAGCCCGGCCGCTGCTGCGTCCAGCAGCCCAGGCAGGAGGGAGGATTAAATGATCTGGGCTGGAGGAGGAGTGGGTGCAGTCTTGGAAATTAAAGTCGAACCTGCAAGGAAACTGCCAGATGACGGGTCCGAAGCCGGGATCCCCGATCGGCTCCCAGCCCTCTCCTGCTCTGCCCTGCGTTCAGCAGGGGATGCTTTGGCTCCGCTCCTGCCGGACTGAGGCGGCTCAGGGGAGGCGGCGACACTGCCCAGCCCGCGGACAGCTCCGCATCCGCAACAGCATCCTGCAGCCCCAGGCGCTGGTTTAAATGCCAGCTGGGCAGGAAGCCGGTGCGCGGAGGAAGTCCCTGAGTACTGGCAAGGCCAGGCTGGCCCACGGTCCAGGCGACGGGAAGCAGCTCAGGGCGCCGCCATGTTTGTGGGCAGGCGCTCCGCTCCAGACCTGCGGCCGCGTCTGGTGAAGGATGCTGACCCAGTCCAGTGGGAGAGCACCCGTGTCTCAGTCCCCGCCTCTGAGGCTTCGATTTGGGAACAGCGCCCTCTCAGGGACGGCTGCGAAGACTGAGTTGACCTAGTCATCACCCTCCCTGCTTTGAATCCCCTCTCCTTCAGTTGCTGATGCTGATGCCAATTCCCTAGGAAAACAGGTACTCCAGTATTTGCGGATTTTTTTTTTTTTTTTTTTTTTAGGCATGGAAAGAAGGATCCACTATCAGGTTACACAAAATAAACAAAATTGTCACTACCCAAACTTTTAGCTAGGCTTAGGGTGAAGTCCAAATCGTTCCCATTTATTTATTCATTTATCCCAACAAAATGAAACAAGCCAGCAAGCAAAATCCCTGCAAGTATTGGGCATTTATTATGGGGTAGATACAATTTTGGTGACTGTGGATACAGAGATGAGTGCTGTGCAGACTCTCTCTTCCGGGAACTCCAGTGAAGGCAGACTTTAAAGAGGAGACATGAGCAGAGGGCCATGAGAACACAGGGAGGAGTCACTCCCTTTTTGTGGCTAATTTAAGGAAGGCTTCACAGAAAGCATGACTGTAAGCTGGATCCTAAATGATGAATTGACATTCATTATTATAGAATAGTAAGGAGCATTTGCAAAGGCTTGAGGAATATGGGAGAACTTGGTGTGTCCAAGGCAGAGCAAACACTTTGGCATAGCTGGAGTGTAGGGTTTAGGAAGGTGGAAGAGAGTGAGGGAGGCCAAGCCTGAAAGGCTTTGCTGGAGATGGGAAACCAATAACAATACTATTACTAATCATTGTTACATCAACAAAATGCTCAGCATGTGCAGGGGCCTGGGCTAAGTTCTCAGTGAACATTGTTTTATTTAACCTTCATGGCAGATCATGTTACCTCCAGCATCATACCAAGAAGAGTGAGTGGGAACACTGGCCAGGTGTAGGAAAAGCAGTGATTGCGTGTAGAGAATTTAAACCCAATAATAAATTGGCTGAAAGTCAAGGTCCTTTGTATTGGCACCATTCTAAACAGTGCAGTGATAAAACACTGCTGCCTGCCCAGGCTGATAGCTCCCACTACCTTCCCTTCCACAGATGAAGAAGGAGTAGGCTATGGACCAGGCAGGGACTGGAATACCAAGAGCAGTGTCGGGGAGGGACTGGAGTAGCAAAAGAGGTTGAAGACTGGTATGGTTTTGCTGTGTCCCTGCATAAATCTCATCTCTAACTGTAATCCCCATAATCCCCACGTGTCTAGGGAGAGAGTTGGTGGGAGGAGATTGGATCGTGGCGACAGTTTCTTTCATGCTATTTCCATGATAGTGATTGAGTTCTCAAGAGAGCTGATGGTTTTATAAAGGGCTCTTCCTACTTCGCTTCCGCACACTTCTCTCTCTTGCCGCCTTGTGAAGAAGGTTGTGTTTGCTCCCCCTTCCACTATGATTGTAAGTTTCCTGAGTCCTCCCCAGCCATGCAGACCTGTGAGTTAATTAAATCTTTTTCTTTTATAAATTACTCAGTCTTGGGTATTTCTTCATAGAGGTGTGAAAATAGACTAATACAGAAGCCAAGACACCATTTAGGAAACGATTCCAAAACTTAGGAGACAGCAGCAATGGGACTGGAGAAAAGGTCAACTCAAAAGATTTTTCATGGCATAGAATTGTCAGATCTTGGTAAGTGACCAAAAAAAAGAGGACATAAGGATGAGGCACAGTCTAGGATGATTTTGAATTTTCTACTGAAGGGGACAAGGTAGTCAGAGAAGCAATTCCACTAATTAGGGGAGACAGAGAGAGAGCTGATTTAGCAGGCAGAGATAATGTGTTCAATCTAAAACATGTTGCGTTTGAAGTGCCTGCAGGAGCTTCAAGAGGAGTATGGTGAAGCCGCAGGGATTTCAGGGGAGGAGGGATTATCAGAGGCCAGTGCTGAACAGAATTTCCTTACTTTCATCTCAGATCTCCCCACTCCCTCTTTGAACCCCAAAATTGGTCACCTCTTGTTGAGAAAGTACTCAGATTAATACTTCACCCTTGGTGTTTACATTACTACCAACATATGAACCTAAGGAGTAATATTAAAGATACTTAACAACTCACAAGGTATGAGAATCAAACACCCAGAGCAGACACTGGCCTTCCTAGTGTAGCAAGACTTGAGGCCCCGTGCCATACCTGGTGTTAATACAGTGGTGTCTGGATCTTGGAGAGGTCTGGGCCTGTCCCCTAGGGAGAGATCAGGATGGCCAGTATGACAGGAAAGAAATCAAGGGGCCCCATTATGGAAATATTTCAAGATTTTTATAATCAGTAAAGCCATGCCATTTGTCTACTGCTGAATGTCTGTTCTGAATATATAAGTTATCCAGTTCCTGCTGACACATCTACTCCCGTCTCAATCTTGAGAAGTTGAAAATCTATCTTTTTTTAAAAAAAAGGAACCAATGGAGCATTTCTATAGACTAGCAATAAAAAGTCATAAAAGATAATTTTCAAAAAAGATACTGTTTTCAAAAGAACATAAACCCAGGGATAAATCTAACAAAAGATGTGCAAGACCTTTATGTGAAAAATAGAAAGATGTTCGCAAAGTGAACGTCATGTTCCATCATGGAAAGATTCCATGTCACAAACGTGAATTCTTTACAACATAATTGATAAATGTAATAATTGAGAGATATGATTGAAATCAAAATCTAAATAAGGTCTTCAGTGGAAATTGACAAGGTGATTCTAAAATGTATAACATATAGAACAATAGTCAAAAATAGCTAAGAGATTCCAGGAGAAGAAAGAAGATAAGAACAGCAAGGAGGAGGAGGACTAGAGGGAGAGGGGAATGGGGAGGAGGGAAGAAAAAGGAGAGCAAGGAAGAGAAGAAGACAACAGTAACATAGCAATGGCAACAATTAAGTGAGGAGAACTTGCCCTAGTGGACGTTATTATAAAGTTGCAGTGTTTATGATGGTTTTGGCACAGAGACAGAAAGATAGAATAACGACACAGTAAATAGCCAGGACATTTGGAAGCCTGATACATACAGAAGTTACAATAGAGATCACATCTATATCACCACAAGTTCAGGAGGAGTTCCTTAAGACATCAAAAGTACCAACTGAAAATGAAAAAAACTAAGTTTAGCAATAGTAAAATGTAAAACTTTTGTTCAACTAAAAATACAAAAGTCAGTGAAAAGATATTTATCATACACAAGCACATCCAAGATACAGAATTAATGCCTGTACATTGATAACCAAGACAAACATTCCAATAGAAAAAAACTTGGCAAGAGACATAAAAATGTATTTTACAAGAGGCTACATGAATGTCCTATAAACACAAGAAAAGATGCTGCATCTCATTAGTAATTAGAGAAATGCCAAACCATACTAACACTCCACACCCACCAAAATGGCAAAAATAAAAAAAGTTGGATGATACCAAGCATTGGTGATGATGCAGAGCAATGGGAGCTCTTATAAAATGCTGGTGGGTGTGCAGGCTGGCACGAACACTTTGGGAAACAATTTAGCATTGCTTAGTGAAGCTGAAGTTGTACATGTCCTATGACCTGTATCCTGCAATTCTATTTCAAGGTGTGAACTAGAGAAACTCTTGCACATGTGCATAGGGGAGATAAGTCTAAGAATGTTGATGGCAGCATTATTTGTAGCAGCAAAAAATTATCAACAACTAAATGTCCTTCACCAAGTAAAAGGACAAATTGTGTCATGTTCATATAAAATACATACCACACTGGGGTCTACTTGTGGGTGGAGGGTGGGAGGAGGGGGGGGAGAGGAACAAAAAGCAAGAACTGTTGGGTACTAGACTTAACACCTGGATGATGAAATAATCTGCACAACAGACTTCCATGACACAAATTTACCTATATAACAAACCTTCATATATACCCCCGAACCTAAAATAAAAGTTACAAAAATACATACTCTACAGATGAGGAAAATGAGGGAAGCAGCACTACCTGATGCCAAAATATAGTATTGAGTGAATAAAGCGAGAAGTAGGCTATTATGTATAGAATAATACAATTTCATTAATGTTTTAAGTCATGCAAAAACCACTATTCATTGTTCATGGATGCATATGTGTGCATTGAAGTTTTTAAAAGGAAAAGCAAAGGAACATAAAACACTAGTCAAGAATGGGGTGTTCTCTGGGGACAAAAATGGTGAAAGGAATTGAGGATGGGTACAAAGGGAGCTTCAACTATGTATACACTGTTTTGTTTCTTTTTCTTTTTCTTTCTTTTCTTTCTCTCTTTTTCTTTCTTTTTTAAAACAGGGTCTCCTCTGTCGCCCAGGCTGGAGTGCAGTGGCACCATCTCGGCTTACTGCAATCTCTACCTCTGGGTTCAAGAGATTCTCCTGCCTCAGCTTCCCATGTAGCTGGGACTATAGGCACGAGCCACCACCCCTGGCTAATTTTTGTATTTTTAGTAGAGATGGGGTTTTACCATGTTGGTCAGGCTCTTATTTCTTAACTTTGATAATGAGTACTTGGCTGTTCATTTCTTACTCCTTTTACTCTTTATTTTTTAAAAATCTGGTCCTTGGATGCACAATGTTGGATTTTTTTTTTCATAATTGTGGTTCGAGACAAACTGTATCTGGCTCTTTTATTGTATTCTTTAAGAACCTAACACATAGTTATGTAATGAAGCCTTGATGAACCCATCATTCAAACCAAGGACTAGAAAAATTAGCAGTAATTTGCATCTACTTATGTGTGCCTCCCCCATCCTGTCTCCTGCCCTGCCCCCTTCTTTCTAGAAGGGAACATTTTTCCTACTGTGTGTTGTTCCCTTGCTTTTAAATTTATTGTTATCATACATAAATGCAAGCCGAAGAACATATTGTCGAGGTTTAGTGTTTTTGAGCTTTATAAAAAGCAGATCCTGCTGCATGTTGTGCCCCTGGAACTCGACTTTTCTCCCACTCAACATTTGTTTTCAGCCCCATCCGGCCCAACAGGGCTCTCTCTCACCAGGAGTCTCTTCCAAACCGAGCACATGCCTCCTATTTCTGTCACCTGCCAGGTGCATGGGAGTTCCCAGTCAGACAACCTGCAGTAGATGGAATCTGGTGTCTTTGCTGTGTGAGCTTGGGAAAAGTAGCTCCATTCTCAAGCCTCAGCACCCTGAATTTCAGTCTCTGATTAAAGATGTCAGTAGCACTTTTTTCAGGGTTAAAGGGACGATGAATGTAAAGTGCTTAGCCCAGGGCCTGGTCCGTTGAGAGTGCTCAGTATATATTAGCTCTTAATATTATAATCATTATTACTTTTATCCACTACATGGCACTGCCTTGTATCCTATTTAACAAGCTATTTAATAAACTATTGAATAAGCTTAGTATTTAATAGCTTTAATATTTAATAAGCTAGTACCTAGTAAGTTAGTGAGGAACTTCTTTCAGTTCATTTGTGTCTTAACTGAGGATGGCTCATTGACTCAAAGGAATATAATTGTTAGTAGTGATACCTGTGGCATTCGCTATGGGTTCTTGGGGCTGACACTATGAAACAGAAGACATTTCCATCTCTTCCCTTTCTCCCACTCAGGTACAACCCAGGCTGAACCCTCCTTAGCTTCCAAGATCAGGTGCGTTCAGGGTAGCATGGATACAGACTCTTCCCTTTCTCACCAGAACACCAGAGTCTGGCCAGAAGTAAAGGGAGAAGATGGGAACTGTAGCGGCAACCTGGAATACAAGTGTGAGCCCTGGCTAGGGGGAGTTAGAAGAATCAGGAAGTGTGGCTAAGTGTCCACAATCCTAGGAATCTATGGCCCTCTCAACCTGGCCCAACTGCGATCGCATCCTAGTGACCTACCTGCAACCATGCATGCATGCATGCCTCCCATAGCTGCTTCGCACTCCCCACCACGCGGGCTCCTTTCCACACCCTGTCCTCAGCCTCAGTCTTCTCTTCCCCACCCTCTGCCTGGTGGGCACCCACTCATCCCTTCAGGCTCAGTGCAGTGGTCTGTCCTCTGTAGAGCTGAGTCAGCAGCTCTCCCATAAGAAGGCTGTGCCTCTCTCTCCACTTCCAAGCTACCCCACGTGAACTGCATTCATCACATTTTACTATAATTACATGTTTAAACTGTTTGCCTCCCAACTAGACAGGGCATGTCTTCAGCCTGGCGCTGTGTTGTACTCATTCTGTTTACCTCAGTTGGAGGGAAAGTACATCAGCTCAGCCAATTCCTACTGATGAGATCAGGCCGTTATTTAACCTATTTTTATGACAAGGTCCTCATTGGTGAAACCAGGGTAAGAGAAAGACCAAAGGCAGAAAAGTGTCAGTGACACTTCACAATGTTGTTGTAGGGATAAAATGAAACAATGTAGGTCAAGGACCTGATACGTTTTTATAAATTTGTAATAAGAGCTCTCTTATTATAGATTTATAAAATGAATAGTTCCCCTTGCCCTTGGATGACTGAGTACTGAACGTGCACAAGGAAAGGGAAGCCTGGAATAAAGATACATAGGTGAGGGGAACTGTGTTTGGAAGTTTATAAGCCAAAAAGGAGATGAAGAAAGAGGGTCTTGCTGAGTCTAGTTGATGGGTTGTCCAGGAATAACACTCCCCATTCATACCATCAGCACCACAGCTACTTAATTGTTGGGATGTGGCTTTCTCATACATAGCAGCTCTCCTGGGCAGAAGGTCAGTTTCATCCCTAGGTGCAGCAGGAACAGAGCTAACCTGAGAAATCCAACATTACACAGAGGAAAGCCCACACCACCAGAGGCAGTGGTGTATGTCTGGTTTTAATAAGATGCTTGCTTGATGAAACTCCATGGCTCAGTTTCTAAGAACCTCAGCTTCCAAAGAAAGGCAAGACATTTGCTACCTACAAGATGGGAGGTATAATTTGAAAATCTCCTAATTATCATCAGCATCTGCTTTTGTAGCACATGTGTGTCCAGAGGGTGGGGATCTGGTCCTCATGGCAATCCCGAAGGGGAAGATAAGAATGTTTCCCAGAGGGAAACTCAGGTGCAGAGAGGTAGGAAACTGCCCACACAGGCATCCGTGATTGAGCTATCTATCATCCTATTCACTTTCCCCCTCAGTCCACAACAAGTCGAGGGCAGCTTACCAAAATCCCTTGAATTCTAAAAAATAAAGGAACCCTTGAGGCAGCTGATAAGAGAATAGGCAGGTGGGTGGTACAGAAATACCAGAGGGAGTTAAGCAAGAGGCCCCCAGCGATAAGCAGTATCACATTGGGCTCTGAGCTGCTTCTTGATCAAAGCAAAACCAGAAACAAGTTCTTAGTTCTAAGCCCAGATATATCAGCCTGTCCCTGCCAGCAGGATCTTGATTGCACCATCCCACTCAACAGCCTCACTTGGGTAAGAGAAAAACCAAAAGCAGAAAAATCCAGTGTTGAAGGACCCCAGAACTAGCACGAGTTCCTGAGCACCTTTCCTCAACTGTACGTGTTGTTTACAGGTCTGTCTCTTTGCTAGGGGAGATAGAGGAAGCGCCTAGAGGAGAAAAGCTCTCTTATAACTGTGCACAGGGCTGGTCCAGGTACTGAAGTTGACTCATTGCTGATGTGGCTTTTGACGAGCGAACAGAAAGGTTAGAAATGTGAGTTACCTGTAGTTGGCCAGTTGTTATAACCTTACATGTTGTAACATTTAAGTCTATGACTACAAAAATGTCTGTGAGCACAGAGAACCTGATAAAGGCAGAAGGTATGAGCATTTAAAAATACACAGGCAAAGTGGGGTATTACAGTTTGGGGTGATAATCTATATGAAAGTGCTTCCGCATTCTTTGCTACTCTAGGTTCAATGATCTGTTCTCTTTTGATTTGTCAAATCTTCTTAAAGATAAATTATTACAAATTATTGGATAACATGATCCTTATTTCAGAGTTATCTATTTGGTTTCCATGAGTTATTTTCCTAAATTAGTATTATGCCATTTAAATTACAACAACCTCTGGTAAATTTTAATATCTGGTATAAATAGTCACCCTCCCTTATTAGTATGTTTTTAAAATTTCTTAGATAGTCTCTCTTGTTTTCATCATTGTCTTCCTCCTCCTTTCCTTCTTTCTGTCTTTCATTTTTTCTAACTGAAAAGTAATCATGAAAATTTGGGGATAATTTTGCTTCAGTATTTTCTTCTGTGCACATACGTTTAACTTACCATCTGATCTTTTCCCCAGTCAGCACCATACCACCAGTATTTTTACATATCCTGAAAAAATATTCCAATAATTAAATTGAAATGAATGCTAATATTCAGCTATATGGAAATTCTATAATCTAATTATATTCAATAATGGACAGATAAGTCATTTGCCAAATTATTGTCAACAATAATAAAAGCTCTATTTCAGAGTTATCTATTCTGTTTCTGTAATCCTCATTGCAAGATGAACATTTTTGTATATAAATACTCATCCATGGTTTTATTTTCTTTGTATATATTTAATAAATAAAATTACTGGGAACATTATTAATGCTTTTGATACTTATCACCAAATTGCTTTCCAAAAGAGACACAACAGTTTATATACTTACCACAATGATATCAGAGTTCCTACATTTTTTATCTCTCTCCAGCCCTGTATGTTATTAAAAATTTTTAAATTAAAATGTAGTATCCCTCATTTAATAATCTAAAACTTATTATGTTAAAATATCCATCAATTTGGGAAGTAAGAAATGATAGACTTTTAAAAATCAGTATATTTTTATTATGAAGTTTTGAAATTGTTTGTCATTAACCATTTATATTTCTTCTGATTGTCTATTTTTCCCCTGATTTTTCTAAAACCATTTAGTGTTTTTCTTATTGTTTTGAAAGAGTTTCTGATTTTTAGAGTAAGGACATTATTAATCTTCTGTCTGTGTCTAATCCAAGTTAATTTTAATGTTTTGCCGATTACCTTCTCCTTGTCTCTTCTCTCTCCTACGAAAGAGAATCACTGAGATCTCTTAATCAGAATCTCATTAAAACTGTGAATTAATTTTAGGAATGACTTTTTTTAATACTTAATCTTTCCCTCCAGGAAAATGGCATGACTGTCTATTTATTCACAAGTCTTTTACATCTCTATAAACTTTTTATAGTTCCCCCTCAAATAGGCCAAAAACATTCCCTGATTATTCTCAGATATTTTGTAGTTTATTATTATTACAAATGAGATATTACTATTGTGGTAACTTCTGTTTGTTGTTTTATATATAGGAATGCCATTAATGTAAACAATACACATGGTTATTTTATTTACTACTTATTAATTTAATTTTAGTTAATTCTTTGGTTTTCTACTTATATAAAGATCAACTAGTGTTTTTCTTTTTTATTAATACTATGTTGGTTTATAATACATATTTCATATTTTGGCTAGAATTTTCAGAAGAGTGTTGCAGATAACAAAGATGTGAACATTCTTGTTTTGTTCCTGATTTTGATGATATTCTGGTACCTGTCTGGATTCTTTTCTCTCCCCCACCTCAACTTCCTCACCCCTTGGCTTGGGCATGATGATCTCTTTCAACATTTATTCGTTTTGGCTGGATAGGAAAAAAATATTCTACCAAAGCAAAGCCTCTGGTATGTAGTATCTTCTAGCTTTAACAGACATATATATTTGTATGTATATGGAAGCCTTCATACGTAAATGTATATGAATATATGTTACGTACTGAGCGTTCTTTCCTGGGAGCCTGGGTAGATGGTGGTGCCGTCAATGGAAGCTGAGACCACAGAACAGACTCAGGAGCAGGTAGTCAGTTGGAGGAGTTCTCTACTGATAGCCGCAAGAATACTAAAGCACTCTCCTGCCTCTTCTCAAAAGGCTTTTCCTTTACAGGATAGGATAGAATTCATGTTAGAGAGAAGAGACATTTAACCGATGGTACACTCCATGTGGATCAACACCGAAATGTAGTTGCAAAAATTGATGATGAGATTCAGGGTGCATGAAAACAAACAGGAAAAAATGATTCTCAACATTGATGGAGAGCCTGTTATATGTCAGGTGTTCTTACACAGACGACTTCATTTCATTTGCACAATGACAGCTCAAAATGTCATTATTCTCCTAGATAAAGAAAGAAGCTTTGTACTTAGAATGAGGCAGAGTAGGGAAGATGTTTGTCTTTCTGAAGGGTAGGATGTTGAACTGACTGATGTGCTCCAGATGTGGTCTAATGGGCATATTTAACAGTGAGAGAACTGGTCACACTAAACTGTGTTGTGTGAATAATTTAAGGAGCTAAAATGTTTAAAGTTACATTTGAAGGGCTGTCACATGGACTGGTAAAAACTGTGGATAGAGGGTGAGCCAAAAATAATCAATTTACTCCTGTGACACTATGCACGTGCAAGATTTCCGTTTCTGTCTGCATCTGCATGTGGGTAATCTTCCACATTCTTCCCTCCAGTGTACACTTCTCCTTTTGTATCAGTCAGTTTAGGCTGCTATGACAAAATGCCATAGATTCGGTGGCTTATAAACAATAGATATTTATTTCTTGCTGTTCTGGAGGTTGGAAGCCTGAGATCAGGGCACCAGCGTAGCTTCTTCCAAGTTACATGTTGTCAACCTCTCTTTGTATCCTTACATGATTGATCTGGCTCCAAACATAAGCTCTTTCTAGGATGCAAACTCCACATAGTTCCAGACAGGGCAGGTCAAAGTGAAGGGTGTTATGTGTTCGGAAGGCCAAGGTGTGAAGGCCACCAAGGCAACTAATGTTTTCAGAGCTGCTTCCTCTTTCGAAAAAGCCCAGACTCAAAGACTTATCAGTTAAGGGGAAGTTTGGTCTTTTATGCTTTGAAAGGCACAGACAAACCTTTCCATGAAACCACAGGGGGAAAATGCACTTCAACATAAGTCTCTTCCATGTTCTATTAAAAACTAGCCCACACAACTCCATAAAAGTATGTTATTTTCTGTATATAGAGAATCCCTCTATTTTAAGATAATGCAAGCCTTAGGGTGGCTAGTTGACATAATTGTTAAGGTGAGGAATTCCTTTGACTGGCAGACCTGATGCCTCCATGCTAGATACATCACTTCAGAGGGTTATTTGTGAAAAACTCCCAGGAACTGGGGCAGCTATGTTGGTAATTCTGCTAGAGCCATCACTCTGGCTGGGGTGCTGCTGACTTCCAGGCACTTTATATCTCTTTACTTGTATCTTCTGGGCATCAGTCACAATGTCTTATTTACTTTTGTATCCTTGAAATTAGTCATGGTTTATTTACCATCAGGGCTTCTTTCCAACCATACCCTAATGACATGAAACAGAAACCTTGCAACGTCTCTCGGAAGGAAATGCAGAAACCATGCTGTTCTCCCTGGCAATCAGTTTTCCCTGTCATGAGCATCATAATGGCAAATACAAATACATTTTCTGCCAAGAAAGATAGGTAGTTTACAGGTCAAAAGGAAAGCAAAACAAACAATAAACCAAAAAACCAAACCCCAAAAAGGCAGATAAGCAAAGGTAAAACTGTGAGACACTTGGAGAAAATGATATCAGGAAAAAAGATAGAGGAAGAGAATGGCTAGAAATATGTTCCTTAGTAGTGTATTGATGTGGACTCATTAAACAATGCCAAGTACACAATTAACATAGAGGCAGAAAATAAGAAATGTGCACTGTGCCTGCCTTGCCTCCCTGATCGGCATGGCTCACGGTACTGTCCCCAAGTCCTCCCCAGACAGAGCAGTCTTTGTCAATCAGAGTTCACTCAAATTATTTGTCATGAATAAATGCTCTTGAAATTTTAATTAGCTCTCTGATAACTTAGGAAAACACCCTGCTGTTGAGAAAATGGCTTGTCTGTTTGTATTTGAAACTTCACAGTGAATTTTTTAAAGAATATTTTTCTATGACAGTCTAAAAATACTGTGAGTGTGAAGGATTTAATAACTTAGGTCTTGGAATTTACTTTGAAACCTTGGAGATGACTTTTTCATTTATGAGCTACCCCACAAAGCCTCTTTTTATTATCTCGGTTTTTGAATAAATTTCTAATGCTTGAAAGTTAAATATGAACTCACCAATTTTCCCTTTCATTCTTCTGAACTTGCTATTGTCCTTTCTTTCACTCACAAACCAAAACCCTTCTCTTTCCTTTGTCAGATCCTGGTTTTGAATATGTATAACCAAACAAACAAAAATCAAGGGGAAAAAACATCAAAGAATAGTATGATTTGTCAGTTAGTTTTATGAAGCTTTGGTGCTGCTGCGGCCACTGGAGCCTGACATCCCCCATCTGTGGGGCTGCCACAAGTAACCCTGGCCAGGGCAATGCTACCCCATGATTTTCTCACTTTACTCTTACATTGGCAAAAGGGAGAATCAATGGTTAGAGCTTAGCCACAGGCCTTTCAGTAGTTTCTCTCATTTACAGTTGTGTTGGATACAGAACAGTTTTACTTGTTCCTTAATGTGAATCTAATGAAACCCCAAAATTAACCAGCGTGCCCATGAAGGGTCATCTTGGAGCAAGTCATTATTTACTGTCTCAAGTACTCTATTTTATTCCTCAAGTGGACTTTTTTACTTCTTATTTTAGTGCCCCCAATTCCAACAATCAGGGATTCATTTGGAAAAGGAGTTTTCTATTTAAAAAATGCAAATATTATGACAAAGTTAGGACTTATAAGCTATTCACACAGTAGTGAGACATCAGGAGTTCAATTCCATTGCTTTCCCATGCCCTGAAGGAATGAGAATTTTGATTAGAGGGGAAAAAATGGAGAAATTTTTGAGAGCAATGTAGGTTTGTGGGAGAGACAGATTATTTAGGGCTCTTGGACCCTTCTAGAATACATGGGAAGAAGGACATTAGAAGGTGCCACAGACGCATTTGACCTCCTTTGAATGTTTGCTCAAGGCTGGTCCCAAACAGAATCACAGTATGTTGTAACAGAAAGTAGAGAGATGACGAGCACAACTGCGTTTCATTTGGTCGAATCCCAGAAAGAGGAGGTGGCTTGCCAACTTTGCAAAGGTAGTGAACCTGCATCTGTGTTTCTGTCTCTCGAGCCAGTCCTGTTCTCCAAAACTCAACTGCACCACCAAGGAAACACATTTACCTCTGCTTTGCCTCCAGGACTTAGAACTCTAGCAAGTGCTCTGGTTGTGCTGCTCCAAAGCTTGTGAAGGCCACTAAAGCCCTTCTGGGAAATTCACTACTCCTAAAATCTTGTTTCCACAGGAAAGTGAATTTCTGGTCATAAATCACAAACTTGCCAACCCACTTCTGGTCCACAGCCCGCTGCTGGGTCAGGTCCACCTGTGCCGTGCAGAGGCAGAAGGCTCATCACCAAATGCACTTGACTTCACTGCCTTTTTCTCATGTATACTAGTCTGTCCTGGGTGACAAACGGAAGCCTGGGGAAGGGATGACCTCTGAGATGTCAAAAGGGCACAGTGCTGCTGTGGGAGACCAGTGAACCTCCCTAGCCATCTGTTTCCTGTCACCCAGGACAATAACTTCCAAGACTTGTCATGGAAGGAAATGACCCTTGGGCCTTACCCTCTGCATCTGGGTGGCTCTGTGAATCCTCAGCACAATTTATGATAAGCCCAGTGGTGGCCATAACAACAACCTAGAGTGAGCCCAACCCTGTGCCAGGTGCAAGGTGCTGTCCCAAAGGATGAGCGGAAGCCCCCCCACCTGGAGTTCCTGAAACGATAATGAATAGAAGAGGGAAGATAACTAAGGGCCAGGATGAGGAGATGAAAATGAAAGGTTATGTCTGGGAGACAGATCAATAGTAGTAATGGTCTTCCCAAATCCATTGCTTCTGCCATCCCCATAGCACCTTTAGACCAGTGCGTGGAAGGGTGGCTATTTGGCATGTGAGGCAGAGGCAAGGCTGCAAAGAGCGTTGAGCTCAGGAAGAAAGCTTCGGATTTGACTTGACAATGGCAGGGAGACAGTTCCTTGACAAAAGTTAGTGGAACATGACACCCCTGGGACTTGAGCCTTATCTCTGCTGTTTACCGGCTGTGGCGATCTTCATGTTGTGCCTCCATTTTCTTTTTGTAGAATGTGGATAATAATAGCACTTCCTCTTAAGGTGCAAAGATTCCATGAGATTCTGCATGCAATGTGCTTGGCATTGTGCTTGGCATGTCATAAGTGCTCAAAAACATGTTGGCTATTATTATCAATATTAGTTAATTTATCAATACTAATAAAAGAGGAGTGATAATCACACAAAAAGATTGAGTTGGAGAGATTGGAGTCAAGGCAAAGGCCAGGAAGCAGGCAGGGAGGGAGAGGACAGAGGATTTCCACAGGGAAGGGACTCTGATTCCACTGGCACATATTGAGCACCTTCTGGGTACGAGGCATGGTTCTAGGTTCTGGGGATCCTAGGTGTGGAAGTGTGGAGGCAGGCAAGCTGGAACTGACTAACCTGCTGTGATTAAAATCCGTGCAAGTGGTGGTGGGAGCCTAGGAGAAGGATCCTGGGGGGAGTGAAGAAATCTAGAGAAACCACAGGAGAGCCAGGAAATGTTTTGAGGAAAGAACAGCCAGATTTGGAGCCACAGGACCCAGGCTGAACTATGAGGAGATAACCAATAGGGGTCAATGTTGTGAGTCCCAGATGGCCAAAATGGGGGATTGGGAAAGAAGGTTGGGAAGGAAGCAGGAGCTATCTCAATAGCACAAATGAATGACAGATTTCCTCCTTAGCAGGAAACATCCCTGAGGGCTGCATCAGACTCTGACAACCATAAAAGAAAACCCACAGCCACCTCTTGAAAATACTTTCCAGGCTTCTGTCAATGTCTAGTTTAAACATAGGAATGTACAGGAATCTCTGTCTTTGTCCTTTGGTGGCCTGGGGAGTGGTAGGGAGGTAAGCGAGAGGGGTCACGTACTCCTGCAGTAAAATGCTTTTCTAGGTCACTTCTGCAAATACCCTCCCCAGGGTTGGAAGTGAGAAGATGACTAACTCTTTCTTATTAAGGCATTACTGGAACAGGTTCTCTCTGTATGGTGTTCTAAAGAAATAATTGGATTTGTGTAATCCCGTCACAAAGCTGTGGGTACTCCACTCCCTTCCAGAGAACACAGGGTGGGGAGGAGCCAAGATCCTGGGAGGTGGGATCGCAGACTCTTGGCCAAACACCATGTGTAGAAAGGACCCATATATATGTAAGAGGTGGTCTCAGGCTGCAGGCTTCTGACTGCACCAGGATTAGAGCCTGCCCCGTTGCTTAAAAAAGCAAGATCTCCTGTGCAGGTAAATTTCCTTAGTTCCAAGGGTGGGTCCGAGTTTGCCCAGAGGCCTTGTGGGACTCTACAGGGTCTGGGTTTAGAAGGTAAGAGGAAGGTATTTGCTTCTCTTGCTTTGAGCTTTGCAGGTGAGTGTATACAGAAAAAGCCCTGGAGTCTGGAGATTTCAATTTTGTCTTCAGTTTTGCCATCACTTATTAGTATGACCTTGAGGAATAGACTTCAGCTCTTTGGCCCCAATCCCCTCATTTAAAAAAAAAAAAAAAGGATGGGAGTATCTTTGGGTCTGGGTAATCTCTAAGATCCCTCCAGCTCTGGTTTCTTTTGAAGGTCATTTGGTAGAGTTATTGATGCTGCTAAGTGCTGTCATTTCCTCTGAGTGAAATTGTGCCTCAAATGATAGCTGTCAGTGTGGGTTTTGGCATGGCCCTTGGCTAGACTAGAAATCTAGAAATTGCCCTTGTCCAAGTGGTCTGTTGGCTTCTGGGCACTGGAAATCACTCAAGGCTCTGGAGGACTCCAGAGGAGGCAGTCAGCTCTCAGTTCAGTTTATAACCCTCTCTTATAGAGGCGCAGGATGATAATGTTTTGGTGGGTAATACCTAGGTTTTTCAGTCCTGGTACATCTTCCAGGCCTGATAGGCTGAGGGGTATCTTTGATTTTCCAGGGGGGAGAATTCTTGGATGAGTTTGATACTGGCCATTTCACAGAGTGGTCACCTGCATGCTAAAGAGTTAGGGCCCTTTCTAGAGTGTGAGCCTGGTCATTGGACTGTGACTTCCTCGAGGGCAGAAATTCTGTGTAATCCATCCTGTACACCTACCATCTAGGGCAATGCCAGGCCCATGGGAAACATTCAGTAAATCCTTTTTTAAATGAATTTATTCTCCCACTTTTTAAACTCCCTTGTAAATCTCTCTTCTGACCATCAAAGCAAGCAGTAGAAAAGGAATGGAATTGATGTAACTATCAGTGGTATAATTGGTTTGGTGATAGATCGCTCCACCTCAAGGGTAACCACTAAGCTGATTTCTAACATATAGATTGGTTTCGTCACTTTTGAAAGTTAGGCAAGTGGAATCAAAGAGTTTTTGTGTCTGGATTTTATTCTACTCAATATGATTTGTGAATCTCATTCATATTGCAGCATATAGTTCTTGTTTGTTCAGAGCTATGAAGTATTCCATTATATAAATGGATATTACTATTATTAATATTTATCCATGTTCATGGACATTTGGATAGTTTTAATTTGGGGCTATTTTGCATATTTCTGTTGTGAGAATTCTTGTACATGTCTTTTGGTGCATAAATTTAAGCACTTCTGTTGGGTAATAACCAGGTATGGAATTGTATCATATAGTCCATATGTGTTTAGCTATAGTATTTGCTGCCAAATAGTTTTTTATTTTTGTTTTGTCTTTTTTTTTTTTAGAATGTTTCTAATTGACTTACTTTTTCCAAAACTTTGTCTGGGTTTTTAACTGCATATCTTGATCTTCTGCAGTAGCATTAATCAGAGCCTAAAATGACAGGCCAAGTCTTCCAGCCCAGGAGTGGGCTTGGGGGAGGAGGGACTGTTAACCAGCATCTTCTCCCCAGTTCAGGAGTGTGAGCGAAGGTCAAGAAAGACCCACAAGGAGAAGACAAGGCCAGAGAAGGCTCTGGGGATGAGGGGGACATTTGCCCTGAGCTTTGAAGGATGAGGGCGATTTGAGGCAGAGGGGGTCAGAAGGAAGCGGGAAAGCGACACCTCTTTTGTAAGTTAGGGCAGAGCAGAGGGTGTGGAGTGGGGTTTGTTTACACAGAAAGGAACTAACACACCACGAGTCTGGCCATTTGGACTTGAGGCCATGAACTATGTGGTTTTAAGGGGCATGATGTGAAACGGCCAGTCCTGTGGCAAATGCAGGACCAGAAGAGGAGAAGAGCTACCTCAGTCTGTCTGCTAATCTAGCTCAAATTCCATGACTCTCTGAAGATGAAAATGCCCCTGCCAAAAAATAAAAAGAACAAATTTACAAATTTACATCTGCTTGAAAACTCTTTTCTGTCCAAATGCGTTGGCAAATGTTCAGAATCATTTGATATTTTGTTTTGAAAAATCGAAAGGGTTGGCTCTTTGAAAGTGTGGGAATTGATAGAAAAGGAAGTGTAGGGAATGACTCTCAGAATAGGGTGCTGCTACCTCTTGGGGTGGGAAGTGTCAGAGCAGGGCAGTATAGAGGGGAAACAGAGTGACCCCACTGAAGTCATGGTTTAGGAGGAGGCTGTACAAAGAGGATGTGCCTGTGCTGAAGAGAAGAGATGCTCCAGGGCTTCCCTGCACAGTCAGGCCAAGCGGCCATGACTCTTGGAACTGCTTAGAGGTCCTGCCTGTCCATGAGGGCACTGAATGGGATGACCACCAAGTTCCTTCTGGCCTCATATTTTGTTCAGCTGCAATGAGTGACACCAGGGTGCAACTTCCACACAGGCCCAGTGGAAGTTCCTGTGCTCAGGGAAAGCTGTGTCCAGGTGATGGCAACTCAAGGTGCACACCACGGTCCAGGGAGTCTTCTCTGCAAAGATGTGTGGCTATGCAGTGTCTCATCAAATCAAATGGAAGTAGGGCAGCTGGGGGTGAGTAGGGAGCTCCACCAGCCAAATTCTTAGACCTCCATAGAGGCACGCAGTCAGCTCAGGAGGCACCCACCCCAGCGTTGGCAGTTAAGGGGCTTTCTGCCTCTTCTCCCCACTTACTCCCAAGGTACATGTTCCCTTTGGAGGCTCCTTTTTCTTTTAGGTCTGACCTTGGTTTTAATTCCCCACATTGCTTTCAAGTGGATCCCACATGCCCCCGCCAGGAAAGGAGCCCTAAGGCAAGCCTGGAGGAGCACTTCGGAGGGGAAGGATGTTAAAGAGGCTCCCTTAACCTAAATCAGTTCCCAGCATTGTGATCAGACACTAGAAGAGCAGCCAAGTGATTGACAGTTCACAGGAAGATTCTCACTTCGTTTATCTCAGTTCAGCTTCGTAAGAGGGGAAGGGAGGGCAGGCTTTATTGTTCTTTACATTTTTCAAGTGAAGAAACATCCATCCCTTCCGTCAATCAGCCAGCATTTATCAAGCATCTGTTTTATTCAAGGTATAATGTAACTAGATCATGAATGATCACATCTGGGAATACAGAAAAATAACCTATACCATTCTTGCCTTCAAGAGCTCATAGTTGGGCCACATTCATCATTGTTTCCTGAAAGTCAAAAGTCTACTCTAATAAATGAAGAATCATGCTTGGGATTTTCTGTTAGAAACTTGATCTAAAGGCAGATAGATGTCTAAACAGTCAAAAAAAAAAAAAAAAACCGCAATGTAAGGCCTTTCAAAACGTTAATGTTACAAAATCATTTCATCTTTTATGAACAGGTTATGATGTGTACATAGAGATGCTGGTTTTCCTGTTCATAATCAGTAAGCACAGAACCACCTGAAAACTGCCCAGGAATGCCTGATGTTATCACATCTAAAAAAGTGATTAGACGTGAAACTTTAGCAGAGGGAAATGGCAAAACACATTTGCAAGTGTTTTGAGACACGAATGTAACTGTAAATGTTAAGGGTCTATAAAAAGTCAACAAATCAATTAGAGATAAAATTGTTGCATTAAGATAAATTCTTCCTGATGGATTCAACCAACCATATTTTAATCTGTGAGTCCCTACTTGGAGCTTACCTCTGTGCTTAGCACTGCAACAGCAATCTACATGGTTAAACAGTGCTTTAGAGCAGTGCTCAGCAAACTTTGCCTGTAAAGGAGGGCATAGTAAATATTTCAGGCCTGTGGCCCCTGAGAACTGTGGCAATGTCTCAACTCTGCTATTGGAATGCAAAAGCAGCCACAGACAATACCAGACAGAGAAGTACAGCCGTAGTTTCAGTAAAATTTTATTTATCCAGGCTGTAATTGGCCAACCCCTACTTTAGACATTTGTCAACCCTTTCATGCAGTTATCTCTCTCTCTCTCTCTTTTATTACACTTTAAATTCTAGGGTACCTGTGCAGATCTTGCAGGATTGTTACATAGGTATACACATGCCATGGTGATTTGCTGCCTCCATCCCCACCACGCTTAACCTACATTAGGTATTTCTCCTAATGTTATCCCTCCCCAACCTCACCATCCCCTGCTATCACTCCCTTAGCCCCCCACTCTCCAACAGACCCCACTATGTGATGTTCCCCTCCTCTTTGAGTCCTGAGAGGAGGCACAGTACGTTTCATTCCACATTGAGGGTGAAGAAGCCAGCTCAGAGAGGATACAGGAGTCAGCGCACAGGTACACGGGGAAGGAGTGGCAAACCCAGTTGCCTTCTGCAACAGCAATCTACATGGTTAAACAGTGCTTTAGAGCAGTGCTCAGCAAACTTTGCCTGTAAAGGAGGGCATAGTAAATATTTTAGGTTTATCTTAGTAAATAATTAGGTTTCCTAATTCCAAACCTGGCACTCCACGGCCACTGCACACCACCTATTACACAAAAGAAGTACAATCCCTGCTCAAGATAAATCAGACAAAGCCTATAGTTAGTCTTGTTCTTTTGTTCCGACTGTCGAGAGCAGGGAATTGATCGTTTTTCAATCTGGTGCTTTTTGTCATGTAGATAGAGACGTGCAAAAAGCCTGGGTTTCTACTCCAATTTTGCCTGATTCAACTTAGTGGGCTGTGGCAAGATGACAGAGTTCTCTGGAAATCCATCATCTCCTAGGAGAATTCTACAGGTTCATGTGAGTGAAGGCATGGTACTTATTTCTTTTGCTTCCTTTCCAGAGAATTGACCCTACCCTTATAGGCTGATCAAAGGTCAGGTGTTATGTTCCCAGCCTGAGACATAGTGTCTAGCACATAGTAGGTATTCAGTAAACATGTGAATGAACTGAACCTCAGGGGCAGGGACTCAAGATACTGAATGGACCCCTGGGAACTAGTTCCTATTTTTGTACTTCTGGGATTACAGATGTGAAATTCCTGGGAAATTCCTTTCTATCTCTTAGAGTCTCAGTTTTTCCCACTTTAAAATGGAGCCCACAATTCTCAACTGTTTCAGAGATGGTTGAAAAAGTAGCCACCACAGAGGAAAGCCAGGATTTGGGCAGATATTATTCTAAATCAAGGCAGTAGTTCAGCATGATGATGCCAATGAGACAGGAATCAGACTGATCCCCTGCTTTTCTATATAAACTTAAAATTTTAATTTAAATCAACTTTATTGAGGTATGATTATATATAATAAACATGTACCGTGTGTGTGTGTGTGTGTGTGTGTGTGTGTGTGTGTGTGTGAGAGAGAGAGAGAGAGACAGACCTGTATTCTGTCACCCAGGCTGGAGTAGAGTGGTGGGATCTCAGCTCACTGCAACCTCTGCCTCCCAGGTTTAAGCAATTCTCCTGCCTCAGCCTCCTGAATAGCTGGGATTATAAGCGCCTGCCACTGTGTCCAGCTAATTTTTGTATTTTTAGTGGAGACGGGGTTTTGCCATGTTGGCCAAGCTGGTCTTGAACTCCTGATCTCAAGTGATCTGCCCACCTTGGCCTCCCAAGGTGCTGGGATTACAGATGTGAGCCACTGTGCCTGGCTATGTTTTTTGTTTTTTTTTTTTTTGTTTGTTTTTTGAGATGGAGTCTCACTCTGTCACCCAGGCTGGAAGTGCAGTCGCACGATCTTGGCTCACTGCAACCTCTGCTTCCTGGGTTCAAGCAATTCTCTGCCTCAGTCTCCCGAGTAGCTGAGATTACAGGTGCCCACCACCATGCCTAAGTAATTTTTGTATTTTCAGTAGAGACAGGGTGTCACCATCTTGGCTAGGCTGGTCTTGAACTCCCGATGTTGTGATCCACCATCTCAGCCTCCCAAAGTGCTGGGATTACAGGCATGAGCCACCACACCTGGCTGTGCCTGGCCATGTTTTTAAGTGTGTTGTGCATAGTTCATTGAGTTTTGATGAACAGATATACAAATGCAACCACCACAGTCAGTATAGAACATTTCCATTACCCCAAAAGTTAGGCTTTACTCCTTCCCAAGCAATTCCCCCTCCCAGCCCCAAGTAACCACTGACTTGCTTTTATTAAATATTGTATTTTTATTAAACACATTTTTTTCTCATGGTAAAAGTAATACATACTAATCAAGAGGTCCAGAAAATATAGAAAAGTATAATAAAGAAAAACAAAAGTCTTAGTCACGTTATCCAGATACAGTTCATATTCTTATTTATATGTATTTTCTTCCCATTGTGTGTGTGTGTGTGTGTGTGTGTGTGTGTGTGTGTGTGTCCATTTAATAATACTGAGGTCATGATCTATACACAACTTCATTGGTGATTGCATATTTGTCTATGAAGATTGTATCTAAAATCATTTTGTTCACAGAGCTTCCAATTAACTCCTATATTTGATTAATGGCACCAGTTTACTCAAACTAGAAACCTGAGTTGCTATGAAGAATAGATCTTTTTTTCCTAATACATTTTCTAGTCGGTTGTTGCTGTTGTAAAAAGAACATCAGTGAGTTTCTGTATAGCGTATTTAACTTGTATCCATTGACCTTCTTGAATTCTGTTATTTCCTATAGTTTTAAAAAAATATTTTCTTAGATATTTTACATGTAAAATAATCTCTTCTGTGAATAATAGCCTTTTTTTGCTGTCTGATTTTTATGCTTCCTTCTTTCTTTCCTTCTTTTACTTCCTGAGTATAAATAAATCCTGGACGGGCGCAGTGGCTCATGCCTGTAATGCTAGCACTTTGGGAGGCTGAGGTGGAAGGATCACTTGAGGCCAGGAGTTAGAGACTAGCCTGGGCACCATAGCAAGATCTCATCTCTACAGAAAAAAAATATAAAAGTTAGGTGGGCGTGGTGGCATGCACCTGTAGTCCTAACTACTAACTACTTAAGAGGCTGAGTCAAGAGGATCCCTTAAGCCCAAGAGTTCAAGACTGCAGTAAGCTATGATTGCGTCCTTGCACTCCAGCTGGGTGACAGAGTGAGACCCTGTCTCTAATAAAAACAATTAATCCTGACATGCAAACCACTGCAGAACAGCCTAGCAGCTTGTGGGGAGCCAAGGAAAGAACTCTGAGGCTCATGGAGGATGCTTTTAGGCTGAACTGTCTTAAATAGCTGGAACTCCATTAGACTTCCCCTATCCATTTGTGTAGTCTTATTGTGTGGACCTGCTCCAACGCTGCTCGCTTACAATAGGGTCAAAATGAATTTCCAGATGTGATCAAGACCCTTCTGGTCCTTTGCAGAGAGCTGTGCCAATCTGGGAATGAACCAAGTTCATCCGTGGTTTATAACTTGTAGGAAATATACAAGAACTGCCAACTGGTTTCATCTGGGCCTATATTCTCCATAAGGTGACTTAGCAATACTTATTTAAAAATCAGGGGTGTGTGTGTGTGTGTGTGTGTGTGAGCGCATGCATGCACACACATGTGGCCTCATTCTAAACTTTGGAGGGTGGGAGGAACTCGTGATGGGCATTTTGTCTTCTGAGCCCATAATATACTGTGTTTGTCATGATATGTAGTATTTGCAAGCTTAGGGAGGAATCTAAGTATGACCCAGCACTGGGTAAGCCAAGTATGAGCCTGGGGTGAATTTTGAAGCCAGGGGACCCTCTATCATTTTTTATGGGACAAGCAGTAAAGGATTGTTGTTAAGGCTTGAAGGGGCATAAAGGGTAACCTTGCCTTTGTGAGGCCTCAACTTTGTTTGTAAATGTACAGGTGGTAGAAGGAACTTGTTGGGGAAGAAAATGGAGTAAGTCTGGGGGAAGCTTTGCCTACTCCTCCACGTTAGGAAAAAAAACCCAGGGGAAGACACAAGACCTGAGTAACAGCTTTTGGGTCTCTCTGACTTGGGTTAAAAGAGAGCTGGGTCTTGCCCCAGGAAGTACGCGGGCACCGTGACAAATAAGAATAGCCATGAATCAACTGCCCTTAGCTCTCAGAGGTAAGGGTGTGAGACAAACAACATTCCAGCAGTGCTAATTCTGCAGGGGATTAAAAAGCCAGTATTAGGCAGAAGAGGCTTCTGTGCATGCATCACTCAGAGCGGAACCAGAGTGGGGCCACTCCATCAACTGGTCACCAGCAGTGCTTGATGAGCTTCGTACGAAACTGAGAGCAAGTGTTTAGAAACTTTTATAGCAATTGATCAAACAATTTTACTTTAATTTAATTTCTGTTGAACTTTTTTTTTTTTTTTTTTTTTTTTTTTGAGACAGAATCTTGCTCTGTTGCCCAGGCTGGAGTGCAGGGCTACCATCTCTGTTCACAGTAACCTCTGCCTCCTGGTTCAAGTGATCCTCCTCTCTCAGCCTCCCAAGTAGCTAGGACTACAGTCATGCACCACCATGCCCAGCTAATTTTTGTATTTTTACCTACAGAAGAAGTTTTGCTATGTTGCCCAGCTGGTATCGAACTTCTGGGCTCAAGCGATTTGCCTGCCTTGGCCTCCCAAAGTGCTGGGATTATAGATCTGAGCCCTTGCACCTGACCTGAAAAAAATATTAAAGGGGGGCTTGACTTTGTATGTCTTTTAAAATTTAACGTTTCTATTCATTCGTTTTCATTACATTTCTATGACAAATTGGAAATAAAAGAACATAGGCCCTTCACTAGTGATGATTTGAGAAGCACCAAGACAGTAGGGTGCCCTGTGGAGTAGACAGTGGATCAGTAGACAGAACGAGGGGGATCTCAGCGAATGCCAGGCACTCAAGGAGGGCTTCCTGGGGCAGGGACTCAAGTCAGACTTTGGGGGGATGGGCAGGACCTTGACAAATGGACAGGACCCCAGGTCACTCCTACAGCCACGAGGGAGTACTCACTCAGTATAAGCATGTTTGCGAGTTACTTTTAGTGCGTGTACATTCTGTCCCAAACACTGTGCTAGGTGCAATGGGCAGTTTGCAGCACTGAGAGCTGAATGTTATGGGAGCCAGGGCTCTGGGTTCTGGATACAGCCCTTTTAAAATCTCCCTGAATAGCACCAGGAAGATCATTTAACCCTTCCCACTCTCCCACCCTCTAAACTGTAAGAGCCATAAGGGCAGTGACTGTCTTCGGTGAGCAATGCCTAGCTCACCCTGACAAATGGCAAGTTCCCAGTAAAATTTTTGGTGAATGAATGGACAGGTTTCAGTTGTAACACCTGAAAAATGTGCAGTGGAGGAGAGGGAGGCTAGATGAGATTGATGGTTTTGCAACTGTAAAGTGAAAAACTATATTGTGTAGCCAACCTGTCCTGCAAGAAGCTCCAGGAAATCAAGTTTTGTAGCTGGGTTATCAAAACAGGGATTCTGTTAACAAGGAAAAGGGGAGAATGGGCATGTACTGGCAACTGTTGGTATTTACCACAATATGTATGTGTGATTCCCTCCCCCCACCCCACCCCCTGCCTTTCATATTACCAAGAGAGTCTTCAAGGAAGGAGTTCTTTTTAAAGAGAATGTAGGCTGGGCGCGGTGGCTCATGCCTCTAATCCCAACACTTTGGGAGGCCAAGGTGGGTGGATCACTTGAGGTCAGGAGTTCGAGACCAGCCTGGCCAACATGGCAAAACCCCATTTCTACTAAAAATACAAAAATTAGTGGGTGTGGTAGCAGGTGCCTGTAATCCCAGCTACTCGGGAGCTGAGGCAGGAGAATCGCTTGAACCAGGGAGGTGGAGGTTGCAGTGAGCCGAGATTGTGCCACTGCACTCCAGCCTGGCAACAGAATGAGACTCTGTCTCAAAAAAATAAAAATAAAAATAAAATAAAGATAACGTAGAAGGAAGTTTTATAGAAAAGAATAAGAAGGACATTGAAGCAGGAGGAATGCTGTGTGTGTGTAGCTGGGAGGCAGGAGTTGGCAGGCCCTGGTGGAGGCCTGAGCAGGCAGCCACTGCTCCCCGCTACCTTGGCAGGCACAGGACCCTCCAGCCCAGGGGACTGAGCTCCGACTTCCTGCTTCTCTTCTCCTGCCTCCCCCACTAAGCAGAAGTGACCCCTGTGACATTGGCACAGTCCAGGGGCCCAGGACCCAGCCCTGAGGCTTGAGAGACCTCTCCCTTCTGTAGGCTTTTGCCACAGGATCCCTGATACCCCACCAGGTCCTCAAGCACTTGAGCAAGTGCTCGAGGACCCTCACTGGGTCAAAATCGAACCACCTGCTTCTCTCTCTTTCTCACCCGCTGATTTCGCCTCTCCCATTCTCTCCATCCTTCCTCTCCTCTCTGTGGCAATGGCAAAGCACAAGCAGGAAGTGAGGAAACTGACCATCCTCTCTCCATTTCAGAGGTAGCAGAGACTCCTTGGGAAGACTCAAAGGACTGTACCCACTGCCTGCCATGTCTCTGTGGCCACCTTTCCGATGCGGATGGAAGCCGGGGGCCAAGGGACTCTAGAGGGGCCTCTCCACAGCTTCCCCATCAGGACTTCGAGACCCTGTTGGCAGGGTGCCTGAGGCATGGCTGCCTCTTTGAAGACACCAGCTTCCCGGCCGCCCTGAGCTCCATCGGCAGCGGGTCCCTGCTGCAAAAGCTGCCACCCCGCCTGCAGTGGAAGAGGCCCCCGGTGAGGCAGACCCTCCTGCCCCAGAGTTTAGGGCATTGGATATATGGGAGAATAAAAGTCTTTTTCCTACTCTCTACTCTCCACTCAACACAACATACTCTTCTAACACCAGATGTGTGGGAGGTTTTCCCCATTTGCCAAGAAATTCTCTAGTGGACACCATGTGGGTATTCTGTAATGAAATTTAATTCTGACACTGTCTACCTAGAGACAGTGTCAGATCTCATGGGTTGCGTGCACATCCCAAAAGACTGCCCCCACTTCAGATGCCAATCACAAGTCCCAGGTTGTAACCTGTACTTCTCATGACCGGCCACAAATCAGGGCTGCCACGATCCGCTCCGTGGGTTTGATTAATTTGCTAGAGAAGCTCACAGGACTCAGGGAAATGCTTCACTTACATTTAATGATTTATTATAAAGGGCATTACAAAGGTTGCAGATGACAGCCACGTAGAAGAGAGGCATAAGGCAAGGCATGGGGAAGGGGTGTGGAGCTCCTATGCCCTCCTTGGGTATGCCACCTTCCAGGGACCTCCGTGTGTTCAGATATCCAGAGCTCCCTACCTTGTCCTTTGGGTTTTCATGGAAAATTTATTACCTAGGCATGATTGATTACATCATTGGCCTTTGGTGATTAACTCAACCTTCAGTTTCCCTCACCTCCCCAGATGTCAGGGGTAGGGCTAAAAGCCCCAACCTTCTAATCCTGCCTTGGTCTTTTCAATGGCCAGATCCTATCCTGAAGCTATCCAGGGAACACCAGCCACCAGTCAATCATTAGCATACAAAGGACACTCTTATCACTCTAGAGGTTCCCAAGGTTTTAGGAGCTGAATGTCAGAAACTGAGCACATGAAGACCAAATATATATTTCACAATATCACACTGGGTCTTACTGTCATTGATCTCCCTGAGAAGGGAACTGGGTACGTTCCCACATTCTCACTTTCCAGATGGAGAAAACCAGGGGGTGATTTTGAGAGTGGTGTAAGATGTAGCTCTCCCTCAGCCCTGCCCAGAAATATGCAGAGCAACTAGAGCCAAAAATACATCAAGGTACTGTTTAGCTTCATCTGAGATGGCAAGGCTTCCTGAGTCACAGCCAATACCATCTGCCAGAGAGATAAATTTTAACATATCTCCCACCTCCTCCCCCAAAACAGTCTCATGAAACGTGTAAATTAAGAAGCTATTAATCACTTTACAAAAGTATTCTTCACTTTATAAAATACATCAATTCCTTTAAAAAGCAACTTCTTAATGTGTTCAAATGTAATCCATCTCCCTGAAGCTTGATTTACATACAAGGTTTCAGGAACATGGCTAGCAAACAGCCTGTGTAAGCCTGTGCCACAGACGCTTTCCTTTACTTTTCTCTACTCACCCATCGCCATTGATACCTTCAGCCCCAGACTTATGAAGTCCCTACTGTGTGTAAAATTCTGCAGTGAGCCTTCTACACTACATGGAAATCCTGGGAACTGCTGACATAGAGACTGTGTTCTACACCTGACTCTTGGGGAAACTGTGTCCACACAAAGACTGAAAGATTTAAATCTTGCCATGGAGCAGAGACCACCCCCTTACCGCCCCACTCCAGGCTGCATCGTAGCGGGGAAAGCCAAAGAGACCATCATAGTGGTCAGGAATAGGAAGGAGGAGTAGGGGGAGAAAAAGGAGAAAGAGAAGACCTCTAGGAAAACTGAGAATACCTCAATATCTACACAGAGTTCTCCAGGGCTCTGACTTATACGAGCTGTAAGAAGGAATGAGAAATACAAAGGACAGAATTGTGTATCCCAGATCTTTTGGGATAGCACTGATTTCACATATATTCTGTATCTCTGTCCCCTTAAGTCCAGTTTTGAGGTATGGGAAAACATGGTCCTTGTAGCTCCAGGAGCTTTGTTGGTCTAGGTCAGAATGACAGTTCTGTTTGTCTCCCCCAGGAGCTGCACAGCAATCCTCAGTTTTATTCTGCCAAGGCCAAAAGGCTGGATCTGTGCCAGGGAATGGTAGGTAAGTTTGCACAGCCTCCAGAGACATACACCAGCTTGCCTGCTGGCCAGGCCTGGCCATGACAGAGTGGATGATAAAGAAGAGAATCCAGTGCTCACCACTGGAGAAAGCCCCAGAAATGATTATTCATTGGCAAACCCTGAACACCACCTGGACAGGTTCTGTTCTGTGCTGTGAAGTTTATAAAAACTGGTCCTCTGAGGATGCGTGGGTATGCCATATCCTGCCTAAGTCTTCACATCGTCCTCATTACCAGTTGACAGGTCTAAATTTTAAGTTTGGAAAATGTGCTCACTCTATTTTAGCTCCCATAATGGGGCCTTCTTGAGGCAGCAGTCATTAGCCTCCCAGAATAGGATCAAAGCAGATCTATCCTCAACTCTACTTTTTAAAAATAGTAAATTGGTCATCAGGGAAGGCCCAAGTCCAGTGATATCCATTTCACAGACAGGGAAATGGGGTCCGAAGGGTTGAGGCTTTCTCAGAAGAACATAAATCAGTTTCAGAGGCAAGATTTGGAGAAAGGGGGTGATGTTAAGGTCCAAATTCCTGAGGATAGGGCATTCAGGAATCTAAAAGCTGGTCCAGGAACATAGCTCTGGTTTTGGTGTCAAGTTGGATTTCAGCCAGTGCTCCCAGTGCCCCACTCTGCTCACTCATCATCTGCCTTCCCAGTATATACTTTCCTTCTCCTAAACTAGGCTGGTAGCCCAGAGGGGGGTAGCCACTGGGACCAGGCATTTCCTGCAGGCACGAAGTCCCAGTAGATTCATGCAGATGCTGTGTGCTGTCTGACTTAGGAGACTGCTGGTTCTTGGCTGCTTTGCAAGCTCTGACCTTGCAACAGGACATCCTGAGCCGGGTTGTTCCCCTGAATCAGAGTTTCACTGAGAAGTATGCTGGCATCTTTCAGTTTTGGGTGAGTGTCTTTCCAAGGCCTTTGGCTGGAGGAAGCCTTAGGAAAGAGGGTTTCTGGAGGACCATGTCTTCACCTTCTGGGCTCACCACCATCTGCAGGAGTCCTCATTCACCAGGGGCCACTTTCTCCCTCCAGTTCTGGCACTACGGGAACTGGGTTCCTGTGGTGATCGATGACCGTCTGCCTGCGAATGAGGCTGGCCAGCTGGTCTTTGTCTCCTCCACCTACAAGAACTTGTTCTGGGGCGCGGCTTCTGGAAAAGGCCTATGCCAAGTAAGAAACCAGCAGAAATATCTCCATTCACATCGCTTCTTTTCTCTCTCTCAATGTTGAGGGAGGGGGAGATGGAGTCAGGTAAAGTTTATGAAATGAGATCCTGAGGCATGTCTCCGCTGACATAGAAGTGACAATGTATTCAGAGTCTTTTGTGTAGGAGTCACCTCGTCTAAACCTGCATTCAAGAGTTTTGCCTTTCTCTAATGGATGGAATTAAGGGGAATAGGAGCTCTGAGTATATATTCTCTCCTTTGCTCCTGGTGTAGAATGAAGAAGTAGCAAGATACACCCAAAGAATACCTAAGCAAAGGCCTCACTGCGCATTCAGACCATCTGATCTACAGTTTAAATGCCCCTTCCTTTGTTTTGAATGAAACTCTCTCAACCTAGCTGATCACTGCTGTCCCCAGCAGCTGAGAGGCCTGAATGAAGGAGTAGCAGCAGGGAATCCACCTGCTTGGGTCCCTGTGGGGTGGCCTGAACATCAGGGATTGGACTGTGGGCACAGCTTCAATGATACAGCCACAATATGAAAGTTTAAGAGTTTTTCATACCTACAGACCCTAGAGTGTACTGGCATGCATGGAGGGCGCGCACGCGCGCGCACACACACACACATTGCACACACTTGCACACACGCGCGCACACACACACACACACACACTTGCACATGGAGGTCAGGGAGCCCAGGCAGAGAGGAGGAAATGGACCCGTGGTAGACCCATGCCTTTTCTTGAGTCCAGGGTATTGTCCTAACGGGTTTCACTCAAGCAGCTTTAACTGATGGGTTCAAAGCAAGCAGGCATTAGTTCTAAGAGATCTTGCTGTGATTGACAGGCAGTCACTTTATGATCTCAGGCAAACATCTGAATGGTCCATTTAAAGGAAGTGGTGGGGAAGAGGGGGTTCCCAGTTTTCTAGGCAGGAGAGATGCCTCTAAGTTTTATTTATGACCACCAGCTGGAGCCATTCAGGATGGGCGTGGGATTGGAAACTGTCAGTGTTGCCCGCGCCCTGCTTTTGGTATAAGAAGATTAAACTCCTATTTAAAAGTGGATGCCAAAGCCACATAACATTATAAACACTCACTACACTCTTCCTCTCATGTTTATTTCTTCCCTGGGCAGGCTCTCAGGTTCCTATGAAGACTTGCAGTCTGGACAGGTGTCTGAAGCCCTTGTAGACTTCACTGGAGGGGTGACAATGACCATCAACCTGGCAGAAGCCCATGGCAACCTCTGGGACATCCTCACCAAAGCCACCTACCACAGAACCCTCATTGGCTGCCAGACCCACTCAGGGGTGAGACTGGGCTGGCACTGGCAGAATGCCTTCTTCTCCTGTACCCATACCCCCATCTACCACCACTGCTGTCCCTGGGTGTGGGCTCAGGACCTCCACCCAGCTCCTATTGCTGAGGTCCTGGTGTTCAAACCAGAGCAGCGAGGCCGGGCGCGGTGGCTCACACCTGTAATCCCAGCACTCTGGGAGGCCGAGGCAGGCAAATCACCTGAGGTCAGGAGTTTGAGACCAGCCTGGCCAATATGGTGAAACCCTGTATCTACTAAAAATACAAGAATTAGCTGGGCATGCTGGTAGTCGCCTGTAATCCCAGCTATTTGGGAGGCTGAGGCAGGAGAATCACTAAAACCTGGGAGGCGGAGGTTGCAATGAGCCGAGATCGCACCATTGCGCTCTAGCCTTGGCAACAAGAATGAGATTCTGTTAAAACACACACACACCCACAAAACAAAAAAGCCAGAGTAGCAGTACTGAGGCATTAGGGCAGGCAAGGCAGTAGGAAAAAGAAGACGATGCGCAGAGCAGGAAGCTAACAATTATTAAGTGCCAGCTACATGCAAGGCACTTCTCCATCCTATTTGATAACAGCCAAAACCATGGAACAGGAGTAGGAAGCCCTCGGGTCAGCCCTGCCTTCACTGATGGCCAAGCATGTCACCTCACACATTGACTACGAAACTCTAAATGGAGATTGTCCTCTGTAAAATGGAGGGTATGACATGACCACTGCAGAATGGATCACTTATTGAGATGGTGGAATTAGACTACGGATACCAAAAAGCTTTGAAAACTGCAATGTACCATACCATGATTCTCTCCCACATTTCTCTCCGTAAACCCCTGCTCCAGCCAAGCAGCCCTCCTATGACTCAAAGAATAAGCTGTAGATAGCAGAAGACTGATCAGGACCTCTCTTGTCTCTGCAGAAGGAGAAGGTTCTGGAGAATGGGCTGGTGGACGGCCATGCCTATACTCTCACAGGAGTCAGGAAGGTGGGTTGAGGTTGGCCCCTCGGTTTCCCTCTCAGCCTTGCTCTTCTCTCTCTGGGCCCTAGCTCATCTTGGTGGATTTAGTTTCTGCGCCCTCTGGGGGAGTGGGTAGAGTCTTTGGTGGGTCCCTGTGCCTCTGCACCTATTTCCTGGGGTAAAGTGGTGGACGAAATGGTTGTTCTTGGCAGCCCAGAGTGAAGTAAAGTTCAAGGAAAGGTTGTGAGATACAGCAGGTGGGAGGATGGTTGGCTGAGGGCTGCCCCAGGGGATGAGGTTGGGATGGTGCCTTGGCAGGTAGATAAGAGACACGTGGTTGTGTTCTTTTGAGTTTCTGATTAGCCTCTCCAAAGGAGGCAATCAGATATGGATTAATCTCAGTGAGCAGAGGGGGTGCCTTTGAATAGAATGAGAGGCAGGTTTGCCCTAAGCAGTTCCCAGCTTGACTTTTCCCTTTAGATTAGTGATTGTGGGGTCCCAAGATTTACTTTTCTTTCACAAAATCTATTGGTTTCCTAGGGTTGCCACAACAAATTACCATAAACCAGTGGGGGGGGGGGGGGGGTGCTTAAAAACAACAGAAATTAATGTTGTCAGTTCCAAAGGCCTGAAATCTGAAATCAAGGTGTGGGTTGGTCATGCTCCCTCTGAAGGCTCTAGGGAAGAGTCCCTGCTTGCCTCCTCCACCTTCTGGTGGCTCCAGGTGTTCCTTGGCTTGGGCTACATATCTCAGTCTCTGCCTCCATCAGCATGTGGCTTTCTCTGTGTCCTCTCCCCTTCTCTTCTGACACTTGTCTTTGGATTTAGAGCCCACGATAATCCATAATTATCTCATCTCCACATTCTTAATTTAATTACATTTGCAAAGATCCTATTTCCAAATAGGGTCATGTTCAGAGGTTCAGAGTGTATGTATCCTCTTTGGGGAGGGTCATAGGTATGACTATATCCACTGCCATACATATGACCATTGACCTTATTTCACAGATCAGGAAATGGAGACACAGAGAGGTTAGGCAATTTGCCCTAGGTCTCACAGTTTATAAGCACAAGGAGCAAAGCCACTTCCTCCTTTACCAGCTCTCTCTGGGCCTGTGATTTTCCACTGCAAGTGCTCAGCTGTGGGCCCGAGTCTCACTCAGATATCTGGAATGCTTGCACTCAGCCCAGCCACCTAAACTGCCTCTCGTTTTATGCAGGTGACCTGCAAACATAAACCTGAGTATCTAGTCAAGCTACGGAACCCCTGGGGAAAGGTGGAATGGAAAGGAGACTGGAGTGACAGGTGAACTTTGGGGGACATCTTGGAGGGGCGAGAATGGGTAGGTGTAGGCAAAGGAGGCTGCCATTTGCACATAAATTCAAATGTGTACTTCCTTTGGTCTTAGGCTGGATCAGGAAGCTTTCAGACTGGGATGCTCAATCCCTCACATTTATTAGATGCTTTATGGTATAAAGACTGCTTTCTCTTTCATTATAATGATTAAAGCTAATGTTTATTTTCGGGCCTGCCAACACTGAGCTAAACCCTTTGAATTTTTATTATCTCATTTAATCCCCCAAACAACACTATTACAAAGTAGATAGTTTTATCCCCACTTTACTAATAGAGAAACCTGGATTAATTGAATTGCCTAAGGTCATACAGCGTGACTCAACCAAAGTCTTTGGTGCCCGAGTCCAGTGTCTTTCCCTGGCATGGTTCAGTACACTCCTGGGTTTGCTGAGTCAAAGTAGACAAATTTGGATTGGACTCTACACTCTGATTACATAGAGTAGCCTCTGGGCATTCTGATTCGATGCTGGCATTTAGGTTGTTTCTGCCTAATGGTAGCCCTAAAGAAATGTGGGTTTTGCAGGCTAGACACTGGCTGTAGGGCACTGGCAGTTAGGGAGGTCAAGTCCTAAAGTCCTTCCTTCTGTCATCATGAAGATTTATAGTACTTAATCCTGTACAGGTCTTTTGAGTATACAAGCATGTCCATATACACATTATCACTTAATCATTTTTATAGCGAAAAAATGAAGGCTTAGACAAACAAGTTGAATTTTTCTCCTGGTGGAATGTGCTGCATTATATTTGTTACATATTAGTAAACAGAGTTGTTAGAGGAGCTGGGCCGATGTGGGAAAACGTCATCCAAAGAAACACATAAATTTTAAAGTGTTACAGAAATCTAACATCATGTTGTTGCTGGTGGCGATTTCTTCACAGGGGAACAAGCATTAACATTAGAGATAGATGATGGGTAAAATTACACTGTTGTTACTTCCTAGCTGTGTGATCTTAGTTTAGGGAAGCTTTTTAATTTATTGGATCCAGAGGTATAGTGAATATTAAAATGATGAGCTTTTATTTTGCAGTGTTTAATCTGCTGTTAATCCCATTCAGCATCTTTTTCATTTTAAATGTTATATTTTCAATTCTAGAAATTCCACTTGAGATTATCTTCCATTTCTCCCCTCATTATGTCCATGCTTCTCTTTACATCCTTGAGAATGGCATTTTTATAACAGCTGTTTTAATGTCCGTATCTGCTAATTCCATCATCTCTCTCATTTCCGTGTGAGTTTCTATAGACCGTTTTTTGATTCCTGGTCACAGATCATATTTCTGCTTCCTCATATAGCTAATAACTTCTTATTGCATGCTGGACATTGTAAATTTTAGTTTTAGAGTGCTGAATTTTACTGTATTTCTTTAAAGAATATTGGACCTTTTTTAAAGTAAGTAGTTACATTGCTTAGGGATTATTTTGATACTTTGACATTTTTAAGCACTTTTAGGGAAGGTCAAGACAAACCTTTATTTCAGGGATAATTTGATTCCACTACTAAATTGTAGACCCTCTGGGATCTCTATTAAAGATTCCATATATTCAACAAAGTCTTTTGGCTGGGCACAGTGGCTCACACCTGTAATCCCAGCACTTTGGGAGGCGGAGGAGGGCAGATCATTTGAGGTCAGCAGTTCAAGACCAGCCTGACCAACATGGTGAAACCACATCTGTACCAATAATATGGAAATTAGCCAGATGTGGTGGCATATGCCTATAATCCCAGCTGTTTGGGAGGCTGAGGCAGGAGAATTGCTTGAACCCGGGAGGCAGAGGTTGCAGTGAGCCGAGATCGCACCACTGTACTCTAGCCTACATGGCAGAGTTAGACTCTGTCTCAAAAATAAGTAAATAAATAAATAAATAAAGTCTTTTAACTCTGTCTGGTGGGAATGCATGAGATTCCCAGCACTGTGTCCTGCTTACAGTCCAGTCTTGGGGAGTTTCACTTTAAGAAAGCACAGACTAAGTCTCAGCCAAAGATGCAAGGGAACCCCTCTGAAGTTCCCGGAACTCCTTTTTATGAGCCACTTCCTCTCAGGTGCTTTGCCCAGCAAATTCTGGCTGTCTTCATCTCCCCGAATTCCAGATTCTGTCTCCTCCACTCAGCCAGACCTACATGTTCTTTTTTGAGTCCCTTTCCCTGTAGCAGTGGCCAGGAAATTACCTTCAGGAAGAATGCGAGGGCTCACTTCTTTTGTTTCCAGCCTCCTGGGATCACAGACCCATGTTGCCTGCTGTCCAATATCTGAAAACAGCTTCTTACATTTTGTCGCATTTTTACTTCTTGATGATAGGAGGCTTTCAGGACAGTCTTACTCCTTCATGGCCAGAAGTAGAAGTTCAAATGATGGCTTTTGCAAAGACACAGGTTCAAATGTTAGCTCTGACATTTCATAGATGTATGACTTCAGCAAGTGACTCAATCTCTCTTAACTTCAGTTTTCTAATCTCTAAAATGAGAACGACAACGTTGTTGTTAGCCTTGAATGAAATAATGTAGGTCAAGACCTAGCCCAGTGCTTAGCTCATAGTAAGCTATCAATGAAAGCTACATGCTACTATGTAATATAGAATGGGAAATTCAGTTGTCTGAAGCAGTATGAAAATAATAATAAATAGTGACACTGCAGAGCCTTAACTAAAGAATTTCTAGCATGCCCCCCCACAAGCTTTTCATTCCCTTTTCTATTTTCAGTTCAAGTAAATGGGAGCTGCTGAGCCCCAAGGAGAAGATTCTGCTTCTGAGGAAAGACAATGATGGAGAATTCTGGTACTGGACTTGGGGGACTTGGACAAATGTCCTGGCCTGCATTTGAAAACCCATCCGACAGACATTTATTGGATGGGTGCCAGGAACCTCATGTACAGAGATCAATAAGGCACCATGGTCTAGCAGGACAAACAGCCCCTATAAATACATGGTCCGTCTCTGTGATGAGAGTAGAGGCCACTAGCGTGGAGCTCAGGGAGGGCTCGGCCAGGCTGTTTCCTCCTCTCTGGCTTCCCCTCTGCTCTCTTGCTCATTATATTCAAAAAAGGTTTTGCCTTTTTTGTCCTGAAAAGGCCTTGAGGTAGGAAGAAACTGCAAAGTCTTACCATAGGGTAGGCTCCCTGACTGGTGTCCTCCAGAGCAGAGTAACACTTCCACCTACTCCCACCCACTCCGGAGCTGCTCACCTCATTTTTTAAAAATTGTACTTTAAGTTCTGGGGTACATGTGCAGAACGTGCAGGTTTGTTACATAGGTATACACATGCCATGGTGGTTGGCTGCATCCATCACCCTGTCATCTATATTAGGTATTTCTCCTAATGCTATCCCTCCCCTAGCCCCCCAGTCCCTGGCAGGCCCTGGAATGTGATGTTCCCTTCCCTGTGTCCATGTGTTCCCATTGTTCAGCTCTCACTTATGAGTGAGAACATGGGTCACCTCATTTTTTGAAAGGCCATCAAAACATTTTGAGCTGATACTGCTTCTAGGTGTTTGACAGGGGCCCCATCAGTTACCCTTTGCTTTTGCTTGCCACTGTTACTATTAATGTCAACCCTTGTTCCAAGGACTCCTCCCGTTAACCATCCAGTTCAGCCTGCCACAGCCCTCTCCCTTTGGAAGCTCTTTCACTGAACTGAAGCCCTGCAAATTCCTTTTTTTTCCACCTTTTGGTTAAGTAAACTGAGCCAGTTTAAATAGAGTATCACAGGCCGAAAGTTAGCAAGTAGAGGCAAAGATCTTCATTAATTAATGATTAAGAACTGATATGCAATTCTTACTGAACATTTACAGATAAAACAAACGACTAGTTAGCTATGCACTAATTCAGCTGCTGTCACCATGATTCCAGAAACAGGAACATCTCCCCCAATCAGCCATGTGGCCAGCTGCTTCCAGCCAGAGGGTGGGTCTTCTCAGCAGCTGCAACTCCCCACAATGGACTCTCACAGGGATCTAGCCAGCCCCAGCTCGTGTACTGATGGCCAGCTCAGCTCTGCACAAGAGCTGGTGTCTTTGTCCATGAGAGGGCTGGGATGCCCACTGCTTTGTCTACCCCTCGCCATCGGTCCTGATGACTAGGCGTTATCTGGTCCATCTCTTTGTGCTGTTCCTTTTCCTCTCCACAGGATGACACTGCAGGACTTTAGAGCACATTTTGTGCTCCTGGTCATCTGTAAACTCACCCCAGGCCTGTTGACCCAGGAGGCGGCCCAGAAATGGACGTATACCATGCGGGAGGGGAGATGGGAGAAGGGGGAGCACAGCTGGTGGCCGGAGGCAGTTGCTGCACGGTGAGCACGTGCACAAGAGCAGGGCTCTTGGGGTGACGTTGTGAGCGGGGGTGTGAGAGTGACTTCACATGGGAGTGCAGCACAAGTTCTGCACTAGCCAAGGCGGGAGGAGGCTCGGTTTGTCTCACCATGTGCTGGGGCCCTGGGCTATGACCACAGGGAGGACGGGGGCCCCTGTGGTACCAATGGACCATAACAGAGTCCTCTCAGTCAAGCCGTCAGTCTGTGGGGTTGCATCTTCCCAGAGGGTTGCCCTGTCCTAGTGACCACTGGGGGTCACAGGCACACAGACATGGGAAAAGCAGGGTCAAGGGAGAATCTTTCTTTAGTGTTAGGAGAAGGCCACTGAAAATACTGAGGTAACCACCCACTAGCTGCACAGGATTGAAATGGAAATTGTATCAGGTCCTGCCCACCTGGAGCTTGGGAGGAACACAAACCCTGGGCTTCCCAGGCTCACTAGACAGGGGGAGACAAACCTGTCTGAACTTGCAAGATGGGACAGGTTTGGTGGCTGTGTCCCTTCCTCCACTTTGGAGATAGTGAGCCATCCCCTTTGAAGGCAAGGCCTGTGGGGTGTGACCTCAATGGGCCAGGGTGGCCTTAGCTCTGGAGTCCCCCTTTTGAGAGTATTTCCTTTAAAGTCTGAAGCCAAACTTAAGCTAAGGTTTTTGCCTCCAGTAAGTGCAAAGGTCCCTAGGATCATGGTCACCTCCCCTGGGAGTTAAGGCAATTGCTTACTCAGGTAGCACATGCTTGTGGGGTAAATAAAAATACATATCCTGATGATGTATTTTACACCTGGGCGAGGCACTGAGCGAGACAAAGAGTCTACAGTGGTGTGAACAACTCCAGTTCAGTGTGTCTGGAGAAGCCTCCAGGTGGAAGAGCAAGGGGGGAGGGCATAGAGCCAAGGTTGAAGGGACTCCAACTCTGTCCTGATGGGACTCAGGGTGTTAATCCTTGCAGAAGTGTCCTTGGACCGTTCACCTCTTAGTAGTTCGGCGAGCAGGCTGCTTGGGGATATGGGGTCCATTCTCACCTTGCTGTGTTCTGCCCCAGACACATTTTGGAAGAACCCGCAGTTCCTGCTGTCTGTCTGGAGGCCTGAAGAGGGCAGGAGATCCCTGAGGCCCTGCAGCGTGCTGGTGTCCCTGCTCCAGAAGCCCAGGCACAGGCGCCGCAACCAGAAGCCTTACCTCGCCATTGGCTTCTACCTCTATAGGGTAGGTGGACCTCTGAACCACAGGGCATGTGACCAAGCACGGGTTCGCCAGCAGTGACCATGTCTTCCTGCTTCTTACCCTCTTTACCATCTGTCTCTGTTCACAGACCTGGGTTTTCAAAGGCAGGCACTGTCTTTAGGAACATGTGATTTAGAACAAGTCACCTTCTTGCACTAGGCCATCAGTTTCTTCATCTGTAAAATGGGGACAATGATATTTAGGCAAAAGGTGGAATAAAAGAGGATTATGTGGTAGTGCTTGTTATTGTGCCTGGCACATAGTTAGTACAATCAATATTGGCTTCCTTTTCCTCTCCCCAAAAGCCAAGCATTCTTTCCCTTCCTCTTTTCCTGAGTTTCTGATGATGGATTAAAATGTCACTGATAGAACAGCAGGTCTTGTGGGAGGGGACAGGGCTTCTGGGTGGAGCCTTGCATATCAGCTTCTCTTCAGGCTTTGGCTTATGAAAGAGCCAGATTCCCTGCCTAATGAGATCTCCCTTTTTTTGTTTTCCAGATGAACATGGTGAGTTCTGCCCTTGACCAGGTGGCCCTAGTTTGGGGTGATATCACATGTGGCCAAGCCTCCATGGGCTTCAGTTTGAATGGAGCAGGCTTATACTGCGTAAGAAGCTATGATAATGTCTGATGATGAGAATGTCTGCCAACTCCCTGTGCCTATGTGAAAGTAAAGCACATCTGCTAATCTTTTTATCCAAAGACCCCCAAGAGATCCTCATGCATCTATAGGGAGGTCTCAGAGCCTAGCATGGAACCAATAAATTGTAAAATTTATTAAATTCCTATATGAATACCTAGGGCTAATATTGAAGACCATCACAGCATAGAAGGGATGATCAATTACAATCTTGATTGGGTAATGAAATCCAAAATAAAATGGACTTAAAACATGTGGGACATCAGAGACCACGCAGCCCATCTCCCCCAGGGAGAAGGGACAAAGGCTTGAGGACATGTGGCAGGAGCATGGGCAGAGGGACAAGGACATGTCTGGCTTCACTTGCTGTGGCACCTGGGAGGGGTCAGGTAGGAAGGCCCAAGGAATCCCCCTCCTCTGAGGGAGGCAGCTATTATTTTATTTCCCAAAGAAAACAGAAGTAAAAAGCTTAATTTTATCAGGTTTGATTGAATCAAGTAAAAGGACCATTATAAAGAAATTGTTTTACACTGGGTCTCTTTTTGTTGTTTTCCTCGAAGGACACTGACCACTCTCAAATTTGTTATTGATGTCATGCCTACTTCTAAACAGAATTTGGGTCAACCTACAATAGACAAGTATAAACAGAGGAAACCCACAAATCAGTTACAAAATTTAAATGCCAAGAAAAAATGACAAAGGGATGAGAGCTAGGTAGACAGTTGCTTCTACCAGGAAAACTAAACCTAGCACAGCTACTATGGCTCATTATATAATTTAGCTCTGAGATTTCTAGTAGCTCACGGCAAAGAGGGCAACTGGATGATTTCCTAGTTCTCACTGTCTCATAAAAGAATGCCTGCATCATAAGGATGTGTATTTTATTTCCAAAGTACCGAGGAATTTGCTAAATATCTGTTTATGTGGATGGGTGATGTCTTGGTTAGCAGTTGTGTATAAACCAGAAGGAGGATCCTGATGTGGGTCTCCTCTCCCTCCACAGCCCTGAGCGAGAACAAAGCGGTGAGGAAGCAGAGAGAGAAGAATAGGGAGAGATGGAGAAACAGAGGAGGCAGAGAGACAGAGAGAGAAAGAGAATATGAATCAGATAAAACAAAGCAGATACCCAAGAAATGTCAGAACCAGAGCTCTGATTCGGGTCTTCTGAGCTCTTGCCCAGTTCTCTTTGTCCTTTACAAGGGTGTTTTCCCTGAGATGACATGGAATGTCCGGTTTATCTGTGTGTGGCTGTGTAGTGTAGGTGGGAGGTGGTGGTGGTCCATCTGTATCTGTGACCATCAGTCGTGCCACGTCACATACATGGAGGCAGCATCAGGAAGTATAAAGAACATGAGCATGGAGCTCAGCTGTCCTGAATTCCTATCTGGCTGGGACTGTAACCAGCTGATGACTCTGGGCAGATGATCTAACCTGTCTAAAGCCTCAGAGCCCTCACCATAAAATGGAAACTGCAGGCACAAGGACATATTTCTCATCATTTTGTGCTGGTGTTGTTTTTAAGGTAAGTCAAATCAAATGACATGTGTTTATGTAGCCCCTGATAGGTTCTGACAAAGGTGCAGCCTTCCACATACACATTCTGGTTTTTGCCTCTCCTCCCCTCTTGTTTCATCCTCCACTGGGAAACACTGGATTTGGCAGATCGGGGCCACCTTAGTCCTGGCTTAGAACTGAGGGCCTCAGACCTGGCCACAGCCCTGGGTCATCACCTCCCCTGGTGTTCTTCTGTCTTCTACCCACAGTACAATGATGGCCAGAGGAGACTGCCTCCCGAGTTCTTCCAGAGAAACACTCCCCCTGAGTCAGCCTGATACATTTCTCAGGGAGAAAGAAGTGAGTCAGGAGCTGTGTCTGGATCCAGGGACATACCTCATCGTGCCTTGCACCTTGAAGCCCCACCAGAAGTCAGAGTTCATCCTCAGGGTCTTCTCCAGGAAGCACATCTTTTAGTAAGGACGCAAGGCCTCTCCTAGAGGTTGGGGACCACTCAGGCTAGGGCAGGCAAGGAGGGCAAGGTTGGAAATGGCAGAGACCAGGGTTTCTGCTGCTGAGACAGAAGAGATATGGGAAGAGCAGGAGACTAGGTTACTTTCTGCGTGAAGGACATCCCTCCCCTTCCTTCCCACCCTCCTTCCACTCACAAACTAACACTGTGCTAGACGTTAGAGAAATAAAGATAAAGCATACATGGCCCCTGCCCTCCTGAAGTTCAGCATCTGGAAAGGACACAGATATATGAGCAGTTATTGATCTTCCAGTGCATCCAGTGTACTCATTTTATATGCACAGGATGTGCAAGAGCCTCAGGGAGGAGAATCTGAGCCAACTCCCATGGTCCTGGGGGAAGCAGGAGTGACTTTAGGGAGGAGGTGACTATTAAAAGATGCGTAAGGGTTGTTCGGATGAGGGGGAGGCTGTCGTAAACTAGCAGGCTTCCATTCTACTAGTGTACTCAGTTGAATTAATGTGCACATATCCCAATCGAACATATTATTTTGTCTAATGTTTTACCTGCTAGGTTTTGTGTTTTTTGTTTTGTTTTGTTTTTGTTTGTTTTTTATGTCTTGGCCACAGGTAGTTTGGCTTGATCTCAGGCCCCACTGCCATGTCAGACCACTAAGTCTCATACTCATCTTTTAAGACTAATTAGGTGAGGGCTCAGGGAATTACAAGCAGTGTGCTGTGCACATGGCTGGAATGTACACTTTAAGGGGAAGCGGGAGGTGAGGTGTGAGAGCTGGGCAGGCCCTTGTGGTGCCTTGGTGAAGGAACATGGAAGACGAGCTCCCAGGAGAGGGGGCATATTGGTCAAGAAATTCCCAAGAGGAAACTCTGGGTTTTTTCTTTGTTTGTTCTCAGTGAAATTGGCAGCAATTCTGGTGTTGTCTTCTCGAAGGTGAGTAGTCAGGTGGAATTCCATATGGCTGGGACTGCTTTCCAAGCCAGGATGTTGGGTTTTTCTTTTCAAGTTAAGGAGTAGGGGAAGAGAGATGCAGATCCTTTCAGACCCTGTTCTATGGCAGACATTACCCGGCGTATCCTATCAGTACCTGGGCTTTGCTGTTTTTGCACCGACAAAGAGTAGAGAACTACCGACTGGTCAGGTCCTTGTCACTGAGGGTCCAGAGTGCTAGCTATGTGAGTTACATCTCTACTTTCTTCTGCTTCTCTTTATCTGGTGTTTCTTTGTCCATTTCACTGTTTGTGACTTCCCCAAAGTCAGGGAAAATTGGAGAAGCAAGGGCTGTTTGTAAATGCTATGGTGTAAAATTAAAGACAATGCAAAGTTAAGCTCATGGATTTCAGAAGCCTGGAAGCCATGAGACATTAGGGTGTACACAAAAGTCCATTTCTACAGGTGAATAATTATGTCTTTCTACGTGTCTCTTCCTGTAGGAGATAGAAGACCAAAATGAAGAGCAGAATGAATGCTTCACCAAATTCTTTGAAAAGGTGAATTGAACAGGTGTAGTGGGGGAGGGTGGGGAAGAACAGGGGACAATGTGGAGCATATCATTTCATAAAAGTATAGGTTTATATCTGCTTGAGGCTGCACAGAAAGTGTGATTTAAGGCTACCTATTCCCCAAAGTGCCACTTGCTATTAAGTCCTCAAGATTTTAGACAAATGAGTAGAGCCATTGCCCTAGAAGGCTTTGTAAAATGATTCTCTGTTCTTGGAAGCTGTGTTGATTAGTTGTAGGAAAGTAACTTTAATCTTTCATCCCTGAGAAAATGGGATGTAGCAGAGTAGAGAATCAGAGTTGGAAGTGGGACAGGGGTGGTGGGGGGGGGGAGGGGAGGAGAGCATGACAATGATAAATCCTGGGTGCTTTGGGGGGGAACCACTAGAGGGGGGCCCAGGGAGAAGGGGCCCTTGAGTGGTCACCTGGAAAGGGTATGAGCCTGATAAGAAAGGGGAGAGCCTGGGGCACACACTTGGCTCCTGTGGCTTCTTCTCTTGGGCTGACCCAGATTTGAGTCTAGCAAGGGCGAATGGTGTGAGTGCAGGGCTCTGGAGGCCACGTTCTCCCTAACCTACAAGACACTTAGGAAGGTGAGAAACACTAGAAATCTGGGGTCTGATATTTGGAGGAATGTTACTAAAACAGAGAATCTGAGCCCCTTGTGTTAGTGACATTCCTGATTTAAAGTCACAACTTACCTGCCTTGCCCATCTGGAATTTTATTAATGTAGCTGGAGAGGATAAATCAGAATCTTACATGTATTGTTTATAAAAGTTTTCCTCCATACCAGTGGTTTCCAAACATTTGATGTTGCAATCCGTTTGTCAAATGAAGTCTTATAGATAATCCCAATATATATAAAACAATTAAAAATAGCATATTATGAATATGCATCCATTTTAAAAAATCAAATGTTTGATACTTATATTTCATTGGTATATTTTAAAGTCAAATGTTCATATAAAGAGTTTCTTTTAGTAAACGCTAAGGTTAAAATCTAGAGTTTCGACTAATGGCATTTTATTAAGAATAAAATTCAAACCAAATTGTTGGCTAAACTTCAGAAGCACCTGGATAGCACCTTCGAGAATCACTGTTCTCTAGAAGCCTACTTAAAAGTCCTGCCCTGCCAGGGTTCTCTGGGCTTGGTACCCAGTTAAAAAGCAACATGAAGTACTTAGAAAATCCCAGCTTAATTTTATGTCCAGTCATATGACACCTCTGCCATCTAATGAGCCTTTAGTAACGATTATTTTTCTTGTCAATCTGCTTTCTATTCAGTATCCAGAAATTAATGCAGTTCAACTGCAGAACATCCTGAACCACGTGACCTGGTCAGGTAAGTGTTTGAGAGCCATCCTGTACTCAGAGGGGACAAAACTTTTCTAAACTCTGGCTTTGTTTCTTTTCCTTTGGTGGGATGTGTGAATTACCGAGTGCTGGTCTCAACCAGTGGCTCTGTTTTACACCAGGGTGGATTATGTGATCTGAAAAAGCAGTAGAGAAATTTATTCAGCTTTGAAAATCATTTTTATTATTATTTTGCTTACTTTGGGTATAGAGATATATGGTAGTGAAAATGAGATTTCTGCCATTTTGCTAGTCAGAAAGAAATAACTGAGTATCTCTTTCTTGGCATATCAATTCCATGTGGAAGAACTGCACCCATTTCCTCAACCTGGGATATAAATATTAAGTATTAACTAGCCTACCTAGGGAACTATCTGATGAACTCATGTTAAATTGATCAAGCTACAAAAATCTGGAAGGAGAGAGCATACCACCTAGAAGAATTGCAAATGGGTAGCATGGATGCTTTCATATGAAGCCTGGGATCAATTATTAGAAAGGCTTAACGGCCATATAAAATATTTTATACATATATTTGGAGCGAGAGAACATGAAAGAATTTGCAGAAAGCTTCTCAAAGCCAAATTCAGTTATCAGTAAAACATCCAGAAGGGAAGACTCTAGGAATTGTAGAATATTAGACTTTCCCTCCCCACTGAAAAACCATTCTAGGCTGATTCTAGGGAAATTACTTAGAAACAATGGCCTGTACACATTTCAAAGTTTTTAAAGGTCTTGATTGCATATATACAAAATGGTTTTCTGAAATATTTATGAATAAATTGCTTTCATTTAGTCCTATGAGAGAGTTCTAGATGGGTAGATCAGCGAAATACTAGATTTTTGCAAAATATTTGGTGAGTCTTCCATGATAAATAATAAAATGTGGGTTGGAAAATAATAATAGTAGATGTATTCACAACAAATCTTATCACCATTCACAAGAGTTATACAAATATAAAACTAGAGGGATAATTCTATCCAGTTACAGGCAAGAGTCTATATGTTTAGATGTTTAGATGCGAGTTCTTAGATTCTGTTTGCTATTAGGCCCGTTCATTTCCCCAATTTTTATTAATGTCTGGGAAGAAGACATGGAATATAGGCTTATTGGAGCTGCAGATGGCACAAAGCTGGAAGAAATCATTAATATAATAGATAGCAGAATTGAAATTCAGAATGTTTTCAACAAGCTGTGCCCAAACCAAAAAGATGAAACGTAGTCAGGAAGATAATAAACCATTTTGATATATACCATTTTAAAATGGTAGCACAAGTTCTTAACAGAAGAGACCTCATTTTTGTGGCAGTTTATGTGAAAGATATCTGGTTAATTTAGTTGACCTCTAGCTAACATGAACTAATAGTTTTGAGTTGCTGCTAAATAAGCTCATACACATTCAGGCTGCATTTAATGGGAGCATTTAGATGTATGTTTTTAAAATTGTGTTCCAGGAAACATTGGAAACCAAGAGGTTCAGTAAGTGTTCCATGAAGTAAAAGGAGTTAGCGTCTGTGGTCAATTGTACTTGGGTCTTCAGTACCTCACACACAGTAAAGTGCATGGCGAATGAAGAAAAGTATTAATAGATGCAAAGTATCCCACATTTCTTTGACCACAGAACTCTTTGTCAGCAGAAAATCTCCTTTGAAACATAATTTGGGAAATGCTGACTGAAAACTGGAGGTGATAGGTCCACTGTGTTCTGTTCAATCAAATTGCATGTGGAGGACTGTTTTCAAATCTTGGTACCATATTTTGAAGATACTGGCAAAATGTAGGGCTCAGAAAAGGATGTCGAGGGTTTAGAAACCATCGCATCTGAGGAGTAGTTTGAGAAATATTTAGATGTTTAAAAGGTAAAGCCGAAGTCAAAGAAGAGACAAATATCATTTTATAGTTTTCTGGAGGTGAAACTAGGGCCAGTGAGCCAATATTATAGGAGGTTCCTTTGGACTTAATGGAAGAAGTTTCTCCTGACTGTAGCTCTTCACCCATGTGAAAAAGTGAGCACCTGTAACTGACAGACCATCCAACAAGAAACCCGGGGAGATACGGTGTCATGGCTCACACCTGTAATCCCAGCAGTTTGGGAGGCTGAGGTGGGCAGATTACTTGAGATCAGGGGTCTGAGACCAGCCTGGCCCACATAGTGAAACCCTGTCTCTACCAAAAATATAAAAAATTAGCCAGGTGTGGTGGTGCACTTCTGTAATCCCAGCTACTCAGGAGACTGAGGCAGGAGAATTGCTTCAACCTGGGAGGTGGGAGGTGGCAGCGAGCCAAGAACATGCCACTCCAGCCTGGGTGACAGATCGAGACTCCATTTAAAAAAAAAAAGAAAAAAGAAAGAAACCTGAGGAAAGAATCCCCCAATTTGGGTGGGAGCTTGACCAAGTTGACCTCTCGGATCCTGGCCCTCCCTAGGTACAAAAGGCATTCTCATCTGGCCCTCTGTGTAAGCCAAGCAAAGCCATGCCAAGTGTCCCCTATAGCATTTGACTTGCTCCATGGGTGTAGGAATAACCATCACCCCCCATGCTCTCTCTACTACCTTCCATTCTCACTCTGCCCAGTCCACATACATGGTGGTCATCAGAGCCTACAGCTGGCCCAGGCAGCACTGCCTCTTCCTGCTCAGAAAAGGGATGTGCAGACCTGGGGTCAGCCCCCATGTGGCCTCTTTCTGCTCCTTTACAGGTCTGGGGAGCACACAGCCCTTCTTCAGCCTGGAAGCCTGCCAGGGGATCCTGGCGTTACTGGACGTATCTTTTCGGGTTTGTGGGTGGATGGGTGCTGTTGGTTGAGAGTTTCACTCTGGAGCTAGGAAGAGTGGATTTGAATCCCATCCCCCAGCACTTGCCAGTTGTGGATCCTGGACAAGTTTGCTGAGCCTCATTATGCATCCAGGTGCTCATCTGGAGCACGGAGAGAGTGTTGAAACTTACTTGGTAGGATTAATGTGGGAATGCAAATGGGATAGTACAGATAAAATTTGGGAACAGAGCTATCATCTAATAGGTGACCAATATCAGCCATCCATCACAATAATCTCATTTCCTGGGAATGAGGATGAGGCAGCTATAAGGTGGTGGTTAGTAACAGCTCTCCAGGTTTACAAGAGCTTTCCAAAGCCTTAGGGCCATATGTTTTCCATTTAATAACTGGGTGGTGGCTAGACCCATGCACAGACCAGGAAACCAGGGCTCAGGGAAGTTAAACAACATGCCATGAACTCAGCTGTCCTGTTTCTCAAGCCTGCAATATTTCTAGCAAACGCACTGCCTTTCTAAGTGGATAATTGTAATCAAAGTTTGATCATCCATACTACGGAGAGACATATTGAATAGATAGCCTAAGAGAGGTTGTACAAACAAAAACAGTCTGCAGAAACTCAGAGACAGTGCAGGATTAGGTGTACAGGTACAGGCATGGGGCAGGCCCCAGCCCTGTAACCAGCTGTATGAACTTGAACAAGATCAGACCTTCTCCAAGTGCTCATTTCATCAGCTAGAACATGGGGGAGTTAATTCCTATGTCACCTACTGCAGGTGAAGTGTGTTACTCAGTGATAGATTCATGGTGAGGGCTCAACAGAGATGGGGTATGGTAGTACTTTGACCCAATGTCTCTGATGCTAGGGGTATCTGGGCATGGTCTACAAGGCCAACCATGAAACTTAAAAAATGTAAAAGGCATCCTTAGCCACCCTGTGCCTGACTCCTTCCATAAGCTGTTTTTTTGAAATAATAATGAAAAAAAGTTACTAGTTTTTATTTTAAATCACATCAAATTGGCCATGTCATAATATCCTGCCTCACTTAATGTTTGCTGTGGTCATCACTATCATCACCTCCAACATCACCGCTTCTCCCAGTACTGCTGTGCTCTGGCTTATTCTGTTTTTTCCTAGCAAGGGTGGAGCGAGCCCTGGGCTATCTGGCCAGTGAGGTAAGGCCAACTAGTGAAATCAGACATGATCAGATATTGAATGAGGCCATCCACAAATTGCCAATTGCTTTGTGGAGGGCGGATCACAGCCTCCAAAGCATGGATGGAACTCTTCCTGGTAGCTTTTACTTTAACCTGTTCATCAGCTTAATGCCTCGGGTACTATGAGCATCCAGGAATTCAGGGACCTGTGGAAGCAGCTGAAGCTCTATCAGGTAAGAACAAGTCTAACCACCGCTCTTTGGAAGACGGTGTAGAAATGGCAATTGTCAAATCTATACAAGACACTTCTCTCCCCCGGCAGCCCTTTATATCCAACTCGCCAAGCCGTCTCCACTCTCCCATCTGTGAGCATTTCCTCCATCGTTCTCTTCCAAACTCAGAGAGCCGGTTGCAGTAGTCTCCTGAAGTTCCAAAACACACATCTGATCATGCTGCTTCCTTTCAAAACCTTTTTAAGACTCCCCCATGGGCTTCAGAGAAAGTCCAAACTCCTTGGCACACTTGGCATTTAAAGTCTTTCATAAAATTGCTCCTTCTTGCTCTTCCAATCATTGCTTACAACTCAACTCTCCCACTTGTCTCCTGAGTCAGAAAGCTGGAATCACTTTAGAGTGTGGATAATGTGCTTACATTAAGCACATTTACCCACACCAAGACTGTCTATACCCAATGAGAAAAAGACTTTTCTCTTTCTCAGAAGCCTTGTTCTGTAGGAAACATGAGGTGGTGGGATCCCGGCATGGACTCTGCCATATTCTTATCCTGGCAGCAGGCCCTGCATGTGGAACCTCAGATATCTTCAACAGCCCCCCTGCAGTGCTGACAGGGGGCACACAGGGGCTCTCAAATGGTTCTGGAAATGCCTGGCTTCCTGAATCTCTTATTTGGTTCTTTGCAGAAGGTTTTCTACGAGCGAGACAATGGGTCAGGATACCTGAGGTGGGCACAGCTGCAGGCTGCCATGAAGGAGGCAGGTAGGCACAGGAAAAGCTGGAGCTGTGGGCACACACGGGTGGGGTGCACACTCATCAGGCAGGGGAGAGGGGGATGTGTGGCATGCTGAAGTAACTCGAATGCACAGTGTGACTCTCAAAGACGTAGCTCTGCAATCAACACAAACATTTTTTATGAATGTCACTGTGATCAGAGCCAACATTGATGGAGGGTTCGCACATTCAGCTTCTCATTTAATCTTCAACACCACCTTGTTATAATCCTCACTTCACAAAGGAAGAAATTGAAGCTAGTTGCCTGGGGTTTAAATCCAGGACTACCAGGCTCCAGAGCAGGTCCTTTTGAGCACTTAGCAGATTGCCTCCTTCCTTGAAGGCCAATCACATACTTGATGAAAAGAGCTCCATGCTGATTGCCTTAACAGGCAGGGGTGAGGAGTAGGGATTAAACAAAATAAATTGGTTAAACAATTAAAAAATTCAAAATGAACCCTATAAAAGAAGATTTTCATGCTGTCAGGATTCAGGTCCCTAAAGTGGAGGGACAATTGAAGGGGGCTTGGGCAGGAGGGGAGCTGGGTGCAAGCTCCCAGCACCCACAGCAGGAGTCTGTGCTTAATGCAGGAATCGTGCTCAGTGATGACGTCTGCCAGCTGATGCTCATCCGCTATGGCGGCCCCAGCCTCCAGATGGACTTTGTCAGTTTTGTCCACTTGATGCTGCGTGTAGAGAACATGGAGGGTGAGCTGGCGGGGAAGTGGGAGAGGGCCAGGGCTTCCTCTGCTGCCCCATGACCTCCCACCTGTCTCTGTTTTAAGCACATGAGAGGACAGTTGCCATCCCAGAAACAGCAGACCAGGGAAGCTATCGGGAACTCCAGCCAAGTGCCTGTGAGGCCTGGCTGCAGATAGCCAAACTCAATCATTCCCTGCCTTATTCCAGAGGCAAAGGTTTGAAGTGGCTCACTTATCACAGGTGTGGCTGCGTGTGGTCACATGTAGTCTGACATTGGGTTCCCTCACGTTTTCCGAATGGATGTGGTTAAGGTGAGATACGTGGGAGGAACTAATTCATATTGTTTCCAGTATACACATTAGCTGTGCTCCTTTCTGCTGCATTTTCACAGATGTCTTCCAAAACTTAACCCAAGATGGCAAAGGGATATACCTCCAGAAGTCAGAGGTAAGACTTGCCCCAAGGAAGTGGCTCATGTCATCTTAGGTAGAGGTGGCCCTTGCAGGGCCATGCTCTTGTGAAGGAGAATAGCTCTGGGGACCCTTTATTCTGCTGAATTTGAAATGGAACACTACATTCGTTGCACTCATTCATTCATTCATTAATCCATCAGATATTTTCTGAGCACCCACTTTGTGGCAGGCACATATGAAAGGATTGGGAGACTAACTTAGTGTATCCAGTAACTCTGATTGCAATAATACCATGTGACTAATTTACACAACTTCAGCAGCATATGTATGACACGTACTTATTTAGCTTCCAAGTCACCTGGCTGGGAGTCAGTGGATTTCAGCTGGCTTGCTCATGCATCTGTGGGTTGGCTGAGGGCTTTGCTGCGTACTTGAACTGAGGAAACCCTGCCTAGGTTTGTTCTTCTCAGGGAAACAGGAGAAACATAAGAAAGCAAGCTTGAACATGTAAGGCCTCTGAAACCAAGGCTTCAGTCTGGCACACCTGCAAGTCATTCTGTTGTCCAAAGCAATCACATGGCCAAGCCCATTTCCTCCTCTTTCACATCACTTTGCAGGCATAGCAGGATGTGGACACAGATGGGTGAGGACCTGGGTCCAAAAAGAGCTATAGCTATTTGTACCATTCTGTAGACAGTAACAGGAGAGCTAGTCTAGATGGGGTTCTACCAAGGACTTTCTGGAGAAGGTGACATTGAAATTGAAGCTTCAAAGGCAAGCTGGTAGAGTGGAGAGTAGGAAAGGTCTGGGCTAGATGGAACAGTGTATGCAATCCAGGCTAGCACACAGAGAATGAGGAGAAATGGCTCAAGATGAGTCTCAGGAGATCAGGGTCAGATTAGGCAGGACCTACAGCCACAAATAAACCTCGCTGAAGGGCTGGCATAGCCTTCCCCCACATGTGCAGCGTCTTGTTTTATATTTTGTTTTTGCGGCATCTTCCGAAATCTCATACAGTTTGTTAAATGAATGAGGTGATATGCCTAGGAGAAGACAAATTCATGTATAAAACTGATTATCTTCCCTCATCATTCAGAATGCACTGATATATTTAGCAGATGCTAGGTGCCAGGTGTGGCACTAGGTAATGTTCATTTCAAGGACATTGGAGTCTGGAATTCAATCCTCTGCTCTTTTTTCTGCAACCCTTCCTCTGGTTAGGATGCTTAGAAATGATTCAGTAAAAGCTGGAATGTCTTTCTTAATCTCAAATGTCCATTTTATGGAATTGCTTTCCAAACTTTTGGGACCTGCAGCTTGTGTCACCCCTCAATCCCTCCAAGATTTGGTGTGAAGTGGATGTGAAGCGTGATTCTACTGGAGGGCCAATGACCAGAATTATCTGAGCCCATCCCCGAACTGCTCAGCCCCACACTTGAGTGCTGAGTCATCACTCCTGATCCCAGGTAGTCCATCCATAGTGGCAGGCTCAGGTCTGGGAGAATAGGACAACACAAGTGTGGCACCTGAAACAGGACAGTCCAACACTGAGCAGACTCCAGTGGGCAAAGAGTGGTCACAGGAAGAGAACTGTACTGGGATTTGAGAACTGGATCGAAGCCACAACACTCCTTGTAACTAGCTAGGGGACCATAGGCAAATCACATTAAATCTCTGGGCCTCAGCTGCTCCACATGTGACATGAGTGGAATTAGGTGGTCTCTGAAATTGCCTCCAGCTCTGACCATCTCTGGCTTAGTGAGGATCAGGACCACCCAAGGTCTGCAGGGAATGGCAGCCACCTTGTTGGATTTCACTCTGAGGCTTTCTCTGACACCATGGGTACCTTCACTATTCTCAGCTTTATCATTCTTAGGGATTGGCCTGTGGAGTAGCTTCCCCAGAGGTCCCCTGTATATGAGTTAGAGGGGTTGTTCATCACACCCACATAAAGCTGTCAGACCAAGGGGTCCATAAATGTAAACATGTAGAATATGCTTAAATGGATTTCTGCTACCCTGCCAGTTTGCACACCTGCACAGAGCTGGCACAAGCATGCCAAATTGAATTCATGGGGAAAAAATTTCATTGAGAATTGAATACAGAATCAGCCTGTATTTGGCTGTCATCATTCATAGGCACCGTGAGAAGTCAAGGTTGATTATATTTCAGGTTGATTTATACCTCCTAATAGATGGTATGGTCCCTCTGGCTAAACCATCCATTAGTGTTCTTGTCTCCACGGCTCCCCAGGAGTGTGGGGTGGGGGAGGCCCAGGTGAGGGGTGGGTCTGAACTGATTATTGTTTGCTTTCCTAACATGTCCAGTGGATGATGATGGCATTGTACTCCTGAGAAAGCTGAGTCTCGTCTGCCTTCACTGAGGACTCTGCATGTGGCCCAAGAGTAGCCTTTGGCTGAGACCAACCTACATCCACCCTATTCACTGATCTTCAGAACTGCCTCACCAGCCGTCACCTTCTCAGCTGGGAAGATTTCTCTTCTGCAGCCCTCCCTTGGACGGCCAGCATGCAGAAAGGGAAGGGAGGCAGTAAAGAAAAAAAAAAAAGATTGCATCAGATTTGTAAAAGCCAGCTATCCTTCCCTGAGGCCACAACCTTGTCACAAGTGGAGATGTTACCTGACATGGCCTAAGCATTCTGACTCCAGAGCTGGTGTGCTTAGCTTCTTATACAACACTGCCTCTGTGGCCACAAACTTAAGTGACCTTAGACATGCCACATGTTCTCATATGTGGGGTAATCATCTAGGTTTTAAGGTCTGAAGAGGGAATGATATATCCTTAAACATTTAGTCCCGGCATCTGCAAATCGATAGAGACATAGGCTAAGCTTTAGTTGTTTAGAGATGGGGTCAGGAATATAGCGGGCTTTCAGAAACACAGAAAATAAGAGAATTGGCAGAGTGCAGGTGGAGTGGGCTGGCTCTGGCATCTGGGATCATGGGGTAATATTCTGCTGGCAATATCTCCATATGATTGGATTTAGGGGAACCCAGTGCATTTAAAGCACCTGAGTTCTCAAAGGGCTTCCTGCTTGTGACAGGTATCAGTCTGTTTACTTGACCTATAGATTATCAGATCCACTGTAAATCCATCCAGAAAATCTCGGTCTATCTACTTCAAAGAACAAAAACACACCGATTTATCAAGCTCTTGCAATGGGTCGAGCATCTGCTAGGCGCTGGGGACACAGAGCTCATAGTCTCCTGGGGGGTGTTGACTGACAGGTGTTCTGTGTTCAGATGACTGACAGGTGTTCTGTGGTGCACTGTGACCTGGGAATGCACACAGTGCTGTGGAAACACAGAGGAGAGCCAACTAGCACAATCTGAGAGGGCCAGGGGGAGGCTTCCTGGCAGAAGTTTCCCTTTAACCATCTTAAAGGGAAAGAGGCACTAGGTAGGAAAATAAAAGAAAAATGATGTTCCAGACAGAGGGTACTGCACATAGGAGAAAAAAAAAAAAACACTGGGGCCGGGAGCGGTGGCTCATGCCTGTAATGCCAGCACTTTGGGAGGCCAAGGTGGGTGGATCACCTGAGGTCAGGAGTTCGAGACCAGTCTGGCCAACGTGGTAAAACCCCATCTCTACTAAAAATACAAAGAAAAAAAAATTAGCTGAGCATGGCAGCAGGCGCCTGTAATCTGCTACTCATAAGGCTGAGACAGGAAAATCACTTGAACCCAGGAGGCAGAGGTTGCAGTGAGCCAAGATCACGCCACTGAACTCCAGCCTGTGCAACAAAGAATGAAACTTCGCCTTAAAAAAAAAAAAAAGACACTAAAGCAAGGGATGAAATGAAGTGCTTGGAACACAGCAAGAGGTTCAGAGAAGCTGGAACTTATCTCTGTTGTAAGAGAGCCAAGGCCACACAGGCCGGCAAGGGCTGATATCCGCAACATCTGCCATGGTGTCTGGGTCCTATCCTGAGAGGCTGAGCCATCATCCAAGAATTCTAAGCCTGGTCATGAGACGCCTAATCCTTTCCTCGATACCAGAAAAGCTAGGAAGTTAACAGAGTACAGGGGGAGGGAGATTCAATATCCTGCATTGGTACTTGGTTCAGGGACCTTGATCAAATGGTTTAACCTTTTTGAATCTCTACAGCTTCATCAGTAACATGGTGATGGCGATATCGACCGCATAGGGCTCTAATACAGTCTAGATGGGATAACATATGTAAGCATTTATGGCATTTGGCAGTGCACTGAAAAATTATGAGCTCCACAAATTTCTTTGGGGGAGGGCGCCTTCCTTCCAACATTTGTGATATGTACAGTGGCTTATGCCAACACTAGGTGGTGCACGATCCCCCACACGAGGACGTCTTCCAGCTGCAGGACCACAGATAACAGCTTCAGCACAAGCTAGTCTGGGAAACCCTGGCTAATGTAATACTTTGCCAGCCTGAATCAGCCCAAAAGGCCAGCTTCAGCCTCATATATATTCACTTGTCTCTCCTTGTTTCTTTTTTCTGACTAATGTTTAATGTATGTACTGTACTCTATGTTATACATTGCATTTGTTTCTGATATTTATTTCATTTAAGCACTCAGCTTGCATTCATCTCCTTGAGGGATATGGTGGCACTCAGCCCACACATCCTGGCATCCCGGCACATGGTTTACTACATAGCTCAGGTTTAGTATTTACCAATTTAATGAATGAACAATTTTAAAGTAATTCAGGTAAATCCTGTAATTTAAAAAGTCAGTCTCTTCTCAAGTTGCTAACTGAAAACATCAATATATAAGGTTTGCTTAAAGAGACATGCGACTTCTCACTAAAGGGTCCCTCTCTGATGGCCTAAAGTTTAGAGTCACTCTGATGCCAAATGGCAGGTCCTAACTCAAGGAGCAGTTGAAATCATCACAGATGCTCTCTGAACACGTTCTTCATATTCTGAAATTCAACATACTAGGGCATCACTTTCTCTTACCCATTCAGACTTCCTTCTCCTGGGAAGATCAACCATTGGGTCAAATTCCTGAGCCTTTTGCTTTCAGGTCACAAATCACAAAGTGAGTAGTGGGAGATGGGTGGTCCTAGGCCATACCCAGGCTCAGGAGAGGCCTGGTTGTTAAGCTCCATGCTGACTCCCTATCTTCATCTTCATCTCAAGTCTGGGCTTGCATTGTTTCTCCTGCTTGCAGAAGAAAATTATGCCAGAAGCCGCACAGCCCAAGATAGGCAGGGTGGGATGATGGAAAGGGCAGGCCTCACCTTGATGAGGGGCCTGGGTGTTTTTGGTTCTTAAAAGCTATCCATTGAGCCTTAGACAAGTTCTCTAACCTCAATTAATCTATTTTAAAATCCAAAATCCTTGGATGATGGCTTAGCCTCTCAGGATAGGACCCGGATGTCATGGCATATTCTGTAGGATCAGCCCTTCCCTGCCTGAGCAACCTTGGCTCTCTTACAACTGAGATAAGTTCTGGCTTCTCTGAACCTCTTGCTGTGCTCCAAGCACTCCGTTTTATCCCTTGCTTTGGTGTCTTTTTTTTTTTTTTTTTGCATGTGCAGCACCTTCTGTCTGGAATATCATTGTCCCTTCACTTTCCAGTCTAGTGCCTCTTTCTTTTTAATGTGTGCTCTTGGAGGGAATTGACTGTACAACTTCTAAATCTACGTCTGGACAGAGATAGAAAATTTGTCAAGAGCACAGGCTGGCCTTTACAAAGGTGTCTGCTTAAGTCCAGCTGTGTCAATCACCTTTGGTGAGTCAACAGTGTTCGATGGTATGGTCCTGAGGCTCCTGTGAGGATCTCGTGCCATCACATACATAAGCTGATGGGCATCGTGCCAGGCCTCAATGTATGGTTCACTGTTACCCTTCACAGCCATGTTAACCCCACAGGAGAGTCCCACCTCCACTCTGCAATGGTCTGGGAGGACCTTTCTTCAGTAGGGGAGAAGCCAAGTGGTTTCTGAACCAGAGCAAACCAGAGGTTACCGGCCTCTGGTGCCTGAAATCCAAGCTTCAGTTCTGCTTGGAAACATGTATTTGAGGACTTCTGCACAAAGAAATCGTTTCCCAGAAGGGATCTTTTGGCCAAATGAAATAGTTAAAGTGATCCTTGTTTTTAGTTTGACTTCCACTAGTCACACATCAAGTCTCACCTGAGGGGGAGCCTCCCCAAGTGTGGTATTCCTCTCATTCAGCTATTGAGACCCCTTGGACCATCGTCAGCAACAGCAAGAGGCAGCTCCACAGAGGCTGTGCAGCCAGCAGCAGCAGCAGCACACGCACAAGCAGCCCTGGTGGGCCAGGCTGCAGGACCCTGGGTCAGCCTCCTCCACTCCTTCACCCTTAGTATTGCATACACTTGGAGGAGTGGGCCCGTGTCAGCCTCCGTGGAAGGCTGGCTTGTGCACGAATGCTTACTTCTGTTTTAAGTGGCTGTTGGGTTCCCCTGGGTGCAGCTTGGCTGGTTGACTCTTATAGAACACTCTTTCCCTGGTCCTTGGCTTCCTTGAAAAGGGAGGAAAGGAAGGAATCAGAGATTGGTAGAGTGTTGTTGGCCTGGGGTTTAATGCTGAGTGGGCTATGGTATTGTTAGGGTGCAGATGCTCTTCTGCTCAAACTGCTGCCCCTCTGCCTAAGCAGATAAGCTTCTGGAGGGACTGGCTGCAGGGAAGCCTCCTGAGGACCCCCTTTGCGAAATAATGACCATGCAGTTAGGTCTGCAGTCATTGACTAGAAAAGGCCCTGTGAGACTGCTACTCAGGCCTACTCATTACTGCAGCTCATTTCTCTGTAGTGTGTGTGTATGTGTGTGTGTGTGTCTGTGTGTGCTGTGTGTGTGTGTGTGTGTGTGTCTGATAACCAGGGTACCAGAAGTAATAGCTTCTTCAGATGAGATTGTACCAGGGTCAGGAGCTAGAATAAAATGTATGAATTCTGCAAGTTCTGCTACAAGAGTTTGGGATCCTTAAGGGAGTGAAAATGATTCAGGGGTGGTCTGATAGAACTGGAAACATGCTTGACCAGAAGCCAGAGGACTGGAGCTCATGTCCTCTCTGCCACCAACTGAATGTGTGCGTGTGGCCTGAGGAAAGTCATTTAACCTCTGAGCCTTACTGTGCTCATCTTCTGAACTGGGATGTTAACTCCTGCCTCATGGGACAGTGGCAAAGATGAAATCAGATTGTGAATGTGAAAGACCTTTGCAGACTGTAAAGTGGAGTTCAGAATTGGGGTTTGCTATTCTAGTAGACAGACCTGGTGTAATGTGGATTGGCTGGGCTTAGAATGCTGGATTCTGCTCTAGTAAATAAGACAAACAAATCAGGAGGATAGTTGAAACTAAGTAGAAGCAAATGCTTGTGAGCCATGTCAGGCGTAGATAAAGATGTGACGCATGTGTGTGTATGCACAGATAGGAAGGGATGAAGGAGCTGAGTGGGCACTGAATATTCATGACACACACTAAATATACATGAGGTACACGAAGCGCCAAGTGCTCGGGATACAACCACCACACACGAGACCCATGAGGCACTCAATATTCAATGAGCCACCCTCTGGCAATGCCATGATCCCCTAGAAATGCAGATAAACACCCATGGCTTTCAGCAGATGATTTCATAAGTTACCTCTGTGGCCAGTCATACTTGTCCCATGTCTCTCTGATGGGATTGGGCCCCTGGCACCATCCATCTTTTGGGCTCCTTGCTCCGACCTCAACTCTGGTTCTTATAACCACACCATGAGCAGGAAGTGCTGGCGGAGTTCAGGACATGTGAGCATGGCATGACTCAGGATGACGTATGTTTTCCTTCTGTCCTCTCGTACAATGTTCTAAGTGTGTTGTCCTACCCTGTCCCTCTCCCCTTGCTTTTTGCTGTGTGTTTGAAATTGACCCATCACCCATGTAATCTCAGCCCCTTTGGTCTCTGAGCCCTTCTGTTCGGTGACCAGAACAGCTCGCTGGTATAAACTTGGGTCATTTTCCCCCATGACACTTGGGTCCAGAACATGGGAGCCAGAGCTCGGAGCAGTAGAGCTGTTTGCTTCAAATCGTCTGGCTTGGCTTCTGAGATGTGAGTGTTGTGTCTATAGGTGTATGAGGGTATAGGGGTGAGGGGATCCCTGCTAGTTCCTATGATAAGGCCTATTAGTTCCCCTCCCCCACCAGCTCTCATCACAGTGTACCACTTCCCAGAGAGAACATTGAGCAATGCCTATGACCACATGCCGAGGACAGCTTCCCAGCGACTCTGGTCTCTTCCCTCCCTAGTTCTAAAAGGACAGACAGTGAAGTAATTTCAGCAACCACCTCATAGACTCTCATGCTCTCCTGGCTGCCCTCACCCATGTTCCAAGAATATCACCCTCCTGTAGTTCCTCCAAATGTCATCCATGAGAGGCTACCTGTTAGAGTTCAGCCTCAGTCACTTATTGACTATGTGACTTAAGCAGGTCACCTAAACATTTTGTGCCTTGGTTTCTTCATTAGTATTAATGACATTTAACCAGGCTCCAGTAACAGCAGATATGCATTGAACAACCTCAAGCTCAGATAAGACAAGTAGTCCTTTTTTACTTATGTACTTTTTTCTTTGAAAAATATAGGCACACAGGCACTGAGCTAGATCCTAGCATAGAGATGAAAATTCAGGTCCTGTCTTTAAGGAGATGGCAGTCTGGTTGCCCAGTGCAGGGTGTGAGGAATATATCTGGGCTGCTCAGATCAACTCAGAATCCTGGAAGAGTTCCCAAAGGATGTGGTGCTGGACCTGAAAGCTTAGCTGTATCCAGGGGAAGGAGGATGCTCTAGGGAGGGGGGCAGTATGGGAAAGGGACAGAGCATCACACCAGAACTCATAAGGAGAGTGATAAGTGGTTGTAACAGGACATAGGGCATTTTGGAGAAATCGAGCTGGTAGTTTAGCAGAAGAAATGTTGACAGAAGTAGAAATGGGAAGCAGTTCAGAGGATGTATTAATAAGTGACCTCTTCTAGGTGTGGTGACAGGTCCTCATGACCAACTCTTCTTGGGCTTTCTCTGGTTTCTAGAACCCCAGAAGGCCCTGGGAGGTGTCTTTCCAATCACGTCTGCCATCAATCCCCATCCTCATGGCTACACCATCCCACCTCATCCCATCAGAGACCCAGACAAAGCCCAGATTGAGAGTGTGGTGGGGAGAGGTGCAGCTTGCAGTGTCGAGGCTGGCCAAGCTATCCCACTCCAGTCATTCACCCTCAGGAAGGACCTGAGAGAGGTAGGGGAAGAAAGAAGAAGCGTCACCAATTTCAGAGTTGCTCTTTAGCTTTGGCTTTTTCCCACCCAGCTGGGAAGGCATTTTTGTCTCTATCCATCTTGTGAAAAGAAATGGGCACAAGAGATACAGCCCAAGAAGCAAATGGGGCCTTGGGTGAATGAGACAAGATGCTCTCCACCCAGGCTCAGACTATGCAAGTCCAGGCCCTTGGGCAGGGTCTTTAAAATCTTTTTTGCTACCACAGAATCTTAATGAACATTCAGGGCACTATTGGACACAGGACAGGGGTGGCCTGGAGGCTCCATATAGAGGAAACCATCTTATCAACCTGGTCCAATCAGGAGAGAGAAACCACACAGGAAATTGAACAAGGAAGTTTAGTATAAAGACTTTAAAGTTATACAGAGCATTGGAGGAATGAGGGATTAGGTAGTAAAATGTCAGGGGGAAACTAAACAATACAATAGCAGATATAGAGGCATCCACTACCCTGCAGCTGAGACAGAGTGACCAAGAAAGAAGTCCCTGCCCTTTCCTTAGAGCTGATTCAGACTTGAATGCATATGGCAGAGGTGTGGCTCACGGAATGGTAGGGAAGCCACTGTGGTGCCATGCTGCAGAACTTGCTGGAAATCTGTCCCGTAGGTGCTGAGGATAGCTCTTCCTGGGAGGGCTCTCAACAGGGGCACTCTGTTACAAAATTGCTCACTTTATGTGTAATTTCTTCACACAAAATATTGAAAAGACATGTATTCAAGGGTTGAGATTTAACAGAATTAATTTTTACTGCATCATTGAAGACATTCTTAAATGAAATTGGCTTCTTTTTTCCTGCGAGTGGGTGGTGATAGAGAACACAATGACTGGTACAGTGTGGTCCCACTGCCTCAATTTGCACACCATCAGCATAAATGTCAACAAACAAGAAAGGAAAGTAACAGCTTAGTAGTATTACTAAAATGGTTTTGATGTCACAGGTCTCCAAAAGGATCCTGGAATATCAGGTTTAAAAACTACCCACGGAGAACTGCTGAGTTAAATGACTTGCCCAAGCTCCTAGACTAGGAAGTGATGGCGTCAGAATTCAAACAGTGGGCTCCTAGCTTCAAACCCTGTGATCTTTCCACAAAACCTGTTATGGTCCTCAATAAATCACATATCTCTTCCTGCAAGTGTGTGGTGGTAAAGAACATTTAATACATTGAGAAATAAAACGAAAGTCGAAATACAATTTTTATTACTGATAGAACATCACCAAGTTAGTGATGTTGCATTAGGTCTGTTAACCAAGTGGGCATGTGGGCTTGATAATTCCAAACCCCAACAGTCATGCAGCCCAGCCTGGAAAGAGGCCCTGGGGCAGGGGGAGGAGCATTCCCCCAGAGAGGCAGAGCAGAACAGGGGCTCTGTGTGGCTGCTCTCACCCCTAGGAGGTAGGAAGGCAGAACTAGGCATGGCCAGTTATTCCTGAATCAGGTAAGTCTCTTCACCTTCAGAATATAGGGGAGAAAACTCAGCCATAGAATAGGATTCTCAGATGCTTACTGCACTCACATTCCATATTTGAAATGTTTTCCCTCCATCTCACATCTGTATCCTCATCCTGCCTAGCCAAATCGTCTCAGTAGCCAACTTCTGGTCATTTCTTGGATGTGCTCAGCATCTCTCCTCTTACCTTTGCAACTTTCTACAAAATAGGTTAAATGCACTCTAGTGCTTTCTTAGACAAATAAAGCATACTGGGAGTATAGAAAATAACACCACCTGTATTAAGAGAGGAGTGGGAGGTAGGGAAGAGAAGGAGTCTCGTATCCCATTAAGCCTCTGAGGTGCCATACTGTAATGGGGACTTCACAGCTCAAGATTCAGGTGCTCACAAATGTCCAGGTCAGGGCACCCAGAAGTGACCAGCCTCTGGGAAACTAGGTCCCCACTGGTCCTGTTCATGTCCTTGTAATGTATCAATTAATCATCAATGGAGGATGCCCCTTTAAAATGACCAGATGTTTATGTCTGCCCTCCAAGAAGGGCCATTCCTGGGCATTTGGAAGAGCAAACCGATTGTTAGATGGCTAACAGAGTTAAAGACCCAGGAGTGAGACAAGCCTGATCCCCTGCAGAACAGTGATGAAATGTCTGTGCTGCCAGATGTGCACTGCCTTCCTCCCCCTGGCCAGCCCTCCACAAGCAGCAATGGGCTCTGCTTTCAAAGACTCCATAGTGACCAGCTGTCAGCTCCTTTGTCCATCTGCTTGTGCTTGTCATGACATCACCTGCTTCATTTTAACACATCGCCCTTTCATGGCAGGCCACGCTGTCCGGGTTTACACATCATTTTATGTTGATTGCATTTTTCGAATGGCTGCTTCCAAGTGGCTCACTCCCAGTCACTCCCACAGCAGAGTTTACTCCTGGGAAGATTTCCTTTTAGACAGTTAATCCTTATCGGGAGTGTGGATTCCCATTAGGCCTGATCAAAGCGCTTCCAGAAGACTGCCCTGCCCTTAAAGCACCACTTGTGTTGGTTTATTTAACTAATAGCTGCTGCCTTTAATGTTGCTAGGAGCCCTTGGGGGCTTATATAAATATCCTTTAAGCCAAAAACAATAGAAAGTATGTAGGGGGCTTAAGCAGAGGCATCCTTTGAGTTTAAGAATTTGGGATTTTGAAACTGAAACCTTCCCCACCGCCCCCACCCACCATCTCCTTACAAAGACTTTTTTTTTTTAAGTCAGCAAACAATTAAATGTTGTTAATAGGCATTTAAGAGCTAATCTTTAGAAGAAACAAAGGCTTAAAGATAACCCTAGGTCATTTTGTTCAAGTGTGAATTCCCCCTTAAAAGCCTGTATTTAAGAAGTTTCATTTGCAGATTATCTATATGTTGCCTGTAGCTTGGACTCTTAATTGTTTACAAGAGCTCTCACTAGTAAAGCCCATCCCTAAAGAAAGTGGTCTATGAAGGAACCAGTCTGCTTAAAAACCAGGTTCTTAACTTAATTGATTACTTGGCTTAAAAGAGTTGATTCAGTGCCTTTGGGTAAATTTATATCTTGTAAGATGCCTGAATACCTTTTTGTGTCCAATCAGCTTTCGGGATCCACAGATCACTGACTTCATTCGAACACGTTGCACTTTGATGGCATGTCGTATTACTCAGGTTTACCGATAACTTTGTGTTGGTTGCATTTTAGAACAGCTTGTTCCCTGGGCATGCAGGGAAGCACATTAATTCAGCACTACATCTGAAATTCTGGGGCCAAGAGATGAAAATCCATGTTTTCACAAAAGCTCTTTCAGTGATTCCGATGTATGTGAAAACTGGTGTTTCTGAGCTTATCAGACAACTTCTCTGTCAGTTCTGGTTTGTTCCATCCTGCTCTAAGATGTGTCTTAGGTTTCCAGGACACACCAGACTCTTACAAGATCTCCATCAGAAGGGCAGTGGCAACACTGAGCTTCCAGCACAATGGAAAACACCTAGTGGTTTGTCCATGTTTGAATGCTTCCTCCTGCCCTGCTCTCTGGAACTTCTGCTTTCTTCAGGGATTCCAATCCTGAAAGTGGATCTGAAGATGCTGAATTCAACCTGAGGGCAATGTGTGTATGTTGTAGAGAAGAGGGTAAAGGAGTGAGTGTTTGGTTTACTGGTGCTGGCGTACACACATTAATTTAGGGTCTTCATCTGCTTTGGTAGACAAATCACAAACATTTCCATGAATAACTGCGTCTGTTATGCAAATTGGTTTCCGTCTGCTGGTCTGTTGAGAATAATCTTCCATAATTACAACAGCTATTTACTTACAGGCAAATCAGCTTTCTCACCACCTTCTCCATTGGAGAGAGGCCTCCAACTGCTGCCAGAGCCCATGTGATTGAGGGCTGATGGGCTCTGATGTTGTGAGCCTGTTGTTCGAGTTTGTGGGTCCCAGGACAGACGGATCCACAGTACTGCCAGTCAGTGAGTTGGGGATTAGGCTCCCTTATGCTTCTCTGCACTAAGATGTCCAGGACACAGTCCTCACGAGTTTTATAGCAATTTGAGGAAACAAGGCATGTGGAAATAATGGAAGAGAATTAAGCCCTGAAATGTGTGGTTCTGCTAAGAATGGATGCAATGAGCATTTAGTAAGGAAGATATTAGTGTAGGTTAAGAATTAATACTGACAAGGCTTCTGGAGAGAAACTTGCCCTGGGCTTATGAAGAGGGGGAAGAATTTCTGGAGAAGTCTCAGATGGGAAGGCCTCCCAGGCCCAGAGCAGAGGCTGGAGGAAGGAATTCATGGAACATGGCCGTGAGTGCGGAGGAGGTAGGCTTCCTAACCCGGAAGTAACTGATGTGCATTGAACAACTACCCTCTGACCTGTGTCATGGCAGGGTCACTTAGTTATCTGCTAACAATAGTGACGTAGGTAGGGAAGCTGAGGCAGGGAATATTAAAGTAGATTGGCTAAGGTAGCAAAACCAGGAAGATTGAGAGTTGATGTTGGAGATGGAGGCATGATCAGAAGACATGAAAGTTCTAGAAATCTAGGGGGAATAATTGGGATATGACTGTTGGATCTTGATCTATAACAAAATGACAATGCTGGGAGGATAAATCAGATTAGGGGTGCAGTGTGGGAGTGGGGTGGGTGGTTGCACTTACTTTCCTGTATTTTTAAATCTTCCCTCCCCCAACATGTTTTTTTTCACTATGATTTTGTAAATTGAAGCCAGTAAGAATATTTCCCAGTAGGACAGGACAGCATTTACTCTCCATGTTTTACAGGTAAGGGGAACGAGACTAAGAAAAATTGTTTTACCAGCCATTTTTATATTTTTTACTAGTTAGTCCCAGGATGCTGACTGTCTTGGGATGTGGTCTGTCACTCATAATTAATAATAGTATTGATAACATAGGAAATAAACATGAGAAATTCATTCCATACTTTCTTTGCTATCAATAGTACCCGATAGGGGACAGTTATTGTCTCCAAACAGCTTTTATTCAAAGATGGAAGGATTCAGAGTTTTTATTGAGCAGGGGCTTTAGGGGATGCTGCATCACAAGCTGAAGAACTCCCTTCATTTTCCTGGCTTCTACCTGGGTGAGAAGGGGTCGGAAATCGGAAAGACTGAGTAAACCAAAGAGTGTGAAGTTACACAAAGAGGTTGCTAATAGATAAACTAAAATTTGAATCGGATTCACTAAATATCGTCTTTTCCTCCACACTATCTAACAGATGGAGGGCAGGATTGAGAAGAGGAGGGGAGGCTTGGAGGGAGATTAGATCAGTTATAGAGAAAAAAAGGAGTAATGCTTTTCTGCACAGCAGAATTGTAAATGTCAATCACTTTGTGTCCTGATCACACTTGAGCACAGGGAGTTTTATGGAAGGAGGGATTTGCATATTGTTCATTCACACATTTAGTCAATGAGTATTTATTGAGCACCTACTCTATGCCAGGAACTGTGCAAAACTGGGCATTTAGGGATAAATAGACTCCATCCTAGCTCTCTGTGGTTCATAGTCTAGTCAAGGAGTCCCAGATATCCAGGGAGTTAGAATTAGTGCAGTGATCTGATAAGGGGTGAGTGTCAGGGGTCATGCAAATCCAAGGAAAGCTCACAACCCAGGGCCAGGAAGGCTTCCAGGAGGAGATGACACTTATTCACCATACTCCAGCCATGCTGCTCTTCTTGAAGTCATTCCTCCCCCACTCAAGGGTATCTGCACTTGCTGTTCCCTCAGAATGAAAATGCTGTTCCATCTCTTTTTGACAGTCTACTCCTATGCTTCTTCAGATCTTGGCATAAACACCACTTTTTTAAAGAGGCTTCCCCTGATCTCCCTACCCTTAAATTTACATGATGACTAATCTGTTATTTTTCTTTCCTAATACCCCACTTATTTCCTTTACAACACAAGTATGCTTATATCTATTTATAGTTATACAAGTATGCCTATATTTATACAAGTATGCCTATATCTATAAACAGTTATTTAAAAAGTGATTTTTTAAATAACTGTTTGCTTTTTTCACTAGTATAGAAGCTCCTTAAGGTAGACTCTCCTCTACTCTGTGTAGTGCAGTGTCTGCAGCAGAGAGAGCATGCAGTAAATATCAAAGGGGCACATGCATAACATTACCCAACATAGGCCACAAGGGTTCTTGACACAAGTTTAGTTTCTTTATCTGAAAAATTGGATTTATGCATCTACTTCATAGGATTTCGGTAGTATTGCAGGCTGAACAATGATACCCTAAGATGTTCATGTTCTAATCTCTGGATCTTGTGGCTATGTCATCTTATAGCAAAGGATTCTTTGCAGCTGTGATTAAGTTAAGGATGTTGAGAAGGGAAGCTTCTCCTGGATTACTCAGGTGAGTCTGATGTCATCACAGGAGTCCTTGTAAGAAGGAGGCAGATTAGAGGGGCAGAAAGTGAGGTGATGACAGAAACTCTCTCTAGACTTGAAGATGTTTTATTGTTGGCCTTGAAGATAGAGGGAGGGTCCAGGAGTCAAGGACTGCAAGTTGGAGGAGGCAAAAAATGAGTTTTTCCTTGGAGCTTTCAAAAGGAACCACTCTTGCTGACATTCTGATTTTGCCCTGTAAGACTCATTTGAGACTTCTGACCTCTAAAACTGTAAGAGAAAAATATTATATTATTTTAAGCCTCTAAATATGGAATAATTTGTTATAGCAGCAATAGGAAACTGATACATATAGAGATCAAGGCACAAAGCCAGGAATCATTATTAGTTTATGAGAGCTCATCTTTTGTTTATTCCATTTCTGCACAGTGCTATGTAAGTTCCAGCTACCATAATGAGAAGAGATGCTTGAATAATAGCCCTAAACCCCAAGGAAGGGTATTTTTTCATGGTTTATAATTGCAATAGAGCTTGAAAATCTTCCAGGTCTTACAGTTCTTAATTATGCTCTCATGCATATGCATCAATTACCCACATGCTGCTACCTAGTTTGTTAATGCAAAGATTTTTTTTTTAATTGGAACAGTTTCCCCTGCATGCATTTCCCTCTGAAAATATCCTATGAAATATTTTACCTCCACTGCAATGATCTGCTTCAGTTGGGACATGCTTGCCAATCTTCCCCAGCAAAACAGAATTAAACCTCTGCTCTCATCTGTTCCAGTCCTGGGGCCTGTTTATTCTGCCTGGCAATTCTCTCCACATAACTCCCAATGGCTTAATTGCAGATTTGGTGTCTGCTTTGCTTGGTATGGTCTACAATCCAGGAAAAACCAGGGAGTGCCTGACCTAGAAGTTTACATTTAAATGGCAGTGGAGGAGGAAGAAAGGGTGTTGATATTTTTGCTTGATATTCTTCCCTGTTAGAAGTAGCTTTGTTTGGTCTGTGATTCAAGCCCACTAAATTCCAGCTGAGTCTCTATGGTAGAGGTGCAGTTCCCCATGCAAATCAATGACTTTGCCACGTGAGCACATGTAAATTTCCCATGTGACTCTTCCGGTGACTTTCAGTTCCACCTGGCTCAGTTTCCCAATCTGGAAGTCAGTTCCTCTCTTTCTACTCCATCTCTTTCTTTTTCCCTTGTTCTAGAGGCAATCATAGCCACACCTAATTATTTGTGTTGGGGAAATACAAATAGATCTCCATGGGGACATTTTCATCACACAGACCAATGCTGTTCTCTTGGTGAACTGCTCTCAGTTTTTGAGGGTTGGACCATATTTTTTTAAAAATTTCTTTTGTGAGAGAGGAGATCTCACCTTCAAAATCTCTACTTTATAGTATTGGAGCTGTATCATTAGGTAAATCCCTTAACTTCTCTGCATGGAGGTTTCTTTGTCAAATGGAAATAATAATATAAACATTGGGCAGGGCGCGGTGCCTCACACCTGTCATCCCAGCACTTTGGGAGGCCAAAGTGGGAGGATCATTTGAGTTCAGGAGTTTGAGATCATCCTGGGAAACATAGCAAGACCTTGTCTCTACTAAAAATAAAAAAACTTAGCCAGGCATGGTGTCATGTGGCTGTAGTCTCAGCTGCTTGAGAGGCTGAGGCAGGAGGATGGCTCAAGCCGGAAGATGGAGGCTGCAGTAAGCCATAATTGCATCGTTGAGCTTCAGCCTGGGCAGCAGATTGAGACCCCGTCTCAAAATAATAATCATAATACAAACATGGTAGTGTCATTGGGAGAATTAAAATAATATGTAGATGTCACATATTGAACATGTTTGTTCTTAAAATACATGTTCCTTTGTCTCTTACTCCCATTTTCAAGCTTGAGGAGGCATGTGTACCCGCTATGAGTTTTCTTTACAGGAAGACTCTGGGCTTTTTTTGGTCTACAGAGCCAGATTCAGTTGGTCTTGGGAGAAGTCTGGGAATCCGTACTTTGAGCAAGCTTTCCAGGTGTCATTGATGCTGGTGGTTTTCAAAATCTGCTTAGAGACTGTTTCACGAGCTGCAAAAGCAATGAGCTGGGACCATAAGGATTTTCAGGGCATGACCTGTGTGGTGTCAACTTGTGTGTACTCACAATGCCTGTGACAAAAGAGGTAACCAGCACACACTGGCAGATATCAGATGAGTACCTCTGTACACTTTCAGTATTACCTGACTTATTTTTTCAAGTTTTACTCCTCATGGCAATTAGAAGCCTATGTGCAAAGTATATCACCACAATAGCCTATCATCTGAACCTTCAAACATATTCCTTAGGAAGATCTGAAACTCCCATTCTCTCCCTGCATTCCAGCAGGTCCAAATCTAACTATCTTTCAATAAGTCCCAGTTCAAATGCCATGTTCTCTCTAAGCCTTCCCCCAGTTAAAGCTAACACTGCCCTTTGCTCCAACCAGTTTGTCTATGTCATTTAAAGCAGGTTAATTCTATCATCTCTTATGTATGTGACTTAGCTGTCTCAGCAATTTAGAAGTTTTGTTGGTTTTACCTCTAATATCTCAGAAATCCATCCCCTTTTCCCATCTCAGCCACAATTGTTCCAGTCCTGCCTCCATTATCTTGCTTTTGTTAGCCAAAAAGCTAGCCTTTTGTTGGCCTGTCTATACCATTCTAGCTCCTTCTAGAAAATTGCTGTCTTTTTTGTGGCCAAAGGGGACTTTTGAACACATGAGTGTGACATCATGCCTCTGTACTCCTTACTCGCCTGCACTCTCACTTAAAACCCTTCAACGGCACTGCATCTCTGTGCTATTAGGGTAAAACCTAGAGCTCCTAACATGACCTCAAGAGCTCTATTGGGTCTGGCTGCCTCCCCTCCTTCTCCAGCCTCCTCTTGTGTTGGCCTCTCACTCAGGTCTTCCTGCAATTCCTTGAATGCAACATGCTTCCTCTGGCCACTGGGCCTTTGCATATGCCTGGAATTCTCTTCCCATCACCGCTGCTGGACTAGCTAACCTTGTTTTCAGCACTGATTACAAATCTCACTTTCTCAGGTAAGTCTACTCTTGAGCTCAGTAGATGGATGGGTGTAAAGTACTATGTCACTGTGAGGTTTGGAGACAAATATTTTCTAGTGAGCAAGAAGGTGAGTGCTATGACTGGGTAAGTGGAGTGTGAAGGGATGGGTGGGGGTGAGAGGTGGAGTCCCCGGATTGAGATCAGTATTACAGATACCTTATTCATGTTTATCTCCACAAGAGCAAACCTTTGTCTGTTTTGTTCACTCTGTCTTCTTTACCTTAGCTGGTAAGACTCAACACATACCAAGTGCTTAGTATACATTTGGTGAATGAATAAAGGAGTAATAATGAATAAAGAATGTGCAGTTTTTACTTTGAGTTGGGGCTCTTGTTTTGAACCCACTCAGAAAGCATCTGCTTTCATTATGTCCTGGGGATTAGAATTAAGCAACTGGTCTCTAGTTAATTAGTCAGAATTGAAAACTTTGTGAACAGTAGTTCGTGGCTTAACTTGGACTCAGGAACTATACGGATTAATTGCAATACAACTATCTTCATTAAATTTAGGTCCTCAAAACATTCTAAGAAAGTAAATTTTGCTGATAAATGACTTATGGAACAGACTTCAGTAAACAGATGGCTTTAGAGTACTATGTCGATGAGACACAGTTTTACAGAGAGCGGGAAAGTGACTGCTATGATTAGGTAAGTGGAATGTGGAGGGATGTGCCTGAGAAAACCCAAAAGATGTAGAGTTTCTGGATTGAGACTACATACCCTCCATCAAACAGTGAAACCTAACAATATAATGTAAGAGTAGATCTGGCTTGGAGTGGGGAGGTGATGGGAAAATAAAGAACAAATTCTGGAAAACGATGTTCAAAAAGTTAAAAGAAAACATGGAAGAAGAAGGATTGAATGAAGGGCAGCAATACCCAGAGACTACAGGAAATAAAAAGGGTCAAGAGATTCTAATCCCAGAAGCTGCCATTGACATAGGCTAGGGTTCCTGAGCCCACAACCAAGCTTCCCTCTCAGGCAATTGCCGGCAGCGCCAATGAAGGAGGTTGTCCAAGGCAGTCATAACTGCAATGTGCTGTCCTCCCTTACTTCTCATATGATTGCCTGGGCTAGAGCAGTTTCCTGAGCAGAAGTGAGCCAATCAGATTCTTCTCTTAAAATCTGAAATTGGGGTCTGGTGGAGTGGCTCACATCTGTAATCCCAGCACTATTGGAGGCCGAGGCAGGCAGATCACCAGGTCAGGAGTTCGAGACCAGCCTGACAAACATGGTGAAACCCTGTCTCTACTAAAAATACAAAAATTAGCCGAGTGTGGTCGTGCATGCCTGTAATCCCAGCTACTCAGGAGAATTGCTTAAACCCAGGAGGCAGGGTTTGCAGTGAGCTGAGATCATGCCACTGCACTCCAGCCTGGATGAGAGAGCAAGATTCCATCTCAAAAAAAAAAAAAAAAAAAAAAAATATCTGAAATTGGAATAGCAAGGGACTAGGAGAATTATTTATCAGAAACCTGGGCCTAAGGCATATATAGAAATGGTGCCAGAATTGGCTCCCAGGCAAGCCCAAGCTGAAGTTATGAGAGCAGAAACAAGAGGTGAGGAAGCAGATCTGCAGAGAGAAGATAGCCCAGGTTAAAGAAAGGCAGAGATCCAGGACTGTTGGCATCAGGGGAGAACAGCGGCTTGGGCCCTGTTTCTTGGATTCTGTTTCCAAGAGGCCTGCCTGGCTGGGTCAAGTAACTGTGAGATCTGTGTTTGTTCAGTGAACTCTCCTTTAAGTGGGCTAGCTTAGCTTAAGTGTATCTCTCTGTTCTCGATATTCAAAAGAAATTTGAGAAGCAATTGGTGATTGAACATGCAATGAGGCAAACCATTTCAACCTGAATTGGAGATGTGTCTAAGAAAACCCAGCTTTCCCAAAGGAACCAAGAACACAGCCTTGGAAGAAATGAGCTGGAAATATCATGCTCATCTGTAAGTAAACTGAAAGCTAGTTCTTGTGTGTATGTATATAGTGGCATTCTCTATTACTCCACTTGACTCGGGGGAGATTCTCCTGACTGGACATCTGACCTAGCATGAGTCAGGCTAATGCCCTGCAATGGAGGAACCCACAACACCAAGGATCCAATACAGTGGAGCCCTCAACACCAAGGTCCCAAGTGGAGACTCTTCTTTGTGGCCTTGGGAGGTGGTAGCGAAAATGACCAGGAAATGAATTGGTCTGGTTTCCTCCCCCAGTGGCAGCCTGGCCTTACCTAAGGGCTTGTAGGCTTTTTTCTCTGCTTTTCTAGATTATTTCTAAGGGATTGGCACTACACAGGAGGCTCTTATAAAATCACACTGGCTGCTATTCCCCTTGGACAGTGTCTCAGCCGCCAGCTCTAAACACCCTCAGATGTTTGAGGCTGCAGACTCAGCACCCACTTTGCCGGCCTACATGTTGTCAGCCAGTCAGTAAGTGTTTCCTGAACCTCCCCTGGGAGCCCATTTCTGTAGCAGGTTCTCTGTGCAGTTGGCTTCTGCTTGTGAAGAAAACAGTTAATTGACTGCTTGATGTGCTCTTCTGTTGGAAAGGTTCTGCTGTTTTGGTGGGCATTGCCAGGGCAACCAGACTAAGAGTCTGTTAATTAATTAATGCAACAGTGATTGGACCCAGCCTTAACTTAACAGAAGAGGAAACTGATTAGAATGATTTTCTTCTTGGTGAGGAATGGGTCAAAGAGAAACACAGAGTTTTACAGCAAAGTAGAGACTTATGTCCCATTTTAAAGCTAACTGGAAAAAAAAACACAGATAATGGGTGTGGGGCAGTGATGGATGAAAATAGTTCATCTCATAACCAAACAGAAGACCAGCAGCTAAATACTGGAATGCTGCCTTAGGAAAAAGGAAACCACAGCATCAAGGATCAATCACAGGTGAGACTCAATTGCAGAGTTAGAGTTCAGACCCCATGTGGAGGCTAGCCTTCTAATCAGGTATCCTGAAAAGATCCACTTAGAAGGGCTTTGATAGAAACAGTTGGGAATTCAGGAAGAAAGTCACAGACGTGTATTTTGTGTAATTTTTTTGTTTAATTATGTGTATATATGTGTAATAACAAATATAATTTGTGATTGTCCAAGTTCTCCAAAGATTATTGATGGTTTATTAAGTTTATTTTATACAAAAAAAGTACAGAATTTTTTTTTTAAAATAATTTATTTATTTTACTTTAGGTGCATACTATATCTGGCATTTCTCTCCATGTTATCCCTCCCCCACCCTCCCCTCCCTCCCCACCCCCCCATTGTCTCTCCCCTACCCCCCCAAACTGTCCCTGTGTGTGATGCTCCTCTCCCTGAGTCCACATGTTTTCGTTGTTCAACACCCACCTATGAGTGAGAACATATGGTGCTTGGCTTTCTGTTTTTGGGTCAGTTTGCTGAGAATGATGGTTTCCAGACTCATCCAAGTCCCTACAAAGGACACGAACTCATCGTTTTTTATGGCTGCGTAGTATTCCATGGTGTATATGTACCACATTTTCTTTGTCCAGTCTATCATTGATGGGCATTTGGGTTGGTTCCAGGTCTTTGCTATTGTACACAGGGCTGCAATGAACATACGTGTGTATATGTCTTTATAGTAGAACGATTTATAGTTCTTTGGGTATATACCCAATAGTGGGATTGCTGGGTCAAATGGAATTTCTATTTCTAGATCCTTGAGAAATCGCCACACTGTCTTCCACAATGGTTGAACTAATTTACACTCCCACCAACTGTGTAAGAGTGTTCCTATTTCTCCACATCCTCTCCAGCATCTGTTGTCTCCCGATTTTTTAATGATCGCCATTCTAACTGGCGTGAGATGATATCTCAGTGTGGTTTTGATTTGCATTTCTCTAATGACCAGTGATGATGAGCATTTTTTCATATGTTTGTTGTCCTCATATATGTCCTCTTTTGAAAAGTGTCTGTTCACATCCTTCGCCCACTTTTGAATGGGTTGTTTTTTTTCTTGTATATCTGTTTTAGTTCTTTGTAGATTCTGGATATTAGCCCTTTGTCAGATGGGTAGATTGCAAAAGATTTTTTGCCAGTCTGGGTCTTTTGATTGGGGCGTTAGGCCATTTACATTCAATGTTAATATTGTTATGTGTGAATTTGATCCTGCCATTTTGTTACTGGCTGGTTTTCTTTCTCATTAGTTGACTCATTTTCTTCATTGCAGTTTTGGTCTTTGCCAACTGGTTTGCTTTTGCAGTGACTGGTACTTGTTCCTTTCCATGCTTAGTGTTTCTTTCAGGAGCTCTTGTAGGACAGGTCTGGTGGTGACAAAATCTCTCAATAATTGCTTGTCCATAAAGGATTTTATTTCTCCTTCACTCATGAAGCTTAGTTTGGCTGGATATGAGATTCTGGGTTGAAAGTTCTTTTCTTTAAGGATGTTGAATATTGGCCCCCACTCTCTTCTGGCTTGTAGAGTTTCTGCTGAGAGATCTGCTGTGAGTCTGATTGACTTCCCTCTGTGGGTGACCTGACCTTTCTCTCTGGCTGCCCTCAGCACTTTTTCCTTCATTTCGACCCTGGTGAATCTGACAATTATGTGCCTTGGGGTTGCTCTTCTTGAGGAATATCTTTGTGGAGTTCTCTGTATTTCTTGAATTTGAAATTTGGACTGCCTTGCTAGGCTTGGGAAGTTCTCCTGGATAATATCCTGGAGTGTGTTTTCCAGCTTGGATTCATTCTCCCCGTAATATTCAGGTACACCGATCAAGTGTAGATTAGGTTTTTCACATAATCCCATATTTCTTGGAGGTTTTGTTTGTTTCTTTTCACTCTTTTTTCTCTTGTATTGCCTTCTCTTTTTACTTCATTGAGTTGATCTTCGATCTCTGATATCCTTTCTTCTGCTTGATCGATTCGGCTATTAAAACTTGTGTTTGCTTCATGTAGTTCTCGTGCTGTGTTCTTCAGGCTCCATCAAGTCGTTTATGTTCTTCTCTAAGCTGGTTATTCTAGCTAGCATTTCGTCTAACCTTTTTTCAAGGTTTTTGGTTTCTTTGCATTGAGTTAGAACGTGTTCCTTTAGCTCTTAGAAGTTTGTTATTATCCACCTTCTGAATCCTTTTTCCGTCAATTCTTCGCACTCCCTCTCGGTCAAGTTGTGATCTTGTGTTGTTGAGGAGATGTGATCCCTTGAAGGAGAAGAGGAGTTCTGGTCTTTGGTGGTTTCATCTTTTTTGCGCTGGTTTTTTCCCATCTTTGTGGATTTACCTGGCTATAGTGTCAGAGAACTGCTTGATGAGGTCGCTTGTCTGCCTGTGGGGGCGCTACTGGGTTTCTAGGGATTCCTTCAAGTTACTAGGGAAGCTTCCTGTGTCTTTTTTGTTTATGCTGGGAGATTAGGCCCGCCTCTTCCGCTGACCTGTAGGCACTGCTGGGTTGTGGAGAACGCCGTCCCGTTGCTCAGTAGGCTCCCTGTGTTTTTTGTTAAAACATGTAGCCCAGTCCTACCCCTCTAGCGGTGGGTTGTGCCCTTCCTCCACTGGGCTGGATCATTCAGGGTTCCTCTCAGACTGTGGCACTGGCTACACAACCCACTAGAGTCAGAGCTTCCTGTGGGGGAGGTTAGGGACCTGCCCAGCTGCACTCGGCAGTCTCCCCCTTTCAGCTTTCTCTCTCTCCGGTCATGGGGTAGGGGCCGCCCAACTGCTCCCGCTTACAGCTTCCTCTCTCTCTGGGCAGGGGGGAGGGGGCGATAGCTCAGTCTGCAGACTCTTATTCAACTCCGCACTTGTAATTCCCGGTGCTTGACTGGCAAAGATCCCCTGTTCTGTGTATTGCTGAGGCTTTGGGGGAAGTGCTGTATCTGGACCAGAGCGCCAGAGGTGGAGCCTCTGACTCCCAGTCAGATGCACTTTCTGGGTGAAGCAGCACCCCTCCCCGCCTCGGTCTGCCCTGAGTGGGCTTTGCTCACCCTTGGATGAGACCCGTTGAGATGCACCTGGTACCTCGGTTGGAGCTAGGAGATCTCTGGGTTTCTGCGTCTCTTCGCTGGGTGTTGTGCACTGGAGTTGTGTCTGATCTGCCATCTTGGATCCTCCTCCAGAATGGTTTTTAACTTAAGGATGCAAATTACTTTTTCCTAGTCCTGGTTGTGAAAGCACAAAACGTGCTCTGAGCTCTATTCCTGAACCATAAGCTTTCTGGTGGACTTCAAAGGAACTCTTTTGTAGGCTGCACTAAGCCAATCAGATACTTTCTGTCTTCAAGATTTAACACTAAGAAAGTAAATTAGTTAGTATTGAAAGCTTGGATAAGGTGAGAGAAGAAGTCACAGAGACTTGGTGTTAGGCAGCCATTATTTTTCCATGAGAACCCAGAAACAAGAAAGAGAATTCATTCATTCATTCCTTATCAAAAGTTTTAATGGGTCCCTTCTGCAAGCTACACCCTCTTCTGGGCACAGATGATACAACAGTGAATAAAACAAAGTTCTTGCCTCATGGAATTTACATTCTAGAGAGGCAAAGGAGAGACAAAAAATAAATATATTATATGCTCAGGCAGTAATAAGTGCTATGAAGGAAAATAAAGCTGCTAAGGCAATAGAGATTGATGGGATTGAGAGGCTGCTATTTCAGATAAAGAGGGGGAGGAAGGTGAAAGAGGAGAATAATCCATGTGGACATCCAGGCGAAAGAGTGAAGTGGGTGGCTGAGAGGATTAGGGACAAGCTTCATGTAGTCCTAGAGAAAAGGAGAGAGGAATCTCAAGATCTGACCATCCTACTGTCCTTGGGTGCTGTAGAGTACTCTGCCATGTATCTAATGAATTGTCCGCTTTAGCATAAGCCATTTAGAGGGGTTTTCCGTTTTTGCAGTTAACAGATTCCATTTCTAAACCCACAAGGCTAGTCTACAGCAGTTAGTTATGAGCTACCTAGAATTCTGGCCTGGCCTCCCTAGTCTGAGAGTGTGGCTCTTCACCACCACCTGATGGCAATGTCCTTGCAGTGCAGGGGCCTTCACAAAGGGCAAAACCCAGCCTGGGAGCAAAAGAGATGTCAAGAGATAATAACTCTGCAGCTGTTTCTTATTCCAGTGTTAGCAAATCTCAAAAATGGAAAGAATTATATTCTTGAAAGCATTGCAAGAGCATTTATTTGTGCCAGGGTCATTCCGTTTTGTCTGGAGGGTTCAGGGAAATGGGGAGATGTGAATTGTGATTTTTTTGAACTGAGGGCAGAGCTGGTCCCCTTCTTGGATTCAGTTTATACAAATTAATCTTTGATGTTTCTGAGCAATTCTACATGTAAATGTGGGGTCTGATCTATTTCTGGCCTTCTGATCTCACTGCAGCTTAAAAACCAACAAATACAATGGGATCTCTCTAGAAGTGCATGGATCCTTGAGCCACACAAGTACTCAAACATCAGCAAGGAATATATGCAGCAGTGTAGCTGGGGGTTATGACTGCTGCTGCGCTTGTGTTCAAAGGGAAATAATGTGTATTGAGTACCCTGGTGCCAGACACTTGACATGTGTTATCTCCTTCTGTGCCCAAAGCATTTACGTCATTCTAAAGACAAGGAAACTGAGCTTCAGAGAGACTTGGTACCTTGATGAATAAGAAAAATGCTGATTTGCAGAGGGGCGTGGTGGCTCATGCCTGCAATCCCAGCACATTGGCAGACTGAGGCGGGCAGATCATGAGGTCAGGAGTTCTAGACCAGCCTAGTCAACATGATAAAACCCTGTATCTACTAAAAATATAAAAATTACCTGGACATAATGGCACGAGCCTGTAATCCCAGCTATTCAAGAGGCTGAGACAGGAGAATTACTGAAACCTGGGAGGCAGCGATTCAGTGAGCCGAGATTGCCCCACTGCACTCCAGCCTGGATGACAGAGTGAGACTCTGTCTTGAAAAAAAATGCTGATTTGCAAGCAACTGAAGATTAGTCTGGCTGATAAAGCAGGAACAAAATATTAATTTTGGGGTGCTCACAGAGAACCAGGGCTAAGCTTCCAGAGGGGGATCCTAACACCAGACTGCAGAACTGGTGTGATGAGGGAATCATGGCTGCTCTCACAGAGAAGTGAATGTCAGTATCTGCACCACTACCACTTCTATTCCAGAACTCTGCTGGTCTGCTTCTGCTCTTGTTGCCAGCACTGTGCTTCTTTTGCACCAGGAATTAGACCTTTCCTCTGTCACTAGTCTCACTTCTCTCTTGTCTCACTAGCTCTAAGGTAAGAAGTTTGTTGCCAAGGCTTGATTGGCAGAGTGTAATCTGGGCTTTAGCTGCAAGGGAGGCTGGGAAAGGAAGTAGCTAGTATTTTTCAACTCTGTTGGCAAAGGCTGTTTCAGTCTCTCATCAAAGTGGGAGAATTCCCCCAAGATAGAAAGTGGCTCAGATGGAGGCAGTCAAACATAAGTCACATGCCCACCAGAGCTGCAGCAGTGACATAGCCAGTGAGGGGTGGGGTTGGTGCTCTATTTCCAGTGTCCACTTCATATTTTGCGGGGGATGCCAAAGTGGAAGGCAATGCTCAGTTTTTAAGACATTATTGAAAAACCACAGTGTTGAGCATTTTCAATATGCACAACATTGTCACTAAGATGTGGAGGTTTAAAGGCTCAAAAGACATAAAGCCTGCAAGTGATGGCTTCATCTTCATCACACAGTCCTGAGCAACAGTAATGGAAGACTAGTATATTGATTACCTTGGAACCAGGTGCTTTGTGAACATTATCTCTAAAGCCTGACAACAACCCTGCAAAAAGATACTTTTAGTGCCAGATGATGAAACTGAGACTGGAAACGTTACATAACATGTTCAAGTCACACAATTAACAAGTAGCAAATCCCAGGGTAGAAAATGAGGTCTGTCTGACCAACTCCAAACTGGGGGAAACTGGGAGCCAGAAAGACTCAGTCATTTGACAAAAGTCTGCTGTCAGTTGATAGCAGAGCTGGAATCAGAACACTAGCCTCTGATTCCAGCCCCCATGAGCTGAGCTGACTCCACACAAGTTGAGGAAACTGAGCTTCGGAGAGATTCGGTACCTTGATGAATAGGAAAAATGCTGACTTGTGGTTGGGCGTGGTGGCTTATGCTGACTGGCTCATGTCAGTCAGCACCGCCTTGTCTGACATTGCCTGGCTGCTCTTTACCTTCATTGTTCTGAATGCCTTTGATTCACTTCTGAGGTTTTCAAACATGTCCTTTCCAGCTCCATTGTTTTGAGGGACAGTGACCATCTCAGCTGATCCCGGGTGGGAGTGGGGGAGATGTCACTGAAGCCAGACCACCCAGAGACCTCCTGAGGGCAGGCTAGAGAATCAGGGCATCAGTGAGGTGATCTGTAAGGTCGCAGCCTGGTCTACTCTCCATGATGAGAGTTCCTCCCAAGGGACTGTGACTCCTTCGTGGAGAGAAAACTCTGGATCTTAACTCCCCTCTGTGAGACTGCTGAGTGGTCACTTTGACTACTGGCAAGTTTTGTCCCTAAAGGACAAAGGCAGTCAGCTGGTAATGGTGAACTTCCTAATGAGAAAAGAGGACTTTTGAAGAAGGAACCTGTTCAATGAGCACCATTATTGCCTGAGAGCACCTATGGCAGGGGCATGTCATGAGTGAAGTTATGAGGGGGCTCCGTGTCTGGTAGGGAGAGACAAATTATAAAAGAGGTGATGAGAGGCCAGGAGAAAGGAAAGATACATAGAGAAGGAGAGAGAGAGCGTGCGTGCGAGAGAGAGAGAGAGAGATTTAGAGAGAATATGAAGCAGGGCAGTTAGTTTTTACCCAACATCTTTCACACCTTTTTCTACTGGCCCAGTTTCATTCATGATTTTCTAACCTTACTTTTCACATTGCCTCTTAATGTACACATGGTCTATATCTAAGTGCTTAAACATTATTATTGGTGTTGTATTAGCATTAATGGGCCATTTCCATTCAGTTTCTATAAATGGGATCTCATACCACCTCCTTGCCCTGAATTCATTCTCTCTCTCTCTCACACACACACATACACACAAACACACACACACCACACACACTAGTGAAAACTGCAGGGTCATTTGCTGCACCCTGGAGATTACTTTGTCTTTGAGAGTCCAAAGAAAAACCCATCAGCCGTCAAGGATTTTAATTATTTATTTTTCATCACACAAGCAATGCCTGACTATGTTCTGATTATAAAAAATTCACACAATACATCTGAAATGAAAGTCTCCCCAAGTGAAGAATCTAAATAGCTCTGGTCCTCACCCACCAGCCCCTAGGTCTGTGGTGGACCAGCACTGGGAGATGCCAGTGGACCTGGTAAAGGTTTGGGGGAAACACTGAACTCTTGTTATACAGGGAAGGCTGGGGAAGCAGGGATCACCTGTGAAATGAAATGGGAGTAGTTAATGGAACTTATCCTTTATGTTTAGGAGTTGTTGACTTTGCCAAGGATGTGCTTTTCGATTTTTGCAGTTTTCTTTAAGGGAGTGAGGAAGAGGAGGCCTGAGCTCCTGTAACTCTTTCTGTGAGGACTCACTGTTTTCTCTAATGGGCTGCTTAAGACAGCAAGCGTCAGAGGCAGACGCCCAGCATTCTGCTGTACTTGGCCATAGCAAGTGTAAGATTTTTGTCAAATTCATGTCTTTCTCACCAATATTCAAATAGTGGTTATTTCCTTTATGACTCAATAAGCCCCTGTATAAATTTGCTACAGGGCCAAATGGAGATGAAGAGTTTTAGTAAAGAAGGCAGAAATGTATTGACTAAAAGGAAGATCCAGATAGAAAGTCTCTTGGAGACCATTGATTTAGTTCTTCACTTCTCAAAAGAAGACATGAAAGTCCAGAGAAGTTTGGTCCAATGCCCCAAATCACATAGGCAGAGTTAGGAGCGGAGAGAAAACCAGAATTCTGGTTTCAGACTCCCAGCCTGGTATCCTCCCATTACACCAGTGTTGGAATACAGCCACAACTGTTAGCTTCCTGGAAAACCTGGGCTGGTCTCACCAATCCTGGGCCCCAGTTTTATCATCACTCTATCTCTCTTAGGGTAGCATTGCTAAGAGCATTCAATAAAATTGTGACTGTTAAGTACCAGGCAAATAGCCAAGCAATTTTCAAGTACAAAAAAATGAACTTCCTTTCAGTTACTGGAAAGACAAGCTTTCTTCATTGGTTAGTTGTGTACAGTAGTGTTTCGCAAAGCATCACCTAACTGAATCAAAGATTTTAGGAATCTGGCCCTGGAAGCTTTGCTGTTTTATTTTGTTTTGATCTTCTTAAGTTTCTTAAAAATTGGTGTTATGTGATCATAGGACTTTATTTTAAATTCATTTAGGTGTGTTAATGGTGCCACGGTTATGTTAGCAGATGCTATTAATTTTGGGGAATGCATGCTGAAGTACTTCTGGGTTGTTTAGCGTTATTATTTAGGTGTTATATATTATGACATCTGTAATTTACCTTTTAATGGTTGAGCGATTACAAACCCATGCATGTGTGGGCACGTACATACGGCAAAAGATTAACATTCTTTGAATCTAGGTATACTACATGTGTGGGTGTCGAATATACTATTGTTCTATTTTTCCATATGTTTGAAAATTTTTATAATAAAGTTCCCTGTAAAATAAATTCTTCCAGTGATTTTGATTCTCTCTAATGCTTTGAGAACCACTGATGTAAAGCTATAGAACTGTGACCAATGACAATCTGTGAGTGGTCTCTCCACATGACTGATTATGACATGGGATTGTCTATGCTCCTGGTTCCAGTTTAAGAAGAAAATAAAAGAAAATCTTTTAAATCTCATCCTTCATGTTTCATCAGAATTGGAGTCACTTTTCCTATGTGATATTGGTGAGGTCTGATTTGTTTGTCAGACTCAAATATTGAAACAGTGCACAATCTTCCCACTTCCAGGGAGGCCAGTGAGAACTGACTGGACTGGAAGGTGTTGATTAGATCAGTGGTTACCACACTTGGGTGCCTAGAGACATCATCCAAAAAATTTTAGCAGGCTTAGGGTAAGGCAGTGGCATGTGACTCTCAGCAATAACAAGAAATAATTCTAATGTATATCTAGGTTTGAGACCCAGTGTTTTAAACTATGATGACAACAAAGTCAAGGTCACAGGTTCGGTTCCCAATTTAAGAGGTATTTAACTTTTCATGAAAAAAAGTTCCATTCCATAGTGACACACTCTGTTCTGTCATTTTAAATAGGGGTCCTGGTAAAAAGAAATGAACCAGGAAAAAGAAAAAGGTAAATGAATTGGGGGAAATTTACAACAATAACAAATATATATATATATGCAACATCATATATGTAAACATATATACAAAATATGATTTTTTCTTCTTGTTAGAAGCTGGTACATTCTATTATAGAGGTGGTTGCATGTTATTGATGGGTGAAAGAGGTTTTTATTCATTGTTCTTTGATTACCAAATGTATCAACTACCTCAGGAATTTTGGATGAAAAGGTAAAAATGTTTTGTCAGCATCAGTGAATCGTGATCAAAATGAGTGATGTTTTTAATGAAAAACACTTGATGAACACTTACCAGGCGAGCATGAAAGGAGAAACTCAACCTCAGGAAACAGAAAAATTAACCCCCACTCACCAAACCATTTTTATTATTAACACTTTCTGGGGCCTCTAAAAGAAAGGAAATGATGTAAAGGGAAACAAGAGCAGCTCTCTGGCATAGCCCAGGCTTCTGCAGCAGGAATCAGCAGGATCCTTCACTGGTACTCCATAAAGCAGCTTCCCTTGTTCTTATGTAATACGTCTTTGCAGCTTAAACCTTTAATTAACCAGAGATGTCATCAAGAAAAGTTTGCCAAGGAAGAGGATGCCTGGTTTAATTAAAAAGATCTTTAATAGTTATTAAGGAAATCAATTTGGAATTCAGGCCTGAGAGCAATGATGGGGGGAAGAAATCACTGAGAGGAACTTTTCCATCTCTCTGGGTAATGGATTTTAACCCTTTGATCTGCATTGCTTTAAGACCCCAGGGCAGTGGTCCAGAGCAGGGAGAGGGATGCTTGTCACTCATCATTTTTAAATCTACATCCAGATCTAAGAGAGCAGTTCTGCCTTACACAGGAGAAGCCCAACCTTTTTGGAATGCAGTTATCCTGAAATTGAAAGAAATAGGAAACCTTTATAAATTGAAAATCTCCTACCTCATAAGTATAAGCTATTTTTTTCCCCCTAAGAGATGCATTATTTCTCCCTGAGGATTTGCACTTGGACTGTACATCAGGCTTTTTCCCATTATGGCTACAACTGGCCTTCTTTGGATCAAGCTAGAAAAAGGGATTTGGCTCTTTGGAGCATAAGAGAAATATTATTTTCACTTGTCTCATGAAAATGATGACACAAAAGGTGAAATAGCCAGAGGATGTGCAAAATAAATTGTCTGTGTGGCAAAAACTGTAAAAGGGAAAGAGTTTTTATTTTAAAAAAACAGCATTCTGCCCACAGGGGAATGATATTAATATCATCATCTGACGCAGCCCAGTTGAGTTCAAACACTAAAACACTTCTCAAATAATCTATGTTTAATTAACATTTGCACAGCACTTAGACAGGGAAACTGAAGACAGGTGCAGCACATAGCTGCAGAAACGACTTTCCTGTTGCAATGTAGCTATTTCTTAGGTGGACTCAACATTACTCAACAGAAACCCAAGAGGAAGGACCAGATCTTTTAACACTCAAGTCTTTGTTCAAATCACCTGCTTACATTTTCTAGAAGAGCTGGAATAGGCCTTATTTACTTGTATTCCTCACAGCAAATTACCCAGAGTCTTGCTCACAGTGTTTTTGTTCATTGTTTTGCACATTACCTAGAAAATTCTGGGCTTAGCAGTAGCTACCCCCTACCCCCTCCAGAAATGTCTCAGCTCCCTGATTCACTTGTCCTGTGAAACCTAGTGAGGGATGTCACTTGGGAGCAATGTAGGGGTAAGGTAGATGTGTTATACCCACACTTTACCAATGAACTCATCCTGCTGTAGGCAGTTCATGCAATTTCTCTTGGCTCCAGTTTTCTCAATTACAAAATGAGGGGTGTTGAACTATGTTAGGGTCCAAGGCCCCTCCTAATATAATCTGGTGCATTCTTTCCCCTATGTCCTAGCTGGGTAAATCTGTTCCCACATTAGAAGATGGAAACCAGGAAAACTTCAGTGCTCATGGAAACATTGGTGGCTCGAGTAGAGGTTGCAAACTGGCAAGCAGCAGCTTGGATTTGGACTGTAGACCTGTTTTATTTACCCCATCCAATGTTTTGGTGGGCTGGTGGTGGGAGTTATTGAATTAGTTGATAGCAGTTAAAATCCAGGAGGTTTCACTTCATCATCTGGACTTATACTTCTGTTCAGAAGTTGGAAAACTCTGACAACACTTTACTGGCACTGGCAATGATGAGTTGGAGCTGATTCCTTGCTAGTCCTGTGCGGACGGCAATGCTCCCTCCTGTGTCCTCAACATGAAGGTTGAATATCAGTTTCATTGTTGTCATGGTGTTATGCTGTTTTTTTCTCCTGACCCTATCCCATTTCACTCATTCATGTTACTTTCATGGCCCACGTAGGTATGTGGGTGAAAGAAAGAGGTAGTTGGAAGAATGACCAGAGTCTGGTGTTAGGAATCCCTTGCTCTTCACAGAGACAGTCTGCTGCTACCTGGCTGCTTCCATGAGCTGTAACATGGGTAAAAACATCTTCAGTTGGGTGAAAGGGGTAAGACTGTCATTGACTGATATGCACAACCTAATTACTTTCTTAGTTACTTAAAGCTGGCTTCATTTGTCCAAATTGTCTCTTCTTTGAATAATCATCTTGAATATCACATGGACATTTAGAGTATCTCAAGTTCAGCACACACACAAAACAACTTGAATAGCAAACCCACATTTTTACTCATCTAAGAAAAGCAATTTTCCTTCTATAACCATCACCAGAAGTCCTCCTGTTCCTGTGAGTGGCCTCTAATTTATTGTTTAAATTAGAAATTTCTTGAAAGTAAAATGAAGCAGTATTAATTATGCCAGAAAAATGAGAATAAACCAGGATTTTCCCAGGCAAACTGGGGCATAAAGTCACCCTACTCAATGTGCAATATCTGGTAGTGACTTGATAACAAAATCTGCCATCGGTCACTAGAAGTTATACTGGATTGTCCCACATCCACTCCTGGGGTATACTTGGCTCCTCTTGCTGTTGAAACCCTAGCCAGATTGGAGAGGCTCCATCACAGTTCTATTCTTTCTTGAATTTGAGCTCTCCTGCCTACTTCTTCCTTTCACTCATGCTCTAAGTTTAAGCCTAACAGGAAACACTGTCTTTGTCAGAGATAACACAGAAGGCTCTTAGATTTGGCTGTCTGAAACTGGGGACCTGGGGAGTGACATCTGTTCTTAGTTCCCTCTATTTTTTTTCTGTCTGTGCTGCCCTCTTTCAGATTCTCCTCTAGATAATTCAAGTGAATAATTTTAATTTTCTTTTACATTTCTTTCTTTTTTTTTTGGAGACAAGAGTATCACTGTTGTTGCCCAGGCTGGAGTGCCATGGTGCACTCTTGGCTCACTGCAACCTCCACCTCCTGGATTCAAGCCATCCTCCTGCCTCAGCCTCCCGAGCAGCTGGGTTTATGGCAACTGCCACCACACCCAGCTAATTTTTGTATTTTTTGGTAGAGATGGGGTTTTGCCATGTTGGCCAGGTTGGTCTGTAGCTCTGACCTCAGGTGATCTGCCAGCCTCAGCCTCCCAAAGTGCTGGGATTATAGGTGTGAGGCACCACACCCAGTCTTTTACTTTTCTTTAGGCAAACTGGGTCACACCTTCATGCTAGAACTTTGCATTTTTTTGGGGTGGGGGCAAGGTAAGGGAAATGTCTCAGATCACCACAGGGCACCATCACTGAAGATCAAACCATTTTACACAACCAGCAAAGGCATATCATTGTAGTAATATTAAGTTTTACACTTGGCATTTGGGTGAGGAACAAAGAAAGTTTGGGGCATTTCAAACAATAAAAGAAACAGGCATTTGAAATGGAAAGATATAGATCCCTTTCAAAGAATTGAATTATACAGCAGTATATAAGAATAAAAGGAGGGAGAGGAGTTGAGGGTAGTGGGCTGGTGAAAGGAGTTGCTTAATGGAAAGAGAAAGATCCAGAAAGGTGACTGTCAGATCCCTTAGATAAAGCCACCCCATCTACTCATCAAAGATGAGAGGAAAAGCTGGCTGACTTTATTCTTTTGACAAAGATGCACCGACACGTGGCAGAAAGATGAGGTAAGGGGTTGGTAATAGCTCATCCTCATTTACCATGTGGTTTAAACTATTCCATCACTCACTTTATAAGAAAGCCTTGCAGGAGGCCTGGGACATGCGGTTTTGACAGGCTCTACAGTGGCAAGGAAAATGGGAGAGAAACACAGAGGAAAGGGGGGTTGATGTATTATTTACAGTGGAGAACTTGAACAGAGCCAACTGCAGGAGTCAGCCCAAAGACTTGTATCTGTAGGACTGTGGAATAAAGACAGACAGATCTTTGAATTTTCACTGCTGCTCTTTTTGCTGCTGGGGAACCCTGCCAGGGCTGGGCCAACATGTGTGCGGCTCATCTTCCCACTGTGCTGCAATCTGCCCTGTTACCACTTACCTTTCTCTATGGCCCAGAAGAGGTAAAGACCTCAATAGAAAACCGTCTGGGCCTTTGTGGGTGAAATTTCATTAGGTTGGCACAGAGGGTGTCTCGCTGGTTATGACAGGTCTAATAAGCGTGCAGATGGCAAGACGCACTCACACAGCCACTCGCGCTCACACAGCCTCCCTGAAGTCACACAGTGGGCAGAGAGGCGGGACTCAGAGAATCTGATCCAAAAGGAACAAAGGCTGCAGCCTCTGCAGTGGGCTGAGCGAGAATGACAGGGAGACGGTTACAGGAAACTATAAGCGAAGTGTGAGAACCCACAGCAAAAGCCACCGCAGAGCATATGCATCGGACTTCATAGCTTCCTCCTGCTTCCAGCTTGCATTTGCTCCATATGCTGCTTTACACAGCTTTCCGGGCCATAATGGGTTTCATTCCATAGTTTTTATACTAACGTGAATGACTCACATCTGCTCCAGTACCCAATTTGCTCTCTAATGTCTTTGGCTGTGAGGAGAGAACAGCTTACACAGAACTCGCCAACAGCAGTGGTAAAGAAGGTCCTGACCCAGGACAAGGAAGGTCAGAATCCTAAATGCGTCAGCTAGGAGGGTCTTTGAGAGAACATGACATTGCAGATGGGAAACCACAGACCCAGAGAAATAAAGAGCTTGCTCAAAAATATCAAGACCAGGGAGGTAGATGTGTTTTAGGGCACCCGGAGAGTCCTAATTCAGAGTGTATTTTTTTCGTCTCCTGCCACGTTAAATAGTTTGCTAGGAGCTTTTCCTCCCCATATCGGCTGTGATAAGAAAAAGTAACTTGGATTAATCGCCAAAGATAGCTAATCCCCCCACTGGGATCAACCATGCTCTGCATTACTTAAGCTGGTTATTTTGTTTATTTATTTATTTATTTTGAGATAGGGTCTGGCTCCATCACCCAGGCTGGAGTGCAGTGGTGAGATCATAGCTCACTGCAGCCTCAAAATCCTGGGTTCAAGTAATCCTCCTGTCTTAGCCTCCCAAGTGCCTGGGACTGCAGACACATGCCACTACTCCTGGGTACTTGTTGTTTGTTTGTTTGGAGACAGGGTCTCACTATGTTTCCCAGACTTAAAGCTGATTATTAAAGAGTTTCAAATATATTCCTGAGCATGGGGGCTCCTGGGTAGACTGGGTACCTGGAGAGACGTACAGAACCAAGTCCCACATGGACACTCACTTCACTTCCAGATGTTTGAAGTACCACTTGAAATCGACTTCAGTCCTAAGGGCATTTACTGGTTTGACAACCCAGACTAATATGCTCTCTGGCTGATGAGCTAATGACATCTACCAAACCTGGATTCCCTTGACAGCTTCCGTAGGCCCAGGAAATCTTCCCCACTTGAGTAGAGGACAAAATAATGATTTGAGAAGCAAATCATTCTTGGAAGGAAATTCCCACTCTCCCAGACATTGCAGGCCCTGCATGGAGCTGTCTTCACCCCAGGGCCTCAGTTTCCACATATGCCTAACAGTCGGAAGGAGGCACCTCAGCATCCCAGCAGTGTGGTGAGCAGTGTGGTGGTGCTGCACATCTCAAAAGCTTGGCGGTGTTGTGTAACTGTCTGCCATCTGTTACTCAGAAGCAGCATCACAAAGGGCTGAGCAACGGACTCCCGTGCTGCAGCTTCTGCCTGGAGCCAACAGCAGCTCAGCAGCTTGCCTGGGGTCCCCTGCAGAGCCTGCAGCAGAACGCTTTGCAGGTCTGAACCCGCCGGTCCAGGGTGAAGCTCCTGAAAGAGATCCAAGGTGCTTTGGATGCTGCAGAGGTGAGTTCTCTTGCTGCTCCCCCAAACTCTCCCATGATGGTCATCTACCTGGGCCTTTGCCGGGCCAAAGCAGTGGCTGGGGTGCCTGCTCCAACCTTTCAGTGTGCAGAGTTCTGATAAAGGCAAATGCTAGATCAACTCCGGCATTCTGTGCGATGGTCTTAGAGTGCATGTAAATCTTGAAAGGGCTGGCAACAGTGCTCACCTTTTCGGGGCTCGTTCTCTCTCTCTCTCTCTTTCTCTCAACAGAGTATTGCTCTGTTGCCCAGGCTGGAGTGTAATGGCACCATCTTGGCTCATTGCAACCTCTGATTCCCAGGTTTAAGTGATTCTCTTACCTCAGCTTCCTGAGTAGCTGGGATTACAGGCACATGCCACCACACCCAGCTAGGTTTTGTATTTTTAGTAGAGACGGGGTTTCACCATGTTGGCCAGGCTGATCTTGAACTTCTGACCTTGTGGTCTGCCCCCTCTCGGCCTCCCAAAGTGCTGGGAATACAGGCGTGAGCCGCCGCGCCCAGCCTGGGCTGTTTAATTTCAACTGCGGTTCCCAACCCCAAACTTCTTATCTACAGCCCAGTCAAGACCTGTCTTGGATTGTGAGACAGGACTGCCCTGTGGCTGAAAGACAAGGTACCAAACACAGGAGGCTTTGAGCAGACGCCTCAATTTCTCAGTACAAGTCTTGGAGGAAACATCTTGTTGGAGAAGGAATTCCGGAGCCCTGATTTACAGCTGTCTCACCTGCACACAGGTATGGGAGCTTCCCCTACACTGAGCTCTGTGGGGAGAGAGAGGCAGGGAGGATGGTGGCTGCCACAGTTGGTACATCGTTCTCATCTCCCCCAAGAAACTCCAGGAAACAAGCAACCCTCCAACAAAAATGGCATGGTTCCTGCTGCCTCTGCTCCCCCAGACAGAGCAGTGTTTCCCTTCCCCTCTTTGAATGCTTGGATAACAGCAGCACCTTGCATTCAGCTTTCACCAATTACTCATTTGCTTGTTAGAAGAGGTATTTTCCCTCTATTTTACAGATGAGGAATCGAAGGCTGGGGGAAGGTAAATGACTTAACCAAGACTCACACAGTGAGTGTGACTAAGCTAGGTCAGTACTCTCTGGTCAGTGATCTGGCCGTGATTCCAGCCTACTTGAGCCTACATAGGAACTGGAGTCAGAATTTGCTTTGCTTCTGGATCCAAGAGGTTTTAATCTGCAAGTGGGAGCGGGGGTGCCCTCCCAAAGGCCCTTGGGAAAAGGGACTTTTGAAAGATCACCCTCTGCACCCAGTATCCTCCTGCCCAGGGTCACTTCCCAAGAGTCCCAAGTGGTTGGTCCAACTTTGGACCTCTTTTCTTGCAACCACAAAGCCCTGATGCTTACAGGGAGAGAAAACCTTTATGGGAGGTAATTGCGTCTTAATTTTTTAAAGGATATCTTTAAAGTTAAATTTAGACCAGCTCAGCTTTCCATTAAGCAGAAAAAGTTACCAGGCACCTGCAGGCAGGCATAGAAACACCCTGGGAAGTGGGCTGAACGCGGCCTTGGCCCTCAGTGGTCAGGCAAGTGAACCGCGGGGTTGGGGCAGCAGCCCTGCCAGCGCCCTGGTATCCCAGCGCTGGCTGTGGTAGGACGAGTACGTTGAGGGTGGGACCCCGGTTTGAGCGCCACGTGCAGCCCCTGCGATGAGCGGAAAGTCCTTCCAGGCACAGCGCCGCCTGGCGCGGGCCGGCCCCTGGGTCCCAGCTGGCAGCTGGGGGTGGAAAGCATCCCTAGAGCCCCGCTCCCGCCCAGCCACGCCCGCCACGCCCCGCCACGCCCCGCCTCGCCCCATCCCACAAAGGTCTGGCAGCTGCGCCCAGAGCTCGTCGCGGGCGGCCCCGCAAAAGCACGGTGCACTTCGGTCGGCGGGCGGCGGTAGCGCCCCCCTCTCAGAGCCCAGCTCGCTCCACCTGGGCTCGCTCGGAGTCAGTCTGTCGTGCCCGCCCTCCCCCCTCACTCCCTCCGCCCTCGTGCTCCTCCCGGGGTGCTCCGCACAGCCTCGGATTCCTCCCTCCCGCTGCTCCAGTCAGTTTCCCTAACGGCAGCAGCGGGCGAGGAGGCGGCGGCAGCCGCGGTGGCGGCGTGGGGAACATCTCGGCGGCCACCGCGCTTCTGCCTCTAGAGCGGGCGTCCAGCCTGGCTGCCCTTGGTCCTTCCCTGCCACGTTTCGGGCCGCCCGGCGCCCCCCACTCAGGCTCGCTTCTCTCCGAAGCTGGAAGGGCGCCTTGCAGGATCCCGCCGCCCCTCCATCCGGATCCTGGGTCTAGCGCTCCCCAGAGCGAGGCGCTCGCCGGGACTCCTGCCCCGCCAACCCTGACCGCAGGGGGGTGCCCCAGGGACATAGCGCCGCGGAGAGGAAGAGGCAAAGGGGACCATGCGGCGCCTGACTCGCCGCCTGGTTCTGCCGGTCTTCGGGGTGCTCTGGATCACGGTGCTGCTCTTCTTCTGGGTAACCAAGAGGAAGTTGGAGGTGCCGACGGGACCTGAAGTGCAGACCCCCAAGGTAGGCGGCTTGGCGGCGCGCTGGCGCGGGGCAGTGGCTTGCGGGAGGGCGCTCAGCCCGCGTGCGGGGTTTGCAGGCTCCCGGGAAACCACGGCGAGGGTTTGGGTGCTGCGAGCAGGTAACAGTCGCCGGATGTGGCTACCATACGATCTTTCTGGGTTTTAAAACGCTCGGGGGGCATCTCCGGACCCGCGGTGTGCGTAAGTGGCAGTGGGTGTGGGTGGTGGGCGCGCGCTCGCCTGCGGAGCGGGGCTCCCAACTTAAGCAAGGCGCGAGGGTCCCGCGGCGGAGGGGTTGCTGCGGACGGGCAGCCCGGGGGATGGCGGTCTGCGGGCGCTGCCGGAGAGTCGCCGGAGGTTGGGTCGGGCAGCACGGTCGGCCCGGTCGGCCGGTGCCAGCGCCCGGGAGAAGTGTGGCGGCTGCGCTGACCTTCTTCCCGCAGCTGCCAGGCCCGACCTGAGGAGGTCGGCGGCCGGGTGCGCTGCGCGCGCTTGTGCGTTGCGGGCGAGCGCCCTGCAGCCTCCCCGGGCGGCTGCCACCCCTGCTCTTTAACTGTTCCCGAGCCTCTCAGCTGCATTGGAAGTTGAATGTGCCCAGAACACCACGAAAGAGCCTGTAAAAACAGACGCCTTGGTATTGGCGGGGAGTTGAGGAAATGGGAATCCAAGTGGCTTTTCCAACTCCTACCCAGTCGGTTCCTGTGAGGGAGCCAAAAAGCTCCCCCTGTAGGCTCACTCTTAGATCCCCAGCCCTGTAGGGGCGAAGGGAAAACTTCCCCGTGGTTCTCTGAAGGTTCACTGAAAATCAGTTGACAAAGGCAGATCAATAGGAGAAAAAGCACATGAAAATTTATTTGGTCATGGTTTTTCGAGACATGGGAGCCTTCAGTTTTCTCTTCACACATTTGGCCCGGGGACACAGAAGAAGGCCTCTGGGGGGATTTCCTGGCCAGCCAGGCAATCTTTATAAACTGGGTCCAGAACGGCCCTCTAGGGATCTGGGCAAAAGACTTGGAGGAGCTTATGGTCGGAAGTGGGAGACTGAAAAACAGGTAGTTGTGGACAGGAGGTGGAGTCTCACTAGTTAAGTAGAGTATAGAGGGCCTACTGTGTGCCAGGTGCATAGTGGGTGCCTTCCTCATAAGTAGTTGTAGAAGTTGGGTGGTAATATGCTTGTTTCATAGATCAGGAAAACAGGTTCAGGGTCTTTAAGTAACTTACCTTACGTCGTTCTACTGGTTTAAACTCCAAGCTCCACTCTCAGAATTTCCACTATATCAAGTTGCCTCTCGGTTTCCCCTTTTTAACGACGTCTTCTAGCACTTATGTTCTGGAATCCTGCCAATGCTCAGTCTATTTCAACAAGCATTTTATTTAGCACCTATGGTGTGCTCAGGCAGTGGGTTAGGTGCTGTGGATAGAGAGAGATAGAATTTACTCTCTAGGGGGAGAGGTTCGCTCATCATTGGGCCAGGATGTGAAGTGTGCATAGAGCTAAGATGGTTCAGTGCACTGCGTGTCATGGGAGCCTGGGGGTTCCCTGCAGCAGGAGGAGGACATAACAGAGCTGAGCTGAGAAGGATAAACAGGTTTGTCAGTAGGTAGAAAGTCCAGGTAGAGGTTAACTGGGTGAAACAGTCTCAGAGGAATGACACAGCACATTGTGTGAGTTTGGCATAATTTGAGCACAAAGTGTGTGGAGGTTGGAGGGATAAAGTCTGGGAAGGGACTGGATGGGGTAGGATCTTGTGGGTGTGAGGACCCCTGGAGAGGGTCAGGCAAGGAGGTGGTGAGACCAGATTGATGACTTCAAACCGCGTTTATAGCACCAGATCAATTTTCTCACTCAGCCCCTGCCCGTAGATCTGGAGAGTTTTCCTTCTTTTTCCCTAGGTGGTTCTGCTCCCTGTGATGCAGTTAATGATGCCTGCAGGGAGATGAACTTTCTCCGTTTTGCTTTGACCCTCATTCCCTTAAGCTTGTTTATTCTTAGTTTACACCAGGGATCTGGGACAAGAGATCTGTTTCCTTCTTTATGCACTCTTTGTCTCTCCTCCTCTCCTGCCTCTTCTTATCCTGGTGTGTGCTCAGTATACATTTATCACAGGCAGCTGTATGCCAAACTGTGTGCTGGGTTTGGGGGCTGCTATGATGAGCATGCTGTGTCCTTGTCCTTTGGCATGAGGCTGGGAGGGCCTCGTAAGTTCCTGGATGAGCGGTACTCTGAGGTGGGAGTGGTCTAGTAGCAGGAGTCAGGATATCGTACTGCGCAGTCACGAAAGAAGAGGTTTTCTAGTTTTGAACCAGTTGCTCTTTGTCTGAACATCTTATCCCTTCTTTTCCTCATTTTCTGTATCCTTCTATAACCATGAATTTTATAGACTTAGAAAATCTTGACACCTCTTACTATTAGGTATCTTCTTTTTTGTTAGTATTTTTCTCCTTCCTGTTTTTCCCCTGTATGTGTGGCTTTGTGTGTCTACATACGTGTGTTGTGTATATTTGTGGATGTATTTTGTGTCTGGTGGGTGAAGGTTGCTCTGTATCTTAGTGTGTATGTACCTGAGAAGAGAAGAAGAAAGACAGAGACTCCTTATATAACACCAGAACAGTTTTATTTCCTGTGACTCATATATACAGGACATTTGTATGACATGTCCAAAGGAGCACAGTGGTACCAAAACCTGACTGCATGTCAGAATCACCTGCAGAGCTCCATTAGCATGCAGATATTTGGGCTTACTGCAGAGATTATGACTGTGAGTTTGGGAGAAGGTTCTAGAATTACTAGTTTTATCAGGGCTGCATGTGATTCTGGAGCAGCCTATTGATGGGTGGCATTTGGGAGTTAGATGAAGAAAACCACATCTGTTGATTGCAGTTTGGTTGGCTCCATGTGAATACGGTCAAATGATTTTTATTTTTATTTTTTTGAGATGGAGTCTGGCTCTGTCGCCCAGGCTAGAGTGCAGTGGCACGATCTCGGTTCACTGAGACCTCCACCTCCCGGGTTCAAGCCATTCTCCTGCCTCAGCCTCCCAAGTAGCTGGGATTACAGGCGCCTGCCACCACGCCCAGCTAATTTTTGTATTTTTAGTAGAGACGGGGTTTCATTGTGTTGGCCAGGCTGGTCCTGAACTCCTGACCTCGTGATCTGCCCGCCTTAGCCTCCCAAAGTGCTGGGATTACAAGGGTGAGCCACCATGCCCAGCCAGTCAAATGATTTTCTTCTTGAGTGTGCTCATAGACCTAGCTCATGTGAGCCTATGCACGCATATTAAATAACAGCCACCAGTATTTGTCTAGTGCTTTACAAATTCACAGACTCCATTTACATATGTCAGTTCATTTAATACTCACAAAAACTGCATAAAGGAGACAAAATAGTACTTTTATGCAGATGACATTAAGGAGGTGAAAAATTTGGCCCAAGCTAACCAGGCTTTCCAAGTAGCAGCATCAGGACAAGAATGGAATGGGATGCCTCCTGAAACTGCCCACTGCTTGCTTTTTCCATGGCGCTAAAACCATTGACAGCCTGGATTTACAGCGGGAGCTCCCCACCCACTTTCCAGAGCTCCCGTGGCTCATCCCTAGATCCTCACCCTTAGAGAGCTCCAAGGGAGTTGGTATAATTATGGAGGTGCTAAGGCAGGAGCCACTTCAGGAGGACATCACCTCTGCCCTTGGAAGGCACCATGTGGGGCACAGGAGGCTCCCCCTCACTGGACAGAGCATACTCTGGTGAGGAGAGTCCCTGCGATGGGTGCTTATGGAGGCATTGGTTTGGGAGGCATTTGCCAGTGAAGAGATTGCTTCTTCAACAGTAGGAGTTCGGATGGGACTTTGTCCCTCGTAGGGAAACAATTTGGTTTTTGAGTGAGTTCAGTGCTCTAGGTTTTCCTAGGGTGTAATCAGTGGGGACAGCTCTTTGGCTTGGACGTGCTGAACCCTTGGAGAGGTTTTCTTCCTGCTCAGGCCTCTAGGCATCCTCCCAGCATGGATGAGGGGAGTGAGCTTTTCTTCCAAAGCAAGAGGAGTGGGCTTCCTTCCTGTTAATGCATTCAGAGAAGTTGGGAAAGGTGTAGAGATGGGAGGGAGCTATATTAAGGGCTCCTGGCCTGGCACCACCCAACCCTTAGATTCTGTGGAGCAAATTGCCTTCAGAGAGGCAGGTTCTGGTTCTGGGCAATCAGGCCCTTGTTCTCTTTTCCTCATGGCCTTAGGAAATGTCCCCATTCACCTAGTGATAGCATCTCCAAAGTGGGCAAGTTAAAATGAAATCCCTGGTCTCTGGGCCCCAGTGCAAGTGAAGTGAAGAAGGGATGCTGCGCTCCTGATTTAAGGTAATTTATGGGATTTTCTTCTTGGTTTCCAGAAGGGCTGTTTCTTTCTATTAGTAGCTTAAGTAAAGCATTCTTTAAATTTGACTTTTTAATGTTATTTTCATTCTTTCTCTGCCTCCCCCCCCCCAATTATTCAGCGAAGCTCTAATTTCTAACTGAAAAATCACATAACAAACTTGATGTTTTAATTCAGACTGTATTTAAACGATAAATACTATGCCACTTAAAAGTAGCTGAAAAATGTTTTAATTTCTTCTCTATCATTTGTTTGCCATTTGGAGAACTCATACAGTAACCGACTAAATTTTTTAAAATATTGGCAAATTTGTCTCTTATTTCCAAGAAACTAAATATAGTTCAGGTGCTTAGGGCTTAGTAAAAGCAAAAGAACTGTAAGCCTGAGGGTAATTTTCAAGGAAGGTGTTAGAAATATAAAGGCTTTGAATAAAATGCCTCTGGCCCATGTAAGTGTATTGGCGCTATACTAGAAATACAGCAAGCACCATTACAAAATAGCTTGTCTTTCCGTAACATTTGCATCCCACCAATGCCTTAAGTATATGACACTGTTATTTTATTCCTCATTTAGTAGGTAATTTCTGCCATTTAAAAAAGTCATGCATTTTAGAGAGAGACCCTGTTAATCTACTGATGCTCAGTATGTGCATATTGGACTCTGCTCAGGGAATTTTGTAACTGTCCAACGGGTTCTTCTTGCCCACTGCCTAGACAGAGCCAACATATCAAGACAGGGAAATTGCAATAAAGAGTTTAATTCGCACAGAGTGGCTGAATGGGGGACCGGAGTTTTATTATTACGCAAATCAGTCTCCCGGAAAATTCAGAGACTGACGTTTTTTATAAGGATAATGTGGTGGGTAGGGGTCCAGGGAGTGGGGGATATTGATTGGTAGGATTGAAGATGAAATCATAGGAGTTCAAGTGGTCCTCTTCCTCTGAGTCAGTTCCTGGGTGGGGGCCACATGATTAGATAGGCCAGTTTGTTGATCTGGGTGGGGTTAGCTGATGCACCAAGTGTAGGGTCTGAAAAACATCTCAAGCACTAATCTTAGGTTTCACAATAGTGATGTTATCCCTAGGAGCAACTAGGGAGGTTTAGAATTTTGTGGCCTCCAGCTGCGTGACTCCTAAACCATCATTTCTAATCTTGTGGCTAATTAGTTAGTCCTACAAAGGCAATCTTGTCCCTAGGCAAGATGGGGGTTTATTTTGGCAAAGTGCCCTTATCATTTTTGTTTCGGGGCTCTTCCCAAAGGCAGTTCAGCCTACACCTAGGAATGAACAAGGACAGCTTAGAAGTTAGAGGCAAGATGGAGTCGGTTGGGTCATATCTCTTTCACTGTCATCATTTTCTCATTGTTATAATTTTTGCAAAGGCAGCTTCAGCATGACTCTGGCGTGACCAGAAGTAGCCCGTGATGAGATGCATGCTCATCATTTCAGTTGCTGTGCAGGTGCCTGTGCAAGGTGCTGTGCTTTTTTCCCGTTCTAAGGAAGTTCCCTAGTGCAGGCATCGGAGTGGTGTTTGTTACACAGCTGGCTCCTACAGAGGCTCTTGTGAGTAACTGAGAAATATGCAGAATCCCAGGTAGTCAAGAAATCATATGTGGTCACTTTCTAGATGTCAAAAGCTTTCTCTAAAACAAAAACAAAACACTGAGCCTCTGTCCCATCGGCCTGGTGACAAATTCACCCTGGGTCATTTTTCACCTTATTCTGGGTTGTCCCCAAGGCCCAGGGGCTTGTGCAGAGTCCAGGCCTCTGGTCATCAGTGCCGAGTCAGTGGCGGCTCTGGCATGTCCTAGCTTTCTTTCTCTCCCGGACTTAGGTCCCTGCAGGAGGCCCTGTCCCAGGGACCTGCAGATGTCTGTTCTAGGGGAATCTCCTTTAGTCAGGCTGGGGAGCTCTATCTCTCCCTAACCTTTGTTTCCCCAAGTGGCCTGATGTTTTTGGAAAGAGACCAGGAATTCCTGTCTCAAAATTCCCCAGAGGCACAGAATGATACCTACTCAAATCAGAGAAGACAGGGGGCAAAGCTGGAAGGGAGGATCAATTAATGGCCCTGTCACAAGCCTCCCCAATCTGTCCAGAGTCTAACCTTTTTCAGGGCTGCCCGTCTGGTTGTATCATTTTAAAGTGCTAATTTCCACTCATCAGAGATCATTTATAAACCGAACAGGGACAGAATAAGGCTGCCGTGGGCTGATGCCTGAAGCCCAGGGTTCATGCACAGCCTGGTTTTCATGCCATCTGATTTTACCTCCTGTGCCTACATCCTTCACCACACCTCCCCATCCCAACTTTCCACTGTGGTCTTACCCGTTATCAGACACCCAGGAACCAATTTTTGAAGATCTTCATTGCTTGAGCCTTTGTTTCATTTCTAATGCTTGCAGTTTCATCACTCTTCTATAACATCTCAAAGTCCCCAATGCAGTTTTGGAAAATAATCTGAATTAGAAAGCAGGACCAGATCCCTAGCTCCTCTCCTGGGGGAGTCTGTGAACCTTGCCATGGCCTTTGTTCATTCCACCCCAGAGACCCAGAATCATAGACTCGCCATCTATCTGGGGGAGTGAGTCTGGATGTGCCCATGCCTTCTACTGCTGGCTGCAGACCCCTTCCACTTGCCTGCATTTATCCTGGGCTGGGTGCGAACCTTTTTCCTTGCAGGGTCCACAGAGACTCATGCTGCACCCAAGCATCAGGAGATAGAGTCCCACCTTCTCTCGGTAGCTCCCGTCATGTCAAGATAAAGTATGTTTCACTCTCTGAGTTTCCTGATAAACATGGCAGCCAGTGCAGCCACTGGCAGTGCCAGGGATGACTGAGATTCCTCTCCTACTGGCTCAGTCTCCTTGACTGTGAAATGGGAGCAGCCCACTCTAGAACTGCCTGACCCCCCACATGCTTGCCAGCAGTCTAAGTCTTTTCAGGTTAGTTGTGCATAACTCTGAAGCGAGACCTTAAGGCTATAAATAATTATACCACAGATACTCTGTGTCTATTACTTATCTTTTAATTATTTCACCAGAAAAGCTAGATTAACCAAAAAATAAATCAGTCTCTGAGTCCTCAGATATTGAGCTGATTAAGAAAAAACCCCTTTGGGATATTGAAGAACACAAACACACACACATATACACACAGGCACACACACAGAGGTACCCTGGGGGATTCTGCAGAAGCTCCTGAAATATGCTGGCTCGAGTATTTTGATATTTCAGAATAAATGGCCTGATGTGACCTTTTGGGGCAGCAGTCTTTGCATTTGGCAGTGGCTGCTGCCATCCCAGGACCTAATGAGCACTAAAGGCTGACAGAGGGACAGAGAAGGGGACATCTCTGTGGTATTGGAAGTGTGTGACACCCAGGGCGTCCTCTTTCCTCCTGCTGTTCTGTCCATGCTCTGTCCTTCCTTTCATATTCTTCCTCTGTCCCTTGAAAAGCCAGCCTGGCTGTAGAGCCCCAGGGTCCTGGGTCAGGGGCTCAAGTGGTCCCAGCCCTCTGCCTTCTGCTCTGCAGGAGCCCAACACTTCCCTGCAGGCCCCAAGGTCAGGAGTAGCCTCCTCTTAGAGCACTGCTCTGGACACAAAGCCAGTTCTTTCCTGAAGGAAGGAGGTTGCCACTCTGGCCCGTCTATCAGCAGGATCCCTGATCGCTGGGAATACAGAGCCATCTGATCTTCGGCATCCCAGCATCCTGGACAATGCCGATTTCAAGTGCAAAGCCTCTTCTGCATACCATTTCCTGGAGACAAGATGAGGCACTTAAAAATAATTAAATTCTCCTCATGTCACTTTTCTTCTTAACTGTAAGCACTACAGAGATCTTTCAAGGAAATGCTGGAGAGCAGGGCACACTCACATGTCCCTGCCCTGGGATTTGAATGCCCAGAAGAAGAGAACAACCACCCCAGCTGCCACTTCCTAACGATTCTGCTGTTGCAAACTGATCTGCATGCATTCTAGGCCAGGAGAGAGCCTGAAACATCTACGGAACTGGTGGACCACTCTGTCTTGACAAACTCTCTCCGAAGAGGTTAACTGTCCCTTTTCTCTGTTTCACTATGGTTTGGAAATAAGGATTTTCTTCTTCAGTTGTCTGGGCTGAAGATTTATGTAGCTGCTTTTATTCCTCAGAGAACAGTAATCATTCATGTCCTTCCCACCCCCCCACCTCCCAGCCATAGAGACTGGTCCAATCAATATTTATGTGCCCATCTCTCGCAGCTGCAACATGCAGACATAATAGATGCCAAATTCCTTGATGGCCATTGAAAAATTAGCTGGTGCCTGTATTTCAGGCTCATTGTTTTCCACGATCTCAGGGAGATCAGCCCACGTGGTCCATGGATTAATTAAGCCACCCAGATAATTGGCTATTAATAGATGGCCAATTGATGGCTGCCAGCTGGGTGCTGAATTGACTAATGTCCTTGTGGTCGGCAGGTGGTCTTTATCAGAAGAGGAACTAGCTGAAAGACTCGACTAATTAAAGGGTGAATCAGGAAAAGAAGATAAGAGGTAGCTTCTTCTCCACCACTTGGTGTGATGTTTTACAGTTTACAAAGCATTTATATTCACAAGTGCCTCATTTGATCCTTGCGAACTTGTGAGGTGAGTGTTATTATTATTCTGGTTTTCTGAAGTGTGATGAATCTGAGGTTATAGCAGGGTGGAGACTTTGGCAAGCTAGCCTAACCAGCAAGTGGGCTTGAACTCACTCTTTTGACAGTCACGCACATGCTGTTTCTGTTAGAGCCATGCTCAACTTCAGGCAAGATTCCTTTTCCAGGGAAAATGAAATCTACATGTGTATGTTATATGTTTGTTTCATATGGACAAAAAACTAGTGCACTTGCTGAGAAAAGATGCCCTCCCGCTGCTAAACATCAGCATTGCTTTTTTATTTTTTTTTTCAATTTTATTTTTTAACATACAGAAAGGAACTGGAAAAGGGATTAAGAGAAATACAGAGCTTGTCTCTGGAAGGCCACCAGAGGGTTGGGAGGAGTTTGGGTTTTCTTTTAGGAAAGGCCAAGTTTAACCCATTCTTGGGCCAGTCAGGGCCAGTCCACAGGACCACTGCTTTCTGGAGTGGGAAAAGCTGGGATTGTAATGGCAGACTTGGTGGTGTCAGAGGTAGAGAGAGGCTCTCTGCCCTTCGCCTCACCACAAGTCCCACCATCAGGTACTGACTCTGGCCTTAGCCAGGAGCCCATGCTACCCTGCTACCACTTCCTTCCTGGGCCCATAGGGTAGGCTGTGCTGTTCATTCCTAGGCTACTCCAACTTAGAAATCAACGGGGTTATGGAGTTAAGACACAAACTGTTTGAGTCCCTTTTGATGAATGTGGTCCTTAAACCATCGGAAGCAATTCCCTTCCAAGAGGAAAAATGTCCTTTGAGAAAACCTAACACATCCTATTTTAAATGCAAGACAAGTTCCTGGGGAAATGACTCCAGGAAGTGACTTTAGAAGATACTCAACGTCACCTCAATGTAGAGGGTGCCCTGCCTGTGTCTCTAATGCCAGGGTGTCCTGCTCATGCCTCTAATATGGGGGGCACCCTGCCATGTCTTGCTGATTAGCCTTGAAAGCTGATGGATGACTCCTCAGGTCTGTCTGGTTGATGGCCTGCTGGTTCTACCAAGTACAGGAGCCAGACTCTTTGAGGCGGATTTGGAGGTTGGGTTTGAGTTATGTAGTTGCTGCCCACATATATGTTTAAACTTAGGAAAGCATAAGATCAGGAGGCTGCTGATGGCTTCCTGGATATTTTGTCTGCAGTTCCAGTAAGCTCCTGGGCCCATGGCGGTGTTTTTTTTGACGTGGCCTAAACAATCAAGTTGGTGCTGTGCTCTAAGATCCCAAGCAGAAACATGACTTTTTTATTCTCGTCCCTTTCCCCTAAGCATGGCCATGTTAAAGGACACTGCATTTTTAAAAGCTATGTGTGGAATAAGAAGGAGAAGAAATGTAAACCTAGATAACCCTGATAGTTTTCCTCTCCAGGAAGCCCTGATGGTTTTCTAATCATTTGCTCAGATCAACTCTCTATAATTCTCCCTGGCTGTCTTAAAAGTGAAATTATGATTTCTGCTCCAGATTTTAGCTTTTCTCTTAAAATTGAGTGTATATTTTGGTAAACTTCTTGGCAGTGTCTACTAAAGCTAAACATAGGTGTACATCTATGACCCTGCAATTCAACTCCTACATATAAGCCCAACAGAAAGGCTTGTGTATTTTAGGGAATGTCAAGCACTTAAATTAAAGTAGGCAAACTTTTTCTGTCAAGGTCCAGTAAGTATTTATTTATTTATTTATTTTTTAGGTTATATGGTCTCTGATGTGACTATTTAACTCTGCAGTTGTGGTTTGAAATATAATATGCAAATGAATTAGTGTCACTGTGTTCCAATAAAACTTTATTTATGGAAGCAGATATTTGAATTTCATATATTTTTCACATCTCATGAAATATTCTTCTTTTGGTATTATTTTCAAAGATTTATAAATATAAAATCCATTCTTAGTTTGTAGGATGTACTAGGACAGGTGGCAGGCCAGATTTGACCCACAGGCTGTGTGATTCCATTTATATAAAGTACAAAAACAGGCGAAACTCATCTCTGGCACTGTAAGTCAGTTCATGGTTACTTTTGATTGGGGTTAATGACTGGCTGGAGACAGAACATTTTGGGAAACGGGTCCTGTTCAGTTTCGTGATTGGGGGGCTAATTACACAGGTGTGTTCACCTTGTGAAATTCCTTAAGTACATGTTGTTTTCTCTTTGTGCATTCTACTTCAATAAAAAGTTCAAAAAGAAAGAGCTGAACTGAGTGTGTGGCTTCTGACTTCAGATTTTAGCACCTCATTTAGGATCAGAGCCTAGCAGTTTTCATTCTTTCTATAGCCATTGGTTTCCGTTTCCCAAATAAGTCTTTGGGAAAAGGTCTTGGTTTGACTTTCTAGTTACCCATGTCTTACTCCCTTTTATATACAGAGACATTTAGCAACTGCCGTGGCACAGGCAGTAGCTAACCAAAGTATGTGCTGGATCATAGGAAGATGACGGGTCCTAGAGTGGAGTGGCGTTCAGGACAATGGGAACTGTGAGTAGGACTTTGGCTGGTATAGTAGCCCCATGGTACATCTCGGATGAAATCTACCTACGGTTTATAGGTAAGAGGTGGAGGTATGATTGCAGAGAATAGAATTATGTGACATGAGCTACTGGCTTATAGAAAACTAGCTTCTTGTTTTTGAATCCAGAACAAAAGGCAGAGGACTAACAATCCGAGCCTGTAGTAAGTTTTGGGTGCTTTCTGAGTTAGTCATCTATTCTTTAACAACCCTGCACAGCCGGCATTCTTAGCTTGGTTTTTCAGGTGATGAACACCAAGGCTTAGGGAAGTTTCATAACATATCCAAGATCATGCTGTTTATAAGCAAGCCAGGGATCTAGATTCCAAACCAGGTCTGTCTGCCTCCAGAGCACCCACCCTCTTTCCACTTCCATATGCTCACCCCAAACTTCCTTCTCTCCCCTCACAGCGACATTGAGTCTGGTCCCTTGAAAGGAAGGACTTGAATATATTTTTCCCTTTGCAACCTGCTTTTAGAGCCTGGGTTCACTGTGCTTCCCAGAATGAATAGTTTAAATCAGAAATTGTTGAATGAAATAGTCTTATAGCAGAAGCTATCTCTTCCAGGATGAATCATTTTAAAACAATGTTTAAAGAGAAAACTTTACAATATTTTCAGAGAAGTATCTTGTGCTCTCACTGCTATTTGACATCCTCTTGTGAATGCTATCCTGCTACAGATGACTGGGAATGTGTCTGGTCCTAGGGTTAAACTTTAAAAAAAGAAGTCTCCAAAGTATCACATTCTTGAGAGTGTTAAGGTGCTTTAGGAATACCTCAAGACTGATTAAAGAGAGGACAGTGAGGGATTAACCAACAGATGCTGATAACACGAAGGCCATCGTGGATGGCTGAAACTGCAGCATCACCCCTCAGAGAGGAATCGTCCCATATTTAGCATAACAACACCAATTATTTGGTTGTTTGTGCTGAGCAGTTGAAAGCTATCATGTGCCGAGGAAAATACTCAGCATGGAGCAGTAATTATGGATCAGCTGATAATAAAGGATGCATTGGATTGACTGCTAATTGGATTATTAGCAGCAAAAACAAATACCTGCTATTAACCATAAGTAAGCTGCACTTATGCTATTTTCTACGTTTTACACTTATTCCTTTTTATAATGTGCATTTCTTTTCTTTCTGTGCCAAGACTTCCCATTTTCCCCAGTCATACTGAGCATATCTGTGGGTCAATAAATATTGAGCCACAGTTAAAGTGTTCTTTTTTCCTTCCATTCTCAAAATGGGGTGGAGAAAGCTGACATGCATTGAGCATCATGTGTAAGGTCCTTGGTGAAGTATAGTCTGTTTTCTTAGGGAAGAAATAAGGGCTCTTTCAAGGCTGGATGCAGATCTTTCCCATGGGCACAGAGTCTTTGTGAGGGGTAAGATCATAGGGTTTTCTCTGTGAAATCAGTGCTGTAGTTAATTGCCAAAGAAATGATCACATTGCTTTTCTTTCTTGTGGCACTTTGAGGTTTGGTCCTTGTTTTTCAAGGTGGCTTGGATGAGCCTTTGGGCACCTCAGGTGCCTGTATCGCCCACTCCTCCCTGCCAAAAACGGCTCTTCCTGCAAGTGAGTTGACTGTGTGTCCTCAGCAGTGTGAGGTGCCAGCTGCTTTCCTGCCCAAGCAGGCCTTGGGTACTGTGGGTAGGATGATCTCCCAGAGGTCCTGGGTGCACCCCAGGATGTCTGGAGAGAGAAGTTGCATCCAGCAGGAGGCTCTGGCCAAGCTCTCAATAAGTGGTGCAAGTGACTGTCAAGTGCCTTGCATTCAGTGCTAGCAGAGGACCTGGTTTGTGGCCTCTGTTATTCACCAGGAGTCCATGTAGAAAGAATAAGCTTCCATGGGAGAAGCGAGTGTGAGTGGCTTTTAGGAGAAATTCTGGGGGTTTATCTGTGTCAGTCATTCATTCCTTATAACCACCCCACAAGGTGGGCAGGCTGAGATTCAGCTACTGCTACAAGTACAGTCATACTGGTTATTTAAGGCTGGTGACTTTCTCATTAGACAGTGCCTGAATCATGCTAATTGTTAACATTTTATTTTTTGAATATTATCTCTGGATGGTGTAATGATTATGTATTAATTAATTAATTTATTTATTTTTGAGATAGTCTCGCTCTGCTGTTGCCCAGGCTGGAATGCAGTGGTGTGATCTTGGCTCACTGTGACCTCCATCTCCAAGGTTCAAGCGATTCTCCTGCCTCAGCCTCCTGAGTAGCTGGGACTACAGGTGCCTGCCACCACTCCTGGCTAATTTTTATATTTTTAATAGAGATGGGGTTTCACCATATTGGCCAGGCTGGTCTTGAACTCCCAACCTTGTGATCCACCTGCCTTTGCCTCCCAAAGTGCTGGGATTACAGGCATGAGCCACTGTGCCTGGCTGATTATATTTATTTTTACCAGTGAGGGACTTGAGTTTCCTAAAGGTCCAGTATCTTGCCCAACACCACAAGGGTGACATGATCAGGGAGGAAATCCCACCCTGCAGAACAACTCCTGTAAATTTAAAAGCAATTGTCAAACTCTTATCCCCAGATATCCCCGTAAAGATTCTCTTCCTCCCCCGCAGCCTCACATTCCACTTTGACTCAAAAGAGAGAAAAGACAGCTCTCCATCTTGCAGTTCCTTCCACCACGAATAAATGGTGGAACTAAGACTGGACGTAGGATGCTAGAGCCCTGGCGGGGGTGCCACTGGACAGTTGGCAAGCGGGAAAGGTGGGGAGAACTCCTTGAAAGTTTCCCCGTTTGAGTGCCTATCAAGTGTGGGGGAGACAGAGTGAGCAAAATCACCCTCACCAGGCCACTGCATCAAGTTTGTCCAAACATGCGACAAACCCATATGGGGCATTGCTGAGTGGGAAGCCCTGTGTAGGAAGCGGGGGTGGGGGTGGGGGTTTGCGGGGGTGAATTCTGAGCAGTGGCTCCCTGCTGGCCCGCCCCTCACCACTTCTGATTGCAGAACACCATTTTCCTCTTAGACTATAAGATGTATCGCTGTGTTACCAGAAAGATAGAACTGTGTCACTGGGGATGCTGTTTAATGGTGGAAGGAGCTGCAAGATGGAGAGCTGTCTTTTCTCTCTTTTGAGTCATAGTGGAATGTGAGGCTGAGAGGAGGAAGAGAATCTTTACCAGGGTATGTGGGGATAAAAGTTTGAGACAATTGCTTTTAAATTTACCAGGTGTTGTTCTGCAAGGTTGAATTTCCTCCCCCGATCATGTCACTCTTCTGTTAGCTCAGAAAACTGTGGTTGAAGTTTAATCTCATCCTTAAAGCTGTTTCACTAAAATAGGAACCTGTTATTCCACAGGGCTGCTTATTAGAAGAAGAAGGATTTAGGGAGGTCTTTTAAAGTCATTTCAGTAAATTTTTTTGAAAGAAGCATTTGCCGGAATCCACTTGTCCCTAAAGCATCTGCTGTTTTAGAAGCATAGTGCTAGTGGAAGCATAACAGGAAGGGAAAGCCAACTTCAGGATAGGAAATAGGCTAACTGAGCAACCCACTTCAATTTAATCAGTCGAGAATGCCTGTCATGGGTTCTATACCGTTTTGGGCACCTTGGACCAGGTGGCCCATGGGTCAAATGCAGCCCCCACTTTGTCTACTGCTTTTGGATGGCCTGTAAGCTAACAATGGTTTTTATATTTTTAAATGGTCAGAAAAAAACAAAAATAACATTTGATGACACATGAAATTTGTTAATATATGAAATTCAGACTCCGTGGTCCATCAATAAAGTTTTACTGGAGCACAGTAAGTCGATGGTTGCTTTTGTGCCACAATGGCAGAGTTGAATAGTGGTGATGGAGACTGTATGGCCCACAAAACTTAGATCTTTACTATGAAAATAGAAAATATTTTGTATATTTTTTATAGAAAACAAAAATGTATAGAAAATGTTTGTTTACCCTTGACTTTTAATTTCTCAGTATGGCTCATGGGTCAGGGGGGATTAGTGTCCCTTGTAATTCACCAGAAATGTAGAATCTCAGTCCATTTTAGACCTGCTGATTCAAAATCTGCATTTAGTAAGACCCCCAGGTGATCTGTGTGCAGTTAAAGTTCGAGAAGCCCTGCATTAGATGTTGCGCTTGCTCACGAAAAGCTTGTGTGACTCATCCTCCACAAGACCAGGTCTACATTCCGTGCCGCTTATCCTTATTTTCTTGGAGTTAAATGCTATTCCAAGCTCCCGTTTCCCCTTGTAGGGATGGGGAGTCCTCTTCTACTCACAGCTGGGGAGGGGATTCCTTTTCTACTCACCGCTTCACAGCGATTCAGGAGGCTTCCTCCATGCCAGGTAATGTGGGAAGAGCTTGTAGTCTTCCAGGCATCACCATCATGGCAGCTTCACCATCGACTATGCCCTTCACATTCTGCTGATCCCAGGTTAGAAGGTTCCATGTGATCCCAGGAACCCCCTGTGTCCAGGGGCCGGCCTTCCCATAGGGCATCACACAGCCATGTTAATTGGGCTCTGCTACCTTCTGGGGCATCCACCACCCTCAGAACTGGCTGTGTCCCATTCTTCTTCCAAGCTGGAGGGATTCCCTCTCTTTCTAGTCCTCAAAGGCATTGCCTTTTTTTCACCCTCTGGGCTATTTATTATTTCAAAGAACATTAGCTTTTGTAAATGATAGAAGATGTCCTATTGCCTGGTATCTCTGCTTTAGGCTTAGGGACACCATCTTTCTGGAAGCCAGGGAGCATGCAGGTCTTTGTTATCTGCTGAGGTCAGGGGTTGGGGCAGGGCTGAGGAGGGAGTGGGAGGTAGATGGAAGTGAGACCAAATGCAAACAAATATCCCATTATCCTAGCACCTGTGCACTGTGTTGTGATGCAGTTGAGGTGACACTACCAACACAATCTAGGACAGTACCCAATCTAGGATACCTTCCTGTAGAACAGGAGGCAGATTCTGGGGGAGCTTAGAGAAAGGGAGATTATTGGGCAGCGGTGGGCAGGGAGGTCTTCCTGAGGTGGTGGGACTCAGCATGAGTGACTAGAGATGAATGAAAACCAGGAGTGGGCCAGATTGAGAAAAAGTTAAAAGATAAAACCATTTCCTTATTTTTGTACTGAGACCAGAGTGTGTCGGAAAGTAAACAGATTTCCCCAGTTGGGAATATTATATTCCATTCACTGGGGACTTTGTTCAACAAATGTTTTGGGTTTAAGGGTTTTAATTGCTTATAGTATGTTCATTGCTCTTAAAGGGGCAATTCAGTGGAATTTGAACTTGGCATTCCCTTTCTTTTACCCTTCTGGCCTAAATGAAAGTCACTGTGTATGTTCTGTATTCCTCACCAAGCTTCATGCTGGCTTTTCTTGATCACCGGTTTTCAACTTTAATTTGTGTAGCTGCTCTTAGAGGAAATCACCTGTGGGGAAGTCTTCCTGCCTGTCTAGATTCCCTACAGATGAAGCCTTGGCAGGGCCATAGCCAAACTCACTTAGAATGGGCACGTCCTTGGAGAGGCATGCTGAGCATCCAAGTTCAGAAGGTCTGAGCCCACACACATTGGTTGGAGAAAGCGAATCATGAAGACTTTCCTGCTGTTGTGACCAGGGGCTCGAAGAATTCTTTCTTGTGTGTACCAAGCACAGAAGCTGGCGGATCTGCAGATGTTATTTGAGATGTGTGCTGATCCACTGTGCCTCCTTCCAAATTGCTCTCATGGGAAGCTGGATCGGGAATGGTCCTAATGCAGTGGACATGGAAATATACTCATCATGTACCAAGTTTAAAAAAAACAGTAGGATTCAAAATTGGGTCCATGGCTGGGTGCAGTGGCTCACGTCTGTAGTCCCAGTGCTTTGGGAGCTGAAGCAGGTGGATCACCTGAGGTCAGGAGTTTGAGACCAGCCTGGCCAATATGGTGAAACCGCATCTCTACTAAAAATACAAAAATTAGTTGGGCATGGTGGCACATTTCCTGCAGTCACAGCTACTCAGGAGGCTGAGGCAAGAGAATCACTTGAACCTAGGAGGGGGAGATTGCAGTGAGCCAAGATTGTGGCACTGCACTCCAGCCTGGGCAACAGAGTGGGACTTTGTCTAAAAAAAAAAAAAAAAAACTGTGTTCATGGTAGGATACTAATTTGTTTAAAACAAGATATACATAGAAAAAAGTTGTAGAGAGAAAATCAAAATGGGTGATTTACATAAATGGGCTATTGTCTACGTGTTATTTCTCACTCCAACTTATTTATCTATCTTCTCCTTTCACTCACCACCCTCTCCTTTACCCCATCTGAGGTAAGCAGCATAAGAATCTGGACATGTGGATTTCCATATCTTTCTCTTTGCGTTGTGTAACCAGTTTGTAAATATATATAAACATTTACAGATCTGTTTTGGTTATTATTAAAAAGGAGAGTGAGAGATTGATCACATTATATATACTTTACATCTTCTCTTCAGTTAAGTGTATATTCTAGAAATCCTGGTCAACTAGCTCGTTATTTTTAATGACTGCATAATATTCTGCAGTGTGGATGTAACTTATTTTATTCGGCTATTTCCATTTGATGGGTATATACCTTATTTCTCATCTCTTGTTGCTACAGACAGAACTGACATAATCTCTGTACACATATTCTTATGTATTAGAGCTTTTGCTTCTAAAATATAACTTTTGAGGAGTGGGAATTTGGAGGCAAAAAAGGTCTTTAATTTTTATATTATGGATATTTTAAGATTGCTTTATAAAACAGTGTAACAATCTACATTTCCACTAGCAAAGTATGAGAGTATTCTTTGCCTAGCATCCTCTTTGGTATAAATGCTGTCATTTTCATTTTGCCAATCTACAGAGTATGAAATGGGATCCAATTGTAATTTTATATTACTCCGATTACCAGAGAGGTTGAGTATGTTCTCATATGTTTATTGCCCATAAGGATCTGCCCTTGTATGAAGGCTCTATTCATATCCTCTCCCCATTTTTCTACTGTACTGTTTATCTTTTTGTTGCCAATTAAAAGAGGTCTTTGCATGTTATTGATAGCTCTTTATTGGTCATATGTGTTGCAGATTTTTTCCCCCCTGATCAATTTGTTAATACCATTGACTTTATGGTATATATTTCCATATAACTTTTTGGCTTTGAAAAATATAATCAAATATGTCTTTTTAAGAAATAGCTCATGAATGCCCTGTCTTGATTAAGAAGATCATCCTAAGTCCTAGATTATATATAGACTATCCCAAATTCTCTCTTTTATATGATATTTTTAAAAACCTTTTAAATCTTAGATCCATCTGGGATTTATTTTTATGTCAAGTTTGAGGTAGGGATTCAACTCTATTTTCTTCCAAAAAGAATAGTCATCTGTGTCAATATCATTAATTAAATAAGCCATCACTTCCCCCGGTAACTAAAAGACCACTTTGTCACATAATTTCCCATAAACATTGGGTTCTAGTTCTGGGAACTCCATTCTTTTCTATGGACCTATTTGTCTTTTACTATGGCAATATCATGCTTTTTACCAGAATGTTCTTATTAAATCCAGTGGTTACTTCTCAATTAGTCTATTGAATTTCCTAGGTTCAAAAATCACATTATTATCAAAATAAGCAAAATTATGTCTCTACTTTTTGAGATTTATCTTCACTATTTTATTGTCTTATTTTGTTGCATTCATGAGAACTTTCCAAATTAAAAGCCATGGCAGTATAGGACTCCCTTGATTTTGATGCAAATGGCTTTAATGTTCATTATTTACTGTTCACCTTTATTAAATATTCTATTTCACATTTTAACTTTCCTTTTATTCTTGCTTTACTTCGAGTTTTTATTAGGGTTTTTTTTTTTTTGGATTTTTTATCTTTTGATTGAATCATATTATTTTTCTCTTTTGTTGATGGAGTGATTTATTTTGATATTCTTGTTTTGAATCATTCTTGCATTCCTGGAATAAGCCCTATTCAGTTACAATTTATTTTTATTTACGTTACTGGGTTGTATTTGTTGACATTTATTTGGAATTTTAACATCTATTTTCATGAGTTAGATTTGTTTATAGTTTTTTTTTTTTTGGTACTTTGGTTTTAGATTTAAGTGTATATTGCTTTGATAAAATGAATTAGAGAAATTTTTTAGCAGATGGGAATAGTTTAAACAACTTTCGCCAATTTATTCTTAATGATCATAGAAAATTCAGCTGTGAAATTATCTAGTTCTATTGACTTCTTCAATGGTAGCCCTTTAGTCACCTTCCCTATCTCTGCCATGATACCTCCAATTGCTCACCAAATTCTGGTGTCTCATTCTTTGGGCAAGAATGCATTTCAGCAAGATTGCATTTCACATTCTCCCTTGCATTAACTAGCACATGTAACTAACTTGGGTCCAACAAAATGAAGTAGAAATGATGGGTTCTATTTATAGACCACACTATAAAATCTCCCATGCACACTCTGCCATATTCTTCTTCTGCCAGATAATGTGGGTGACAAGACTCTAGGGATGGCAAGGCCGAATGATGTAAGATGCTTTGGTCTCTACATAACTGAATGGGGGGAAAACTTCCCTATTGTCCAGAACACCTACCCAAAACTATTGTGTAAGCAAGAACTACTTCTTAGCGTAGCCTGTGCTACACTATTATATACGGTAACTGGTCTTTTCACGTTTTCTACTACTACTTTGGTCAGTTTGGGTAGTATCCATTTTGTTAGTAAACTACCCGCATCTTTTGGGTTTTCAAATTTACCAGAGTTGCACATGGTATTCTCTTCTAATCCTCTATTCTACAACTGTGGTCACATCTCCATTCCCATTTCTAATTATATGTATTTTATCCTTTCTTAAACCTAATTTATCTTATGGATGTTTTCAAAGAGCCAGATTTTGCATCTATGTACCTTCCTATTACATTTCATTTTTATTCATTAATTTTAACTTTTCTTGCTAGCAATTTTTTTCTGTTTTTGAATATTCCTGTTTTAAAAATAATTAGGGCATGTAAGGTTGTATGTTTCTTCTGCATGTAGCCTTGGCTGTGTCCCACACATTTTGACTGTTCCTCTTCAATTCTTACTAGACGGTTTATATTTTCAATTTTGATTTTCTATTTGTCTAAAGAACTACTCAGGTAGAAGCATGTTTCTTAATTTCAAAATCCTTACGATTTTTGATATTTTTGATTTTGGATTTTATTGAATTATGAGATAAGAACGTGGCCTATGAAATCTCTGCTTTTCAAATTTTTTAAGTTTTTATTAATGGCCATAATCAATATTTAAAGTATCTTTTGGACATATGAAAGAAAGCCCCTGAATATTCTTTGTTTGATGGTTATATAGTTCTCTCTGTACATATGTATTAGATAAATATTCTTGATTCAACTTATCATTTTCTTTCTTGGTTTATGTCATTTTTTGGTCTACTAGTCAGTTCAATTCTGAAATCATACACTATAATTTTAATCAAAATCCCTATCATCAAGAGTTTTGGCTTTATAATATTTTAGTGTTATTTTGTTTTGTTCTTAGTGATTTATATTTTGATAAACTGTGCCTTAACCTTCACCTTATCTGTTGTTAATATCATCTGTCCTTCTTTGTTTTCTTTTGCATTTGACCATCTATTTTTAATCTTTCTTTACGGCATAAAATGTTTCTTTTAAATTACGTATAGCTCTCTGTTGACCTGAATATACATTTTTATTTTTCAATCCAATCTGATGTTTGTATTTTAATAAGAATGTTCAGCTTATAAAAATTAGTGAAATAATAGATATAATTGAATATATACTATTTTATTTTATCTTTCTCCATTTTATTACTTTTGCTGGTTTGGCCAATTACTACTTCAATTTTCTTTCCCTTTTTAGTTTGGACATCTCACTATACTATCTATGCTGACTGTTATCTTTCTAGGACATTCGAAGGCATATTTCTATGCAAATGAGATATCGATGATGATTTTACACCCCTCTCGTCCTGCCAGGATGTTTTATCCATTCATTATCATTCTAATACATATTTTTTGGAGGCAGGGTCTCTCTCTGTCACCCAGGATAGAGTGCAGTGGTGCAGTGATAGCTCACTGCAGCTTCAAACTCCTGGGCTCAAAAGATCCTCCTGCTTAAGTTTCCCAAGTAGCTAAGACTAAGGTGTGCACCACCAAGCCCAGCTAATTAATTTTTTTTTAATTTTAGAAATAGGGTCTTGCTATGTTGCCCTGGCTCACCTAGAGCAATCCTCTTGCCTCAGCCTCCTCAGTAGCTGGCATTATAGGCATGAGCCACTGTGCCTGGCAACAGCCTAGTAAATTGAGCCTTTTATGAGTACTTTTACTTCCTTTCACTTTCATACACTGTGGGCAGATGGGCCTTTAGAAGACTTTTATTCACCTTACCTCCACTACCCCTAATTCCTGGACTTTGCTGAGATAATTTAACACTTCTAGAACTAAATGTTAAATTTTTCTTTGCAGAATCCCTCTTCTTATTTGTCACTTCCATTACCTGTTTCCAGTCACTTTAATACTACCTAATTCGATTCAACTGTACAGATTGCAAGGTTCATCACACCACTGTTTTCTTTTCATCTCACCCATCTTGAGATTTTTGTTTGAATTCATTTATTTTTGATCAGAATATCTGCTTGAGATAGGGTATTTGGGTTATTTTTTCTACGAACTCTTTTATCCGAAAATATTCTACAAATTAGACAGGTGGATAACATCTGCCTTGGACACCTGGCAGTGTATGGATGGTTTTTTTTTTTTTTTTTTTTTTAAACAGGGCCTTGCTCTGTCACCCAGTCTGGAGTGTAATGGTGTGATGATGGCTCGCTGCAACGTCAACCTCCTGGGCTCAAGTGATCCTCCTGCCTCAGCCTTCCAAGTTGTTAGGACTACAGGCATGTGCCACTGTGCCTGGCTAATTTTATTTATTTATTTAGTAGAGATGGGGTCTTGCTAGGTTGCCCAGGCTGGTTTTGAACTCCTGGGCTCAAGAGGTTCCTCCTGCCTTGGCCTCCTATAGTGTTGGGATTACAGGCATGAGCCACCGTGCCTAGCCTGGATGGTTTTCCATCGTCTTCTGGATTCCAGTTTTGCAGATGGTGTATGATTGAAGTCATATTAATTTTTCTTAGTTACCTCTTTTCTCTGTTTGGAGCTTGTGACATTTTTCTCCTCATCTTTGGGATTTATAAGGACACCTTGGTGTATGTCCTTTCCCATGTCTCTTGCAAGAAGCTCAGTTCCATTTGCAGACTCAGGTCTTCTTCAAGTCAGGCAAATTCTTTACTTCCGTTTGTTTAATTCTTGTCTCTTCTGTATTTGTTCCTTTTTTCTGCTTTTGGGGTTATTGTTATTCACAAGCTGGGTTTTTGGAGTCTGTTCTTCAAATATCTTTTGCCCCTGATTTTTCTTTGTATTTTTGCTCTTGTGTGTATGTATTTTTCTACTTGATCTTCTAAGCTGCTAATTTAGGTCTCTACAGCAACCATCCTTTTCATCAACTCCTCTGTTGAGCATTTTAGTGTGAAAAATCATGACTTTTATTCCCAGAAAGTCTTTCTTTTTCGTGTGCTGTAATTGAATACTGTTAAGTGCTATTATTATTCTTTGAGTTGCCCTTTGTCTCCTTTAGCAGTTCTGTTTCATCAACAACTTCCCATTCTAAGTGTTTTGTTTGCTCATCTCTCCAGCTTTTGGTCCTCTTTGGGGGTGCCCTTTTTCCTTTGTTCACTTGTTGTGGCTTAGGACCATCTGCCTTCAGGTGAAGTTGGCAGAATGGTGGTGTGTGTAAGAATTAAAGAAAGAGGAGAGAAACACAAAAGGTGGCTCACCAGTTAAGACAAGTTTATTTTAGAGAAAACAAACTTGAGAAGAGCTTCTGGCCCAGTTAGGTCAGAGGCACACTCTCCTACAGACTGAGTTTTTAAGGATTCAGGGTGGGGGGAGTTTATTAAAGGCTTAGGCTGCTTCTGTGTTTCTTTGTTGTGTTTATCTGAGAGGGAGAGTTATGTGTCTGTTCCCATACATTTTTCTGCAGCTGTAGGCATACCCACTGAGTTGGCTTTTAGGTTCCTTATCTTAGTGCACCTGAAGGGAAAGGAATGTGCTTATTAAGGCCACTGCTTTACAGGGCCCATTGTATGAGGGTGAAGTTTGACAGTTACCCAAGAGACTCTCCCCCACCTCCCTCTGTGACCAACATGTCTTATTTGTGTTTTACTGTCTTTTCGACTGCTTGTAGTTAGAAGAGATTTCCTTGAAATGCATAAGGCTCTAAAGGGAGCTGGAACTTAAAATGGAAGTGTTTGTCCAAGATGATGATGTTCCAGCTCTGTCAGTGTGTTGCAGTCTTGGCTCCCATACCTTGTAGGGGCAGCACCACCAGGTAGGCTCTCTGTTTTTTTGTGGCACCAGAAGGAATCCCCCTGAGCTACCCTACCTCTAGGCTAGAGAGGACTTAGCAGGCCTGTTCAGCTTCCCATCCCTTCCTCTGGGCCACAGAGGCAAGAGATCCTCTCAGAACATTCATGATGGCTGGAGGTGCCTTCCTCCCAGGGGCCTCTCCCACTCTGGGCCAAGCTTTCCCCAAAATTCATTTTGGAGGATGCTTCTGCTGCATGGACAGGAGCAGGAAGATGGGTGTGACTGCCAGCCTTTCCCAGAGGACAGTTTTTTTTTTTTTATGACATTGGCAATTGAAATGGGAGCTCAGTTCCCAGACTTTGGAGGGTCCTCAATAGAACAAGGAGGGATACAAAGAAAAAATAAAAGCAAACACAGAGTTTTGGTGGGAGAAAGCATCCAGCCCCATCACTAGAGGCAACAGCTATTTGTAGGACTGTCCTTTGGTGACCATACTTCTGATGGCCTGTTTCAAACATCAAAAGATAAATAAAATATCAAAAAGAAGCAAATAAGATGTAGTAAAAGGAGGAAAGGAGCAAACTGAAATTCATCTTGCATAGAAAAATATGACTAACACCGGATAAGGACCTTTGTCTGCAAAAAAAAAAAAAGAAAAAAAAAAGAAAAAATTGTTTTAAGCAAATGTCTGTTTACCTGCAGCATCTCACTTTATTTTAAAAGGCAAAAAGCTTTAAAAGGCTGAAAAGGGATGATGCATGTCAGACTGTCACAGTAATGAAGCCAGGATTCCCTACAGGGGGTGGGTTCAGGGCTGAGCTTTTGTGCAATTTGTAGTGGTTTGTTGTAGTTCATTTTCTGCTTAATGGGTTATAGTTTAAAGCCATGGGTAAAAGCCATACAGGGGGCTTATAGGAAAGTATCCCTGGTCAAACCAGCCTGGTAAATAAGCAGTTAGTCCTCCCTGCCTCTGCGTTTTGGCTCTCCTGTTGTTGATTCAGTGAACAAATTAAATTTCACAAGTGTTTAGCAATCACGCATGCTGTGTGAAGCTTGGTTCTTCTTTCCCATGGTTGTTTCCCTGAGAGGTCAGGGAGGGACTTAGGAAGGCTGACACCTCACCCATATGCTGCCATTCTCCTCCCTAGGGCTCTAAGTGGCCACTGTGCCAGGATATGTCTACAGTCTTCATGCAAACAAGCACCATGCTTGGTATTTCTAGTTAGACTGATTTTTCTCATTGGAGGTTGCCTTCTGGGTCCAGTGCTGTGCTCAGCATTATGGCAATGAAGCCTAAGCCCTGGCCCTCTTCCCTGGAGACCTGTGAAGTCCTGCAGGCTAGCTACCCTGGAAGGTCCCTGTTCTGGTGTCCTTGGAGCTTGCTGATGAAGAATCCCTGGGTCTTTGTCCTTGATCCCCCACAGGCTTGTGCCCTGTAGGCTGGGTAGCTCAACAAGGTAACAGTCCTCATCTGCAGCCCGGGTAGTCTGCTGGGCCTTCACAGCTGCAGCAGGGAGGAGGATTGTGTTCTTTGCCTCAATCCAGCTGCTGTCTTTGAGAGGCCAGAGTGACTGCTGTTTTAAATCCTCTAGCTCTGCTGGACGACCATAGGGGCAGGAGACAGTGTGTCTAACTCTGTCTTACAAATGGAGTGCCTGAGTGAGGGAAAACCAAAGTACTCGACTTCCAGGTCATTCAGGGATTTGGAATTAGAGTTCAAGTTCCCACCATTTTTCTCAACCCATCTGAGTCAGGATGAGTCATATCTTTAAAAAAAAATCTGACTTTTAAGAATGGTTTCACTTGAATCTAGTGCCTGTGTGAGAGTTGATATACGTGTCACAGAGTCAGTTTCTCCCACTCAGAGAAAAAGACCAATCAGCTTTACATTAATTCCCCCCAATTCTAGAACAGATGGTTTTCTGAGCACTTAGAAAAAAAATGTGGTGATTGCTACAGGGTGAGCATGGCTTGCCCAAGCACCAAGCATGCCGTGTGAAGCTTGGCTCTTCTTTCCCGTGGCTGTTTCCCTGAGAGGTCAGGGAAGGACTTAGGAAGTCTGACATCTCGCCCATGTTATGCCATTCTCTTCCCTAGTTCTCTAAGTGGCCACTGTGCCAGGATATGTCCACAGTCTTCGTGCAAACCAGCACCATGCTTGGTATTTCTTGTTAGACTCTGATTTTTCTCATTGGAGGTTGCCTTTTGGGAAAGAAACGTGGTTCTTTCTTTCTGTGACTTTTTAAATCTTTGTCTGTTTCTAAGGTGCCTAGTGTTTGGAAGGCATGGTCTTTGGAATCACTCACTGTCTACAAGTGGGACAACCACTGATGTGCTTAGTGAATAGAGCGCCTAGAAACAGGTGTCAGGAGGAAGCTGTGTGCTTTCTGAAATTTAGAGGGAATACAGGGATTTAGGAGGTAAGAAAGGGAGAAGGAAGGATCTGGTGTGGCTATTTGGAGGCCTGGAATATTTTTTCAAAGAAAGGCAGTACAGAAATTAAACTAGTTTTTGAAAGATGAGCCTCAAAGACAAGGAAAGAATGGATTTGTTTTTAACGATTTCAAGTACAATTGAGGCTGTTTCTGCGATTGTTGGAAATAAAATTGGTTAGAAAATGATGTCAGCAGAGAGTGGGGACTGTGAACCAGGAAAATAAATGAGCTCTGAAATCACCTTCTATTTTATAAATATTGTTTCTGGAGCTGAGAAAATTGAGACAGATTATTCCTTTTTCTCTCTCCCAAGCTATGGGTGGAAGAAGCTCTGAGTATCCCATTTGGACTTTGTGAGGGGCATCTCATCTTGTCCTGGCGCGCTAAGT